>CM042239.1:50565698-51182841 GCA_023566225.1 Romanogobio albipinnatus
TACCGCTGGATCCTCCTCGAGACTCGTCTAAACACTCTTCGTAGAAACAGCTTGATACAGCAAACCATTCGGCTCCGAAGTTAAAAACGATATGCGGTACTTCCACTTCCGTATTTATACCGCAACGCGGGGCGGCGCATGCCAATGTTTATTGGCTCGTTTCTATACATTTGAAGTAGATTGGTCTCTGAAAACAGATCTCAATTCCAATTCCTTGGTCAGTTCCGATGTATGTCGAACGTGACCGACTGAAAGGGAACTCCTGATATTAGAGTAACAATTACAGAAGAATAAAATAAAACATATTTCATTACCTTTTGGAACTTGGAAGGGTGTTTTACACCATCATCACTGTCATCATCAGAGCTCATTTCCCAGTACATTCAGCATCTGGCTCATATTCGCGATCTCATATTCTCAAAACTCATTTTCAGTGTCTTCAAAATAAATATTTTGATCACTGACAGCTTCCTTCACCAGATCCATCATCAAGTGACAGTGACACTAATATTTGATTGAGTTCAGTACTTGCTCTGCAGTAAATCGCTGAGCCATTTCAAGTTTTGCAGATTATAATAATTTTTTTCAGTCTGCAGTAAGTATGAGTGAAACGTCACTTCATCATTGTATATAAGACATTGCCACCTTGTGGAATAAAGGTGAATTGCACTTCATTTGTCATTATAGATTAATTTATTATTCTGCAGAAGAAAAAAAACTACAATCTTACACACCTCGGGTCGTTAGCGACCCTATACAAAAAAACTAGTGGAAAAACAGGCATTCAATTATAATTGTATTATTTTTTTCTTGTTATATTGTTTAAAATGGATTGATTGAGGAATACTAAGAAGGTTGATGTCTGTTGATGTTTAAGTGTGAAGCATCATTTAACAGCAGCAGTTCATAAAATATATTTGGGTAAAATATAAATTTTAAAGGGGTGGTAAAGCACACTCTTTCGAAGGCTTGATTGTGTTTGTGGGGTGCACTGTAACATGTGTTCATGCTTCGTTTTAAAAAAAAAAAAGCAGTATTTTTCATATATTTTACCTTTATTCTACACTGCTCTGTCCCTCCTTGTAAAAACGGTCTGATGGTTTCCGGATTCTGTGAAGCCAGTCCCTCAAAAATACGCAATGGGCTCTGATTGGTTAGCTGGCCCAGTGTGCTGTGATTCGCTAACCGCCTAGTGCACGTTTCTCGAAAGCGTCACGCCCCTTACCTCTACAGGTAGCCTCAGGCTTTGTGTACGCTAGCGTCAATAAAACCATACCAAGAGCCCGAATCAGACCCAGACAATTTTAGTGAAGATGATCGAGCAGAACCTGTTCAGTCCTCAAGAGTAAAGACTGCAGATCTATAGTGATCGCTACTGAATGGCACAGTTACTTTTGTATTTTTAGAACGATTTGCCAAATATCTGTCGCAAGAACGGACACTAAACATTGCTAGTAGCCAAATCAAACACAGAACCATGTTTAGCATGCCTGTAGATAAACAATACATAAAAGCTCTAATCAAAGAATAATTTACACCAGGGCTTAAAAACGAAAAAAAATATCAATCGGTTCACTCCGAGCAGAATCGATATTATAGCGTTTCGGTTTTTGCGTTCCTCAATAAACATTACTGTTCCGAAAACGGTTTGATATGAAAAAATACCGGTTAATAACGTTATTTAATTAAGCCTATACTTTAAACAAATATGTATAAATTTTAAACAAATATGTATAAATAGACTTATTTTCACTCAATAATAATATAACACATGGTAATTAAACTTGAATATTTATTTACTAACATTTTTAAAACCAGAAATACATGCATTAATTACAAGGCATAAACAGCGGACCTGTTTTAATGGAGCGTTAGACAATCGAAAGTGGCCTCTAATGCCGAATTATTTTCAGAAGAGTGATAACATTCTTTGTACATAACTTTTTTTCAACACGACTTGTTTTAAAAAATGCATGAATAAAGAATAAATAAACTGGATAACCATTGCTCTTTTAATGCACCGTCAACTGCTAATTTCAAAGCAAACACTGCGCAACACGTTCTTGCATCAATCAAATTCAGTCAGCTAATAAAGCTTGCATTTAATGCAATATAACATACCATTTAATACGAAGCATCAACCGTCTATATAGAAAACATTGACCTGTCCTGTATTGGCAATCTGAAAGACTATAGGAAAAATGTTTGATAGATGCTATAGCCTTCTTGGATAGGCTTAAACGGAATCCATAAACTATCCTAAATCAGTCTATTTGAGCTTAAAGTCCGTACTGCTTATTTAAACGTTCGAAAAGAATGTCCTCCAATACCTGCACATTCATTGTAGACCTCAGCGGGGAAAGAAATGTACTTGAGGCATGAAAATGCGCGCTCACACTGACTTGCGTTACCGGTAGATGATGGTGCGCGGGCATTTCACTCACGCTTGATCCGTCAACGTCACATGCTGTACTACTCATTTCATGATTGGTCACTGCCAAATTAAAATATTAAAGAGAACGATAAAATAACGTTATTAACCGGTTAATGGTCATTTCAAATTAACGTTTCTGTTCAGAACGATTCAAATTGATTTTGATTTCGTTTCCGTTTTTGTTCCTCTTAAAATTTCGTTCGTTTCCGGTTTTCGTTTTCGTTCCTTGAACCGGTTCAGAGCCCTGATTTACACTAATGCCAAGTTCGCTGTTGAGATTTTAAACAGTTTGTAACGTTAGGTGTTTGTCAGATAACGTTAAGTATGAATGAGCATTTAACAAACTGGTTTGCAGAGCCAAACAGCGCTGTCATGTTTACTTCCTTGCTACAACGTAGGCTACAATTAACAACACGAACTATTACAGGAAAACACATCGACGAAAAATAAATCACACTTACAGGTTGTAGCCCGTACTCGCGAAGATTGTGGAAGCTTTCCTCCGCGAAATGTGCCGCGGTAGCCGCGCGTGCCCGCCTGTCTCGTGCAGCTGAACTCGTGCAGCTGAAGGCTCATGTATTGCAAATACAGATGAATATAATCCATTATGTCACATTTTCCGATCTTCTCCTCCGACCCCTGTCTGTCTCGTGCTTTGATTTATGATGGGCAGCATATATCCGATGCAAATGCGATCGTGTTCCCCTCATGTCTCTTACACACATGAATATGACGTTGTATGTTAAACGCACTGCAGCACCCCCGTCCCTAGGAAGGCTGAACAAAGTGGACCTGCAATCCGGATGAAAATAACAGCGTTTCGTCGGCATTGTCAACAGCACTCCAGCCTACTAACTATACCACAACAACGCTTCCACGCAGCGATACAAAATGTCCTCTCCCCCCTTATTTCATATTCTCGGAGGAGGGGTTTATGTAAATATTGGGACTGGTGATGTCAGCACACCCTGGAGGAATGTGTAGTAGTCCCTACTGGCCGTTTGCTGTAGTCCTTAGAAATCGATTTCTTTAAAAGCAAATATCTCCCTTTGCTTTAAACTTTGAACGTTGTAACTTTGAAGATGTTGTTTATGCTCAAACAGCAACATTACACACTAGCTAAAGTTAGAAAAGTGAAATCGTGGTTTACCACCCCTTTAAACTTTACTCAGGAAAGCATTTTCTATGCAATTGACAACAGCAACATTGATTTTCCATTCTTCATTGTTGTATTTATTGTAAAAGTCCTAATGGTTTGTATTAGTGTAAAACTGCAGAAGCTTCTGTTTTTGATGAAACGCTAACCACCATCTCATCCTTGTCTAACAGGGCTGACACACAGGCAGCTAACACAGATGGAGAAACCAGTGAACAGTGTTAACCTTCGTCATCCCATTCACTCACGCGACAGTTTGGGCAGGGAGGAGTCAGACATGAATTGACAGCAGAAGGGATTGGTTTAGTAAGCAGACAATCAAGATCAGAATCATTGAACCAAACTGATTTCTTTTTTTAATAATAACCCATTTACACAGAGAAGAAAACAGAGAAAGAGAGATGGAGAGATAGTTAAAAATAACATTTGCTGATCTATTGTAGGCCACTATATTGTTCTACATAGATTTTTTTTTTCTCTGAAATCTCTGAATGTAGCAGAGATAATTCAAAGGCACAAATCAGACATGGCCCCTTTATTTGAGTTTTTGCAACACCTTATTCGCATGCCATTTTGCATGTGAGAGATCCCACACAGATGAAGATGTCCACAATTCATCTGTGTGTTCAAATTGCCATATAGTGTCCTGCAAAATGCAGCCATCTTAAGTTCCAAATTGTAAATTGCGTATTTGTTTAGTCCAAAAGGCACTGCAAACGGAATAAGGATTGATAGGTCACTTCACAGAAAGTGGAGAGGAAAATTTACCAATCTGTCACTGCATATACCACCTCACTACACCAATGCCCTGTCCCAAATGGCATACTTGCAGTCTTCCATATAGTCTGCAGGGGCTGCATCTTATTTCGCATTGTGCATTAAAGTGACATCAATTACTGACTTTTCAGAGATTTATTACATCTCTTTGTGTAATGGATTTGTAGTTATTAGTTTAGAGCTTGGTTTATAAAGAATCTTAATGCAGTTTAATGGCAATTGATATGTTCAAAATATTTTTTTTATTATTGAGTTTACCGTTCAAAAGTTTGGGGTATGATTTAGAAAGAAAATTTAATACTTTCATTCAGCAAGAACAAATTAATTTGATGCTGTTATTTTGAACTTTCCATTCATCAAAGAATCCTGATAAAAGCATATCACGGTTTACACAAAAACAGTAAGAAGCACAACCATTTTCTATATTGATCATGAGGAGACATGTTTCTTGATGTAATGTCTAGTGTGTTGGTTCTGTTTCATGTTTCATGTTCTTATCATGTTTTCCCATTATGCTTGTTCGACATTACCCAGCGATGTGCAAACCGATCGGCGGCTGACTTGAAGCAGTGCATGCCGGTCAGAAATTCTGTCCGACTTGAGGCAGCGCCGACGCCACGTGACAGTGTATATATGTCAACAAAGTGCCGCGAGAGCAGCCGGCTAATACAGCTGGTGCAGCTTCTCCAGAGCGGCTGCACGGACTCTGATGACGACACAGCTGTTCCACGATTGGCCAGATTCACCGCATGACAGTGATCACGTGTGTTTCGTGTTGATTCTAAAACCTTCAGCTCCACTAATGCACACAAATATGTTTTTTTATAACAGTAAAACCATGTAGTGTTTCATGTAGTCGTGATGTTATATTGTCATGTTTATCAAAATAAAACTGATAAAAAACGTAGACCCCTCTTCATTGGCTTATATGTTAAACTTTATTCTACAAACATGCTGTATTAAGCAGTGCATAAAGTATTACATGACAATAATGTCTCTGAAACATCCGTGTATTACCAAATATTGCATTTATTTCACTTCAGATGTGATAAAGTATGCAAACACAGCACGAGCATCACCACGGGACTCAGAAAATGTCCGACTTCACGTCTCCGTTTGCAGCTCCTCCCCGCCTGCACGCGGCTACTCTCGCCGATCGTTTGCATCCAGCCGCAGCTGATGTCGAACACACCTATTGTCTTGTTTACTGGCTTGTCATGTGATTCCATTGTGCCCTCATGTGATCTTGTCATGTACTTCCCTTGGTTCATGTGTTGTGTTCTCGTCTCGTTAGGCTTGTTCGACTTCGTACAGTGATGTGCAGACCAATCGGCGGCTGACTTGAAGCAGTGCATGCCGGTTAGAAATGTTGTCCGACTTGAGGCAGCGCCGACCCCACGTGACTGTGATGTATGTCAACAAAGTGCCACGAGAGTGTTTCGAGAGCAGCGGGCTGGTGCATTTTGCGCAGCTTCTACAGAGCACCTGCACAAGCTCTGATGACGACACAGCTGTTCCACGATTGGCCGGATTGACCGCATGACAGCGATCAGGTGTTCTTCGTGTTTATTCTAAAACCTTCAGTTCCTCTAATGCTTACAAATCAATTTTTTATTACGGTAACTTCTTTCCATGTAGTCGCGATGTTATATTGTCATGTTTATCAAAATAAAACTGAAAATGTCTCTGAAACATCTGTGTATTTGACAAATATTGCATTTATTTCACTTCAGCTGTGATAAAGTATGCAAACACAGCACGAGCGTCCGACTTCACAATTCCGTTTCCAGCTCCTCCCCGCCTGCACGCGACTACTCTGTGCCAATGCCGAACACACCTATTGGTTTGTCTTGTCATGTGACACTATGCTCTGTTTGTCATTGGTTCATTGTCTTGATTATTCACAGATGTGTCTTGCTAGTCATTAGTCTGTGTATTAAGCCCTCATGTTTGCCATGTGTCTTGGTCTAGTATTGTTGGTGTAACACAATATTGGTGAGTGTCTGTTTCAAGTCAAGTCTGTTTCAAGTCAAGTCTGTTCAAGCCCTTTGCTTTGTATAGTTTAATGCTTTGTAAATAAAGCTGCACATGGGTTCATCTACGCTTGCCTCCAGTGGATAAAACGTTACACTTAAGTGCCAAATCAACATACTAAAATGATTTCTGAAGGATCATGTGCCTGAAGAATAATTTTTTTTGTATATATTAAAATAAAATAAAACGGTTATTTTAAAGGCACAGTATGTAAGGTTCACCACTAGAGTGAACAATAATAGGCATAGCTTGATGGAGGGGCGAATAAGCGTGGAATCATGGGAGTTGTTTTCTTCACCTCCACAGACGATGGAAGGCAATCTTACAGGAATCATGTTCACGGATGAGCTAATGTATTAAAGTTTTATTAACGTTATTGTGGTATGATGCAGTGCGGGGCTGAGAGCCTGGGACATTTTACGTTGCTGTTTTTATGATGATTATATTCCATAGTCATTCCATTTGAAGATACATATCAAATGTGTATTTAAATCACAATTTGCCCACTTTACGTCCAGTAATTTGACAGGCAGCCACTGCTCAGTGAGTTTTGGTTTAAGTAACAAATTGTCACACAACCATAATTACAAACTGTGACCCTTTTCACAGTACAGCGGTAGACTGTACAGTCTGTTTCCTTTCAGTAGGTTTACCCTTTGCTCCTCTGCCAAAACTTCTCTCCCCTTTTCACCTCTAAAGGTGAAACTAAAGAGATTCTTCTATTAAGCTGTGGTTGTTTTTCCCCTTATAAATTCCCATTTTCCCCTTATTTTCTCCACTTCCTTATCTCAACTCTGACATTTATGAGGAGTGACAGACTATACGCGGATGTGCAGACAGAGAGTCCACAGAAGCATTGCATCTTTTTATGGATGTTATTTTTCACCACACCAATGGCCCACAACCACCAGCGCTCAATCGGTTTCAGCAGCACCCTCTGTACCCGGCAAGTGGGAACTCACAGGTAGATGCTGCTAACTGGACCAGATAAAGCGGTTGGGACATAATTGGCGCAACACCACACGTTCCTGCCAATGCAATAATCTCAGTGTTGTTTGCAACGGTAATGTGGTGTATTGAACCATTTTTTCCCCCTCCCGGCTGGTGCAGAATGCAAATGATGCCAAAAAAGTAAATTGGAAATGGGGTTGCAAACAGATGTATTTCAACATTAAAACTCTGAAACAAAATAAAATACACACTGTTAGCATAGCAATTGCTATGGCTTTACTATGAGAACTTGGAAAGTGTAAAAAGTAAGTGTAAAAAAGACCAGGGCAAAGTATGAAATTAAAATATTATATTCTGATATTTAAGTGATAGTCAACCAAAAAAACAACAACCAATCTGTCATTATATTCACTCATCCTCATATTCAAACATATATGACTTTCTTCTTTGGAACACAAGAGAAGATACCTGAAAAAGTAATTTACTTTATGGACAAAAACAGTTATAAATAGTCTGCAGAAGAAAGCCAAAAGAAGAAATACAAAATAATTCTTAAATATTAATAACACATCTCAAAATAAACAAATAAAAAAAAACATTTCAAGGATTGTATTGAATCAATACTAATCAAAGAACCCTCTAAAAGTAAAAGTTTGTAACTCCAAGTTCTTCACACAAAGTTTCACAACAAAGTTTGTTGGTACAAATAAAAGAAACTCCCTTAAAATATAAAATGTAGTTGTGAAGAATTTAGGAGGTGTTGAGTGTATGATGGAAGCCATGCTGAATGACCCGTTACTGGATATTCCGTCAATTCTCACACCAGTTATTTTTATAAGCCATTTTCTACATTTTAAGCAAGGAAAAGTGCATGTGGAAATGGAATCAAATCACAGTTTTGGAACAAATAATAGCATACTGACGTTTGCAGCTATATTCTTAAACAACATTCTTTGTGGTTCCTCCTAAAAGCCCTGTATGAGTGCTACAAATGTGCTTTTACCCCCAGGCAGCTGTGGTCACTGAATTTGACCTGTAAAAGTGCTGACAGGTTTGTTTGATAAAATATGTACATAATGTAACCAGAAGCACAAGGCCACCACAACTGCACAGCCCAAATTCTTTCATATTTGGAACTTATGCATGTACATTAAATATGAATGTATTATTACTGTAGATGAATTATTGATTTATATAGTAATATAATTATGCATTACATAGGTGGACGTTGGTCAGAAATTGATATGTTATGAGAAGGATATTAATATTTCAGAGAATCAAAATCATCTAGGTCAGTCCAAAGTTATGCTGATCAGCATACATTAACATTTACACCAAAGGGTTCAAGGTATTATGGAAAAATCAAAACAATTATAGATATTAAATATGAATTGAATGTCTGTGAGGATTTTGCATACTACTCAGCATGCATAAATTCCAGTTAATGACAGACCTGAAAGAGTAGTTCTATGTCCGGCTCTGGAGTCCCCCAGCACTGCACATTTTGAATGTCTCCCTTATCTTACACCCTGATTCAACACATCGTCTTATTAATAAAGGCTCCAAGACCTCAGAAGGGTGTGTCACACTAATGACTGTCCTTGGGGTCCCTAGAAGCTGAATTGAGAAATGCTGCAGTACAGAATCCTTATTAGAAAGAGAGCACATTTCCCTTTTACTCAGAAGTTACTCTCTCAAAGCTCAGAAGGCTTAAATTATGTAATTACATTGTTTCAAATGTGTCCTAAAACTCCCTAGTAAAGGGGTGTCCAAACCTAATCCCAGAGGGCCAAGAGTGTAGCAGAGTTTAGCTCCAGCTTGCCCCAACACACCTGCCTGTAGGTTATTAGTAAGCCTAAAGACCTTGACTAACTGGTTCAGTTGGGTTTAGAGCTCAGATCTGCTGAACAGTGGCCCTCCAGTATAGCAGGATCGGACACCCCTGCCTTAGGAGAAATAAAAAATTAATTGTTGACATATATTAACTCTTTCCCCAGCAGTAAATTTAAATAATTGCCAGCCACTGCCAACATTTTTTATCATTGTCACACATAAATCATAGCCCCCAGAATATTTTGTTGAATGAATATCTGAGCATGCAATATATAAAAAGAAAGAACATACCCTGTGTAAATAAAAAAAAAATAAAAATAAAAATAAACGTTTCTTTCCTGCTTTATGCTTTCCTTTTTTTATCAACACTTGAATGTGGGTAAGTTTCATTAATAAAAGAACAAAAAGCTGAAACAATCGGTTTTGTCAAAGACTACATCCAGATTGACGATGACCAAAGCATATATGGAGTAGATCCATCCAGAGTCCATCAACACCCCCAAAAGCTTGCACAGTCCTTATATCTCATCCTGGTTTGACATTTTAACCCTGGAGAACCCAAGAACCCTTTTCTTCTTTGGAAAATGATGAACTATGCATTACTGCTATAAATTCACTGAACACCAAAATATACACTTTTTCAATGTTAACCCTTTATTCCCTAATTTAGGATTAGGGCCAAATTTGACCCATTGGGGCTTTAAGCGTATACATTTACATTTATTTACATTTATGCATTTAGCAGACGCTTTTATCCAAAGCGACTTACAACTTGGGGGTACATGAAGCGATTGGTCATGAAGAGTCGAGAAGCGCAATAAGAGCCTGAAATCCTGAGACCGTGTATATTGCTCAGTGTAGCACAGGCTAGAGTAGGGAGGGAAGAAGGAAGAGAAAGAGGAAAGGAAAGTGTTTTTAAATGTTTTATTATGAGGTTAAGTGCTCATGGAAGAGCTGAGTTTTAAGTTGACTTTTGAATGATGTAAATGATTCTGCGTTTCGGATATTGTTGGGAAGATCGTTCCACCAGCTGGGAACGTTCAATGAAAATGTTCTGGAAAGGGATTTTTTCCCCCTCTGTGATGATACCACAAGCCGTCGTTCCTTTGCTGAGCGAAGGCTTCTGGTGGCGGTGTGGATTTGTAGAATGGAGTCAAAGTAAGCAGCAGCAGAGTGCGTGGTGGCTCTGTATGCAAGCATCAGCGCCTTAAACTTGATGCGAGCAGCGAGTGGTAGCCAGTGCAAGGAGATGAAGAGAGGTGTGACGTGGGTCCTTTTGGGCTCGTTGAAGACAAGACGTGCTGCTGCATTCTGGATCATTCGAAGTGTTTGGGTCGCACAAGAGGGGAGTCCAACCAGAAGCGCATTGCAGTAGTCAAGTCTAGAAATAACCAGGGCCTGGACAAGAAGCTGTGTTGCGTGCTCTGTTAGGAACGGTCTAATCTTCCTGATATCATTTCAAAGAATCACAATAACAAACACTGTCAATGCAAACTATTTTAAACTTAGGAAAATAATCGGTCAACCACACAGCTACATTTAACAATGTTTGTTTTTTTTGCACGATTTGGATCCATCTGTGGGCTAGCAGTCTCTGCAAATCTTCATCACTGGACGAGTCACTGTCTTGGGCAGAAGATTCACCACCATCACTTTCATGCAGTTGAAACAATTCATCAGAATCGCTATCGCTGTCCAATTCAGGGCCAAAGTCACTATCATCAGCTTCAAGTTGTTCCAATACTTGTCTTACAGTGATCTTTCTCTGTTGGTTTCCTTGCCTTGAAAAGGGATCGGCCATACTCCCTGAAAATATATACTACTTTATTAGTCTCTGGCCTTGTACTACTGACGTAACTTAGTAAAATATATTATACAAATTAATTTATTTCAAGGCTTTAGCCAAATACAGTACTGTCACCATTCTCCATCAAAGTCACTCACAGAACCAAAGGGTCATTTTTGACCCGACATTTTTTTAACTTGTAAACTTCCATCCATTAGCCCAAAAACGGATACTAACGGCTTGGTCAAAAGGAATTCTGCGTGTAAGCCTTTTCAGCATTTTGGTGAAGTTCTCTTAATTTATTGAGATCTCGTTTTAAATCTGACTCCATTAATAATTTATCTGACTCCAATTGTATGTGACTCTATAAAGTGTGTTACGTTTAGAGTTTATCAGCTGATTTTCGATTAGTTGCGATTTAATTTAGATCGTTGATTTTCTTGGTATCTTCTTAGTTTTCAAATTCGTTCATCGAGAGACCCAATATCGCACAGAACTTACGCGTCCGGACCGCGCGTTCACGATCACAAAATGATTACTTCTGAAATTACTCAGAGGAGGTAGAGTGGATATTTTACCTTTCAGTGGTTGCATATGCTCACTCAACAAAAAATGTAATTTTATTAATATCTCTGAGCTACCACTTGTTAATTCAGCGATAGTCAGAAATCGGAATATCGCGCACGCTGCGCCCCATGCTTCAGTCGTGCCGTCATCGGTGTGATCTATCATAACTCTGGATTTTGCGGTAATAAAGGAGTATGCATCGATCCATACTAGAATAATGATTTCAGAATCATACAAGATAAATCAAGATTAACATTTATTTTGGCCAGAAAGGGAAAGTTAATAAGTAAACAATAATCCATGGTACACAACTGATCAGCTTAAAAACATAAACACAATTGCAAAGCAATATGAAAATAATTTCAAAGAGTCATGGTCTGGCACATTACATGCAGGATGTGTGAGTGCCTCAAAGACACTCACACAGCACCACATGGGGGGTTCTGGCTACAGAATGTCCCCCCCCTTCTGTTCTGTTTCCCTCCCTTAAATACTCCAACTAGAACAAAAGGGGTTGTAAATATTTGCAACACAAACAACTGGTTTTGGGGGAAAGACATCAGATATCTTTGAAGAGACCACTCAAAAAGAGAACAGAATTCTCATTAGTTTTCAATCTTTCTAATAGTACTAATGACTGCTGTGAAACTGAGACCATTCTACCATTCACACTAAGACCTTTAAAAGGACACCAAACATGAAATGGATAAAACAATAGATTTACAAGATACATCATCATTGGTATATCTGCATTTGTTGACTTGAAAACAGGGCAAGGAGAGGGCAAAATGGGGAGGGGGGAAAAATGTTTGATCAGGGTGGTGTCACAGTTTCTCTGAGATTTTCTTTCAAGATTAGTGACTTTTATTGTTGGGGTGTAGTCTCAGCCTTTGTCTTAGCAGCAAAACCGGTTCTTACAAAGCTGACCTTCTGACCAAGGAATGGGTAAGGCTGTTTTCATTGTTTAATGGTTGAAGGAATTGCATGAAACAGAATTTAGAAGGTTTTAAATAGCTTCAATAGTCCCATTACTCAACCCGTTCTCACTCCCAAAGCGTCGAAAAACGAAGCATGGTCAAGTGCTTTCCGCGTCACAATAAAGACGCTAAAGGCACCCCTAGGCGTCACTATATCGACGCGCTGAGTGCTCCATTCATTTCAATGAGAAACCTTCGGCGCCATACACAGACGCGTTGGGCATGGGAACGTTACCGTCATGCTGATCATATATTGGGTTATGATTTTGCCATTATGACATGTTGGACTGTGATTCTCAATTTAATCAGCCAGCATCATTTTATTTACGATATCTAGACACGTTTTAACATGTAACCCAACCCTAAACCTACCCATTTGTGTGGTATAAAACACAGGTATAACAGGCAGAGTCGACTGCATGCACAATTTATAAAAAAAATACAAATATTCCGAGGCCAAGCGATTGGTTTGTGTGAAGGAAATCCCCAAAAGCGATCAGCGTCTCCATCCGCAGAAGATCACGAACACAAACAATTTCAAATGTTGCCGCCTGTTACGTCAGTTTTCATAGTGAAATTTCATTGGCTCTCGTATGTCTCGTGACAAATTGCGTCATTACGTCAGCGTTGATTGTAAAATTTAATTGGTTCTCGTGTGTCTTGTGACCGAATGCGTCATGCTAAAGAGGCGTGTGTATTATTTGAATGAGATATGAATGAGTGCGTTAACGGTGCGGCGGGATCATCATCTCAGCGATTAAAACATTAAGATCAACTCTGTTCTTTACATGAAGACATCGTGTGACTTCAGAAGACTTGGAATGCAACATGAGTTAATACTTTTATACTGTTGTTGGTAAGTTTTTGCAATAAATACCTGTGACTGTACTTGTATTTGCCTGTTGTGTGTTTTATATTGTTTAGGAGTGGTTAGGTTTAGGGTAGGAGTTGGGTTAGCTGCTCCAAAATATAAAAGTAACCTTTAAATATTAATAAAATATTAATAAAATCATGTATGCTTTTACAAATGCAAAGAATAAAATGCGTCTTGATCTGACGCATTGGGTAAACAACTGAAATGAATGGAGCACTCAACGCTTCAAAATAGTGACGCCTAGGGGTGCCTTTAGCGTCTTCGTTGCGACGCGGAAGGCACTTGACCATGCTTCGTTTTCCGACGCCCTGGGAGTGAGAACGGGTTGCATTACTGCACAATCCGTGAATATTCAGATAATCTCCTCGGGATGGAAGGGATATTTTCTAGTGAAGTATTGTTTGCTTTATGGAGTGAAAAAGTTGAGCCTACCTTGTCTAAACTCAAGAAAGAGTGTATTGGAATTAAAAGTTCAGATGATGAAATGTTCAAATATTGGGAATTAAATGGCAGACACCAAAAGATATCAAAACATGGTGAAATAATTGAGGCTTTAAACTTCATTAGTTTTAAAAGGCTACGTGATGTGACAACACATCTATTTTCAAGTATAGATGCGAAATGTAAAGAAGTGGATTCTAAAAATGAAGAAGTAGAAAAGTCTGAGGCAAAGATTCAATATCTTCAAACACAGCTAGATAAATTACTAGTTGAGCAGTTAGCCCTGACTGCAAAGTGTAGCAAACACAAGGAAACCATTGCAGATCTCAAGGCTAAGCTAAATGCTAAAAAGCTCATACCTCCCAGACCGCTTAACAGCGATGGGACTAAAAAGCATGTTCACTTCTTAGATGAGGTGACTTGCTCTAATGAATCTGAAGCGTTTAGTTCAGAAAATGCTCAAGAAAGTGTGCCTATTTCAGTTCTTAAGGTGATGCAGCACCGGAATAGCACCGAGTCATGTACCCGTACGCATGGTGTGCAAGCATTAGAGAGTCAAGAATATCCTCAAACTCCAGGAGAACATGGCAGACAACCCAATGGCAAAGAGAACAGGTTTTGCAGTTCCTGTCAGAAAATAGGCCATTCAGAGGAAAAATGCTGGTCGCTGGGTAGGGGTAAACCTCCACCTTATTTTCAGAAAAATAGGAAATTACTTTCTAAGGGCAAAGATCAGCGCTCATTTGCAGGTAAAACTCTCAGTGAGCTAACTGCATTGTTCATGCAAGGCCTTCAGCTATTAACTTCACTTGCGAGCGGGCTAGCAGCCTCTTAGCAATGAGTTTAATAGTAAAACATCCAGATTGCAATGATCCTGTTTGTATTTTCAGATTTGTAATTGTATAACACATTGTGCACATTGATTACACATTTTAGTTGTTTGTGCTACGAATTACACATAGACTAGTCAAGTTTATTATTTAAAACACATGATTGCTTTACTGTAAGTGTTGTATGAAACACTTAGGATTAAGGCTGTAGATGCTATGCATTCTAGGCCATGTATCTTGTGTAAATTGGAATAACTTTAATACTGGAATTGTTTAGCAATTTCAAGATTGCATGTGTGTCTATGTTGAATTTGTTAGTCTCCTATAGTGGAAACTCTGCTATTTCTTATATAGCTGTAGTTAAACCCTGTACAGGAGCACAGAATTGCCATGTGGCTACAGTGTGAATTACAATTGCATTTACCATGAGAATGTTTTCATCACAACAGGATTCGAGAACTCCAAACTTTGCATTTTATCATGCTCATTAACAAAAACATTGGTGTGAGAAGATTTTGAGCCAGGTCACATCTCATACTGATATTCTTATACTGGCTGCCTGTTTTACAACAGGGCTAAATTTGCATCACAATTGCAGACTTCCTCACCATGTTTGGGGCATGATTTACACATAGTCACAGCTAAATTCAGTCACATAGATTTGATCTTCACACAAAGTCAAATCTCCATCTGCCTCACAAAATGTCTTTACATCTAGACTGTGTTATAACTGTGAATTTCCTCCAGTTATTGTTTGTTTTGTTTCTTTCTTTTGATTGACTAAATCATGTATTATTTGTCTCACCAAGTCAAATATCAAAAGGGTATTTCTCATCCTTACCTAGTGAAAAATATTATTTTATCATTGTATTGTAAGAATGCATTTGATTTTGAACTTTTTTGATTTTGAATTTTGATTTCTGAGTCTTTGTATTTGTCCATTTTACAATGTAACAATGGTTTTGGACATGAATTCAATAGAATTTCTCTATTTGGTTACACAATATTTTGCTGATACTTCTCATGAAAGAGGGGTTTAAAACCAACAATGATTGTTGTTTTGTTATAATGCAATTTATTTAAATGTTTCTAGAAATAATGTAAGAGCTTGTGATATCTTCTTTTATTCTAAACCTTGACCACTTTATTAAGTACATCGATTTAAAGGCTTATTGCCAGAGACTATTTTAATCTGACCATATCAAACTTCTGACCAATGACAAATGCCATGTATGCTATTTTGCTGTTTGTTGGGCAATATGTTTACAGGATTCCTGCTGCTCGAGTTCACCTCTTGTGTTCTGCCTCAGAAAGAGAGACAAGCGTTTGTTCTCATCGTCAGTGACTGTTCTTGAGGTGTGAAGGATTCAATGGACGATTTGCACATCAATGATGTTTGCACCACACCATTTGCTGAAGTTCTCAAGCAGGGCTGCAAAGAGAACGAAGACTGAAAACTGCCTTTGCAACATGCCTGGACGACAAGTCTGAAGATGACATCTACACACAACTGAAAGCATGTCTTTGTTGACTGTGCCACCTCTGGACACTTTATGAACGTGGCCAAACGTGCCAAGGGGGGACTGAAGGAATTGAAAATAATCAAAGATATTTGATATTTGAAATCCAACAAAGTGATTTTCTTTACTGTTGTCACCCCCATTTGCTTATCAGAAGGTCCATCTGGAAGACAATAGAGAGGCCTGCAGGCCACATGGGGTCCCACCTTTTATATTGGGGGAAGTTTGGTTTGAATGTCATGTTTGAGTTTGGTCTGATTGGTCAGTTTAAATATCTCACATTTGGTTTCAGTCACATGGTCAGAGAAAGGGATAAAAGGAGATTGGAATTATTGCTCTTGCTCTTTTTCCTCTGGGGCTCTGACTCTCTGGCTCTTGAGGTCATTGGGGCTTCTCTTCTTTGCTCTCTTCTTCTCTCTCTCTCTCTCTCTCTCTCTCTCTCTCTCTCTCTCTCTCTCTCTCTCTCTCTCTCTCTCTCTCTCTCTCTCTCTCTCTCTCTCTCTCTCTCTCTCTCTCAGGTAACATTGTATTCATGCTGTGTACGATTAATGGTATAAGTTTATCATCTCATACATCCATTTTGAAACTATTTTAAGTGTAACCATAACCAGATTTTGTCATTAAATCCCTTCTATTACGAATACTGTGCTAACTAGTTTTGATTTGGTATTGACTTTGAAGTGCTCCCTATTGCAATACAATATAGTCACATTATAGCAACGCTCTCCCACATATTTTGCTATTATAACTGCACTTATTTCCGTCGTTGGTATAAGTTGCAGTGTGTGGAAATAGATGAGAAATGTACAGTTTTCTTCCATCTTTCTGATAACGTTTTTTAGTCTTCTGGCAACCCTGCAGATTGAACCATCTGCAGGAGTCCACTCTTACAAACTCATACACCCAGAGGGTCATTTTTGGCCCATCATTTGTTTTAACTAGCTCAGAGTCGCTAATTTATCCAAAAAGAATATAAAACATTCTTCTAGGCATTCTGCAAGCTAATACTAAATAGATAAACAAAAAATACACAATTTTACCAACCGCTGGTTTGCTGAGAAGACGATTTTGTTTGGGTAGGTTTCCAGCTCAACAAAACAGCATGTGATCAGCATACTTGTTACTACCACTCTAGCACTTGTGAGTTCAATATTCATCCACTAGGTGTCTCAATGCAGGAGCCAGAAGTGGCACTCTGGGCTTTTGAAGTTAAATTTGACAAAAACAAAATTGTTTGTTCATTTTGGGTAGCAGCAATTAACAGCGGCCAAATTTGACCCTGTGGGTTCTCCAGTAGGCAGTTTTGATTTATGCTGTTTAATGTTGGTGATTGTGTATTATTACATATGCATATGATATTGCTTGTTTCTGCATCTTTTTCGCATGTGTTTTGATCAGGAGATTCAATACTCTTTCAGAAGTTGTGTAATAGCACCCCTATCGTATAACAGTGAAAATATGGAAAGCCGGAAAATTCTGTCAATGGTGGGGAAGGGTTTTCTCCAAGCGGCAACCTTACGGTCTCTCTTGAATCAAACACGGAAGTGAATTAAACTGCAATTCATTGACTGACCGCTAGAGACAGGCTCCAAAGGGGAGTAAATCCCATAGATCCCCCATGTTAAAATGCCCAACTTTACAGCAGAAAAAAGTGGCTTTGGTCTATAGCTAATTTTGCCCTTCATGACAACTGATGGGGGTGATTTTTATTTTATTTTTATAACGCATCCTTTTAAATGATATTAAGTCTTAAAGTTCTGCATAATTAAGGGTGTTCCCACTTTAGTGACAGTTGGATTGCCGCTGTGGTCACTACTAGCCGTTTGTCTGCTGTCTGTTAGTCCACCCACGTCCCGCCTTTTTGCCTATTTTCGGTTATCCCAGAGTGACGCGCGGTGATGTGCCACCAAGATGGGCTTCAGAAATGCTCTTCAGAAACCTACGGGTGACGTCATGGACACTACATTGATTGTTTTATACAGTCTATGTTTTTCGAAGAATCGAAAAACTGCATCACAGCAATAGCAAACAACAATGATCCAATGATCCAATCAATTCCCTGCGTACAAAAGTCCCGTCCTACATTTGTGTTGCTCAAGAAGCTATTCCACTAGGATATATGTCACAATAGGAAAGAAACCGGATCTGAACTTTTGTTTTATGTCGAATGTATTTTCTTTCTTATTGTAACCTATATCTGTGTGAAAGAGCTTCTCAAATAAGAAAAAAGTAGGGCGGATATGCTGGATTGGGAACAGACAAAGTCTATTGAGAAATATAATTCTTATTGAGAAGAGAACAGTTCCTAACTCAGTTCATGTAGTCATGCCTCGTCTCTCAAAAGTAGGAATACCTTAAAAATGGAAATTGTTGACATATTGAAAGAGAACAGAGCTATAAAATATGTCTAGATAGTATAGTTCAGATAGATTGGCCATGGAAAGATTTGATTCTTTTGAAATGTTCACGAGTTCATATTCAAATTTCTTTGACGTCCGATTGCAGGCTTTTTGGCTTATCTGAGCACAGTTTTTGACACTGTTGAGATCTTTTCTGAAACTTAAGTGAGATAACAAGGGCCTTTTTCTTAGGAGAAAAATCTGAGCAGGAGACTTAAGCAAATGTTTTCCATTTAATCGCATTTCCGTCGAGGAGGAAAAACTTGAGATATTAAGAGATCTCATTTGTGATTTTTCTTCCCTATGGGTAAAAGCTTTTCTGCCCACACAAACACACAACCCTGCACACAAACCTACTATTAACTTCCTCTTATGTGTCTTGACATCCTATTTTGGAAAATAATGTTAGCAATTTAGGCAGGAGCTAAATGATGTGTAATGCTGCAGTTCTGTGTAAGCGTGCGGGTGTGTGTGTTTGCTCCTTCGCCTGAACCCTTTCACTCGGCCAGTGACAGATGTGCATTTCTGCTGACAGTGCTGATCTACAGCAAGCTGGTCTGGCTTCTCACCAAGCTATTACTTAATTCATTGACATTTGCCATAATTGCCTGGAGGCAGTTTCCAGAGGAAGTATAGGGTTCTAACAGGATTAGATTAGAAAAATACAATTACCATTTCAGATTTAAGGAGAGTAATCTGACCGAAACTTTGATGTGAAGGATAGGCGAGGAAGGGGAGGACGAGGAGCACGAAACTACCTGAAATGTTAATGCATTAACTTTAAGGTGGGGAATTGAGGAATGGAATGGCGAAAAGACAAGTGTGGCTATGTGTTATGGATAGCCGCTCATTTTTTTCTCTCCTGTTTCTTGCCAACTAATGGTTGATCATGGTGGCTTGCCTGCCGAGCCGGCAGAAATGGACTGTCAGGGGTGCTTAGATATGTCGATTCATTGATAATGACATATTGAAGCTTCTGAACCAAAGTCGTATCATCCCTCATGTAATTGGTTCCTCCACCAGTTTATTGTCCCCGGCTGTAATGCTCATCACTTAGAAAAGTGTGTATGTGTGTGTGTACACTATCGGGTAAGCCCGAAGAGGGTTGTAAGAGCGTTAAAAAATTAAAGCAAGAATCCCTCGACCGATTCATGTCTTGCCCTCACTGGTTTGAAAGACGTTGCTATGTAAAAAGTTCTGGGCTTTTCACATGGGGGAACAGGATGAACTGATACACAATATGACTGCAATCTAACTAACTCTCTTGACTAACCTTCATTAGCATAAGATTCAGATGAAGGGTGTGGTATTACCTGCAAATGCATTTGAGTTGTGTATCATAAATCATGCCTTAATATGAGCTATAGAGCCACCAGAGGCTACATTCTCATTCACAGCATCCTGGGTCTTAAGCCGTCCCGTGCAGTTTTGCATTTACTGGGGCCGCTTGATTAAATGTCATACAGCATATCTCCAAACTTTGCTTGCATCTTCCTTTCAAAGAGAAGCTGTCTAAAGTTTCTTGTGCTCCAGATGACCTTGCTGTCGAAGTGAGGCACCACTGAAGGGCAAGGCTCACGCTTCCATGATTTAGTCAAAGGCCTATCACAGATAATTCATCAACCTTGAGATTAATTTTTCATACACAAATGATAGTCATGAATCAAGCTAGTCTATGGACACACCTTTCTGACCTTAGCTGGCTCCTGCATGTTTTGTGGTTGGTACTCCTCCACTTTTACTTTGATTTGTCATATTAAAGCGTAGTTTCGCTTAAACATTCCCACCACATATAAAATTTACAAGCTAATGAATTTTGCCTATACTCAGAGACTAAATGATCCCTAAACACTTGTCTCCAGTCTCAGGAACCACAGAGAATTTTTACAAAAAATGTATATATAATTAATGAATATCACACAAGCAAGAGTGGTGTTATTCCAAATATGATATATCCAGACCAAGAGTACCATGATTGCATGATACTGTATTTATACAACAGTTCAAATAACTTATAAACTTGATAAGTCATATCACTCCCTTCAAATCAGTCAGTTTTTACCACCAACTGAAGGATGTAACTTATATATAAAATCTCCACCACTATTTATAGTTTTCACGTGATGTCACATCCTTATAGGAACGGCCACTTGGAGGGCAAAACAAGGCTTTTTCGCCACTGTTGTTTTTACCAGGTTTGTTTAGCCAATATTTGTTGTTTAATCGGATGCACTAACCGACTAGAAGAGAAGGCCGGGTATGAGAAGAGATGGACAATTTCTTGTTCATGCTTAACGTGGATTAATGTACTAAGATATTATAGATATTTAAAGACCAAATTCAGGGTAACACTTTATTTTACAGTGTCCTTGTTACTAATGTTACAGGTACCTACCATAGTAATAACAGTAAATTATGCAAAATTACATGCAACTAACCCTCAACCAAACCCTAATCCTATCCTAACCCTATAGTAAGTACATGTTGTTAATTAATATTACTCGGTACTTAAATATATTATTACACTGTAACAATGACACCTTAAAATAAAGAGTAAACAAATTCAGTATAGACCTTATTGATGATTATTACTACTGTACATACAGGCATGCAGATGTGCCTTGAATATGATGTCAATGTACAGTACTAAATTGCATGTTAAGCATGTTCCCCTCCCCTAAATTCTTAATGTGGCTTTATGCATCAAGATAATGATACTGGAGGACCAAATTCACCTTATTAATAAAACATACTATGCTGTATATATACTGGTAAGCAAATAAACCCAGAATAATGCACATGATACAACATTGCATGCTAAGTGTTTCCCATAGAAAACAATAAAAACAAACAAAAACGTTTAATGCACGTTGCTTTCTGGACTCATCTGCTTTCCTGTATATAGTATGCATCATCAATGTATACTGAATTTATATAAGCCACGTTAAAGAGGTGGTTGATTATGATTTCACTTTTTTAACTTTAGTTAGTATGTAATATTGCTGTTTGACCATAAACAACATCTGCCAAGATACAATGCTCAAAGATAGATCATTATATTTTCCTTTAAAGAAATCGCTTTTTAAGGTCTACAACAAAGAGATGGTAGGGACTACAACAAGCGTACATAATTCACATAAACTCTGCCCCCGGGAATACACAACAAAGGGGGTGAGGCCATTTTGGGCTGCTTTAGAGAAGAGGAAGAGTTGTTGTAGTAGAGCACATTTGGGAGTCTACTCAAAGAACCCGTCTTTATCATAATTTGAAAAAAAATCTAATTATAAAAGAATGCCCGTTATTTTTTGTAAATATTTTATAGGGTCGCTAACGACCCAAGGTGTGTAAGAGTGTATGCAGATTCTTTTTTCTGCACAATAATAATTTAATCTTTAATGACGGAATAAGTGCAATTCACCTTTATTACACAAGGTGGCAATGTCTGATACACAATCATGAAGTGATGTTTCACTCATACTTACCACAGACTGAAAACAAAATAATAATAAGTATGATCTGCAAAACTGGAAATGGCTCAGCGATTTACTGCATAGCAATTACTGAACACAATCAAATATTAGTGTCGCTGTCAATCAAAAATATAGTTTTTTTTTATGCTGAATGTACTGGGAAATGAGCGCTGACGAGGACAGTGATGATGGTATAAAAACAGCTGCTCAAACTGAACCCTTCCCAGCTCCAGAAGGTAACAAAATATATTATATTTTATTCTTCTGTAGTTGTTAAACTAATTTCAGTAGAGTTTTATATGATTGCGCCAATTAGAGATCCATCTGTGTTATATATAGATCCGGGTCGCTAAAGACCTGAATATGTAAGAATGATTGGCAAAACAGTCATGCATTTAAGGGTTAAGTATTTTCTTTTAACAGCTTTCCATGGTGGAGAAAAAGCTTATTGTAAAAACTCATATTGCTCGATATATAATTGTAGTAATAATAATGTGTAAATAGGTCAATGTCAGGATAATTTTCTTTATTAATAGAAAAAAAATGTTTAAGGTGTACTACGCAAATTAGAAATTTTTCGGTTAAAAATAAGCGTTTAAAAACCCTCTTTGCCTTGCCTCAATTTGGCCATACTAAAGCTTGTATTGGACTGCTTTTCAGAGAGTCTTATTCCAGACCTCAATAGATTTAAAATTGACCCAGAGATTTAGGCATTTTTGTTACTTGACAGATATCTAGCAAAGTTTGTCGAATGTCAGAGTTACCGAACTTTTGTTACATTATTTATTTTAAAATTGTTTCCAATTAATCAAAATAACAGTAGAAGACCTGCTCAAAATACATTATTTACAGATTATAGGTCTTCTTTTTGGAGAGGGTGAATTTTGATGTTGCGGGTGACGTTAATTCTGATAAAATTATCACCTGTAACCACAGGTACATCGGTAAACCTCAAACCATCATATTCATCTGTGCTGTAGGTCTGAGCCGAAACCCAAATTACGTAATCACCAAAACAATCTTCCTGCATGAGTAATTTACAATTTTACACCTCAACCGCTAGAGGGCCAAATCTCTAAATGGCACAAAACAATAAAACAAATTGTGGTTGGTTGTTTGCTTGGTCAGACAGACCCTTCCTAAGTAAGTCTAAGTAAGCTGCTCTTTGCCTGAATAAGTTGTAAATTGGACCAGACAATTCCAATAGTCAAAATTCTGGCTTTGCATTGCCAGCTGCCAACTTTCAGCATCATGTGCAAACAGTGTGGATTATACAATTATGCTCATGAATATCTAGTTTGTGTTAAAGCCATCATAGGCTGAGAGTAGCTAGACAAGATTAGAATGTGCAGTAAGCTGGGTGTTATAATGAAATTGATGCTGTGTTTCTGTCTAATCCTCCTCAAGATAGAATTAATAAAGTTATGACTGCAGTGTTTAGCTGTATTTCATGTGTTTAAGTGAGGGCAGGGACATGTCAATGACTGCTACTGGCGATCATTGGCTTTTACCTGGCCTCCATCTTGTTTGATTTATCTCTAGAACTTTCTTCATCAAGGGTGACAAAGCTGGTCCAGCAGTTTTGTCCTCAGGTTAAACAGCTATGCCAATGTCAGCAAAACCTCTGCCTGATTTTTTTCCCCCTTACTATAGGGAGCTAACACATTTACAATTGGAAGATTGTTGAAATCAGAAATGTGGGATGACAGTCGTGTTATACAATGTTCTAGGGAAAAGAAAGATTTCATGCTAGGAAAGTCCAAAACTGTAATTTGCTGGAAAGGCCAGTTAAAATTTTTCAATCTTACTTATGGTTAAGGAACATTAGAGCCTAAACATTTATATTGTAGCAATAGATTGCTAATGCTTGTGTCATAATCTTAGTTTGCATGCCTGTGTGGAGAATTATAAATTATGTACTTGTGTTGCATCTAACCACAACCCCAACCGTAGACATTTTTGATGAAAATTTTAGTTTAATCCAGTTTGCAAACATGTCTTTAAACAAAACATGTGGATTGTTATTAACATGAAGAGCTTATTGTATATTTTTAAATCTGAGGCCTGTTTCAAAGAAACAGTCGAGGCTAACCAAAACCACCAGTAGGTGGTGGCAAATAATTGTCTTAAGGAGTGAGACATTGAATCGTTCAGTCAAACAATTAGTTCAAAATGGCTGATTCTTTCGGGGACAAGGCAACATAAGTTAGGCTGCATAAGTCCAATTTTCTTTGGCCTTCCCGTGCTAACTTCCCTCCGTCTCGTTCACTTGGATGTACATCTTTACTTACGTTGCACGAGTGCCCACTATTGGCGGAATTCTTGCAATGTGTTAAAGGAGCCCTAGAATGAAAAATTGAATTAACCTTGCCATAGTTAAATAACGGGAGTTCAGTACATGTAAATCACATACAGTGAGTCTCAAACACCATTGCCTCCTCTTTCATATGTAAATCTCGTTTTCGAAAAACACCACGGAAAAATAGGCAAATCTCAACGTAACACCGAGAGTGATGCAATACATGGGATCATTAATATGTACGCCCCCCAACATTTTCATAAGCAAGCACATGTTCACTATCTGGCGAAACTGCGCAGCCGTATCACAAGCGTCACGCGAGGATAGCGAACATGGCAGATCATGGAAACAAATGTTATGTTCCAGGCTGTGCAGGGGATGTGAAGACGTTTCATACTCTTCCCACAAATAAAACATGTCAACAGGCATGGTTGATGTTTATTTATAATCGGATACCGCAACAATTTATTTCAAAGTTGTTAGTTTGCTCAGCCCATTTCACCACGGACAGTTTTTCAAACCTGGGACAATATCAATCCGGCTTTGCTCAGCGTCTGATACTGAAGAAAGGGGCAATTCCAGCCATATACCTGCAAGCAGTAAGTGATTTTATCCACTTCTTGACTGTCTAAACCATTTCTGATTAAATCGAAAGTTTCTTAGAGAGACAACATTAACGATAATATTCCTGTTGTTGTCTATATCCAACACAAGATGCTATACGGTAAAAATAGGATAATCCAGTGGTTTACATAACTAAATAGTATGTCTAATGACAAAGGTTAATATTATTTCATGCCAGTGTTGTCATAAATTAGTAAATGCAACCATAGATACGTAACATACTATGTTAGTTTAGTTGCTTACACATAGCTCACTCGATCCTTCTAGCTAACGTCACCACCTCCACCATTTAAGTTGAAACGATAGTAATTTGATATTTATTTATTTATATTTTTGACAACTGAAGTATGATTATATACTGATTGATATATATAAGGTTGAATGCCTAATCTCTCCATCGTCAAGACGGTCAGTAAAGTTGTGCCTGCCTGCTATCATTGAGCCGCAGTGAAACAGCCAATCAGAGCAGAACTCTGCATTAATATTCATGACCCTTCCAAATAAGGCAAAAATAGACCATTTCATCCTGGGGATGATTTCTAGAGTTGTAAATGGACCTGTAAAACCGTAGCTGGACAATTATTGACCTTAAATAAGCCATATACCCTCTATGTAGATACCAGAGAACAATTTAAAATGTTGTTTCAAATCATTCTAGGGCACCTTTAAAATGGAACACCCTTGATCACTTGGAATCTGCAATGGAGCTGATTTATTTTTGATAGAAATAGTAAAGGTGAATGCATATACGAACAAGTTCTTTAGGATTAGAACGAATTCAACCAACCCAAGTGCTCTTTGGTGATGTGCATGCTTACGTTACTGTTTATCATATGTCCATCATCGTATAAAGCCCGCCCTGACAATTTCATTGGTCCAAAAAGCTCCTGTTTGAGCATAGTTGCTCCACAACGGATCAATTCCAGACCGAATTTCCTGAACTCAATGGTTGTGGGCGGGGATAATTTCGCCTGGAATCCAGGCTAGATTTTGTGGGCCTTTTATCAATTTTGGTGGCATATTTGCCTCAAGCCCCAGTTAATTTCCGACCCTGCTGTGTGCATGGCGTTTTGGGGGGAATCTTTTTCGAGTGCAAGTGGATGCTCTGTATGTCATGAGGCTTGTTTCAAGTGAAATGGTTGAAACATAGCAAAGGCCACTACTGCCTACACTCTAACCTTAATCTGATTTAAGACGAAAATCATTTGTCCATTGGATTTAACCTAGTACGTCATCGCACTACAGGCTGCATCTTGTATTTATGTTCACCATTTCAGATAAGACTGAACATGTTTTTAGCCCCACTCCCTGGACATTTCAAACACTGGAGACTTTGAAAGTGTTGTGAAACATGCAAGAAGCAATGTAATGTCATTTTGTACATGTTTTTGTACATGCCATAGGCTTTAGCTAATTTACTATTTTGAAGATGATGTTGGTTTTGTAATGTTTAGAAATGGTAATTGCTTATTTGAATAACTATTTTTTTTTACATACAGTATATGTAATTGTTCATAAATACAGTTTAAGGTTTTGATTTGTTTAGGTGTGATCTTAGTGGCAGGCCAACAAGTAAGACATAAATATTTGCCAAAGAATGTTTCTTGATCATGTTTCAGTATAACTCCCATCTTCTGTCCCTGTGGATGGTGAAATTACTCCCATTGAATTTGAAAGTTAGATAAAGCTATTTGTTTATCATTCTTTATTAAGAACATCAAACGTTCCATTAACAAACATAGTTCTGACAGTGTCGAGAAAAGCTTTTTATGTTATTACCCGATGGATTTCAGAGAGAAAAAAACAGCATCTCTTTGTTTTGTCCCTGTTGCCCTGTTTAGAACAATCTATCTCCAGGGTAACCATCACATCCTGTCTGTCTGATTTTCAATTACTCACGAGGTCCTGTCCTCCACTTCACTGTCTCAGCGAAACCTTATCCTGCTTACAGGCCCGATACCATCTGTGCTCTTCCCTTTTGTTTCGTTTTCTCTCGGCCTGTCTCCTCCTATTCTTTGTCTCATTCTTTTCCTTCTTCAGCCATTACCTCTATCTTTCGCTCTTTCTCCAAATGTCTTCTCTATCTATTTCAGTGTCCCTCGCTCGCTTTGTTTGACCATTCTTGTTTGCGGCTCGTGACCCAACTTAAAACTTGCACTACATACTTGATGTTATGCTAAGCATTTTTATTTGTATTTTGTCAAATTTGCACGACACAATCAAGAACATTTATAATTACAATTTTAATATATACATATTAAATGTAATGCATTCAAAATCGATGCAAATCAAATTCGCAAATCAAATGCAAATCAAATTCGAAAGACTTTGATAGATATCGGTTAGACATTTTGAATAGTCTGAATATTTAAAACATAAAACATAATAACAAAAATAATAATAATAAGGAATATATCATATTTAAATTCAGAAGTCATTTATTCATGAATTTTTAATAGAAATGCAATTTATTCAGTGATATGTCTCATACATTTTGGATTCACTGTTAATTATTTAATATAAGAACAACAATAATAATAATTAAAGCTGCAAGCAGCGATGAAAGGGCCCTTATACATGCACCGCCACCTGGTGGCCTCAGGAAAACAGTGAATAGTGGGCGACATGCATTTAAGCAGGTTAATATAGGAGAAATATGGCAAACTCACTTCAATGTGCCACACTTCCTTCTTCCAGCAGGTGGCACTTTGACTATAACTGAATATTGCCATGTAGATGTCTTCAGGTCAGGACTATTATCAAACATGTGAAGTTTGAGGCAGATCTGACATTGTATGCCTGAGTTACAACAACTTCCTGTTTAATGGCGTAAATCACATACAGTAGCACGTAGCCATGTGTTGCAAGATTTAATGTGTTTCTAGCATGTTTTGGATTTCATGGCATATTTAAAAGTATTTCTGGCCTTCACCAAGGCCTTAAGATTAGATTGACCAAATATGATGTTGTTCTGGTTAAATCTCAATGAGAAGTGTAAAACATGCAATTTCCTGTTACCCACAGGTGGCGCTATGATTGTAACTGAATATTGGCATACTCGTACGTGAAACGTAGCTCGAATGGCGCTTAATTGAAATTTTGTAGGTGGCGCTATCGAGCCATTTTGCCACGCCTAATTCTGAAAGCCATATCCGACGTAAATTTTCACCACTTCTGACACGTGTGCAAAGTTTCATGAGTTTTCGAGAGTGTTTAGACCCTCAAAAATGCGATTAATTTGGGAGAAGAAGAAGAATCGGCTGAGCAATTACAATAGGGTCCCAAATACCATCGGTGCTCTGGCCCTAATAATATAATTTGTAATAATAACAGTTTAAAATGAAATGTAATAGTATTTATTTCAATAAATTATTATTTGATTAGAATATATTAGATATTAGAAATGCAGTGCACTCATCTGTCAGACATTTTTCAGAGAAGATTGGATTCACAGCTGCTGCAGTGGAATGCTCCATATTCATCACACTCATAATTGCTCTCTACATCAATTTTTCACCTCACTCACACTCTACAAAGCCCTTCACTGCATCAAATTTCAAGTCTCCTGAATCTAGACAAATCCAGCCCCCCACTCCCTGTTCTCCAGTGTGTGATTTCAATGCCACCTCATTGCATTATCAGTCAAACAGTGAAGTGCCTTGTACATTAACCATATGCATGTATGTGTGAATGTGCAAGTTGCAGAATGCGTTCACTATCTTCTATTCACAGTTCCGCTGCAAGGCTTTTGTGCAACACACAGTAAAAGGTGTTGTGTTGCCTGAGCAGCGACACTGCTGCAAGTGAGAGAGATTCACAGCCAGCCACTCCCTTCAGATAAGCCGCCGTGAACGCCGGAGAGAAGGATTTCTATTAAAATAATCAATGGGAGAGCAAAATATCTCTCTGTGTGCTGCTGTCGGACATATGCATATCTGTAACACATTCTGATCTAGACAAACTCAGACACACATTGTCAAGGAGAAATACATACTCAGTAGGATGACATTGGAAAATCTTCATGGGAGAATGAATGTAATCATTTCTCACACATTTCCGTTAAATACTGGAAGACCTTGAGTTGAGGTCATTTGAACAAAAGAGCAGTATGCTTGCTTCCTGTCATTAGTTAATAGAATTTGATATAGGAACATATTAATGCCGAATTAAGTTGACACTAACAGGGTTCACAGTTGTACAGTTTACTTTACAAGCATTGTGCTGAAGGTCTTGCAACACAAGGTGCTTACAATCGAATGCCGATATCAACATTTAAATTATCAACATGATCACACACGACTAATAAAGTTTATTCATAGCCTAGGTACAAAGTATTTTAAAGAATAAATAGAGAGAGAGAGAACAAAGAACAAATGTTAGCTTTTTTTATTTGTATTTTTTTTATGTTTAAATGTTTTTAACAAAATGTGCTTAACGAAGCAGTTGGAAACACGGGTTAAAACAGACCTAAAAAGGCATCCTTACGCTGACCAATGCAGACAATCACCAGATTAGTCAATTTCTCAGACATTCCATGACCCGACAAGCACCAATTCAGCATAGTTTAGTTGGCGAAAACAAGCTCCAACAGACACTGACAGGGGTAACACACTGATCCAAAAGTGTCCGTTGTCGTCTATCACTGGTCTGTTGGTGAAGTATGAATTGGCCTATACTACCATTCAGACGTTTTGTGTCATTAATTAATAAAATAAATTATAATACTTTTATAATGTTACAAACATATGCTGTTTTTTCTCTCACTGTTTTTTCAATGCATCAATGAATCATTTACATTTATGCATTTGGCAGACGCTTTTATCCAAAGCGACTTACAGTGCCCTTATTACAGGGACAATCCCCCTGGAGCAACATGGAATAAAGTTCCTTGCTCAAGGACACACTGGTGGTGACTGCTGGGATCGAACCAGCAACCTTCTGCATATCAGTTCCATGGTTTAACCCACTGGACCACCACCTCACCCATCATAAAACCATAAAATCATAAAAATCATTAAAAAAAAAATATGTTTCCACAATAATATCAACATGTTTCTTGAGCAGCAAATCAGCATATTAGAATGATTTCTGAAGGATAGAGTGAAACTGAAGACTGGAGTAATGATGCTGAAAATTCACAGAAATAAAATACATTTTAAAAATTATTTTATTTTTTATGTGTGTGTGTGTGTGTGTCTGTAGGGACCAAATATCTCCAAATATCTATAAGGATAGTAAAACCTGAAATCATCTACATGGCAAAATGGATTAATAAACATACTGAACAATGTTTTTTGTTGTTGTTGTTGAAAATTTTAAAATGCAGAAAGTTTTCTGTGATGGGTAGGTTTATGGGTAGGGTTAGTGTAAGGGGATAGAATATACAGTTTGTACAGTATAAAAACCATTACGCTTTGTAATGACTGAAACAAATCAGACACATAATTACTTGTTACATTTAACAAATATGCTTTAAATGCGTTATGCTTAGTAGCAAACATTCCCCCAAAAGTTCAGGAAAGGTCTCAGTTGCCAGCCATCAGATAAGACCTTGTTTATGCCTTTAAAGAATGTGAAAAACAAGGGCCATAGGGAGACCCATCGACCTTAAACAAACTTTCCTGTATCAATTTATAGAAGAACTCTTCTATAAATGAACCTGCACCCCAGGACATTGTGTGTATGATTAGTACTGTCTCATATAATGGTTTTGTATGGTATTATTGTTTTATGCATATTATGCATTATGCATTTCATGACAGAACCAACGGTCAATGTAACCTCACCTATACCATGTTTTTGGTCTCTATAAATTTGTACTTTGAAGATTGAAATTATCATGTATATGATGTGTCGATAGCTACGCAACATATTAGTATTACAAGAATCTTCAGTAGTTTCTTCACCTGTTACCAATCCAGCTGTACATGGGACACGCTTGAAACAAAGAGCCATAAAATCTCCAACAGAGGAATCTTTCCACTTGGAAGATTTAGCCGTCCTCATTGGTTAAGTCAACTCTGAGGGGTGTGACCTGTCCTTTAAAAAGGACGTATTTTGAAGAGGCGCACAGACCCTCTCTCTCTCTCTCTCTCTCTCTCTCTCTCTCTCTCATCCTCTCTTGACTGACAAGAAACATGTCACTTCTGCTGTCCCTCACCTGGCCAAGCTGGCTAGGCTGGCAGGCCTACACACACATCAAGCCATGTGCAACTTCCTCGACCACGACGGAGTCGAAATAACCATGCAAGTTCATCATATCTTCTTCATTGAACACAGAAGAAATCAATTGCAACTTAAACACCATCGGCCCAAACTAGACTGTACATTGGACGCTCTTCAACTGCTCAGGCAAATGCAAGTAACGTACAATATACAAAATCGCTGTGTAGTTAGTTAAAGCTGTAAACCCCTTTGTTCAGACAAATGAGCTTGTAGTCACTCAGTACGTTTACGTGGACAACAATACTCCGATATTAATCTGATTAAGTCCATACTCTGATTAAGAAACTATCATGTAAACAGCGATTTCTAATTACCTTAATCCGGTTAAAGCCATACTCGAATTAAACAAAAATCGAATTAAAGGCATGTGGAGTATGCCTATTTTAGTCGCCTTATCGAAGTGCATTGTAGACATGTACACACCTTAATATAACTATTAACACTGTGTAGGATTTTTCGCCGAATTTTGTAACCGGACACACACACACACACACACCAGGCAAGTGCAGAGGGGAGGGCTTTGGGGGCTCGAGCTCCTGCCCTTTTTAAAAATTTCATCAAAAGTGCCCCTCTCATCAATCATCAATAATATTGTGACCAATAAAACAGAATTTGAATTATAATTAATATAACAGCGCGTACAAAACAGTAACAAAGCGCTCAAATGTCCCGTTTATCTTTTACGTTATCTGTCATCTGTTATCTGTTGCCATGACGTGTTGCTATGGTGCGTGTCTTTCTTGACTGCTCATTCTGAGGTTTCTCTATATTTATTTATTTGTGTTGTAATAATTCTGCTCATTGTAAAAGTAAAATACAATAAGTTTGTATCTGTAATTCCAGATTCATAATTGTCTGCTTACAACAGTGGTTGGATTAATCAAAGCTATTATTCGAAATGTAGGCTGTCAAGAAGGAGGCAAGATGGGCAGTGTCTCTTAAAAAAAAAAAAAAAAAAAAAACTGAAATACTCAATAGCTGTGTCCCAATTCGGGGGCTGCATCCTTCAAAGGCCGCATTTGAAGGCCGATTGCTGTCCCAATTCGAAGGGGCCTTCAAATGCAGCCTGCCGTCCGTGTTGCCAAGTCCGTGTTTTTTCAGCCGAATTAGGCTACTTTAAGTTGTTGCCACGGGTGAAAAATTATTTCCGCGGGTTTGTTTCTACCCCATAAGTACGATTTCGCCGCTCCAACACCCCCAAACGTACAACTCCAGTGGAGAATTTGGCCGCTCGATGGAGAAAATCGCATTGGGAGTTTTGGACTACTTTTGTAGCAGAGGCCTGGCAACCCAACCCACCGTCCTTCTCCCTTCTCCCGAGGAATACACTTATAAATGTAAGTATTGTGTTTTAATTTACTCAAATAACCAACAAAACGTTTTAAAAGCCGGTGGTCTTTATTTCTGTGTTACCACTGCACAGCTTTATTCGTTAGGTGATCTGATGTAATATTTCGTTTTGTTTTATGGATGAAGTAGCAGACAGCTTTAGGATTGAAAGTGTCCTGGGACAGGTGAGGGAGTGGGAAACTTGGCCATGGTTTGTCTTCATGAATGAGGTGTTCGGACATCCCCACTGTCCTCATTGCCTCCATCCCTGAGGACACACCAGGGCCAAGTTCAGCAGTGGATGACCAAGATGAGGAGGAGCAACTCCAGCCAAGAGGAAACGAGACCGAGAGGATGAGCTGATGGAGAGACTGAGGGAGGACATGAAGTTTCAGCGAGAGACAGAGGAGAGCAGGGAGAGAATGGACTGATTGTTTTCTCTTCTTGAGAGATAGTTGAGAACTAAAATTTTGGTTTTGTAAATTAAAATGTGTAAATGAAATATTATCGTTCTACACATTATTTTTGTTATGCAAGTTATAATTTGTAAATGAAACAAATAATTCTGTACATTTATTTTTGTCATGTCAATTAATTTGTAAATGAAACAATAAATTGTTCTATACATTTTTATTTACAGTACTTTTTACAACTATTTACATAAGTTGCATTTAAGATTAGAAAAACAAAATAAATTTTAAAATTAACAGTACATAAAACATAAGGAAGAAAATGTTTTTATGTAGTCTTTTATTGAGCTGGGCTGGGAGACCCTGGTGAAGCCTCTCTGGGTTAGCGGGACATCATCTGGGATCAGTGCATTTTCCACTGTCTACCAACAGGTTTGCAGTGCTGACTTATTCGACGGCTGCCATGTCGCTAAGATGTTTTCAGAAAGAGGGAAGAATAAATTAAATTAACTTGCATCCTCAAATCAAACCATAAAATATTTTAACATGCATAACTGTTCTATGAGCTGAACTCTGCAGGACAGCGGCCCTCCAAGACCAACGGTGCCTATCCCGGATCTATAAGACATATTTCTAGTGCATTTTATTTTTAGATTCTTTTTTAAACGATAACCAATATCAAAATCTAATATCCATGTGTAAAAAGTCAGTTTTTCATAAAACCACAATATTTGCCTCTGAGATGAAGTTGAATAAAAATCTTAGGTACTTCACAATTATACTCAAATACAGAGTAAATGCATTTCATTACATTATTAGTAATATTTAGCAACTGTTGATAGCTGCTGTTGAAGAGAACTGAAATGAACATTTATACTGGACTTTAAAGTTATATTCAACTGCCTAAAAACAAAACCACTAAAGATGTAGTATAAACTATATAAAATCGTATGTTGGTAACATATTTAGTCAACATTTTATTTTTATCAGTAGATACATTAGATTAGTGGAGTAAATTGAAACCCAATACTTGCATTTAAAAGTGTAATCTGGCAATTTCTCTTAAAAAATCTGACGTCGCGGCGCGCAATGAATTCTGGGGTAGGCAAGGCTGTGAAGCATCCATCCGAGTATCCTTCATTTCATGGGAAAAGAAGGACGCATTTGCAGGCCGTATTTTGAAGGAGCCTTCGAAGGACCTACGAATTGGGACAGCCTTCGTCGCACCGCTGTGACGCAATCCACTATACCTTACACTGCAGAGATACCCCTTTTCCACCAAAGCAGTGCTAGAGCTAGATCGGAGCCAGAGCTAGTCCCAGTTCATAGTTGGTTCAACTGAGGAGCCAGCTAAGAACCGTTTGCGTTTCCACAGGCTAGAGAGCCACAACAGAGCCAGGTCTTACGTCACTGTATACGTCTCATCTTTCTCAGCAGCAACGCTAGCGGGAAACACAAACACACCAGGCTTGTTTGAGATGCATCGGCGCTGCGCAGACCGATCCACGTATAATATTTAAAAAAACGCATGAGTGAATCAAAAGCATAAGGAGTCGTGTGCTCTCCCTGGACTCGTTGTCATACGGCGATCGATCTGCACAGCACCGCTGCGAACAAGCCTTCCATCAACAATGCAAACGTTGTGTTACTGTTGATTCACATGGCTTTACGATCCTACATCGGCATCAAAACACAACGAAAACACAGCGAATCCAACGCATTCGTGCAGTTCGCCGTAATTAGCATAGACGGAGATTACAAACGAGCAGCAGCTGTTAGCTCCATTAGCTGCTATTTCAACAATGGCGGATCTCAAGTCTGTGTTCGTCTTGTTGACCCCGCCCCCAGTGCCTGACGTAATCGGTTCTTACTCCTAGCCCTGTTCTAGCCCAGCAATGTTTTGGTGCTACTTAAGAACCACTTTTCCTGGCTCGGAGCTGGAGCTTTGGGTGTGGAAACACAAAGAACCGATTTGGAACTAGGCTCTGGCTCCAATCTAGCTCTGGCTCTGCTTTGGTGGAAAAGGGGTAAGAGAGACCAGGACTGGGACTGGGACTGGAAACGCAAACGCCTGCCTACCACTGCCAGAGTACTGAGAAAGATATTGAGCCTGAGAGCAACGTTGTCTGTTGTTATTGAAAGTTTTGAGTTTGAAAGCCCTTGTGCGTGTTACAGTTTTGAGGATCGTGAGATCAATAAAAGAGTGCAGTCCCAGTTACGCCGACCCCGTCTTCTTCCTTCCCTCACCTACACGAGCCAAACACTACAATAATATTACAACCCATACGGAAATGTAATATATGTACGCATATGAAATATACATTAAATATATCCACATAGAAAGTGAAAACATATATGTACATATATATCTGCCCATATATAAACCTATTAGAAAATGGAACAATTTCATATATTGACATATAAAACTAGCCCATATATTTTATGTATGTATAATACAGTATTTTATATATATATATATATATATATATATATATATATATATATATATATATATATATATATATATATATATATATATATAATTATCAATATACATGACATATTTCTTTGTATATATTTTCAATATACAAACTACACATATATGCATAGCATATTGCTTGCATACATGTTACATATATGTCCCTAATATATGTTTTATATAGTCTTATTATATATTTTACATTTAAAATGAAATATATATATAAAATATATATTTTTGATAAATGTATATGGAATATATAAATGACATATATATAAACATTGTGTGCACATATATTTTGAACATATATTTTATGTTCTTATATTATGTATATTAATTGCTAAATATTTTGAATTAATGATGTAAACTAAACAAATGTAAAAAAACATGCTTTCATTAATTTCGTACATATTTTTTTAAAGTCTCTGTAAAGTCAAAACTAAACATGTGTTCTGAGTTTCTCGCACCACAGATAAATGTGTTATTAACCACCCAGCCAAATTTGAATCATAAAAAAATCCGGGAAGTACATAAAATAGCTTATCTAAAACCTGAAAAAATGAGCAGCATTCTCTGCTCTCAAACGATGGGGGTGTGTCCGCTGTTGGCGCCGAAACCACGCCCACTCGCGGGAAAGCGGCAGTAGCACACAAGACAACACTCACTGATCACGAGCGTCTATGATCACGACGCACCAGATGTCGGTGGGACGGGAGGATGACGGCCTGGGCGGGGGATAGTCGGTTCTGCAGCGGATTATCAGTGAATCCCAGTTGTCTCCTGTGAAAGTTTGTAAAACGGTGTAAATTCACTGCAGAGGTAGGTGTCGGTGATGATCCTCAGCTCTCTCCATCAAGGGTGCTGTTCACAAAATGAATCCACCTCTTCATCGTTTTTGTTTTGTAAGCTGTTATGCAAGTTGTTGACTATAGTAACTAACAGTACTAACAGTAACTCGCAATCGAACTGATGCGAATGTGCTCTAGTTATGATCGTGTTAGGGGAGGAGTCAGGCTCGGTGCGTCATCGAGCCACCGTTTTAGCCCCGCCCAGAAAATCCTGAACACAGCAACGGTGAAAAACTGTTTAACGGTCTAACTTCTGAATTCAGTACTTCATAGTTCACAGTCTTTGTAATGTGTTTCAGCAATACATTTCTAACATTTATAATGTGTTTAGAAACAAATCTCAGAATTGCCTTTACAGGGACTTTAAATATAGGTTATGGATGTGTACTTACACACTTAGCACAGTTAGCAAAATATAAGTAAAACAGTAAAACATTTCAAACATTAAAACTTTATTAAAACAGTTTTAATTTAAAAAGAAAAATTAAGCTGCGCAAAATTAAAAAAAAACTTGTTTAATGAAATGTGGATTGTGTAGACTTGTTAAAAGTGCAAGCTGTTCAAATAAGGAAAACAAGGAATGAATAAATAAGGAAACCATACACTGTAAAAAAAAAAAAAAAAAAATCGTAAAAAGAAGGTAAATGACTGGCAGCTACGGCTGCCAAACAAAAACCAAAAAATATTTCATGTTTTGTCTGGTCAACTTCATGTCATTTGTAAATATGCATCCTTTCCTGTCATTCAGACCTACAACACATTTAAAAAAAAAGTTGGGACAGGAGCAATTTAGGGCTAGTAATGAGGTAAAATGGTTAAATAATGATGTGATTTGAAACAGGTGATGTCAACAGGTGATTGTAATTATGATTTGGTACAAAAGCAGCATCCAAGAAAGGTCTAATCCTTTAGGAGCAAAGATGGGACGAGGATCGCCAGTTTGCCAACAAATACGTGAGAAAATTATTGAAATGTTTAAAAACAATGTTCCTCAAAGAAAGATAGGAAGAGATTTGGATATTTCACATTCAACAGTGCATAACATAATTAAAAGATTCAAGGAATCTGCAGGAATTTCAGTGCGTAAAGGACAAGGGCGCAAGCCTAAGCTGAACAACCGTGATCTCCGATCCCTCAGGCGGCACTGCATCAAGAATCGTCATTCATCTATAAGCGATATCACCACATGGGCTCAGGACTACTTTGGCAAACCTTTGTCAAGTACCACAATACGTAGTTACATCCACAAATGCCAGTTAAAACTGTACTGTGCCAAAAGGAAGCCCTATGTTAACAGTGTCCAGAAGCGCCGTCGCCTTCTCTGGGCTCGGAGGCATCTGGGATGGACCATCACACAGTGGAAACGTGTACTGTGGTCAGATGAATCAGTATTTCAGGTATTTTTTGGGAGGAATGGACGCCGTGTGCTCCGGACCAAAGAAGAAAAGGATCATCCAGACTGTTACCAGCAACAAGTCCAAAAGCCAGGGTCTGTCATGGTATGGGGTTGTGTCAGTGCCCTTGGCAAAGGTAACTTGCACTTCTGTGAAGGCACCATTAATGCTGAAAAGTACATAGAGATTTTGGAGCATAATATGCTGCCTCCAAGAAGACATCTTTTGCAGGGACGTCCATGCATATTTCAACAAGACAATGCAAAACCACATTCTGCACACATTACAAAGTCCTGGCTGCGGAGGAAGAGGGTACAGGTACTTGACTGGCCTGCCTGCAGTCCCGACCTGTCTCCAATAGAGAATGTGTGGCGCATTTTGAAGCATACTGTTGCCCACCTTAAGACTTGTTTGCAGGAAGAATGGGACAAAATTACACCTGAAACACTTCATCACTTGGTGTCTTCAGTCCCTAAACGTCTTTTAAGTGTTGTGAAAAGGAATGGCAACATTACAAAGTGGTAAATGCTTTACTGTCCCAACTTTTTTTAAAATGTGTTGCAGGTCTGAATGACAGGAAAGGATGCATATTTACAAATGACATGAAGTTGACCAAAACATGAAATATTTTGTGTTCATATTGTCTGCAATGAAATACAAGTCAAAGTAAATTTAGAAATCACTTCTTTTGTTTTTTATTTGCGTTTTCCATACTGTCCCAACTTTTTCTGATTTGGGGTTGTAGATTATTAGGATCAAACACCTTCAATAAAGTGACAGTACGAAATTTTTTGCAGAAAAACACTGTTATTTTACAGATTATTACAATAAAAAAACATTCAATAAAGTGTTAAATTTACAGTTTTATTTTGGAAGACAAAATACAGTCTGTAAAACAAACAATACATAATACATTTCAAATACAGATAACAGTGGAACAGTTTCATCCAATTTTTTACGTTGAATAAAATTTCAAACTGAAAAAAATACAAAACATACATTTACAAGATTGTCACGGATTCATTATTGATTCTAAAACTTGATTATTCAGATATAAATTATGTAAACAAATTCTTCAGAGCCCCCAGGAGGAATTGAAAAACTAAAAAGTTGCATTTATCATGTATGTTAGGGTTACTAATATCATGATGAGGTTATGATTTCACCTAACAAATTCACCTCATAACAAAATAACAAATTGTGCCATTTACTGTTAGCTTTGTATTTTCCAAATATGTTTTATATTGTTTTCCTCTATATTCAACTGAGCCCCGAGGGCTTCATATAGCTCTGATAATATATGTGGACAAACATTTACCTTTTAATTCAGAATCCAAGCTATATAGTGTAATAAGAAATATAAATCAAAACATACAACAGGTCCATGATTCTGCTCCAGAAGGGACAGACATAGCAGATAAAGAGCAATCCTCTTCCAAATCTCCAGTAATCAGCTGGATCTGTAAAAGAAAGAAAGAAAAAGACATTGATTCACTGAAAAGTCCTTAAAAAGGGGGGATTTTTTTTTTTTTGAGCTTTCCTTTAAACAACATTTGACATTGAGATATTCTGGCTATATGAACACAGAGTCCGCTCAGCTTTGAGATGGTTATTGGTGATTATTGTCCATAAAATTTGGTCCAATGGAGCTTGGGCACCAACATTATTCAAAATATTTAGTTTCACAGAAGAAAGTCATACAAGTTTGGTAAGACATGAGGGTGAGTTAACGATGAGGGAGATTTCATTTTGAGTGAGCTATGCTTTTAAACTCAAGAAGGTACATTTGAACCAGAGTTGTGCCTTGGTGCTGAGTTGCCTGTGTTCACATTTCCACACACATAAGGCTACCGTAACAGTATTAATGTTGGAGATAACATGAATACTCACTTCCTCTGAAGATCATGTGGCAGATTTCCATTCCCAAAACTTCTGGATCATGAGGGGGGAAGAAACACACACACACAAATGAATATTAATTGGATTAATATTAATGATCAACTTTAATTACCAACAGAGACATGGACTTGCAAAATGTACTCACCAGGTCCATACAAAAACTTCACAGTAGATTCAAAATCCTGGTTTGCCTATAAGAATGGCGGGATTCCTGTCCTCTCTGTTGAACATGACAGTGTTCTCAGATTACTCATTCTAAAGCTCCTTTACTTTTTATGACAAGCTTGATCTTAAAACTAGCTGACAGTAGGGATGGGCATTATGACCATATTATTCTACATACATGAGACATTTTATTTCACAATAACGATATCACAATAGTTATTTTATAAATATTTTATTAAGAAATATTACAGAATAAAACTGCTTAGTCTTCACTGTATGATATTCTATGCATTAATATCACTTGATTCTTAAAAACGCAGAAGGTCTTCTCTAGTCTTTTGTTGTTTGATTCAAATTTTGAGACGGCAGTTTATTAATCTGCTGCCCCTTTAAGAACGGATGCACAATGACACGCATCCTGGATTCCCCACGTTAACTTGAACTGTTTAACTCTAACGTTACTTCAAACATAACTGACTGTTTAAATAAAGTGAATACCTCACATGACAGGGATTTTGAGATAATTGTGTGCATTTTACCGAAAGGATAATTGATTTCAGGATCGCATGCTGTCTGAGAGAGGCGGCTTAACGTTACTCTTTATTCTTCATTCATGCATGTTTCTTTATCAAAATGTCAATAACTGTAAGTAACGGTAGTACAGTGCTACGCGGATATATTTACATTCCGCAATATAAAAACGGAAAAAAACAGATTTGTAAAATCTCTCACTATATTCATCATAGCGCCTAGCCCTATCTAAACATTATTACAACATAACAAAACTCAGAAACAGAATATGTAAGTTATTCGCGATTAGCTTATAACTTCAATGCACTATATATTGATGTGACAGTAGAATAAATATAAAGGGATTTATTTACCTTCTGTCTGTTGTCCGCCATTGGTAACTTAAATGTCTGTTCATATTCATGTTTTCCGTTCTCAGTCGACATCCCACAATCACAATTCGTCCAAAATAAGATTTTAACAGATGTAAAATGATCCATGTAATGCCATTAATGGACTGAAGCAGTCCTGTTGCAGATTAGAAACCGCACCCGCGACTGCGAGCACTCCAACGGCAACGGGTGTATTTTCAAACTTGATCGGTAGAAGGCGCGCACAGTTGTCATTGGCCAGATTTCTAGATGATGTTCAGATTGACCAATCACGCTCAAGTGAACGCGGAAAGACAGCAAATAACCTAGCAACTATAGAAATAACTTGTTTTAAACTAAAGTTAGCAAATGTGTATATTTATATTTATTTGCTGTTATGTTTAATTAATTGGTCAAGTGGTGTTTTGTGGTGTGGGCAGAGGCTTGAAAGTTTCAACATGGAGAGCATTGCAGATTACTCTTTAAAAACAGATTATTGTTTGATATTTAGTTTGCAATATAGTTTGTTATATTTGTATCTAGAATTACAGTTTGAATGTAAAATACACCTACACTGTAAAAAAAAAAAAAAAAAAAAAAGTCAAATGACTGGCAGCTACGGCTGCCAAACAAAAACATAAAATTAAAGTTAAATATCTTAATTTAAATAAGGAGAAATCTGTAAAATAACAGTTCTCTCTCAAACTTTGCACTTTATTTGAATTAAGATATTTTACTTTAATTTTACGGTTTTTGTTTGGCAGCCGTATAGCTGCCAGTAATTTACCATTTTTTTACGATTTTATTTTTACAGTGAAACTAATAAGATTTACTTTAAATCAAAATCAAATCAAATCAAATCACTTTATTTGTCACTCTACATATGCACAAGTGCAACAGTAGGTGAAATTCTTAGGTGCAGTTCCGAGCAACATAGTAGTCATGACATGACATGTACAACATTTAAAGCAGCATCAGATTACACATCTGATGCGCACACAATTACTCACAGCACAGTATACACTACAATGAACAATAAATAATTTACACAATGTGAGTGTAGTTCTCACAGCTCTAAACAATATACACATACTTACAATATACATATACTTTAAACAATATACACTAAACATACACTAAACAATATACATTACGCTATAATAGTAATAATAATATACAATGTATAGTATAAAATATTATTCACAGATTGAAAATTGAAATAGATGCTGTATGATAAATAAATGTGTATATAATGTGTGTGTATCTACAGTGGGTTGTGCTGAGTGATATTCTGTCCAGTGTGTGTTATGATCCTGATGGATCAGGAGTTAAGTAGTCTAATTGCTTGTGGGAAGAAGCTGTTCTGGAGTCGGCTGGTGCGTGTTCTAATGCTGCGGTACCGTCTGCCTGATGGCAGCAGTGAGAGCAGCCCATGGTTCGGGTGGCTAGAGTCTTTGATGATCCTCTGAGCTCTCTTCACACACCGCCTGGCGTAAATGTCCTGGAGGGAGGGAAGCTCACCTCCGATGATGCAGCTGGCCGTGCGCACTACCCTTTGCAGGGCCTTGCGGCTGCGGGCGGTACTGTTGCCGTACCAGGTGGTGATGCAGCCAGTCAGCAGACTCTCTATGGTGCAGGTGTAGAAGCGTGTGAGGATGTGGCGGTTCATTCCAAACCTCCTCAGCCGTCGCAGGAAGAAAAGGCGCTGATGAGCCTTCTTCACAACGGCCTCGGAGTGGACGGACCATGAGAGTTCCTCTGTGATGTGGACACCAAGGAACTTGAAGCTGCTGACTCTCTCCACCGGTGCTCCATCGATGGTGATGGGGCGGTGTTCTCTCTCATTCCTCCTGAAGTCGACCACCAGCTCCTTGGTCTTGCTGACGTTGAGGGAGAGGTTGTGCTCCTGACACCACCGTGTCAGAGTGTGCACCTCCTCTCTGTAGGCCGTTTCATCATTGTCGGTGATAAGACCTACCACCGTCGTATCGTCAGCAAACTTGATGATGGTGTTGGAGCGGTGGGTTGCCACACAGTCATGTGTGTACAGGGAGTACAGGAGTGGGCTGAGAACGCAGCCCTGAGGGGCTCCAGTGTTGAGAGTCAGTGATGATGAGATGTTACTGCCCATTCTGACCACCTGGCGTCTGTTCGACAGGAAGTCCAGGATCCAGCTGCATAACAAGCTGTTTAAGCCTAGAGCCCGGAGCTTAATGTCAAGTATGGAGGGCACAATGGTGTTGAATGCTGAGCTGTAGTCCACAAACAGCATTCTCACATACGTGTTCCTCTTTTCCAGGTGGGAGAGAGCAGTGTGTATAGTGGATGAAATGGCATCATCAGTGGAGCGGTTTGTGCGGTATGCAAACTGCAGTGGGTCCAGTGAGGGGGGGAGAACAGAGCAGATGTGGTTTCTGATTATTCTTTCAAAGCATTTGCTGATGATGGGGGTCAGAGCAACAGGACGCCAGTCGTTTAAGCAGGTGGTTTTTGATTGCTTAGGTACAGGAACAATAGTGGACGTTTTAAAGCATGTGGGGACCACAGACAGGGAGAGGGACAGGTTAAAAATGTCCGTGAAGACTCCAGCCAGTTGGTGCGCGCACGCTCTGATCACACGGCCGGGAATGCCGTCTGGACCCGCAGCTTTACGGACGTTCACCCGCCGGAAGGATCGGGTTACATCCGCGACAGATACGGAGAGTGCACTAACCTCTGTATCTTCAGCCGCGAGCTCTCTCTCCGCGAGGGCGGTGTTAGTTCCCTCAAAGCGAGCATAGAAGGTGTTGAGCTCGTCCGGGAGAGAGGCAGCGGTGTTCACGGTGGAGTTTGTGTTCCCTTTATAGTCCGTGATGGTGTTAATTCCCCCCTCCACATGCTTCTGGAGTCGGTGGTGTTGAACTGTCCTTCAATCTTGTCCCTGTACTGCCGTTTTGCTGCTCTGATGGTTTTCCGGAGGGCATAACTTGCTTGTTTATGCTCCTCCGCGTTACCGGAGTTAAAAGTGGAGGACCGCGCATTGAGTGCCGCGCGAACATCCCCATTTAGCCACGGCTTCTGGTTAGGGTACAGCCGAATTGTTTTGGTCGGAACAACGTCATCTACGCACTTCCTGATGAAACACGTCACGCTATCAGCGTAAACCTCGATGCCGTCATCAGAGGCCGACCGGAACATCTCCCAGTCCGCGTGATCAAAACAGTCCTGTAGCATAGAATCTGATTGGTCCGACCAGCACTGGATGGTTCTGAGGGCGGGTGCTTCCTGTTTGAGTCTTTGCCTATATGCGGGCAAAAGGAGGATGGAAGCGTGATCCGATTTGCCAAATGGTGGGCGCGGGAGGGACTTGTAACAATCCTTGAAGGGAGAGTAGCAGTGATCTAAGACGTGGTTCCCTCGCGTGTTGAAGCTAACATGTTGGTGGTATTTGGGTGCGATGCGCTTGAAGTTGGCTTTGTTAAAGTCTCCGGTCACAATAAACGCAGCGTCAGGATGCGCGGTTTCCTGCTCACTCACTGTCCTATACAGTTCCTTTAGTGCCCGGTCTGTGTCGGCTTGTGGGGGAATATACATAGCTGTGATGATGACCGCGGTGAATTCCCTCGGTAGCCAGAATGGTCGGCACAGAAGCATGAGAAATTCCAGATCAGGAGAACAGAAAGACTTGATAGAATGTACGTTCCTCTGATCACACCAGGATCGGTTAATCATAAAACATACACCCCCGCCTTTGCTTTTCCCGGAGAGATCTTTTTCTCTGTCCATTCGATGCACGGAGAACCCCGTGGTTTCGATGGCTGAATCTGGAATCTCAGCGGACATCCAAGTTTCTGTGAGGCAGATAATGCAGCAGTCCCTCGTGTCTCGCTGGAAAGAGATCCGCGCTCTCAGCTCGCAGAGTTTATTGTCCAGAGACTGAACATTAGCCAGTAAAATACTGGGAAGCGGGGGTCGGTTTGCGCGGCGTCTTACTCTAATGAGTACGCCAGCTCTCTTCCCTCTTCTCCGGCCGCGTTTGCGCGGTCGGGCCGTCCAGACAAAGAGCTCCGCTGCTGTGTTTGTAAACGGCGGTTCGTCACTGAAGAATTTAAAGTCCGGTTTTCGGTGTGCGATTGCCGAACCAATGTCCAAAAGTGTCTGTCTGTCGTACGTAGTAAGGCAGACAACATCCAAGACAAAAAACACAAAAACTATAAACAGAACAAACAAAAAACTACAATGTTTCAGCAGAGCTCGCGACGTTGCGGCCATCCTCGGCGCCATCTTGACTCTAAAATGAGAAAGAATAATGTTAAATTGTTAGTATGGACATAAACCATTAATATAATGAGCTAAATATTTTATTACAGATTAGTTCTGGAATTGTACATACATTTGTATGTAATTTAAGAAAACAGAAAAATACTGTATAAATAATACAGTAATTTCCCTGTATAAAAAATGAGAATTACTTCAATTTGTCATTAATGATAAAATAATGGTCAAGTTGTTAATTTACAGATATTTTTTGTAATTTTACATGAATTTGTATGTAATTTATGAAAACAGAAAAATACTGTATAAATAATACAGTCATTTTCCTGTATAAAAATGAAAATTACTGTAATTTGTCATTAATGATATAATCCTTAAAATAACAGTCAAGATGTTTATTTACAGATATTGTTTGTAATTTTACATAGTTTTTAAACATAATTCAAAATTACAGGAAAATACTGTAAACAATTTAGTAATTTTCCGTAAAATTAGGATTTTTTTTTTTACAGTGTAGGCATATAAAATGTATGTTGTTTAAATAAATGGGCATATATAAATTAAACATATCGGTGACATATATGGTCATAACATACAATATTATATAAACAATAGTCATATATATCGTATTAATATATGTCACTATACTAATTTAATATGGAAAATGTATATATGTTATAAACTTATATCAACATATATCTAGAGATATGTATATATGTGATAGCAATATATTGTCTTATATTTAGCATATATGACGGCGTCATTTGCGATATAGGGACATATATGTCATATATTACATTTCCGTATGGGAAAAATAACTTGTGTGTGTGTGTGTGTGTATATATATATGTAGCAGGACGGTCTATCGCCCCTCCCACTTGTAATTTTTTAATGTGTGGCCAATGGCCCAGCTTCTCGTGCAAATAAGAGCACGGCCTGCCTGCTCTTTGTGATGCGTCATCGTCCAGGGACGTGATGTCATCAATGGGCCCTGCTGCTGCTTGATCGGGTTACGGCCAGCTGTGTTGCCGCTCGTAAAAGTTTCGCCGAGGCTGTTAGTCACTGGCAGTGCTGTTTGCTAGTCACTGTGGTCGGGAGAGTCGAATGTGGACATCTGAGACAGGTAGGAGAAGCATTTGCGTGCAACAGCGCTTTGTAAACCACGTTTCTATGAATTGTTTGACTGAGTGATTAGTCTGATTGATCCGTATGCCCACTGTAGTGTAAGATCTGTCTGCGCCGGTGAGCGTTGTCGGAGGCATTCGGCTCTATTCATCGCATATTGATCCCGGGACAGCGTGCTCATATGTGAGTATGGAGTCACTGTTAGAGCATGAAGCCAAGGGGGAAGGACTCTCAGCGTAACATCTTCCGTTTTGTTTTTTAGGCATGCGATAAGGACAATATCGCTATTCTGAATGAGAGTTATCTGCCTGGTGCTTCACTGTGGAGCCTGTTTGCGCAGTGCCTTACCAGCTGCTGTTCTGTTTTGTGCTGTTCTGTTTTGTGCTGTTCTGTTTTGTGCTGTTCGGTTTGTTTTGTTCTGTCTCACGCCAGGTGAATGGTTCTAAGTGAATCATTTCCAGCGAATCATCCGAGCGAACTGTTTTGAGAACCACTTCAAGTAACCCATTCTGAGTGAATCACCCCAGGTGAGCCGTTTCGGTGAACCGCATCAAGTGAATCATTTCAAACGAACTATTTCCATTGACGGTGACTTTGTAACCGTGGTATGTTTCGAGTTTATTTTGTTTTGTTTTCGTTTATCGTTTATTGCTTTGATTTATGTTCATGAGTGAGTTGGTTTTCTAAATTTGTATTTGTTTCCGACTCAATTATTGTGTTGGTGAATTTATATATTATTTTTGGTTGACTTATGCTGCTGAAATTGTGATCTTTTGTTTACAGAGTTTTCTTTTTGTGGGTTTTGATTTGTGACGATCAGGTCGGGACCAAGGAGCTGGTCCCTTCCTGAAATTGTAAACCAAGTTTATTTTGTTTATTTATTATTTTGTTTATATATTTTGTTTGCATATCACTGGTTAATGTCTCTTTTCTTTTGGCTTTTTGGCAGGTCCTGGGCACCCGGGGCAGACAAGTGACAAAATTAGGTGGTGGCGTCCTCACTGTGTGCTGTGGTCTTCTCTGACATGAGTTGCTGAGTGTGCTGTGCTGGTGTGTGTGTGCGCACTGAGTAGAGTAATTTCCAAAAAGGTGATATCCCGAGACTGCCTCCTGGGTGCGCCCAGGATCCTCCACAGCCAACATTAGAATTTAGCAAATTGAAGTGATTGCTTTTAATACTTTTAATTTAATGTGTTTAATTGCTTTTAACACCTTTTAATGACAAATGTCTTTTAACTATTAATAAAATAAATGTATATCTTTTGCCATTCATCTGTGTCTCTGACTCAAAGTGATTAGGACCTGTGTGTGCCTTCTATTTTAGAGGTACCGTTAGATTCCTGGGGTGAAATTCCCCAGGTGGCGTAGTCGGAAATAGGTTAATTAGGACTGCCTGAGTAAACACCGCTCCTGCCACATTTTGGCGTAGTCGGCAGGGTTATCACTATATTGGGTCAGAGACAATAGATTGGCGTGTTTGTATTTTAGTTATGGTTTTGATTTTCTTTGTTTATTTTTTTGGGGAAACAGAACAGCAGCTCGTGTGAGGGCAGGTGACTTCCTCTCCGGGGTGGTAAGTTTACGTAATTTCTTTTGAAATGGAGGAAGAGTTACGGGAGTTGCGAGACTTAGTGGCTCAGTTAAGGGCTGATAATGCCAGGATGCAGCAGCTACAGGCGCCTGTGGCTGGTGTTTCCGGGGATGGCGAAGCCTTGCCTGACGCTTCTAATGTTCCACCGGTAATTCCCCAAATTGTGCACCGGAACGATTCGTTTTTGTGCCTCGAGAGCGTCGGTGCCCAAAATTTAGCGGTAAATCCGGTATAAGTATTGATGAATGGGTCGAGGAGGCACGGGCGTGCATGAGACCGCGGTATATGGGGATTACTGAACAAGCTTTCTTTGTATTTGACCACCTGGAGGGGGAGGCCCGAGAGGAGATTCGGTATCATCCTGAGGCAGAGCGCGGAGATCCTGATAAGATTATTAAAGCGTTGCAAGAGCTTTATGGGTGTTTGCAGTCGTACGTCGCGTTGCAAGAGGCTTTCTTTTCAAGAAAGCAACGGGAGGGTGAAACACTGTTAGAATTCTCCCTTGCGCTTATGGCTCTTTTAGAGAGGGTTAAGAACCAAGCACCTAACGCTGTCACAAATGCCGAAATTCTATTGTGGGATCAATTTGTGGAGCATGTATCCGATAGCACTCTGCGGCGTGAGCTTAAACAGTTGGTACGTCGCCAGCCCACTGCTACGCTATTAGAAGTTCGCGGAGAAGCAATTAGGTGGGAACGTGAAGGGATGCCCGGGGGTGTAAGGGTGCGTAGTCAGTCCGTCCCGGTAGCCTACGGTCTTCAGTATGGGGTACATGGGGCCACCTCTGCTGATGGGCAAAACCCTCCACAACAGTCTGAGATGAGCGAACTGCGAGAAATGTTTCCACAGCAACAGCAACAATTAAATCAGCTCACACAGACCATTGCTCGTCTCCAAACCCCGTATGTACATAGTCGATCACCGCGGCCGGGCCCAGTTATATGTAGACGGTGTCAGCGTCCAGGTCATTATGCTCGGGAGTGCGATGGGGGCCGGGCTCCCCCGCGCCCTCCCCAGCCTATAGCTGGTCCTTCTATTACACATGGACAATCACGTTCTCTTCGGCCGACGGAAAACTAGCTCCCGCCAGGTTGCAGAGTCACGACCTTGGTGGGGAGATACATGTGGTCACGACGCATTCCGGGAGGAAGCATTAAGTGGGTTGCTACCACCTGTTCGGATCAATTTGAGGGCCGAACCGTGTTGTTTGAGCCCCCCGAGTCTGGCCTCCCGGCTGGGCTCTTGGCCTCACCGGCTTTAGTACAGGTAAGTCGAGGTACTGCGTACGTGCCCATGGTAAATGTCGGGGCTGCTGATGTGATGCTCCACCCCACCACGGTGGTGGGAAATGTGAAGGAAGTCTACTTGGTTAACCTGCCCCAGGGGGTCATTGAAGTTAAGACCTCAGTTGCGACAGTACAGTCCCATAGTGTAGAAGGGGAATCTCCTTTGCTGAACCAGATTGAGTCTCTCGATTTATCTGTTCTGCCTGCTGCAGAGCAGGATCAGGTTAGGGATTTATGGCAATGTAATGGCAATGCGGATGCTTTGTCCCGCCAGAACCCTGTCAATCTGGACGATCTTGAAGGCTTGGCTGCCAGTATCCCAGTGCCTGAGTTGCTACAGCAGGCCATATGACCAGGTGGCATTGTGCATTGCTGTAGCAAATGAAATGACTGTCTTGCCTAGCTATTCTGCTTCCGATTTGTGTGTTATGCAGGATGGTGATTCCATCCTTGGACCACTGTTGCGGTTCTGGAGACGGGGTAAGCGTCCCCTGCCCGAAGAACGGCGTCAGCTGGCTAAGCCCGTTCTCACACTGCTGCAACAGTGGGACCGATTGGTGGAGAAGGAGGGTGTATTATACTGGCAGATTTTCCGTCCCGATGGGGGAGAAGAGTGCTATCAGTTGATATTGCCCGAGGTAATGAAGCAGGAGGTGTTAGAGCAGCTGCATCAACAACATGGTCATCAGGGAGTCGAGCGGACTAGTGAGTTGATTAGGCGTAGGTGTTACTGGCCAAGTATGTTTGCGGATATTCTACTCGCTGGTGTAGAGAGTGCGAACGATGCCAGCTCGCTAAAGAGAGTCAACCCGTGGCACGGGGCTACATTGGCCATTTGTTGGCTTCCAGACCTAATGAGGTCCTGGCCATTGATTTCACGGTACTGGAACCATCTCAGTCAGGCCATGAGAATATTTTGGTCATGACCGATGTATTCAGTAAGTTCTCCATGGCGATACCTACCCGTGACCAGCGAGCCGAGACTGTGGCGCAGATTCTAGTCGAGGAGTGGTTCTTTAAGTTTGGGGTCCCGGGCCGTATTCATTCCGACCAAGGTCGCAATTTTGAATCCGCTCTGATTCGGCAGCTTTGTGAGCTTTATCAGATCAAGAAGTCCCGTACGACACCGTACCATCCGGCCGGAAACGGTCAATGCGAGCATTTCAATCGCACCCTGTATACGTTTTTACGAACCCTGCCCGGCCCTAGGAAGAGAGACTGGGCCTCTTGTTTATCACAGGTTCTCTTCTGTTATAACACTACCCCCCACCAGGGGACAGGAGAGTCCCCTTATTACTTGATGTTCGGTCAGGAACCTAGGTTGCCGGTGGACTTCCTGCTGGGCAATGTGTCAGAGCCCATGGCAGGTAGTGTGCAGAGTTGGGTGGTAGAACATCGAAAGCGGTTGCAGATTGCCTTCCAGGGCACAAGGGAACGCCTGCAGGCAGCTGCGGGTCGCCGAAAAGAACGACACGATTTGCATGTTCGTGACTTACCTTTATCGGAGGGCCAGCTGGTTTACTTACGAGATCACTCGTTTAAAGGGCGGCATAAGATTGCAGACTTGTTGTTTCAAGTGGTTCACCCTCCTGAGGTGGGAGGTGTAGTGTATACTATTGCACCAGTGGAGGATCTAAGCAAGGTCCGACGTGTCCATCGCTCGTTATTGAAGGCTTGTGGCCGGAAAGAGGTCCTGCCAAACAGCCAACCGGGGGTTGGAGTAGAAGCTCCGGAAGAACCATGGGTAGATGAGGTAGACGACGTTGACTTGGTGGTGCTGGTGCCGGAGACCCCTTGCGTTGCTCGAGCAATAGGTCATCGGGCACGTGCCAATTCTGGTACAGACCAGTTGCCGTTGGATCTTCCCCTTGTAGGTGCAGCTGGAGGGGAGCCAGGCGACCAGGTTAGGGGACCAGTGTCGGGGGAGCCCACCGTGCCTCTTGGTTCCCAGGATGGTAGGGTGGTCGTCCCTCGGCGGACAGGCCGAGTTGGAGCCGGTCGGCATGGGAATTTGCACCATCTTCCCCGAACAGTAGGAGAGATAGGAAGTAGGGTTGCGGTTGGCTCTGAAGTAACCGCTGCCGGTATCTTGTTTAAGCCATGGTCATGAGTGGTGTTGGGGACCCTGTAGTGAGTCCATCGACGGGGCGCCGATGCAAAAAGGGAGGGGAAGATTGTAGCAGGACGGTCTATCGCCCCTCCCACTCGTAATTGTTTAATGTGTGGCCAATGGCCCAGCTTCTGGTGCAAATAAGAGCGCGGCCTGCCTGCTCTTTGGGATGCGTCATCGTCCAGGGACGTGATGTCATCCATGGGCCCTGCTGCTGCTTGATTGGGTTACGGCCAGCTGTGTTGCCGCTCGTAAAAGTTTCGTCGAGGCTGTTAGTCACTGGCAGTGCTGTTTGCTAGTCACTGTGGTCGGGAGAGTCGAATGTGGACATCTGAGACAGGTAGGAGAAGCATTTGCGTGCAACAGCGCTTTGTAAACCACATTTCTATGAATTGTTTGACTGAGTGATTAGTCTGATTGATCCGTATGCCCACTGTAGTGTAAGATCTGTCTGCGCGGTGAGCGTTGTCGGAGGCATTCGGCTCTATTCATCGCATATTGATCCCGGGACAGCGTGCTCATATGTGAGTATGGAGTCACTGTTAGAGCATGAAGCCAAGGGGGAAGGACTCTCAGCGTAACATCTTCCGTTTTGTTTTTTAGGCATGCGATAAGGACAATATCGCTATTCTGAATGAGAGTTATCTGCCTGGTGCTTCACTGTGGAGCCTGTTTGCGCAGTGCCTTACCAGCTGCTGTTCTGTTTTGTGCTGTTCTGTTTTGTGCTGTTCTGTTTTGTGCTGTTCGGTTTGTTTTGTTCTGTCTCACGCCAGGTGAATGGTTCTAAGTGAATCATTTCCAGCGAATCATCCGAGCGAACTGTTTTGAGAACCACTTCAAGTAACCCATTCTGAGTGAATCACCCCAGGTGAGCCGTTTCGGTGAACCGCATCAAGTGAATCATTTCAAACGAACTATTTCCATTGACGGTGACTTTGTAACCGTGGTATGTTTCGAGTTTATTTTGTTTTGTTTTCGTTTATCGTTTATTGCTTTGATTTATGTTCATGAGTGAGTTGGTTTTCTAAATTTGTATTTGTTTCCGACTCAATTATTGTGTTGGTGAATTTATATATTATTTTTGGTTGACTTATGCTGCTGAAATTGTGATCTTTTGTTTACAGAGTTTTCTTTTTGTGGGTTTTGATTTGTGACGATCAGGTCGGGACCAAGGAGCTGGTCCCTTCCTGAAATTGTAAACCAAGTTTATTTTGTTTATTTATTATTTTGTTTATATATTTTGTTTGCATATCACTGGTTAATGTCTCTTTTCTTTTGGCTTTTTGGCAGGTCCTGGGCACCCGGGGCAGACAAGTGACAAAATTAGGTGGTGGCGTCCTCACTGTGTGCTGTGGTCTTCTCTGACATGAGTTGCTGAGTGTGCTGTGCTGGTGTGTGTGTGCGCACTGAGTAGAGTAATTTCCAAAAAGGTGATATCCCGAGACTGCCTCCTGGGTGCGCCCAGGATCCTCCACAGCCAACATTAGAATTTAGCAAATTGAAGTGATTGCTTTTAATACTTTTAATTTAATGTGTTTAATTGCTTTTAACACCTTTTAATGACAAATGTCTTTTAACTATTAATAAAATAAATGTATATCTTTTGCCATTCATCTGTGTCTCTGACTCAAAGTGATTAGGACCTGTGTGTGCCTTCTATTTTAGAGGTACCGTTAGATTCCTGGGGTGAAATTCCCCAGGTGGCGTAGTCGGAAATAGGTTAATTAGGACTGCCTGAGTAAACACCGCTCCTGCCACATTTTGGCGTAGTCGGCAGGGTTATCACTATATTGGGTCAGAGACAATAGATTGGCGTGTTTGTATTTTAGTTATGGTTTTGATTTTCTTTGTTTATTTTTTTGGGGAAACAGAACAGCAGCTCGTGTGAGGGCAGGTGACTTCCTCTCCGGGGTGGTAAGTTTACGTAATTTCTTTTGAAATGGAGGAAGAGTTACGGGAGTTGCGAGACTTAGTGGCTCAGTTAAGGGCTGATAATGCCAGGATGCAGCAGCTACAGGCGCCTGTGGCTGGTGTTTCCGGGGATGGCGAAGCCTTGCCTGACGCTTCTAATGTTCCACCGGTAATGCCCCAAATTGTGCACCGGAACGATTCGTTTTTGTGCCTCGAGAGCGTCGGTGCCCAAAATTTAGCGGTAAATCCGGTATAAGTATTGATGAATGGGTCGAGGAGGCACGGGCGTGCATGAGAGCGCGGTATATGGGGATTACTGAACAAGCTTTCTTTGTATTTGACCACCTGGAGGGGGAGGCCCGAGAGGAGATTCGGTATCATCCTGAGGCAGAGCGCGGAGATCCTGATAAGATTATTAAAGCGTTGCAAGAGCTTTATGGGTGTTTGCAGTCGTACGTCGCGTTGCAAGAGGCTTTCTTTTCAAGAAAGCAACGGGAGGGTGAAACACTGTTAGAATTCTCCCTTGCGCTTATGGCTCTTTTAGAGAGGGTTAAGAACCAAGCACCTAACGCTGTCACAAATGCCGAAATTCTATTGTGGGATCAATTTGTGGAGCATGTATCCGATAGCACTCTGCGGCGTGAGCTTAAACAGTTGGTACGTCGCCAGCCCACTGCTACGCTATTAGAAGTTCGCGGAGAAGCAATTAGGTGGGAACGTGAAGGGATGCCCGGGGGTGTAAGGGTGCGTAGTCAGTCCGTCCCGGTAGCCTACGGTCTTCAGTATGGGGTACATGGGGCCACCTCTGCTGATGGGCAAAACCCTCCACAACAGTCTGAGATGAGCGAACTGCGAGAAATGTTTCCACAGCAACAGCAACAATTAAATCAGCTCACACAGACCATTGCTCGTCTCCAAACCCCGTATGTACATAGTCGATCACCGCGGCCGGGCCCAGTTATATGTAGACGGTGTCAGCGTCCAGGTCATTATGCTCGGGAGTGCGATGGGGGCCGGGCTCCCCCGCGCCCTCCCCAGCCTATAGCTGGTCCTTCTATTACACATGGACAATCACGTTCTCTTCGGCCGACGGAAAACTAGCTCCCGCCAGGTTGCAGAGTCACGACCTTGGTGGGGAGATACATGTGGTCACGACGCATTCCGGGAGGAAGCATTAAGTGGGTTGCTACCACCTGTTCGGATCAATTTGAGGGCCGAACCGTGTTGTTTGAGCCCCCCGAGTCTGGCCTCCCGGCTGGGCTCTTGGCCTCACCGGCTTTAGTACAGGTAAGTCGAGGTACTGCGTACGTGCCCATGGTAAATGTCGGGGCTGCTGATGTGATGCTCCACCCCACCACGGTGGTGGGAAATGTGAAGGAAGTCTACTTGGTTAACCTGCCCCAGGGGGTCATTGAAGTTAAGACCTCAGTTGCGACAGTACAGTCCCATAGTGTAGAAGGGGAATCTCCTTTGCTGAACCAGATTGAGTCTCTCGATTTATCTGTTCTGCCTGCTGCAGAGCAGGATCAGGTTAGGGATTTATGGCAATGTAATGGCAATGCGGATGCTTTGTCCCGCCAGAACCCTGTCAATCTGGACGATCTTGAAGGCTTGGCTGCCAGTATCCCAGTGCCTGAGTTGCTACAGCAGGCCATATGACCAGGTGGCATTGTGCATTGCTGTAGCAAATGAAATGACTGTCTTGCCTAGCTATTCTGCTTCCGATTTGTGTGTTATGCAGGATGGTGATTCCATCCTTGGACCACTGTTGCGGTTCTGGAGACGGGGTAAGCGTCCCCTGCCCGAAGAACGGCGTCAGCTGGCTAAGCCCGTTCTCACACTGCTGCAACAGTGGGACCGATTGGTGGAGAAGGAGGGTGTATTATACCGGCAGATTTTCCGTCCCGATGGGGGAGAAGAGTGCTATCAGTTGATATTGCCCGAGGTAATGAAGCAGGAGGTGTTAGAGCAGCTGCATCAACAACATGGTCATCAGGGAGTCGAGCGGACTAGTGAGTTGATTAGGCGTAGGTGTTACTGGCCAAGTATGTTTGCGGATATTCTACTCGCTGGTGTAGAGAGTGCGAACGATGCCAGCTCGCTAAAGAGAGTCAACCCGTGGCACGGGGCTACATTGGCCATTTGTTGGCTTCCAGACCTAATGAGGTCCTGGCCATTGATTTCACGGTACTGGAACCATCTCAGTCAGGCCATGAGAATATTTTGGTCATGACCGATGTATTCAGTAAGTTCTCCATGGCGATACCTACCCGTGACCAGCGAGCCGAGACTGTGGCGCAGATTCTAGTCGAGGAGTGGTTCTTTAAGTTTGGGGTCCCGGGCCGTATTCATTCCGACCAAGGTCGCAATTTTGAATCCGTTCTGATTCGGCAGCTTTGTGAGCTTTATCAGATCAAGAAGTCCCGTACGACACCGTACCATCCGGCCGGAAACGGTCAATGCGAGCATTTCAATCGCACCCTGTATACATTTTTACGAACCCTGCCCGGCCCTAGGAAGAGAGACTGGGCCTCTTGTTTATCACAGGTTCTCTTCTGTTATAACACTACCCCCCACCAGGGGACAGGAGAGTCCCCTTATTACTTGATGTTCGGTCAGGAACCTAGGTTGCCGGTGGACTTCCTGCTGGGCAATGTGTCAGAGCCCATGGCAGGTAGTGTGCAGAGTTGGGTGGTAGAACATCGAAAGCGGTTGCAGATTGCCTTCCAGGGCACAAGGGAACGCCTGCAGGCAGCTGCGGGTCGCCGAAAAGAACGACACGATTTGCATGTTCGTGACTTACCTTTATCGGAGGGCCAGCTGGTTTACTTACGAGATCACTCGTTTAAAGGGCGGCATAAGATTGCAGACTTGTTGTTTCAAGTGGTTCACCCTCCTGAGGTGGGAGGTGTAGTGTATACTATTGCACCAGTGGAGGATCTAAGCAAGGTCCGACGTGTCCATCGCTCGTTATTGAAGGCTTGTGGCCGGAAAGAGGTCCTGCCAAACAGCCAACCGGGGGTTGGAGTAGAAGCTCCGGAAGAACCATGGGTAGATGAGGTAGACGACGTTGACTTGGTGGTGCTGGTGCCGGAGACCCCTTGCGTTGCTCGAGCAATAGGTCATCGGGCACGTGCCAATTCTGGTACAGACCAGTTGCCGTTGGATCTTCCCCTTGTAGGTGCAGCTGGAGGGGAGCCAGGCGACCAGGTTAGGGGACCAGTGTCGGGGGAGCCCACCGTGCCTCTTGGTTCCCAGGATGGTAGGGTGGTCGTCCCTCGGCGGACAGGCCGAGTTGGAGCCGGTCGGCATGGGAATTTGCACCATCTTCCCCGAACAGTAGGAGAGATAGGAAGTAGGGTTGCGGTTGGCTCTGAAGTAACCGCTGCCGGTATCTTGTTTAAGCCATGGTCATGAGTGGTGTTGGGGACCCTGTAGTGAGTCCATCGACGGGGCGCCGATGCAAAAAGGGAGGGGAAGATTGTAGCAGGACGGTCTATCGCCCCTCCCACTCGTAATTGTTTAATGTGTGGCCAATGGCCCAGCTTCTGGTGCAAATAAGAGCGCGGCCTGCCTGCTCTTTGGGATGCGTCATCGTCCAGGGACGTGATGTCATCCATGGGCCCTGCTGCTGCTTGATTGGGTTACGGCCAGCTGTGTTGCCGCTTGTAAAAGTTTCGTCGAGGCTGTTAGTCACTGGCAGTGCTGTTTGCTAGTCACTGTGGTCGGGAGAGTCGAATGTGGACATCTGAGACAGGTAGGAGAAGCATTTGCGTGCAACAGCGCTTTGTAAACCACATTTCTATGAATTGTTTGACTGAGTGATTAGTCTGATTGATCCGTATGCCCACTGTAGTGTAAGATCTGTCTGCGCCGGTGAGCGTTGTCGGAGGCATTCGGCTCTAGTCATCGCATTTTGATCCCGGGACAGCGTGCTCAGTTGTGAGTATGGAGTCACTGTTAGAGCATGAAGCCAAGGGGGAAGGAGTCTCAGCATAACATCTTCAGTTTTGTTTTTTAGGCATGCGATAAGGACAATATCGCTATTCTGAACGAGAGTTATCTGCCTGGTGCTTCATTGTGGAGCCTGTTTGTGCAGTGCCTTACCAGCTGCTGTTCTGTTTTGTGCTGTTCTGTTTTGTGCTGTTCTGTTTTGTGCTGTTCTGTTTTCTGCTGTTCTGTTTTCTGCTGTTCGGTTTGTTTTGTTCTGTCTCACGCCAGGTGAATGGTTCTAAGTGAATCATTTCCAGCGAATCATCCGAGCGAACTGTTTTGAGAACCACTTCAAGTAACCCATTCTGAGTGAATCACCCCAGGTGAACCGTTTCGGTGAACCGCATCAAGTGAATCGTTTCAAACGAACTATTTCCATTGACGGTGACTTTGTAACTGTGGCAGAGGCTATATGGTGAGGAATGTTAAATCACCACTTGAATTCTACCTGACTACGCCACCCTGGTGGGAGGCCAGGGAAAATAACTCCCAATAAAAGACACACAGATAAGTTCCACCAATTGAAGGCCAGGAATTAAGAGAGACGCGAGTAGCGATACAAAATATAAACTTTATTATATTAAAATCACAAGCGCTGATTTAAAACTCCCACAATGACGGAATCATAATACCCAGGGCCAGGATTAGTGGGAACCAGGCAGGCCAGCTGCAACTCGGAGGTCATCCAAAACCCACCTCAATTCACACAAAAGCAAACACCACGCACACCCACCAAAGGGAAGTTGTATCAGCACACAGCACACTGTGAAACACCGCAAAAGGAAGCAGCTAGCCTCCCCAGTTCCACACGACCTCACTGGCCCTGAAAAAAAAGAGAGAAAGACACATTAAAGAAAACAACAATTAATAAAAAAAGTAAGACAAAGTAATACAATTATGGTCACAACTCTGACACTCAGGCCTCCAGAGGACACCACATAGGCCTACAAAACCACCCAGCACCTGATTGGCGCTACAGCAGCATTAAATCAAGGAATAATAAGCAAACAAACTTTTACAACGAATGCATACCAAAAAAAAGGAAAATAAACAAAACCCAAACACAAGTACAATAGAATAGAATACAAAAATAATCAAAAGAAAGAAAATAACAAAGAAACACATAACATCCAAAGTCAATTATATCCGAAAGCTTAACTGGTAAGCAGCCTTGCGGACGCACATCCGAGGTCCACTTTAACGGCCCAGACGACTCGCAATAAGCAGAGCAGTACACAGTCCAAATGACCGTCAATGACACGATCAAAATCAGAATAGTCCCATAAGCAAAACAGCAGCTGCGTCACCTGATATCACTAGCTAGGAACCGGACTTAAATGTTCACCTTTCCCTTTAACCAAAGATGATAAGAGTTAGAGAATTAGAAAAAGTTTAAACGATGACAAATATGAAAGACAAGAGCGGTGTACTTACGGTTGATGTCAAACACTGAACGCACAGCTGTATGGTTACTCACTACCGGTGCCGCAGCTCGATCTTACGCCCAGCAATCACACACAAACACCTGCCCTCGCTGCTGTTACTGAGAACAACGCGCAATAAATACAAAAACTGTGATGGTTACAAGTTGAGCATTAAAACATACCTGCAAGTGAATTCCGCCACAACTTGCCGCAATGCCAAACGCCACCAGCTCCGCTCTAAATTAAACTATAAATAGCTCGTATTAGCCTCGTGATATATACATCGCTACACCAACAAACACTCGACATACCTGAATGGGAAACGGAACGGAAATGCCAAGGGGAGAGAGAGAGAGAAGCACCCCACGTCACACGCATACCCGTCAAAATAAGGGTCCCTAAATAGTGCAGTTACTATCACCCAATTGGTCCACTACCTACACTCCAACCAACCAATAAGATGACGTGACACCTGCCACATTCTACCCCAATTTTTTTAAATCGACGTCCCGACGATGACCCACCAACACATACCCATGAACTAATTCTGTCCTATATCCCATGGCCTAAACCAAATTGAGATCCCATTAGATATAGGGCCTTGTACGGGGGCAGCTCTTGTGACTCCTTCAACAGCCCGTGGTAGACGGTACAAATTCGAGTGATGGCCCACAGTAGTCCGCCCAGTTCTCCTCAAAGGGACACCAGCCCTACCCGACTGATCTTGTGGCCAACTAGTAGGTCCTGGTGCTACACCAGATACAAAATCAGGTACCTCATGGCCCCTGCCAAGTGGAGTCTCCCCATCAAACCCCACTGGGCTACTCTGAGGGGTAGAAGCGTCCAGAGAAACCAGCCCCTGAGGAACTGGTACCTGAGAGGTTGCTGGCACCAACCTAAGCAAGTCAACATCTTCTGATGAGACTTCTGCCGAGGGCACCTCATTCTCCACAACAGGGGGAGGTATTAGTGCTGGACCCGGACCATCCTTCTGGATCTGGGCCTTCAAAGCAGAGCGATGAACGACTCTAATCTTTCCCAAATCCGCAACTGGTGCAATGGTGTATACTGCCCCACCCTCCTTAGGTGCCTTTACGACCTGATACACCACCGGGCTCCACAGGTCCTGAATTTTATGGCGGCCTCTCATGCCATACTCACGTAAATAAACTAGTTGCCCCTCCCCCAGTGGTGCATCACGGACGTTGGCATCATGATTTACCTTACGCCGACCAGCAGCAGCTTCCAGTCGTCCCTGTGCCCCTTCAAAAGCCACCTGAAGCCTAGCCTGATGTTCCCTCACCCACTCATGCACACTACCGATCCCAACATCCTGAACTCTACCCAGAAGAAAATCTACCGGGAGCCTTGGCTCCTGCCCAAACATTAGGAAATATGGGGATTCACCAGTTGCCTGATGAAGGGTGGTGTTGTAGCAGAACAGCACTTGTGGGAGACATGAGGCCCAGTCCATTTTTCTGGACACCGGCAGAGCACGCAATAGGTTGTGCAATGTCCTATTAAAGCGCTCGCACTGCCCATTCCCCGCCGGGTGATAAGGGGTGGTGCGAGACTTTTCCACATTATATAGTGCACAAAGTTGCCGTACTAGAGAGGACTCGAAATTACGGCCCTGGTCCGAATGAATCCGACCGGGGACACCGAACTTGTAAAACCATTCCACCACCAGAACTTGGGCCACTGTTTCCGCCCGTTGATCTCGTGTAGGCACAGCCATGGTGTACTTGGTAAAGACATCTGTCATAACCAACACGTTCTCCAGCCCCGAACGAGTTGGCTCTAACACGGTAAAGTCTATGGCCAATATTTCATTTGGCCTAGAGGCTAAAAGATGGCCCATGAAACTGGTAGGATGGAGTTGGGTATCTTTGGCAGCCTGACACCGCTCACACTCTCTACACCACTGCACCACATCCGCCGTCAGGCCTGGCCAGTAGCAACGCTGCTGTACCAACTCTGTGGTACGTTCCACCCCTTGGTGCCCATGTTCCTGGTGTAGCAGTGTCAGCACTTCATGATGCAATACTGAGGGTAAGACCACCTGAAGTACCTGTTCTCCTCCATCAGAGCGGAATATACGGCGAAGTAACACCCCATCCTGCTCACACAAACGGCTCCATTGCCGTAGCAAATTTACCACAGCCCTGGGCAACTGCCGACGTTCCTCTCTACTGGGAGGTGCCCCACGCCGCCAAAACCGCAACGCCTCACCAATAACAGGGTCCTCCCTCTGTAGGGACTGCATGTCCACAGCCAAGTTTGGAAACACCATGACTGCTGCTTGAGAACCCACCCCTGTTGTTACACCAGCCTGCCTTACCATGACTGGGAGAACTGTACCGGGCAGTAAGTGTTCCAACTCACCCTGACTAGAGGGACCCTGCCGGGAGAGAGCATCCGCATTCCGGTTGCTTCTTCCGGAGCGATACCTCAACTCAAAATCAAACGCAGCCAATTGCGCAGCCCACCGCTGTTCCGTGGCCCCCAGTTTAGCAGTATTCAGGTGGCTAAGGGGGTTGTTATCAGTGAAGACGACACACCTCTGCCCCAATAGATATTCTCTGAACTTCTCAGTCATGGCCCACTTGAGCGCAAGAAATTCCAACTTCATTGAGCTGTAGTTTGACATATTGCGCTCAGTGGGCCTAAGACTGCGGCTAGCATAAGCTATGGGCCGCACCTTCCCTCCCTGTTCCTGGGACAGAACTGCTCCCAATCCACCATGGCTAGCATCTACCTCCAGGATAAAGGGAAGGGAGAAGTCTGCATAAGCCAATATCGGGGCAGAGGTGAGCCTACTCCTCAACTCCTCAAAACTCCCCTGACACTGCTCTGTCCACGCTGACCCAAAACTAGACTCTGCTCGAGCCCTAGGCTTACGACCCGCAAACTCAGCTACTAGTCGGTGCAGAGGGGCTGCCAACTTGGCAAACCCCTCTACAAACCTCCTATAATAACTGGCAAACCCCAGGAACGAACGGAGCTCTGCCACTCCAATTGGGCGCTGCCACTGCCTCACTGCCTCTACCTTACTGGGATCTGTCGACACCCCTTTGGCCGAAATTACATGTCCCAGATAGCTTACCTCTTGCTGGAAAAACGCACATTTAATTAATTTGGCCTTCAACCCCTCTCGCTCCAGCCGACTCAAAACCACCTCTAACCGCTCCAGGTGTTGTGTCACAGAGGAGGAAAACACTACTATGTCGTCCAAATACAAAAGGAGGGACTGACACTGCTGATCCCCAAACAACCTCTCCATCAACCTCTGGAAGGTGCTTGGGGCGTTGCAGAGCCCAAAGGGCATTCGATTCCACTCAAAAAGGCCAAAAGGTGTGCAGAAGGCAGTCTTGTGTTTATCCCCCTCTGTGACAGGTACCTGGTTGTACCCACTGGCAAGGTCCATAGTGGAAAACCACTGGGCCCCCGTCAGTGAGTCCAAGGTTTCCTCTATACGTGGCAGAGGGAAAGCATCTTTTCGAGTTTTTGCGTTCAGCTGGCGGTAATCTACACACATACGCAACGTACCATCTTTCTTTTTGACCAACACGATGGGGGAAGCGTAAGGACTACAGCTCTCTCTGACAATATCTGCCTCCAACAACTGATTTATGTGCGTTTTTACCACATCGTACTCAGACGGAGGTATCCGTCGGTACCGTTGTCGAACTGGGACCGCATCTGTCAAAGGGATGTCGTGAGAAAGGAGTTGAGTACATCCCAAATCACCTTCATGTGCCGAAAACACCGTCTGAAACTTTAACAACAGAAACCTTACCTGCTCCTGCTCAGTCTCTGTCAACATGGACAAATCAAGACTCTTGATTTGTTCTTGCACTGAAGGAAGGACGGTCGGAATCTGGAGATTTATTGACGCAGAAACCGATTTCAACTCTGAGACACCACGGGGTAAACTCATGATAAATACACTATTCAAAGTGCCCAAAACAGCGTGCCGATAAAGCATTATGTCAGTCTTACCTACATTAACAACAGGTACATAGACGGTGCCTCGAGTCACTCGCATTAGTGCAGGTGATGCCAACAGACCTGCAGGCAACCCAGTTTCCGGTGGTTCGAAAAGTACAGTTTCCCCAGCAAAGTGCCCAGAACAAGTAGCGGCCACAACTTTCATGGTGCCGCCCGGAACACGACACGCACTGCGACCCCGCAAACACACCTTGCCTATCCGGCTATCTGTGGGGACAGTACTTGCCTGACGACAATATTGTAATGCTCGAAACACCGGCTTAGAGGCCTCTAACACAGAAGGTACATCAAAAAGGGCAGTACCGTGCTGGCCAAAGAGCTCCTGATAGCACCGCCTCAACACATTCATCCCCAAAATACCAGGGACTTGGGCACCAGTGCCACCAGGAGGGTCCTTAACCACCAGCACGCCACATCCTAGAATTATTTGACCGCAAAGCTCAACGTCCAACTCAATATATCCCACATACGGTATCAATGACCCGTTGGCCGCACGAAGCTGTAACCACTGACATGCCTGGAGACGATCCTGGCCCCATGGAGCAAACTGTTCTAAAAAACAACTTTCTGTAATGGTAGACACCATGGAGCCAGTATCGATCAAACAAGGCACCTGTACCCCTCCCATACAGACCATGAGATGGGGACAGGATGCCATTAAGTGCGACAAGGGACCTACCACCGAGTCATTGTCTTTCCCTACCGAACTGTGACTCTGCAGTTCGGCGGGACCTAGTTTTCCGTCGGCTGAGAAAAGGGCTGCTGAGCCCTCAGTGTAGAAGGTGACTCACGCCGAGCACGGGAGGAAGAAGGAAAAACACGTTCTCCATCGCATTCACGGGCAAAATGGCCCGGTTTTTGACACCGGCGGCAGATTAAAACCTCAGTACGGGAGGGCCGACGAACACTTTGAGGAAACCGCATGCCGGCAACACTCTGAGTAAGTTGATCTAATTGTTGTTGCTGTAATTTTAACATCTCCCGCAAATCCTTTAACTCCGACTGGGAATGCCCTTGCACTCCATACTGGATGCCATACGCCATTGGAACTGACTGACTCCTCCCTCTCGCACCCCCCGGCATTCCCTCCCGCTCCCACCTAATCGCGTCCCCACGTACTTCTAAGAGGGTAGAGACAGGCTGGCGGTGAACCAATTGCTTCAGTTCCCGGCGGAGGGCACTATCAGCAACGTACTCAACAAACTGATCGCGCAATACAATTTCAGCATTAGGAATAGCATTGGGCGATTGCTGTTTAACCCTCTCCAGGAGAGTCATCAAGGCCAGGGAAAACTCTAACAGAGATTCCCCATCTTGCTGCCTCCTGGAGAAAAAGGCTTCTTGGAGTGCTACATACGATTGAGAGCAACCATACAACTCACGTAAAATCACAATAATTTTATCCGGATCACCCCGTTCCCTACTAGGACGGTATCTAATTTCTTCCCGCGCTTCACCTTCCAAATGGTCGAAAAGAAAAAATGCTTTGTCAGCTTTGGACAAATAACGAGCCCGCATACATGCCTCAGCCTCCTCCACCCACTCATCAATACCGATGCCAGATTTGCCGCTAAATTTTGGACACCGTCTGTCCCTGGGCACAAAAACAAAACGGTCTGGTACAACAGTATCGGTCTCAGCTGGCTGGGGAGGGTCAGGCATTGCAGAGGCAACAGCAGGAGAAATACTAGGACCAGGTAACTCACCTGGCACCTGCTCACGCCGCAACCGGTCATTGTCGGCTCGCAACTGTGCCACTAATTCTCGCAACTCCTGCATCTCTTCCTCCATACTTATCAGTACTATGCTCACCCCAGAAATAGAAAAGGGCTACTGATAAAGAAACAACTTGTCCAAAAGATCAAAAACGCACACTGCTGTTTTGCTCTGGAAAAGAAAAAAAAGAACAACAAAGTCACAACCAATATCCAAGCAAAATTTTACCCACGTCTCACTCAAGATCCCTGCCTTACCAGGTAAACCCTGCTCGACTACGCCAAAATGTGGCAGAGGCTATATGGTGAGGAATGTTAAATCACCACTTGAATTCTACCTGACTACGCCACCCTGGTGGGAGGCCAGGGAAAATAACTCCCAATAAAAGACACACAGATAAGTTCCACCAATTGAAGGCCAGGAATTAAGAGAGACGCGAGTAGCGATACAAAATATAAACTTTATTATATTAAAATCACAAGCGCTGATTTAAAACTCCCACAATGACGGAATCATAATACCCAGGGCCAGGATTAGTGGGAACCAGGCAGGCCAGCTGCAACTCGGAGGTCATCCAAAACCCACCTCAATTCACACAAAAGCAAACACCACGCACACCCACCAAAGGGAAGTTGTATCAGCACACAGCACACTGTGAAACACCGCAAAAGGAAGCAGCTAGCCTCCCCAGTTCCACACGACCTCACTGGCCCTGAAAAAAAAGAGAGAAAGACACATTAAAGAAAACAACAATTAATAAAAAAAGTAAGACAAAGTAATACAATTATGGTCACAACTCTGACACTCAGGCCTCCAGAGGACACCACATAGGCCTACAAAACCACCCAGCACCTGATTGGCGCTACAGCAGCATTAAATCAAGGAATAATAAGCAAACAAACTTTTACAACGAATGCATACCAAAAAAAAGGAAAATAAACAAAACCCAAACACAAGTACAATAGAATAGAATACAAAAATAATCAAAAGAAAGAAAATAACAAAGAAACACATAACATCCAAAGTCAATTATATCCGAAAGCTTAACTGGTAAGCAGCCTTGCGGACGCACATCCGAGGTCCACTTTAACGGCCCAGACGACTCGCAATAAGCAGAGCAGTACACAGTCCAAATGACCGTCAATGACACGATCAAAATCAGAATAGTCCCATAAGCAAAACAGCAGCTGCGTCACCTGATATCACTAGCTAGGAACCGGACTTAAATGTTCACCTTTCCCTTTAACCAAAGATGATAAGAGTTAGAGAATTAGAAAGAGTTTAAACGATGACAAATATGAAAGACAAGAGCGGTGTACTTACGGTTGATGTCAAACACTGAACGCACAGCTGTATGGTTACTCACTACCGGTGCCGCAGCTCGATCTTACGCCCAGCAATCACACACAAACACCTGCCCTCGCTGCTGTTACTGAGAACAACGCGCAATAAATACAAAAACTGTGATGGTTACAAGTTGAGCATTAAAACATACCTGCAAGTGAATTCCGCCACAACTTGCCGCAATGCCAAACGCCACCAGCTCCGCTCTAAATTAAACTATAAATAGCTCGTATTAGCCTCGTGATATATACATCGCTACACCAACAAACACTCGACATACCTGAATGGGAAACGGAACGGAAATGCCAAGGGGAGAGAGAGAGAGAAGCACCCCACGTCACACGCATACCCGTCAAAATAAGGGTCCCTAAATAGTGCAGTTACTATCACCCAATTGGTCCACTACCTACACTCCAACCAACCAATAAGATGACGTGACACCTGCCACATAACCGTGGTATGTTTCAAGTTTATTTTGTTTTCTTTTCGTTTATTGCTTTGATTTATGTTCATGAGTGAGTGGGTTTTCTAAATTTGTATTTGTTTCCGACTCAATTATTGTGTTGGTGAATTTATATATTATTTTTGGTTGACTTATGCTGCTGAAATTGTGATCTTTTTGTTTACAGAGTTTTGTGGGTTTTGATTTGTGACGATCAGGTCGGGACCAAGGAGCTGGTCCCTTCCTGAAATTGTAAACCAAGTTTATTTAGTTTATTTATTATTTTGTTTATATATTTTGTTTGCATATCACTGGTTAATGTCTCTTTTCTTTTGGCTTTTTGGCAGGTCCTGGGCACCCGGGGGCAGACAAGTGACAAAATTAGGTGGTGGCGTCCTCACTGTGTGCTGTGGTCTTCTCTGACATGAGTTGCTGAGTGTGCTGTGCTGGTGTGTGTGTGCGCTGAGTAGAGTAATTTCCAAAAAGGTGATATCCCGAGACTGCCTCCTGGGTGCGCCCAGGCGTCCCAGGTGTCCCTCCACAGCCAACATTAGAATTTAGCAAATTGAAGTGATTGCTGGTCAACACCTTTTAATGACAAATGTCTTTTAACTATTAATAAAATAAATGTATATCTTTTGCCATTCATCTGTGTCTCTGACTCAAAGTGATTAGGACCTGTGCGTGCCTTCTATTTTAGAGGTACCGTTAGATTCCTGGGGTGAAATTCCCCAGGTGGCGTAGTCGGAAATAGGTTAATTAGGACTGCCTGAGTAAACACCGCTCCTGCTATATATATATATATATATATATATATATATATATATATATATATATATATATATATATATAAAACTATGTTTTTAACAGACCCACGAAAGTCGCGCTATGATTGGACATCGGGCAGCGTAGTGTGGCATGGGGACGTAATGACGTACCATTAATCGAGCTATGTTCTATAACATGTAAAACGGGAACATGAACAGAATATTCTAAAAGCAATTCATGTAAACACCTTAATCAGAATATTGTCTTATTCAGAGTAGGTCAATAATTAGATTACTGCTGTCCATGTTAACATAGTCACTGATGGTTCTCCCAGGTTTTTCATAGTTTCACTCCTCTGTTCCGATCCGGTTTTTCATTCAGTCACTTTCCATCTTACCCATGTATTTATGATTTGTATGTATACATTTCTGTTAGTTTAGTTGTGTTTGTGATATAGTTAATAAAAATTGTGCACAATACATATCTGGTTCTGACTCCCTGCCTGCAAACAAAATGTCACTTAAAAGATCGATTTTTTTACACGCTCTAAGCTCTAAGCTAAGGAAGAAGTATTTTGCTGTGGCCATGAAAAATACCCTTCTCTTAGAATGAATTAATAATCAATACTGAATGTTCACAGGATGAACTGATTGATTGTAATGTTAATGTAGCTACATCAAGTTAATCTCATTAACTGATTCAAATATTCATAATTAATCATAAGAAATAATCATAATGAGTTATTTCCCCTTTGAGCTAACTCTACAGACTATTGAGAGTCCCCACAAAGATAACAAAGACATTGAAAAATCTTACCGACCAGAAACTTTTGAGCTGTACTTACCCTGTAAGTATTTTGATTCCAAAGCAAGGAGAATGTCCTTTTAATGTAATGTATGGCCCAACAGAAAAAGATGATGTAAAACTGCAAACTAACTTTCTTCAAAACTTTCATGTTTACAAACAGAAAACTTAATGACAGAAGTTCAGAGAGTTCATCAATGAAAAGTTTCTGACACTTTTTTTTTTGTAAATCAGAAACTAATGCTTACACAAAAAGTTGGCACTCATTTCCCCTCAAGTCACAGAGACAGCGGAAGGGCTGACAAACGTCACTAAGAAAGCAAACAACACTCGTAACACATCTGCACAATCACTTTTGAAGGTTCACATTCCTGGAGATTCATCCACTGCCGCCCCCCTCCCCCCACGGCCTGCCACTTCAAAGGCAGGAAACTCAAGAATCTGGTGTGCGGTTTCACAACATGGAGATTCGGCAAACAGACAGCTACTCTGTCATTAATGCCTCTCACATATACAATATATTCATTACCGGAAAAGTTGAACGAGGGTGATTTTGTTAGTCTCACATATCAGAACAAATCTTCCAAGAACAATTCAGCCCTATTGAAGTATGACATATATGGGAAGTAAAATACACTCAATCCTCAATAGTTTTGGAGAAGAGGAAAATTAGTATATGTTTCTTATAACTTTCATAAAGTACAACTACAGTAAAAATGATTATCTTCCAACATATCCCTAAGGCTCCATTGTAGGCTCACTTTAAGATTGCATGGACAAGTTTTGAATTTTTTCCCTTAAATCTACACCTTATACTATCTTAAAACGAGTTGAAAATTTTGAAAGATATATCATCTTGGCTGTATAGTCAGAATATGCCATTGTAAAAGGTTTTCAAATAGAACGGAAGAAAGAGTTAGTCCATTTATGCCGGTTTGGATTACAGCACAGTTCTGAAAATACATCCCAGCTGCAATATTCTGTATCATCTTTGACCCATCAACACTCTCAGTGGTTTCCAAAACCCCACTGATATGAGGAGCCATGCATGTGAAGAGAGATTTTGGTTTACCACAGCTGGTGAAGTGTAAATTAAGGGCAAATCAGCTTAGAGTAATCCGCAGGACTGTTGTGTTGGATCATCCGATTTGACACTACTGATGCACTTGTTAGTTTGATGCGAGTGGCTCGACTTTCAGCTGTCTAGTGAGAAGAATGAGTCTGCAGTATTTTAAGGCTGAGGTAATTGCAGCATTTTGAATATCTAGGACAAAAGTTCAGGTCGGACTCATCAGAGCCTTTGGGATATGTTCCACCTTTCTAACAATAGCAGCTTCACATATTGTGTGCCAATAAGGTAGCTTGTCTCTTGACCGATCATTCGCTATGCTTAAACCTTCCATTATTAGGTACACAGAGGGGAGATTGCAGTTGTGTCATGCTCTGGAGCTGAACATAAATATTTTATAGCCATCGAGCCTGATAAATATTTGTCTTATGATGGCAGATACCGTATGTGTTTTATAATCAGCATATATAAAGCAACGGGACTATGCTGTTTTACTCTTAGGGTTAAACACAAAGCTATGTTTTTCTATTCATGAAATAGAAGGGAATTCCATTAGGCAAAATTTCCTGTGCAATTTGGATGAGCTATAAAAGCACTTCTATTTGCTTCTCTCATATCCCTACATTTGAAATTTATTAATATGAGAAGCCTCTTGCATTTGATATTTAAGAAGATTTAACAGGAGATTTTGAAAGATATATTTTCCATAAGTGTCCCTCTCATTACCTTGTCAATAAAATGCAATAAATTAAACATAACAGGTTTATTGCTTACTAATTATTACTGATTAAACCAGCATGTACTGTATGTATGCCCCAAATTAATATATCCTGTTGAAAGTCAGAACTAATTGAATGATAATTGTCTCCGCTAATTGAATATGGAAATCATCTTTTATTTGATTCGTCTTTTTATTATTATTATTATTATTATTTGAAGCACCCTGGTAACAGTGACATGTAGTTGCACACAACACAATATTAGCAAACCTGAATGAGGATGCAGTCAAGAATCATGGACAACTGCACATTGATTTTGTCACATTTAAGATGATGATGAAGATGAGGCAAGAGGCGTAATAGACCTGTCATTAAAGCAAACAAAAGAACTAAATACAAAACTAGAAAACACTGACAAAACGTGACAGATTTATTAATAAAAAAATCAAATTATAGCTTTCATTAAACACATGGTTATTGCTATGTTAAAATCTATTCCATAATGATTTTTGTGGCATGACTTTTCACATTCAGTTGTGTCTAACCAATAATTTTAGTAAATGGGACAAAATAAGAATCTGTCCACCATATAACATAGCTTTCTTAAAGTGGTAGTTCACCTAAGATTGAAAATGTTATTCTTTTTATTTACACCCCCTAATGTAAATCTAGCCCATATTTAATCTAACCCATTTTTTTATTTTCATTAAAACACAAAAGGAGATGGATGGCAGCAGTGTTTTTTTTTTTTTTAACTGAAACTAAAACTATTAAAATAATTAATAAAATAATTTAAATAATTTAATATATCTTTTATTTTTAAGTAATACATTAGCATTTTATTGCATGACATAAGTATTTGATACATCAGAAAAGCAGAACTTAATATTTGGTACAGAAACCTTTGTTTGCAATTACAGCGATCATATGTTTCCTGTAGTTCTTGACCAGGTTTGCACACACTGCTGCCGGGATTTTGGCCCACTCCTCCATACAGACCTTCTCCAGATCCTTCAGGTTCCGGGGCTGTCGCTGGGCAATACGGACTTTCAGCTCCCTCCAAAGATTTTCTATTGGGTTCAGGTCTGGAGACTGGCTAGGCCACTCCAGGACCTTGAGATGCTTCTTATGGAGCCACTCCTTAGTTGCCCTGGCTGTGTGTTTCGGTGTGTGTCCTTGTCATACTGGAAGACCCAGCCACGACCCATCTTCAATGCTCTTACTGAGGGAAGGAGGTTGTTGGCCAAGATTTCGCGATACATGGCCCCATCCAGTGTTAATTTTGACAGCATATTTTGATTTAGTTTTAGTCATAGTCTTTTGACTAAAATGCCATTTAGTTTTAGTCATATTTTAGTCACCTGAATTGTTTTTAGTTTTAGTCTAGTTTTAGTCGACTAAATATCATAAGATTTTAGTCGACTAAATCTACAGTAGAGTTAGTCTCCTAAAATATGAGTTTAGTTCAATTGTAATACATTAAGCATTTAAGTATTACATAACCGACTGTCACTTGAACTGACATTTTGACATCATTTTGTTTTTAACATAAAAAATTCACAAAAGAGAGCTCAATTCACTTTTTTGTTTGTTTTTAAAAACATCTATATAGTTTGTATCTAAAACAGAAAAATGTTGTATTTCTGTTTTAGTTAGTAGCCTATATCATGTTAAGCTAAAGATTCAAATAACTTTTTTTATTTATTTTTTTAATTTCAGTTAACATTTATTTAATTTTAAGTAACAAAGATTTTTTTTAATGGTTTTAGTTAACTATTATAACCCTGATACTTTATTTAATATGTGTTAAATACTGGTCTTTCCTCCTGACTATGAATTAAATGGGAATGAAACTAAATACAGTTTATTGTGTAAGCAAAAACGAATATATAATGCGTGACTTTTAATTATAAACCAGCTGGAAATACACCGGGACTCTTATTTTGAAATGTCTGAGCCTCTATTGTAGTTGTAGGAGCTCATTCAAGTTTAAATGAGGAGATAAAATATGCTACAACCGTCTAAAACATATTACTATATAAACATCGTAAAGTAAACATTGTCATTATTCATCAGCATTAGTTCATAAACAATATCCTGGCATAAATGTGTGTTATTCATTGATTGTGAGCCGCTCTGGAGCGCTGGATTGGGGATGCGTGAGCCTGTAGAAGCGCAAGCGCCGTGTTCTCCAGCGGTTAGATCAGCACGTCCAAATCAAATGTGCGCGGACATCAAGTCTGACTGGATCTCTTCCCTAATCGTCCCTCCCTAACATTTTCGTCTCGTTTTTATTTGTTGACGAAAATGACAGTTGATTTTCGTTATAGTTTTTGTCATCTAACACTAGTTTTTATTTAGTTATCGTCTCGTTTTCGTCAGTGAAAAAAGGTCTTTGACGAAAATTATGACGAAAATTATTCGTCAACGAAATTAACACTGGCCCCATCCATCCTCCCCTCAAAACGGTGCAGTCGTCCTGACCCCTTTGCAGAAAAGCATCCCCAAAGAATGGTGTTTCCACCTCCATGCTTCACGGTTGGGATGGTGTTCTTGGGGTTGTACTCATCCTTCTTCTTCCTCCAAACACGGCGAGTGGAGTTTAGACAAAAAAGCTCTATTTTTGTCTCATTAGACCACATGACCTTCTCCCATTCCTCCTCTGGATCATCCAGATGGTCATTGGCAAATTTCAGACGGGCCTGACCATGTGCTGGCTTGAGCAGGGGGACCTTGCATGCGCTGCAGGATTTTAATCCATCATACGGCATAGTGTGTTACTAATGGTTTTCTTTGAGACTGTGGTCCCAGGTCTCTTCTGGTCATTGACCAGGTTCTGCCGTGTAGTTCTGGGCTGATCCCTCACCTTCCTAATGATCATTGATGCCCCATGAGGTGAGATCTTGCATGGTGCCCCAGACCGAGGGAGATTGACCGTCATCTTGAACTTCTTCCATTTTCTAATAATTGCGCCAACAGTTGTTGCCTTCTCACCAAGCTGCTTGCCTATTGTCCTGTAGCCCATCCCAGCCTTGTGCAGGTATACAATTTTATACCTGATGTCCTTACAAAGCTCTCTGGTCTTGGCCATTGTAGACAGGTTGGAGTCTGTATGATTGAGTGTGTGGACAGGTGTCTTTTACACAGGTAACGAGTTCAAACAGGTGCAGTTAATACAGGTAATGAGTGGAGAACAGTAGGGCTTCTTAAAGAAAGACTAACAGGTCTGTTAGAGCCAGAATTCTTACTGATTGGTAGGTGATCAAATACTTATGTCATGTAATAAAATGCTAATTAATTATTTTAAAATCATACAATGTGATTTTCTGGATTTTTGTTTACGTCTCTCACAGTTGAAGTGTACCTATGATAAAAATGTCAGACCTCTACATGCTTTGTAAGTATGAAAACCTGCAAAATCGGCAGTGTATCAAATACTTGTTCTCCCCACTGTAGCTGCTAGGGCTGGACTCTAATATTCGAATATTCAAATATTCGTTCGGTGGGTTGGTATTCGATTTTCAAATTTGGGATTCGAATATTCATTTTGTGTTTTTTTTGCACACCTGGCATCCCCCTTGAAATGGTTCCCATTCACACTTGAATATGTATACACTATAAAATCTAGTGAAATACAATCTCATAGCCTAGCCGTTGAGGAACCCAACCTTGTTATAATTAATAAATATATTTTCATCTTCTTAGCCTACTAATGTGTTTCCTTTAACTGGAGTATTCTCTGTCTAGAGCGCACAACTGCATGAGCTTGTATGGAAGAAGCGCATGCCTGAACTTGTATTTTGGGTTAAGCTGTGAATGACTAGTGACATATGGCTATGGGCTGCGTCCGAAAACTTGAAAATAGTGCCTTCAGAGGACATATTTCAAGGCAGGAAGGCACCAAGGCACGTCCGAATCTAATGTTAGCTTCACTTCCTGTCTTCCTGTCTCGAGAGATACCTTCATCTGATTGATTTTTGAAGGCAGCATATTTGTATCCTTCGTTGCCTTTGATATCCCACAATCCTGTGCTTTCCATTCTGTGACAGTTGAGCTGGAAAAAAAAAGATGGCGTCCGAAAGTTGCGTTTGCTGGTCAGTTTGTGTGTAAATGTAAGTTTTTTTACCAACATTTTCTACTTCTGATGTCATTTCTAGCGAGAAATTACTAATGTAGTAATTAAATATTTGTTTAGTTCTCACCAAAGCTCTCTCTATTTTGCTGTACATCATTAAACGGTAACACTGCTGAAGAAGTATGTACGAAATTAGTTTCGTGAGGTGCCTTAATTCTCAAATGCTGCCTTACAAGCCATTGTCTGATAAGGCAGCGAGGCAACAAAATTTAATAAAGGCAAATACAATTTTGTGTGACCAGCTAACTGAAATCAAACTTATTTATTTCATTTATTTATTTTAAACATTTTATTGACTGAAAATCTTCACGACTACTGAAGCTCTAAAATCAAATATGAGACCTACCTAAATGCGAATATCCTGTAAGCTTACCCAAAGAAAAAAAAGCTTTAAAAACATTTTTATATTTGCTCAAGGTATCTTGCTCACATTTAAATTTTCAAGATTTACTTGAGCTTCCTCTTTCACACTGGCATCTGAAAAATTATGTAATTAGATTCACTGAGAATTTGACTGCTGTGAATTTCAGTGCCTTTTTTTCCATCCTCAACTTATTTCGGGCACACTCAAAATGAGCAAAACTGAAGCCAGATCTAGAAATGATGGGAACGTCCACAAGCAAATAAATGAAAGCACAGAAACCAGTAGAAAAAGGGTGACCTCGTTTAGAGCTGCATGAAAATCCTAAACACGATGTAGAACAAATTAGCTTAGCGAGGTGGACATATTAAAGCAGTTTCACACAAGCATATCAACTCTTTGACAGAACCTGGTACCAAAGCAGCCAGGATGAATATGCAACTTACTGCAGCTTACAAGACTCCATAAACAGCTTATGATGATACCAACTGAGCCCTGGACACTGAAAAGTTTGCACAACTTGACAACTTAAGGATAACTCGTATTAGCTGTTACACTCACTTCCAAAAGACACGAGAACAGATTTATTTTTGAGGCAAATAACAAATATATCTGCTTGCCTGCTTATCAATAACCTACAAAATCCCTACTCACATTGCTGAACATCATCTGTCACTTAATTAGTGTGCAATAATTAACATATATAATGGAGAACAGCAATAATTTAATAAAATATCAGCTGCCAGATGACCTTCTGCCTAGACCCAAATTGTGGAACATAGAAAGCGGTTACAAACATGTAATAACAAACTAATCACAAAGGCATCAGCTGGCAAGGATATTTGGAGGCTCAGGGGATGTGTGGCACAGATTTTCAGGTTAATAATCACTTGTTTGTGTGGATGTTAATGAACTCAACAGGGTTTACACCAATAAATGCCTTCAAGCCCCCATGGCACTTTATAGTTAGAGTCACAGCCTGGCGCCCTTCATGAATATACAGTATACAGCTCCAAAAATGAACCCTCTTCTCATTTAACTAATTAAACAGGGGAGAGAAAACGGTAAACAAAGCTCTCTGACCCTGTTATCTTTGAGGGGAAAGGGGAAAAAAAAGGCTTTGAGGGAAAGGGTGGAAAAGGCTACAGCCTCTGTGGAAATCTGAGAAAGCTTTCAGTCGACTGTTCTTGTTCGTTGCAAACCCTGGAGTACTATGTGACTTTGGGACGGTGCCCTCTTTGCTCGCATAGCTGCATACATCAGCATTGTTGGTGATTGTGTTTTAGGTCTGACTTGATTTGATAACGGTATATTTTGATGACTTTGTATATAAAAAAAATAAAAAAAAACATTTAAATTGTGGCATGTTTGTGTGTGTGTGTATGCGTGCTTTACCCAGCCATCAAAATATTGTTTTACATTAACTGCTGCAGTCTTTGAAAGCTGATTGTTCAATGCCCTTCCAAAAGTGCTGATATTAAAGTCCAAAAGCACTCTTCACTTCGCTTGTCTGCATTTCAGACAGACTGTCATTAGTGGTTAGGATTTTTCAGTGGCTGTTTCCGAAATCACATACTCTGAGAAAGTTTCTATATAGTATAAATGTAGTATGAATAATATAAATGCAAGCAGCAATTATCAGGGCCAAGCACAAATAACATAATGGCAGCATCAGACCAAGTGCAACAACAAGCAATAAAGTAATTTTAAGATGATTTTAGACAAAATGGCAGAAAAATCATAAATATAGTCACTGGTAAAAATAATTTCATGGTTTGTCACTTTCGACCAAAACATGGTGCTGTAACCAAATTGACGTGATGTGGTCAGTGAGGTGACAATGACACATGCAAAGTTTGGTGTCATTTTGCCAAGGCACTGCAGAGATGCAGCCTCAAGAGTCGTGTTGGCATCATGCCTCAAATGTGTTGCTGCTGTAAGGGAAATTTTGAACATAAACTATATCAAACCATATAAGGCTTTTTTAATTATATTAAGCTTATATAATATGTTTTTGTTAAATATAAGGGGAATTCTAGTTCTGTAGTAAACATTTTTGTTTGATCAACTTTGATACCTTTCTTAATAGAACATCTCAGTTACGTATGGTAACCCTCGTTCCCTGAAGGAGGGAACGGAGACGTACGTCGGACGTCACCGACGAATTGGGATCACTTCAGGGAGCCCCTATCAGCTTCGAGATATAGAGAACAGGCCAATGGGCCATTGGCGTGCGAGATTTGCATCTCGTGCTCCGCCCCGCGGGTATAAACAGGAAGCGAGAGCAGCGCACTATTGTTTTTCACTGAGGAGCTGAACTAGTGACTCGGCCATGCAGTGATGGTAAGGAACTGTGGCGACGGGACGTACGTCTCCGTTCCCTCCTTCAGGGAATGAGGGTTACCATACGTAACCGAGACGTTCCCTTTCCCTCTTACGAATTGGGATCCCTTTGGAAAAAGCCACAGTTACTACCACTTCCAGCGCCCAGCGAAGAGCCCCTCAGACCCCGTCTGAATAACGCTGGGAAAGCGTGCCCCGGAGGGACACTGCGGAAGCCACATCATGCCCCGAGGAGTTACCATGTGGAGAATACACGTATGGACTGGCCTTGGGCAGTGCAACTTATGGAAGTCCCAGGGGTGGCCCCGGCCTGTTGTAGGCGGGGGAACAACACAGTACTGAGACGGCAGAGGAACTCTGCTGAGGGAAAGACACAAGCTCGCCGAAGGGAGCTGTACCGTGGAGAATGCACATATGGGACCGCCATAGGGGTCAAAACGGAACCCAGTCTGACACAAGTTTCACCAATGCATACAAGTGCCAGACCTGGCGTCGGACTTTCCGCTATATCCGACTGCCGCGGGTTGCGGAGGACTAAACAGGGTTTGCCATTTCCTGGGGAACTCACTGGAGAATAAGCGCACATATCCGTTCCATGGGGAAGGGAATGGCGCAGCAAGCCGACACTAGAACAGGCACTTCAGTGTTGCTGACTATGGGAAGTGAGCACACGAGAAGCAACCGGCTCTACACGTAGGCTATAGAACCTAGGGAACGTGTTAGGTGTCGCCCAGCCCGCAGCTCTACAAATGTCTGTCAGCGAGGCACCACGAGTCAGCGCCCAGGAAGAAGCTACACCCCTGATGGAGTGAGCTCTAACCCCGAGCGGGCAGGGCACGTCTTGGGATTTATACCAAGACGATGGCATCCACTACCCAGTGGGCCATCCTCTGCTTGGAGACAGCCTTTCCCTTCTGCTGGCCTCCGTAACAGGCGAAGAGCTGCTCTGAGGTCCTAAGCTTTGCGTTCTGTCAACATAGATGAACAGGGCGCGAACTGGACAGAGAAAAGCCAGGGCTGGGTCTGCCTCCTCCGAGGGCAGTGCTTGCAGACTCACCACTTGGTCCCGAAAGGGAGTAGTGGGAACACATATCCGGGCCGGGGTCTCAGGTTTACCTGAGAGTTGCCTGGCCCGAATTCCAGGCCTCGATTCGTCGACCGAAAATGCCTGCAGGTCCCCTACCCTCTTGACAGAGGCCAATGCAATCAGGAGTATCGTCTTTAGAGACAGGATATTCAGGATATTCGGATTTAGTCTCCTCGCCCCCCTCAGGAACCTGGCGATCAGATCGTGCTTGCCTAAGGACTCACCATTAATCATATCGTGATTTGCGGCAACGTACACCTTGAGGGTGGAGGGAGACAGCCTTCGCTACAACCCATCTAGAAGGAAAGAGAGCACAGATCTGACCGAACACTTTCAGGGGTCTTCTCGGTGAGAAGAGCACCACTTCAACGCATACAGCCTGTGATAAATCACCTAGAACCTCCTTGTCCCGTCCAGGGACCAGACATAGAGTTTCCAGAGGTCCAGACGTGGGTGCCACAGGGTGCCCCGTCTCTGAGTCAGGAGGTCCTTCCTCAGAGGAATGGGCCAAGGAGGTGCTGTCACGAGGAGCACTAGTTCTGGGAACCAAGTCCTGTTGGGCCAATACGGAGCGACCAAGAGGAGCTGCTCCTCGTCCTCCCTGACCTTGCACAGTGTCTGTGCAAGAAGGCTCACTGGGGTAAACGCAAATTTGCGTTGGGAATAAAACAACTGGCAGTGGGTTGTGTCGGGGGCGGAAAACAGATCAATCTGTGCGGCCCCAAAGTGACTCCAGATCAGCTGGACCACCTGGGGGTGGAGTCTCCACTCTCCGGGGAGCACTCGTAACTGTGACAGCTCATCGGCCGCATGATTGAGCGGGCCCGGAATGTGAATGCACGAAGGGACCTCAGATGCTTCTGACTCCACAGGAGGAGATGGCGGGCGAGTTGGGACATGTGGCGGGAGCGTAGACCACCCTGTTTGTCGATGTACGCAATGGCCGCAGTACTGTCCGTCCGGACCAGAATGTGCTTGTCTTTGAGCGGCGTTTTGAAGCAGCTGAGAGCAATATGAACTGCCAGCAACTCCAGGCAATTGATATGCCATTGCAGGTGGGGCCCCGTCCACAGACCCAAAACTGCAAGCCCGTTGTACGTGGCATCCCAGCCGGTGGATGAGGCATCCGTGGAGACAACAGAATGCCTGGACACTTGTTCTAGAGGCACTCCTGCCCGTAGAAATGAAGGGTCCGACCATGGGCTGAAGGTTTGGCTGCATCTCAGCGTCACTTGGACATGGAGGACCCGCTGTGCCACGCCCATCTCGGGACTCGGTCGTGTAGCCAGCGTTGAAGCGGTCTCATATGGAGCAGCCCTAGCAGTGTTACTGCGGCTGCCATATGCTCCAGGAGCCTCTGAAAATGTTTCAGTGATACCACTTTGCTGCGTTTGAACGAATTCAAGCAGTTCAACACTGACTGGACACGCTCCTCAGTGAGGCACGCTATCTTGGCGACTGAGTCATTTTCGTCGAGAGGAAAGAGATCCCATGTGCGGGACAGAGTTTGCTCTTCTCCCAGTTGACCCGAAGTCCCAACTGGCTGAGGTGCCGAAGCACCATGTCCCTGTGTTCACACAACTGATCCCGCGACTGGGCAAGTATCAGCCAGTCGTCGAGATAGTTGAGAAGGCAAACACCACGCTCTCTCATGAAAGCAATGGCCGTCTCTGCAACTTTCATGAAGACACGGGGCGACAGGGACAGCCCGAAGGACAGGACTTCGTACTGACATCCGTTTTGTCGTCCGTCGAATGCAAAGCGTAGAAACGGTCTGTGTTGAGGGAAAATTGAGACATGAAAGTACGTGTCCTTCAGGTCGAGCGCTGCAAACCAGTCTTGGGGATGGATGCACCTGAAGATTCTTCTGCGTTAACATTCTGAACGGCATTCTGTGAAGGGAGCGGTTCAAGTATCACAGATCCAAGATCGGTCAAAACCCGACGCATTTCTTGGGTACAATGAAGTACGGCTGTAGAACCCGGATCTCCGCCTGAAGCACAGGGGCGTCCTTCTTCGATACTGAAGTTAAGTGAACGCCCCTGAACTTGGGGGAGTGCCGGGCGAACTGAATCGCATAGCCAAGTCTGATGGTACGGATGAGCCGGCGAGACGGGCTGGGAAGCACTAGCCAGTCTCCCAGAGACCGTGCAAGCGGGACTAACGGCACCACAGACGTTCCCGCAGCGGGGCAGCATAGCAGCATGCAGGGACCCGATGGACGGCATGGTAGCGGCCCGCAGTGGGGTCTGAGTGTGCTGTGCAACACTACCTGCTTCCTCTGAGGGGGTGTGAGAGTATGGGAAGGCCGCTTGTGTGCGTTCCCACAGCCGGCGTTCCCACAGCCGGCACCCCCTGCTGGCGATTTGGCGAGGCACCAGAGGCTGACAAGTCATGGGAGCATTGTACACCGCCAAGCGCCCTCTCCAAATGAAGGAGGGGCTGAGCGTGGCAAGGCTTTGTGGCGTTGCATACGGTCTGCCTCACCTCCTTCCTCAGCGGGGAACAAGAGCGGCGAGGCATAGCGTCGTACACTGTCATCCACGCACCGCTGAGAAGAGGGGAATGAGAGTGGTGAGGCTTTGTAGCGTCACACACTGCAATTTTGCCCTCTTGTGGGGAGGGGAATGAGAGCGGCGAGGCTTTGTAGCGTCACACGCTGCCATTCCTGAACTCCCGAGACCCAGAGGTATTGGAACTGCTCTTGAGAATTTGGGTACCACTGGCTGTTTTTAACACCAGTGGTGGAACAGAATTACTAATGGTTTTCCATCCGGCCCTCCCCCGGGGAAAGACCAGTTCCTGACCAAATCCGGGTCAATGGTGTTTGGCCAAGGGCCAGCACTGTGCCCAGCTCAACCTCGGCTCAGAACTACCCTTGTGCACTAAGCAGGGCGGAGGTGGCCTGCCAGTGGCACTGCCACCCCACCGATAAAGGTAGTGAGAACTTTATACAGATTATGGCCCTATTGGTGTTCCATATTTTGGCACCAAATAGTTCCACAATGCCAAAGCCTTCCAGTGCACATCCGGGAAAAGGCAAGGGGCGGGCAAGGCGATTTATGCGTTGCACTATGCCTCCTCCACCCGGGAAAGCATGGATGTCAAGTATGAATCTGATTCAGCACGAGCGCCCACTATTATAGTGGGAATCTCAGCATCATCTTCATTTTCAACACATAACAGCCCTCTCTCCGATGTAGCGATTGACATGTGTCCTCTGCTAGAGCCCCAAATGAAACGCTAGGTCCCCTTTTTTTAAGGACCAGCAATCCCATCTGTAAGCTACCAGCAGACATGTGAGATAGTGAGCATTGCCGTGAGAAGGCACACGGCACTGAACACTCAAGCCCTTATAAAAAAGGCAAGATGAACAATGCGCCAACATGGCTTTTTGTCTCCCTGAAGTGATCCCAATTCGTCGGTGACGTCCGACGTACGTTGAACGGGACCGACTGAAAGGGAACTAGTGTTCGTTGTCTGTAGCCTTAAAGTTCTCAGAAACGTTCGTGTTTTCACTGAAGGTGTGACAGCTGCAGATAACACCAACTAAAGAGTTTTTTATTGTGTTTTTGTATTATTAAAGTTGAAACCCTCACCCACTGAAATGAGAGTATAAAAGAACAAGTGTGAAGCTTCCACTTTGTCTTTTCTGACTGCACAACCTGCATGTCCGAAATTGACCTTATTGGTGAGAATAAAAGCTTTTAAAGACACTTTGCTTGATTTTTTTCAATTGCAGCTTCACCATGATAATGTTTTTTTTTTTTTTTCACGATACTGCGCTATACTAAAATCTTTACATCTATGGACATGAAATCCATAACTTTTTGTCAGCACAGTTTGAAAATTATACGATTAGATTTTGATTAAAATCTGACAAATGGTCTGGGAGAATTTAGAAAAAGAAGGTTTTTAAAGAAAAACAAAAAGGCGGACAGGTGCGGACAAAAAAATGCAGATTTCAGAATCTCGCTGGAAGTAGTAGGTCATCCAGGTACTTTTTGCCTACCTTGTAATGAATACTGTGAATTAGGACATACTACACTTTTTACATACTGTTTTTCACCTATTATAGGTGCTGGTCATGTAATTAGAATATCATCAAAACGTTGATTTATTTCACTAATTCCATTCAAAAAGTGAAACTTGTATATTATATTCACTCATTACACACAGACTGATATATTTCAAATGTTTATTTCTTTTAATTTTGATGATTATAACTGATAATTAAGGAAAATCCCAAATTAGGTATCTCAGAAAATTAGAATACTGTGAAAAGGTTCAATATTGAAGACACCTGGTGCCACACTCTAATCAGCTAATTAACTCAAAACACCTGAAAAGACCTTTAAATTGTCTCTCAGTCTAGTTATGTAGGCTACACAATCATGGGGAAGACTGCTGACTTGACAGTTGTCCAAAAGACGACTATTGACACCTTGCACAAGGAGGGCAAGACACAAAAGGTCATTGCAAAAGAGGCTGGCTGTTCACAGAGCTCTGTGTCCAAGCACATTAATAGAAAGGCGAAGGGAAGGAAAAGATGTGGTAGAAAAAAGTGTACAAGCAATAGGGATAACCGCACTCTGGAGAGGATTGTGAAACAAAACCGATTCAAAAATGTGGGGGAGATTCACAAAGAGTGGACTGCAGCTGGAGTCCTTAAAGGTTTTGCTGGAGTGCTTCAAGAACCACTACGCACAGACGTATCCAAGACATGGGTTTCAGCTGTCACATTCCTTGTGTCAAGCCACTCTTGAACAACAGACAGCGTCAGAAGCGTCTCGTCTGGGCTAAAGACAAAAAGGACTGGGCTGCTGCTGAGTGGTGCTCCCTTGAGAAAATTTGAAATTTAACGGACCAATTTCATTGCACAGCATCTCAAATGTTGGTTTGGTCATTCTGAAATGCCTGAGCCAAAGTCTGTCATTAAAATGGTTAGGTATGATTCCCTCCCAGAACAGTCTCACATGATTGCATTCTCAAACATCAGACATCTGAACAAAAGATAACATGACAGCATTTATTGTGTTTCATCTGCACACTCTAAGGTGTAATTAAATATAAAAAAAGAGAAGTTGATTTCAGCAACTTCCATTTTTATTTGAGACAGTTTGTGCCAATTTCCTAGGAAGTGGCGATTTTGTTCTCTTTAATACATGGGATGGGAACGTGCTTTTTTGCCTTTATTCAATAAGATAGTGGCAGTTAGGGTACAACCGGGCTAAAGGCACACTGGAGTAAACGGCACATTTGACTTTATTCTAACTTAGATGTAATTAAAAACATATTATTTTAGCTAAAGGATTTGTGTAAATGTGTGCCTTTTTTCCCATTTCGATAAGCCTTTTACTCTGTGTGTGGGGTAAAAGGCCCATCTTGCCACCTCATACATGCATAAGACTGAAAATATGATTTATTTTCACACAAAATATGTTGCTCCATCAATGTTCAATAAAAACATAGATAATTGTTCTGCTATCAGTAGTGAAAAGCAAACCTTTAGCCCCTTTGTACCCTATTATTAACATTCTTGTGCCGAACAAATGACATGTATGACTAGCTAATGCCATTTCAATTGTCTCACCACTTGCGTTAGTCCAAAAAACAAAAACAAATAATAACTAAAGTAAACTATGATCTCAAACCATTTTTCAAACCATTTGCATTAAATTATAATTTTGAAGCACAACATAATTCTGTTAACGAGGATTGAGACATTGATTTTTTTGTTACTCCTCTATGTTGATTTTGTTGGACCACCATTTATACTGTTTCTATTAGAAAGATTAGAACAGTTTCAAAAACTTCCGCATCACATCCACAAGACAAATTGTTCAATTGAGATTCTCTATAACTTAATATCTCATTCTACTACTCTCACTCTCACAATCTCACTGCTCCTCCACTAGCACCTGTGTCTTGTTAATTACCTCGTTTGCCTCTGTGTATTTAGTTATCAGTGTTTATTCAGTGTTTGTCTGTCAACGTTCCTATATACTGGTGTTTTGAGTGTTCCCGGAGTCATTTGTTTATTAAAAAATCCTGTTCCAAGTTTTCCTTCGTGAGTTTCATCAACACCAAGTTTGTAACAGAGAGTAGTGATGGCTAAATGAAGCTTTGTGAAGCACTGAGGCTTTCCCCTCAACTGTATCATAAAAAGGTTCATTACTCGAAGCTTTTCAACACAGTGCACACTAACGACATCTTGTGGTCAAAAGTTGAAGAGCTGCTTGTGCCAGAGGACCCATTCATTTTTTTGACTGTTTCATGTAACAATTCACTTTGTGAAATCCACAAAATCAATAAAAAAATTTTTTTTTTCATTTATTAATTTAGTAGGCTATTTACAACATGTGAACAAATGAGCCTATTAATGAATTTATGAAAACAAATGAACGTGTATAGAAACAATGTTTATGAATCTGCTTTGATCAACACATGCAGCCTTATTTTCATACACTTTAGCCTTAGTCCTAAACCTATGAATTCATAGGTAAGGCTCATGTAGGCATATATAATCAAAATAAAAGAAAATAATTGTGGAATGGTGAAGTGCTTGTGAACTGGGGAGTTTTTGTGGGAAATCGAAGAAATCAAAGATTTTTATTAAGGAACAGAACTTGTTCAACAGTGCGGGGGCTAAGTCTATTTCTTTTTTTATTTACTACTTCCCCTGCCTTTGAAAATATTCTCTCACATGGGACTGAGGAGGCAGGAGTGCATAAAAATTCCAGGGCAAGATGATGAAGATGTGGATAGACACCCTTCTGGGTAGCCCATAAATGCAGGGGATCTTCTGTGCGTGGAATATTTGGATCACTGAGGTAGCGTTGCACTTCAACTGTGGCATCTGCAGTTGCATTTTTCATTTTTCTGGCATGACTGTCCAGTAGATCCCACAGACCTAATAGACAGAACAATACAAATAAAACAAAAAATTACATTTGGTTGAAATGTAATTTAATTCTCTGCAATAGCTATGCATGATACATGCCAAATACACACACACACACACACACACACAATACAACAAACAGTACCTGAATGGGTTACATTGCTGCCTGTGGCTTCTGTTGTTTCTGGTTGTGATGAGGGGATTTGAGAGGATGTGGATGGGGTGTTTTGGCCTGCTCTAATGATTGCAGCACATTCTGCTTTGAGACGTCTCACAGCAGTCTGTGCATTTGACTGGCTGCAGAAACCTATAGTTTTAAAGCGTGGATCAAGCAGAGTTGCAAGAGTCATGACGCTCATAGTCTCATATGTAGACATCCTCTCAGAAAGAAGTCTCATGAGGTTGTTGCATAATTGCACAGCCGTCTCTTCATGAACCTGTGAGATCTTTGTACTGATTGCATGCCTCAGCATTCCTACAAGATAAATCACCTTTGACCCTGACACTCTCTTCTCTTCTGACAGTTCAGTGGAAGCCTCATTGAAGTGACACATTACACCAAGACATTAATTTACTTTCTGGTACTCTTCTGAAGTCAAAGGTGTGAGGTTTGTCTTCAGAGTTACCAAAGCAGCACCTACTGGCTCCCTCTGAGCAAAGAGACGCTCTAACATGGCATATGTGCTGTTCCAACGAGTATCCACCTCCTGAATCAACTTATGAGTTGGTTTGCCCATCTGATTTTGTAAAACCAATAATCGCTCTCTTGCTGTTGCTAGACTTGAAATGAGCCACAATCTTCCGTGCCTTTAGTCTAATGTCCTCCAATCCTTGTGTTTGTTCTATTGCCTTCTTCACAATCAGGTTTAAAGCATGTGCTATGCAGTTTGTGTGGCGGAGCTTCAGGATGCTGGCACAGGCAATCATATTGGCAGCAGCATCAGTTACCAGACACCTAACCTTGTTTTGAATGCCCCACTCCTCCATCAAAGCTGACTTCACTTCTGCAATATTTTCAGAAGTGTGACTTTTTGAAAATGTTCCAACCCCCAATAAAACTGTGGACAGCTGATCATTTTCATTTATAAAATGACATGTCACTGCCAGATATGCATCCATATGAAGAGATGTCCACATATCAGATGTGAGGCTTACAGCTTTGGCCTTTTTCACCTCTTATTTTGCCTTCTCTTTGGCCATCTTGTATTTCTCCTCCACCATTTTCTTTAATGCCTGGCGGGATGGAAGAGTGTAGGTTGGATCCAACAAACCTACAAACTCTTTGAAGCCAGCATCTTCAACAATTGAAAATGGCTGGTAATCTTTCACAACCATGTTCACCAAGGCCCCATCAATCTTTAGTTTTCTGATCCCTGCAATAAAGTAAAGTATTTAAAACATAACTTAAATAATACATAACTATGCATTATTTAAGATATCTTTATATATATAACAACAGCAATTGACAAAAAAAAAAAAAAAAAAAAAAAAAAAGATCAGAAGTGTTATACCTTGGTTGCAAGTAGCTGGTCCACTTTCACAAAATGTATTCTCATGTTTAGCTCTGATATGTCTCAACATTGAGGATGTGTTGTTATTATAAGAAAGCTGTTGAGAACAAATCCGGCATTCAACCTAAAGAAGGAGGTAACATGTATTGTATTTTTTTCATATACATTATATAGGCTAAGCCTATTATTTAAAATAATATATTTTATTATACATTGAATATGCGTAAAAGTATTTGTGTAAATATTTATTCATATTACTATTAGCCTAATTCTTTTAATTATTTATTATTTTACAATATAATTCTTGATATTAATAATAATAATAATAATAATATTAATAATAATAATAATAATAACAACAATGTGCTTACTTTATTTGTTGATACAACCTGAAAATGCTGCCAGACGTCCGAACGGCCTCTTTTCTTGGCTGGTTCCATGCTCAAAATTCAAAAGAGCTTATCCTCTGTTTCAGTGTCAGTTCACTACCGTTTTACCGAAGTGCATGACACTCGAAACCTGCGCAAAGGGGTTTGCGCTATTTTTGAATCAGATTACGAAGCAGTCACGTGGTTGAGGGAGAAAACGATACTCGGTTACTTAACGTAACCTCGGTTCTCTCTAGAAGAGGGAACGAGTATTGCTTAAGTTCCTTACGCTACGGGAAAGTATTCTTTCTTCGAGATTTCTGAAAAACCCAAAATTATCCTTAATTTTGTAACATTGTCAACGCAGTGCGGCAGCCTGGCAGACCATAGCAGGCTATTCCAGCGTGCTATTGGCTGCTCTGCTGGCAACTGCAGCAGCCTATCGGTGAGCCCGCGTGACGTGGCGACCAATGAGGGCGCTTCGCGCCCACCTGGCTTCATTTGCCTACAGGTGGGGCGTGGCCACGTGTATATAAGCAGGGCTCACGGGCTGCATATTCGGTTTTCGTAGTTCTGAAGCGTAAAAGCCCGCGGGGCGCACGGCAAGGAACGCAATACTCGTTCCCTCTTCTAGAGAGAACCGAGGTTACGTTAAGTAACCGAGTATCGTTCTCTTACGAGAGGTTCTCTCGTATTGCGTAAGTTCCTTACGCTACGGGAACATATTGTCAACGCCGTGCGCGCCTCGCGTACAGCATATGTATCCCAGGGAACCGGGGACCATAACACTGCTCGGGCAGGGTGGCCGGTAAGGAAAACGGGCCACCACATCTACAGACACTTCATTCGAACTGACGGGTGGTTACAACGGGTGGTTACAACACCCTGTCCCATGAATGAGGGAACGGCACCTGCCGGTCTCCTTCAAATTCACCACACCTTGTCTCATGAATGAGGGAACGGCAACGCCGGTCGCCTTCAAATTCACAATATTTTGTTATATGAGTGAGGTAACGGCACCACCGGTCACCTTCAAACTCACAACAGCTCGTCTCGTAAATGAGGAAACGGCACCGCCGGTCTCCTTCAAATTCACATGAGCCTAGTACCGAACTTACTACCAGTATGTGAGCTATGTCTGCGCAGAATCACTAGGCAGGACCAACAGCCCTATTGAACTGATAACACTTTCGCCTGTAAGGCAGGAACTTCCAGATTGTAAAATCTCACGAACGTAGACGGGGAGGCCCAGCCTGCCGCCATACATATATCGTGGATGGAAATCCCTCTGGCCCAAGCCCATGAAGAGGCCATGCCTCTGGTGGAGTGTGCACTGACACCTAGCGGGCACTGCAGGTGTTTGGAAGCGTATGCAGTTGCAATCGCGTCCACTATCCACCTGGACAGGGTCTGTTTCGAGGAGGCGAGACCTTTAGTGTGCCCACCAAACGAAACAAATAGCTGCTCAGAACGCCTGAAGGCGGCGGAGCGTGTGACATAAACCCTCAATGCCCTGACAGGGCAGAGGATATTGCCACCGTCCCCCTCGTCGGATGCTGGCAGAGCCGAGAGGGAGATAATCTGCGCCCTGAAGGGAGTGCCAATTGCTTTGGGGACATAACCATGCCTCGGTCTGAGAATGACCTTAGAGTCATTAGGACCGAACTCCATACACATCGGGCTCACTGAGAGCGCGTGTAGATCCCCCACGCGTTTCACTGAAACAGCGTTTTTTAGCGAAAGGAACCTTGGTTCCACAGTCTCGAGCGGTTCAAAAGGATGGGCCTTCAGGGCCTCTAGGACCAAGGCCAGATCCCATATAGGAACCGATGGGGGCCGCGGGGGATTCATCCGTCTGGCTCCTCTGAGGAAACAGATGATGAGCTCGTTCATTCCTAGCGTGCTACCTAGTGTCGTCTGAGCGAACGCTGCTATAGCCGCCACATACACTTTGAGCGTGGAAGGGGACCTGCCCAGTTCCAAAAGCTCTTGGAGGAAGGAGAGCACCCGCTGGACCCCACATTGCTGTGGGTCCAATCCCTTGGAAACACACCACTCAGTGAACACCGACCACTTAGAACTATATAACCGCCTCGTCGAGGGGGCTCTAGAGTGTGAAATCGTGTTCATAACCCCTTCGGGCAGGTCAGCGGGTATCCGTTGGTCACCCATACATGCAGAGACCAACGCTCTGGATGGGGATGCCAAACTGACCCTCCTGCTTGAGAGAGGTCTGCTCTCAGCGGAACTGGCCAGGGGGGTGAGTGCGACAGCTTCACCAGCTCTGGGTACCAAATCTGGTTCTCCCAGCGCGGCGCTATAAGGAGCACCAGGCGGCGCGTCTCCCTGATTTTCGCTATGACCTGGGGCAATAGGGAAATCGGCGGGAAAGCATACAGCGGGAGGCTGGGCCAAGGTTGGGACAGCGCATCCTCGCTTTTGGACAGAAACCTCGGGCAGCGGGCGTTCTCTTTTGTTGCAAAGAGGTCGAGCTCCGCTCTGCCGAATAGGCGCCATACCAGCTGGACTGTCTGAGGGTGCAGGGACCAGTCTCCTGGGAGAATGAGGCCCCTGGACAGCTTGTCCGGGCCCACATTGAGGTGGCCCGGTACGTGCGCAGCTCTCAGCGAGCGCAGCGAGCTGTGTGCCCACACGAGCAGGCGTTCTGTCAGATTGCCCAGACACCTGGACCTGACACCGCACTGCCGGTTCACATAGGGCACCACTGTGGTATTGTCCGACCGGACCAACACGTGGTGTCCTCGTATAAGCGGGAGAAACTGCTTGAGCGCGTTCTCTACCACTATCATCTCCAAACAGTTTATGTGTAGGAGCTTTTCCCCGCTCGACCAGAGGCCCGAGGCCGATCTGCCCTCGAAAACGGCGCCCCAACCCGTGGTGGAGGCGTCCGTCGAGATGACCTTGCGGTGTGAGATGGCTCCCATCGTCACTCCCCGCTGGTACCAGTCGGCTACTAACCAGGGCTCTAGGGCTGAAACGCAGCCCTGAGTCACTCTGATCCTGAAGCCTCCGGACGCCCAGGCTCTGTGAGGCACTCAGGCGTTTAACCAGCATTGCAGCGGGCGCATGCGCATTAAGCCCAGCTGGAGCACAGCTGCAGCTGAGGCCATACGTCCCAGCATCCTCTGAAAAAGCTTGAGAGGTGCGATTTTGCCCGGCCGGAAGTACGCAGCCATGCGCCGAACTTGGCGCGCGCGTTGGGGTGACAGGCGGGCTGACATTGCCACAGTGTCCAGATTCAAACCCAGAAATGAGGTTGATTGCGTGGGCACTAATGAGCTCTTGGTCCAATTGACCGTGAGCCCCAGGCTGTCCAGATGGCTGAGCAGCATTGCCCTGTGGGCGAGGAGCTCGGCCTCTGACTGCGCCAGGATGAGCCAATCGTCCAGATAGTTCAACACTCGCATCCCTCGACTTCTCAGGGGAGCGAGGGCCGCGTCCATGCACTTCGTAAATGTACGGGGTGCTAGTGACAGGCCGAACGGAAGGACGGTGTATTGATAAGCCTGGCCGTCGAAGGCGAATCGTAAGAATGGCCTGTGACGCGGCGTTATCTTGATTTGAAAATATGCGTCTTTCAAATCTAGGGAGATTAGCCAGTCTCTCGGGCGAATATGCGCGAGGATCTGCTTGGTCGTGAGCATCTTGAACGATCTTCTCATAAGAGCTTTGTTCAGACGCCTCAGATCCAGAATCGGTCTGAGCGACCCATCCCTTTTTGGCACGAGAAAATACCGGCTGTAAAAGCCTGACTCGCTCATAGAATGGGGAACCGGTTCTATAGCCCCTTCGCACAGCAGTGTGGCTATCTCCGCTCGAAGTAGATGTGCTACTTCCTCGCTCACTCTCGTCTCCGTACGCGCACAGAAGCGCGGAGGGCGGCGAGCGAACTGCAGAGTGTAGCCGTGCTTCACTGTTTTCAGCACCCATTCTGATACACCTGGAATGGCTTCCCACGCTCTCGCGTGTGCCACACGGGATAGAACGGCCTCCGGGCTCGAAACGCCGCGCTTCGCGGGTTCGACGGCCTGTATAGGAGGGGCGGGCGCAGTGCGCGCGCTCTCTGTGCTGTGGGCCAGCCGATCGCTCGCGATGGCTGGCCGCCCTACACACTGTATCTCTGCCGCTTCGAGCGGGGAGTGGCTTGTGTGTGGCCCTCCACTCGTCGTTCCGGCCACCTTGGGCGGAGAACAAATGGTGTGTGGCGCGGCGCATGGCGCCGGGGGCAGAATGTTCGCGAAAATGTGTGAGCGCGTTTGAGCGGGCACAACTCTTACGCGTGGAACATGACCGGTTAAGAGTGGCTGTGTGACAGCGCGTGTGGTGATTAGGCGTGGGCGCAAATAAGCGGACACGTGACCTAACTCTAGCACTCGAGCGGCCGGTGGTCGCTTTATGTGAGTGAGAGACACGGGATTTGTGGTGCTTGGGTGCAGGGGTGAACACAAAAGTGGGCACGTTTACTGCATGTGAAAACACATACGGCGTGAGCCGTGCAACCAGAAAAAAGGCAACTTCGTGATTTCTCTGGTTCGTCGTAAAAACGGCGGTTGTAGACAGGCGAGAGGGCAGTTTTGCCGGCTCGTTTGCTGCGTGAGAGCCATCTGCAGCAGCCACAGGAGTGGGGGCTGACAGGAAGAAGAGTTTTGACGGTGGTCCGGCCACGGCGGGACTTAACCGTCGCTTCCCCCCTCTGCTAGGAGGACTTTGGAGGGGCTACAGTTGGAAACAGGCGAGAGGGCGAGTTCGCCGGCTCGTAGGCTGCGTGGAAAACATCTGCAGTAGCCACAGGAGTGGGGACTGACAGGAAAAACAGAGTTTTAACGGTGGTCCGGCCGCAGCGGGACTTAACCGTCTTTTCTCTCCTTATGTATAGACGTCCAAAAATACTCGAGCACCACGTGGTGCGAGTTAGCTTTCTGTATGTAAGAAAAGCTGGCCGCGAGCCCGGGGAAGCGGACAGTAAAACATTTTTATCTGCCGCGAGAGCTGGGCTCGAACTCGGGTCTCCGGCGTTTCAGCCGCTGATTTTGCCACTGTGCTACCGGGAGGGACACAATAGCGTTCAGTTAGCGCGAGCATACAGCAGTACGTCCTCGTGCTTGTTGGCAGTCGTGCGTGCATAAAAGACAGGCTCGTTACTGCAATAGTAATATTTCCAGCCGCCTGAACTGGAGAGGGGGCTGAGAAATGCTAGAGAATGGCGGTTCGTCCGGCCACAGCGGGACGAAAACACCCTCTGTTAATTTCCCGGTGAGTGCGGCGCGCGCGCTGAACGTGCTCGTGACCGTGCACACTCTCATTCCTTGTCAAATCAAATCAAATCAAATCACTTTATTTGTCACTCTACATATGCACAAGTGCAACAGTAGGTGAAATTCTTAGGTGCAGTTCCGAGCAACATAGCAGTCACGACATGACATGTACAACATTTAAAGCAGCATCAGATTACACATCTGATGCGCACACAATTACTCACAGCACAGTATACACTACAATAAACAATAAATAATTTACACAATGTGAGTGTAGTTCTCACAGCTTTAACCAATATACACATACTTACAATATACATATACTTTAAACAATATACACTAAACATACACTAAACAATATACATTACGCTATAACAGTAATAATAATATACAATGTACAGTATAAAATATTATTCACAGATTGAAAAATTGAAATCCAAAGTGCAATAGATGCTGTATGATAAATAAATGTGTATATAATGTGTGTGTATCTACAGTGGGTTGTGCGGAGTGATATTCTGTCCAGTGTGTGTTATGATCCTGATGGATCAGGAGTTAAGTAGTCTGATTGCTTGTGGGAAGAAGCTGTTCTGAAGTCGGCTGGTGCGTGTTCTGATGCTGCGGTACCGTCTGTGAACGGCGCAATCTGCGCGGTCCAACAGGGGGGAGTGCGGGTTCGTTGGAGAGCATATGTCAGCGTCATGTCTCATGACGGCGTATGTTTGCTGGTGTGCGTGTCTTAACAGGCTCGTGTACAGCAATATGAACAATTCCAGTCGCCTGAACTCATGAGGGGACTGAGAAATGTGCGCGAGGGTGGAACAGCTCTTTTGTAACGTAAAGAGAGCTGCAGGACCGTCCGTTTCTGCCATCCCTTGTATATAAGCGGCGCATCAGCGCGGCATGAACAGAGGGGGGAGGAGGCTCGCTCCGAGACCGTTCATTTCTACCATCCCTTGCAAGCGGCGCGGTGGCGCGGCTTGAACAGAGGGGGAGGAGGCTCGCTCCGAGACCGTTCATTCCTACCATCCCTTGTAAGCGGCGCGGTGGCGCGGCTTGAATAGAGGGGGAGAAGGCTCGCTCCGAGACCGTTCATTCCTACCATCCCTTGTAAGCGGCGCGGCTTGAACAGAGGGGGAGGAGGCTCGCTCCGAGACCGTTCATTTCAACCATCCCTTGTAAGCGGCGCGGTGGCGCGGCTTGAACAGAGGGGGGGAACAGCGGAGTGATGTCGTCATAAAACTGCTCGAGTCGAGCCCGCAGGGTCGACATAGAGAGTTCCTCACACTCGGGGCATTCGCCCGCGAGGAGTGCGGCGGCGTGGTCACGGCCCAGACAGAGAGCGCAGACACATGGCGGTCTCTGGTGCTGAGCTGCACGTGGCACGAGCCACAGGTGGAACGAGGCGTTTTGATAAAAACGCTCGTGCTCTTTTATGAAACGTGTGACGCAACGGCGAGAACACGTGCAATGAAAGGATATAATGCTGCCGGATAGCAGAGCAGGCACGGATGGCTGAAGGTGGCGCGATGCTGCCGGCTTCTCCAGGCGCTGTCCTCTGCTTGCTCATCTGCACGATCACGGCGGCGGGTTCCAGATCCAGCGATGCGAAGGGCTTCGCTGAAGAAAAGAAAATCGAATATGCAGCCCGTGAGCCCTGCTTATATACACGTGGCCACGCCCCACCTGTAGGCAAATGAAGCCAGGTGGGCGCGAAGCGCCCTCATTGGTCGCCACGTCACGCGGGCTCACCGATAGGCTGCTGCAGTTGCCAGCAGAGCAGCCAATAGCACGCTGGAATAGCCTGCTATGGTCTGCCAGGCTGCCGCACTGCGTTGACAATGTTACAAAATTAAGGATAATTTTGGGTTTTTCAGAAATCTCGAAGAAAGAATACTTTCCCGTAGCGTAAGGAACTTACGCAATACGAGAGAACCTCTCGTAAGAGAACAAAGCTTCGGACTTCATCGATCACGTGGTTATGGCAAAACGAATCAAGCTCCGATACAGTGCTTCACTGTGAGATGTTTCGTTTGTTTGATACAAGCTTCGAAGCCTCGGTGTCAAACGTCACATCACTAACAGAGAGATGAGTAGTGGACTTTATTATTATTATTATTATTATTGTTATTGTTGTTGTTTTAATCCCACAGAAAACGACCACAAACAATGAATGTGATCAGTTAATATGCACATAGTAGTCAATGTGAACACTAAGTCGCAGGTGATTTTATGGGCCAGCTTTTCTTTCACTTATTCAGCAGGAAGAAGTCTGTTAATTTTTAACCTTAACATTTATTATTAAACCAATTCACATGAACAATTCAGAAGCTAGTCGTATTAAAAAGGATTGAATGATGAGAGTTTTTATTTTGCTTTAACCCCTTGCCTGTCACCCCCCATTTTGGCAAGTGGGGAATTTTGACATTCCCCAAATTAAAGGGCTGCTGCACGCCACTCTTTCTGAATATACACATAAGTTACATATATCTAGAAAGTCAACGCTTAAGAGTTTACAATTCAAGACTTAGACTGTTATTAATATGGAGATAAATAGGCTCAAACACTAAAACAAAAATAAAAAAATATAAATAATATATTTTTAAATGTATAAAAATATTATGTGATTATAGTATAACAACTTATAACCACAACTAAAGTGAAGCCACAAGTGTGGTCATGCGTGATTTCAAATCTGAGGATGAAATCTCTAAAATTATGCATTTTATGAAGCATATTGTAAGACTATGTCATCTGAGTTTTTCGAATGCTAAGATAAGATGCTATCATTATGTTATTGTGATAGCATCTTATCTATAAAACACATACTTGCAGTCTACTAACTAGTCTTTCAACTGCTTAATTCATACTCAAATTTGTTCATTCAATGAACTTTTCACACGTCTGTCATGAATGACTTAAAACTCATCCTTTTATAGAAATTCTTTTGTTTTGGAATTGAGCCATTATAATCCATTCAGACATTCTGGATGGGCCATCAACCCCACATTCATCCCAGTTTACATTAAAACTTTCTATCTGAAGTCTTTCTAAAAAACAAACAAGAAAAAGCATGCTTTTGGTACCCTTATGTGAAATAAAATATAGCTCCTGACATGACCGGTGCATTAGAGCTATAGTTAGCATCAAGCTACATAACACAATATAAAAGATTAATATTACACTTTAACTTCAAACTCCCTTTTAACAGCCAGCAAGCGTTTGTATTTACTTCTGATCGCGATATAATGCGGGTTTCAGTGATGTTCAATGATGTTAAAATGTTATATTTTATATGGAGCTAATCGCTACACCTGTTTAACATTTTACTGGAAACATTCATTATTCATATGAAAATACACCAAATCGCATGCAAAACACACACAGACCATATGCCATCGTAATTGTGCATTTATTGCTTCTTGTTTCACATGTTGGCAATGTTTACCACAGAGAGATGATAATGAGGAAGCGCACTGAACAGCGTGACCAGAAGGGGCAGGATTATGGTCACGTTGAGTCACATAAGAAGGTTGACAACTGTACAGAGAATGAGAGAGCTCTGAGATCATCATAAGTGACGTGCAGCAGGAAGCAAAATACACAGAGATCGCTCTGAATGTCATTCAGCTCTTCAGATCAGCATAGTTCAGTGAGAAATAAACAGAAATGTTATTCTGTATGACAAAATATTTTGCAAACATGTGATAATAAATCTATATTTGCCCAAATATGCGCACTGTTTCACTAAGAGCCCGAACGGATGCGGTTTAGTGCATGTATGTTACCACAAATAAAATGGAGATGACGTGACTGGCTTTTGATTCTTGTTGATATTTCATTAAAAATATTGTTCATTACAGATCCTGATCCTATTTTGCACTCCTGACATAAATTAAGAAATGAATATCACTGCAACCTCGTTTTATCATAAACAGTGGTCAAATAACGAAGTTGGAGGCTTTAATCTCTATAATTATACCAAGTTTTTCCAGGTGATGAGTGTGATGTTTTAACAAGCAGTGAATGTTGAACGACAGTAATCTGGGGCCGTCGGCGATCTTTGACTGCAAAGGGGTGAAGGACATTCCACGTCTGTTGATTGCGTTGTTTTGTTTTTGTTTTTGTGTTCCCTGCCCTGATCAGACTCTGTTGGCTTCTTAGGCCCCGTCCACACGAAGCCAGAGCTTTCCCTATCCCATCTTTTTTTTCCTTAGTTTCAAGAAATATCCGCGAGCACTGAAACTGACTCAAAACGATTAAGTATACATACCAGGCCAGTATGTGGCGCTGTAGTTCTGCCACAGAAATGCACCAAAAATTGAGAAGAAGAGTTGTGGCTAGAAGGGGTTAGTGATGGGAAGTTCGGATCATTTTACTGACTCAGATCTTTGAATCTCGTTCAGCAAAATGAACAAATCTTTTTTCAAGTCATTTCGTTCATTTCAGCAGAATCTAATTAAAACGTTACATGCTACATTATTCAACACATTTAGTACTTTTGGAATAAAAAAATAAACTATAAGCTAATGCAGCCATGGCCCAACTTTGAGAAATAAATTATTAATTAATTGCTTAAATTGCTTCAGTTTATATATGCAGTCTGTTAGTTCACCTCACCTCCCGATCCAAATCGTGCTTTCCTTTGTCACTTCACATTTAAACACGTCTGTTCCCTGGAAAGTTTATTTCACCTCTCGGGTATGAATCGTTAGTTCAGTCATCATGTCTGATCTGGGCCGTGACAGCCTCATGTAATACATGCGTCCGGAAACAGAATTGATTAGTTCACCAGTCTCGAGTCTTCGGGTTTGAGTCATTCGTTCATCAAGTCCCAGTCCCATATGCAATATGCAGTCACCGGAAACAGAAAAGATTAGTTAATCTCTCGAGTCTTCTCGTTCAAGTCGTTCGTTCTTTTTCACGTGACCGCTTTCCTGTTCAGTGTCTGAACATATACAATATTACAGTCATATTATTGACTGCATGTTGTAATATATTTATTATTAGATATGTGCAATAAACATTTGTTATTCCTATCCGTTCTGAACAACCCAATGTGTCCAGGCTTCATAGGAAAATCAATTAAACTAGTTAAAAAAACTGAACTAAACAAACATAAAAAAAACCTCACTTGTTTGTAAGGAATTGTGAATTAACCATAGACTGGAAAGGAATTAACTAATTTCTGTATCCAACACGGCTGCCATGTCACGTGACAAAAGAACGAGACTCGAGAGATGAGCTGTTTCTGCATTCAGCCTATGGGGACTTGAACGAGAAGACTCGAGAGAAGAACTAATCTTTTCTGTTTCCGGTGACTGTATAACCTTGCCTATGGGCTGGGACTTGATGAACAAATGACTCGAGACTGGTGAACTAATCAATTCTGTTTCCTGTACAGAACATATGAGATGTTGCGCATGCACAGTCAACACAAAATGAACGAATCGCTCTCTGAGACAACCCGTTGTTCTCGAGTCATATTAAAGATTTGTTCAAAATGAACGAATCGTTCATGAACGACACATCACTAGAAGGGGTACAGACAATATTGATGTGCGCATGCCCAGTGCCTGTAGTTGTATTCCTTTCTGGTCTTTCCCATGCGGGACGTGGTGTGATGACATCACCGTTTCACAAAATATACAGATTGGCTGTACATATGAAAACGCAAGGGTGTCGTTTTCAGATTTATCCACTCTGGGATGGGACCCAGTTTAAAAAAATATCGGATTCATGCTCCCAAAACGCCAGATCCGTGTGGACGAAACGCTGATACGGTACAATTTTTTTAACGTATACAGCTAAATGCGTCTCCATGTGGACAAGGCCTTAGTTCTATGTTGTAGGGTGAATTCAGGGTGATTGGGAAATTTTTTCCTAGTCATCTTAATGGCAAAAACTGTCCCAATCACCCTGAATTCACCCTATTAGTATTACGTAGTTGTGTTTTATTGTTACTCCTGATGTTCTCCAGTGTGTTCCTTTTGGATTTAATAAAGATTTACATTTTTTGTTTTGTTATACTGTCTGAATGCTGTGCACCAATTACAGCCACCACAGGTTACAGGTAATGTTTACCTTTGCTGAGGAAAAAAAACTTGTATTCTGTATCTGTCATTGGAAAAATAAAGTTACTAACTTTGCTCCTCAAACCATTCCTCAACCATTTCTGCTTTTTGCTTTGCTGCTGAAAGAGACCACAGCTACAGAGGGAATACCGTTTCCATGAAAGGGTGTACATGGTGTGCAAAAATTCTTAGGTAGGTGGTACATGTGTCAAAGTAACATCCACATGGATGGCAGGACCCAAGGTTTCCCAGCAGAACATTGCCCAAAAGCATCACACTGCCTTCGCCGGCTTGCCTTCTTCCCATAGTGCAGCCTGGTGCAATGTGTTCCCCAGGTAAGCAACGCACACGCACCCGGCCATCCATGTGATGTAAAAGAAAACATGATTCATCAGACCAGGCCACCTTCTTCCATTGCTCTGTGGTCCAGTTCTGATGCTCACGTGCCCACTGTTGGAGCTTTCAGCGGTGGACAGGGGTCAGCATGGGCACCCTGACTGGTCTGCGGCTATGAAGCCCCATACGCAACAAACTGTGATGCACTGTGTATTCTGACACCTTTCTAACCAGCATTAACTTCTTGAGCAATTTGAGCTACAGTAGCTTGTCTGTTTGATCAGACCACACAACCCCACGTGCATGCATCAATGAGCTTTGGCCACCCATGACCCGGTCGCTGGTTCACCACTGTTCCTCCCTTGGATCACTTTTTTATAAATACTGACCATTGCAGACTGGGAACACCCCACAAGAGCTGCAGTTTTGTAGATGCTCTGACCCAGTCGTCTAGCCCAGTGTTTCCCAACCACGATCCTGGAGGCACACCGACACTGCAGATTTAATCAAACACACCTGATTCAAATGAGCATCTTATTATCAGAGATTCCAAGACCTGAAATGGGCGTGTCAAATAAAGGAGACATGAAAAATGTGCAGTGTTGGTGTGCCTCTAGGATCGTGGTTGGGAAACACTGGTCTAGCCATCACAATTTGACCCTTGTCAAAAGCTCGCAAAACCTTACACTTGCCCATTTTTCTTGCTCCTAACACATCAACTTTGAGGACAAAATGTGCACTTGCTGCCTAATATATCCCACCCACTAATAGGTGCCGTAATGAAGAGATAATCAGTGTTATTCACTTCACCTGTCGGTGGTCATAATGTTAAGACTGATCGGTGTATTTGATTATTTATGAGGATTTTTTTTTTGGTACTGACACCAGAGTTATCTGTTCTGTACAGGCAACTGTATGCACCCTTTTACCTTGTCAGAAAAATAGGTTGGTTGTGGCTCACACAACAATCTGAATAATACAAGTTTATTTAGTTCTTGTTCATGTTCATAATCCTACACATTCAGCAAAATGGGTTTAGCATTCTGATGCAGGCTTTTTCACACACACAAATGCAGCTGCAGGTTTATTTTCCCTTCTTTGTAATAAAATCAAAATTTTGTGTATTTTATTACAAAATTATTTTTCATCAAACCTCAATAGTAATAATCAAAATCATAATTCATACAGGAGTCTTTACCCTTAAGCTAATATTTGCATTTCATTTTGATTTAATGTTTATTTAATTTTGGCTGTGGCAGTCATACCTGTGTGTGTGTGTGTGTGTGTGTGTGTGTGTGTGTGTGTGTGTGTGTGTGTGTGTGTGTGTGTGTGTGTGTGTGTGTGTGTGTGTGTGTGTGTGTGTGTGTGTGTGTGTGTGTGTGTGTGTGTGTTTGAGAGTCAAGAGTCAAGATGGCGCCGAGGATGGCCGCAACGTCGCAAGCTCTGCTGAAACATTGTAGTTTTTTGTTTGTTCTGTTTATAGTTTTTGTGTTTTTTTGTCTTGGATGTTGTCTGCCTTACTACGTACGACAGACAGACACTTTTGGACATTGGTTCGGCAATCGCATACCGAAAACCGGACTTTAAATTCTTCAGTGACGAACCGCTGTTTACAAACACAACAGCGGATCCTTTTGTTTGGGCGGCCCGACCACGGAAACGCGGCCGGAGAAGGGGGAAGAGAGCCGGCGTACTCATCAGAGTAAGACGCCGCGCAAACCGACCCCCGCTTCCCAGTATTTTACTGGCAAATGTTCAGTCTCTGGACAATAAACTCTGCGAGCTGAGAGCACGGATCTCTTTCCAACGAGAGACGAGGGACTGCTGCATTATCTGCCTTACAGAAACTTGGATGTCTGCTGAGATGCATCGAATGGACAGAGAAAAAGATCTCTCCGGGAAAAGCAAAGGCGGGGGTGTATGTTTTATGATCAACCGATCCTGGTGTGATCAGAGGAACGTACATTCTATCAAGTCTTTCTGTTCTCCTGATCTGGAACTCCCGCGCCCACCATTTGGCAAATCGGATCGCGCTTCCATCCTCCTTTTGCCCGCATACAGGCAGAGGTTGAAACAGGAAGCACCCGCCCTCAGAACCATCCAGTGCTGGTCGGACCAATCGGACTCGGACTGATGACGACATCGAGGTCTACGCTGACTGATAGCGTAACGTGTTTCATCAGGAAGTGCGTAGAAGACGTTGTTCCGACCAAAACAATTCGGCTGTACCCAAACCAGAAGCCGTGGCTAAATGGGGATGTTTGCGCGGCACTCAATGCGCGGACCTTCACTTTTAACTCCGGTAATGCGGAGGAGCATAAACAAGCAAGTTATGCCCTCCGGAAAACCATCAGAGCAGCAAAACGCCAGTACAGGGACAAGATTGAAGGACAGTTCAACACCACCGACTCCAGAAGCATGTGGCGGGGAATTAACACCATCACGGACTACAAAGGGAACACAAACTCCACCGTGAACACCGCTGCCTCTCTCCCGGACGAGCTCAACACCTTTTATGCTCGCTTTGAGGGAACTAACACCGCCCTCGCGGAGAGAGAGCTCGCGGCTGAAGATACAGAGGTTAGTGCACTCTCCGTATCTTTAGCGGATGTAACCCGATCCTTCCGGCGGGTGAACGTCCGTAAAGCCGGGGGTCCAGACGGCATTCCGGGCCGCGTCATCAGAGCGTGCACGCACCAACTGGCTGGAGTTTTTACGGACATCTTTAACCTGTCCCTCTCCCTGTCTGTGGTCCCCACATGCTTCAAAACGTCCACCATTGTTCCTGTACCTAAGCAATCAAAAACACTCTGCTTAAACGACTGGCGTCCTGTTGCTCTAACCCCCATCATCAGCAAATGCTTTGAGAGACTAGTCAGAAACCACATCTGCTCTGTTCTCCCCCCCTCACTGGACCCACTGCAGTTTGCATACCGCACAAACCGCTCCACTGATGATGCCATTTCATCAACAATTCACACTGCTCTCTCCCACCTGGAAAAGAGGAACACATATGTGAGAATGCTGTTTCTAGACTACAGCTCAGCATTCAACACCATTGTGCCCTCCATACTTGACATTAAACTCCGGGCTCTAGGCTTAAACAGCTTGTTATGCAGCTGGATCCTGGACTTCCTGTCAAACAGACGCCAGGTGGTCAGAATGGGCAGTAACATCTCCTCACCACTGACTCTCAACACTGGAGCCCCTCAGGGCTGTGTTCTCAGCCCACTCCTGTACTCCCTGTACACACATGACTGTGTGGCAACCCACAGCTCCAACACCATCATCAAGTTTGCTGACGATACGACAGTGGTAGGTCTCATCACTGACAATGATGAAACTGCCTACAGAGAGGAGGTGCACACTCTGACACGGTGGTGTCAGGAGCACAACCTCTCCCTCAACGTCAGCAAGACCAAGGAGCTGGTGGTCGACTTCAGGAGGAATGAGAGAGAACACCGCCCCATCACCATCGATGGAGCACCGGTGGAGAGAGTCAGCAGCTTCAAGTTCCTTGGTGTCCACATCACAGAGGAACTCTCATGGTCCGTCCACTCCGAGGCCGTTGTGAAGAAGGCTCATCAGCGCCTTTTCTTTCTGCGACGGCTGAGGAGGTTTGGAATGAGCCGCCACATCCTCACACGCTTCTACACCAGCACTATAGAGAGCCTGCTGACTGGCTGCATCACCACCTGGTACGGCAACAGTACTGCCCGCAGCCGCAAAGCCCTGCAAAGGGTAGTGCGCACGGCCAGCTGCATCATCGGAGGTGAGCTTCCCTCCCTCCAGGACATTTACGCCAGGCGGTGTGTGAAGAGAGCTCAGAGGATCATCAGAGACTCTAGCCACCCGAACCATGGGCTGCTCTCACTGCTGCCATCAGGCAGACGGTACCGCAGCATTAGAACACGCACCAGCCGACTCCTGAACAGCTTCTTCCCACAAGCAATCAGACTACTTAACTCCTGATCCATCAGGATCATAACACACACTGGACAGAATATCACTCAGCACAACCCACTGTAGATACACACACATTATATACACATTTATTTATCATTAATTATTTATCATATAGCACCTATTGTACATTGGATCTCTACTGTGAATAATAATGTATACTGTACATTGTATATTATTATTACTATAGCTTAATGTATACTGTTTAATGTATGTTTAGTGTATATTGTTTAAAGTATATGTATAGTGTAAGTATGTGTATATTGGTTAAAGCTGTGAGAACTACACTCACATTGTGTAAATTATTTATTGTTTATTGTAGAGTTTACTGTGCTGTGAGTAATTGTGGGCACATCAGATGTGTAATCTGATGCTGCTTTAAATGTTGTACATGTCATGTCGTGACTACTATGTTCATGGGCGTAGATTACGCGGGGGACGGGGGGGACGTGTCCCCCGCACCTTTAATATAACGTAAATTCGTCCCCCGCACTTTACCGAGTCTCACCGGTCCAAGTCGACCCGCTCCGTGGGTGATTCGAACCGGCGTCTAGTCGTACCGCTCTTACTGGCCTACGTCTGTTACACGGGCAAGTTTGATTACGTAGAAGCCAATGTGAATAAATCTACATGACCTGTCATTTTATAGAGATCGCTAAGACATGTGACCAACTGGGCTGTAACGTCATCAGAATGCAAAGAATTATGGGTATGTTTGGCCCGTTTACATGGCCTGGCATAGCAGGTTAGTGTTCTGGCATGAAAATAATTAAAAATTAGAGAGAAAAACAGAATATAATCCTACAAAATGCAGCAGGCTAAAGAAAACATTGTCAGACCATATCGCCTAAAACTAAATCCTAATGCAAAGACAAGATCTGATGAGAAAATAAAGGGAATCAAAGGACTGGATCCTTACGAGCTGAGCGACTGGTCAAGGGACGTCAAACTTTTGCCCAACTTCCAGCACCCATATATATATATATATAACTACATATTAAGTGTTGTGCGTTCACACACACGCAAAGTTTTCAGAATTCAAGTCGCTGCAGTCTTTTTAACAGATGGATGGGTCCAGGACCTGGAGATTGTAAAAGTGGGGCAGAAAACTGTCGTCCGTTCAAAGTTATGCTAATGTTTTAAGCACCACGCTCCTCGCTCTCTCTCATCTATCTGCATGCAGTCCGAATTGAACAAACCTGCTTGTGTGTGTGTGTGAGGCCGGCTACACACTGCAAGCGTAGTGTCCGTTTTTATTTCGGCTCTCATGTTAATAGGTTAGAGCGTTCACACTACCTGCGGCTCGAGCCGCGCGGAAAACGCGTGCATGCTACAAATAGTCCCGACGCCTATCTTTCACGCAACACGTTGGAAGCGTTTAACATGAATTATAGGCCTTCCACTTCGTCACCTAGCAGCAGCATCGCCGCGTCAGACACGCTTCTGGTGTGCAAAGACACAGAAAACGCCACGATTGCAGTGTGTAGCCGGCCTGAGAGAGGGGGGCGCGGAACAGTGGACACATAAAAATATACAACGTCATTTTGTTCATACAGGACATCATTCAAACGGCAAAGTGTTTACTTATATTTGTATACCCCGTTCTTAAGCTTTATGCCACTTCTATCGTGAGAAGGACTATTGCAGTTTATAACACAGTAGGTAGACGGCATCTTGAACACTGCGTTCTTGCCTCCATGCATAGAAGACTGGCGCCCGTTTGTGCCGCGGATTCCCAAAATGCTTTGCGTTTACCACTGGGAATACGTCATGATGACGACACATTAGCAATCTCTATTCGTATCCAAAAACAAGGCGCTCTGAACACCATGGAGTGCTAACACTCTCGTGCAACACTCCAATTCATACTCGAAACCGGAGGGCGCCCTCTCACAGAAAGTCCAAAACGGATTCGTAGAAGTAATCACGTTCCAAAGGCATTCACAGCGCTGAACCAGCAGCTAAATAAAGAGAATTATGACTGATGAAACGCGACGACAAACACATGATTTCGACATTATATGTGTGTGTTTTTCAAGCCATCTCAAGGTATTTATTGACAATAAAGTATATGAATAATGCAGTGCTAACTGACATCCTTTTTAATGTTTAGTATCTTCTGCTCACCCAGGCTGCATTTATTATATAAAACAGCTGTTTACTATGTAACTGAGCTAGTAAACGTGTAATTTTTTCCTGTGATCAAAGCTGAATTTTCAGCATCATTACACCAGTCTTCTGTGTCATATGATCCTTCAGAAATCATTATAATATGTGGATTTGCTGCTCAAGAAACATTTATGATTATTATAAATGTTGAAAACAGTTGTGCTGCTTAAAAATGTTGTGGAAACCATGATGCATTTTATTTTATAGGATTCTTTGATGAATAGAAAGTTAAATTAACTGCATTTATTTGCATTAAATAAAGCACTTATTAAATATAAATCTTTATTTATATTATAAATATCACTTGTGATCAATTTAATGCATGTTTAATTAATAAAAGTATGAATTTCTCTCTTTTTTAATCTTACCACAAAAGTTTGAATACTATCAAGGTTTCCACAAAAATTAAGCAGCAGTGTTTTCAGCAGTGAATTAAGTAAGCAACTGTTTTCATCATTGATAATAATCATAAATGTTTCTTGAGCAGCAAATCAGCATATTAGAATGATTTCTGAAGGATCATGTGACACTGAAGACTGGAGTAATGATGCTGAAAATTCAGCTTTGATCACATTTATATATTCACATAGATAACAGCTGCTTTAAATTGGCATAATATTTCACTGTATTATTTTTTTACTGCATTTTTTATTAAATAAATGCAGCCTTGGTGAGCAGAAGTCTTACTGGTGTCGAACGACATGAGGGTGAGTAATTAATGACAGAATTTTCATTTTTGGGTGAACTAACCCTTTAATGCACAAGTGTTTGTAGTGCATAAACCAATCATAAAATTGGCATAAAATATAGGGGAAAATATTATACATATTAGTGGTTATTGTTCAGCAGTGTATTTGATATCTTACTGAATTAAAAGCAATAGATCAATTAAATCTGTCAATTAGACAGAGGTCAGAAAAAAACAGGTATTATACCTGACATTTCTGTCCCCCTCACTTATGAAAAGACGGCTACGCCCCTGACTATGTTGCTTGGAACTGCACCAAGAATTTCACCTGCTGTTGCACTTGTGTACATTGCTGTGTGACAATAAAGTGATTTGATTTTGATTGTACTTATGTTTTCTTTAATTTTTTATGTATAATCCTGAATCTAATATTGATATATATTAGATTCAGTATTATGCATAAAGAATAGATATGTCAACAGTAAAGGTTAATGCTAAAGTAGGTGACAACTATGGAAGGATATCGCGGACAATTTTCAAAAGGAATTGCAAATTGTATTTGCAATTGCGTTTTCAATTTGTGGAAGCATAAAATGTGACAATCCAAACGCAATTGCAAATCACATTGCCATTTGCATTTTCGTTTACGTGAACGCACAACGTCTGCCAAATTTCAAATGGAAAAGCAAAGTATGTTTGCAATTGCATTTCCAATGTCTTACAAGTTATGACCCTGCCATTTTAGAATAGCAATAGAAAATCACCTATTTGCCATTTCATTTCCTCCGTGTCCTGCCACAACCTGCACAAAATTCAAATAGAATCGCAATCCCCTTTGCACTTGCATTTCCGATGTCTATCACAGTCAACTGTCAATCAGGCTTGAGGGCGGGGTTTATTGGTGTGGTCTGAAAATAGGCCACGCCCTCAAGTGGTGGAAAACAAAGCATTTTTTCATCATTATTCATTCCTATGAAGAAAACAGGGAGAAATATCCAATAAATGTGTATATTTTGCAACAACAACAAAAAAGTCATACTGTGTAGTTTGTCCTGGAACTAAATATATTTTAGTTATATAAAATATAACTATTTATCACCTGCTAACCAAACAAAAAGAAGCCAAAAAAGATCTGGTTGCAAGATTAGGGATGCTTATATTGAACGTTTAACCGTTTACCAAAAGTAATTTTGACAGATTAATATACAGTTAAACGGTTTAAAATGTATTTTATTATTATTATTATTTTTATTTATTTTTTAGTTTGCTGCATGATAAAAGCTAAATTTGCTAAAGTTCAGATCAATATATAATATATAGGCCTAATCTTTAAAATAGGCCTATCCTTTTATTGAAACTGGTGCAAAGAGACATTTCACCCGCTGGCACTTTCGCTTTTTCCGCAGAGACCCTTGTGATAAATAAATGTGTTGTATTTATGGTAATCCGCGCAGATTTGATAAAAATAAATAATAAAAGAGCGATAAGTCGCGAAAGACAACTGAATTACTGAAAGTTGCTCCGAGCGCAATGCGGAACGCGCTAAATGGCCAAATAAACACAGAAATATATCAAAATGCCAAGTCGAGTATTCACACAGTAGATGTAAGAACTGTGTGCGTTCACACACACACATTTATAACTCGACCTCACAGTGAAAGCCATGCACAATTAATTCCATATTGCATATTCCACATTTATTGTTTGCTGCTTATGTGCTGGTTTTTAGTCATACTACTGTTGAAATTTTATTGAAAAAAAAAAAAAAAAAAAAAAAAAAAATATATATATATATATATATATATATATATATATATATATATATATATATATATTTTTTTTTTTTATATATATATATATATATATTTTATAATAATTTTATATATATATTATATATATTTTTTTTACTGTGGCTCTTTTGGAAAAATGCTTTAACCAAAAATGAAAAATGGCTCTTTGGTCCAAAAAGGTTCCCGACCCCTGGCTTAAATGAACAACTAGTTAAGTAGAAAAAAACTTTATTCGGGGACAGCCTTTGCCTATGTCTCATATCACTTCACATATTTTCGAGCCAGCATGCACAAAGGGCATTCTGGGTTGAGCGAGCGGCGCTGAGCGGAATGAGCGAGCAAATAGACTGCTATTTTTTTTGACGAAAAAAATTAGTCTGAAAGAAAATCAGATCATCCTCCTACGAATCGAACATGATCTGCGATTGAATGTCACTAATGTAATTTTATTTTATTTTTTGATCGCTTGGATCTTGAGCACAGAATCATATGGACAACACACCACTCATATGTCAAGTTTCTATAGATTCTCTGATTTTAACTCATGATCATTTTATTTATTTATAATTTTAATTACTGTGTCCGGGACCGCTGGAATATGATGATATCTGTCTGATAGATAGCCTACCTAGTGCAGTCATGTCAGTTTTCTTATTTGCTGTTTTTTTCTGGTTGCCAGGTGAACATACTATCAGTTCTGCATTTTGACTTTGTTTGAACTAAAGAGTTTGAACTTTGATTTTTATTACAAAAATATCCAAATTCCCCGTTTTCCACCACTGGAGGGCGTGGTCTATTTTCAGACCACACAATAAACCCCGCCCTCAAGCCTGATTGACAGTTGACTGTGATAGACATCGGAAATGCAAGTGCAAAGGGGATTGCGATTCTATTTGAATTTTGTGCAGGTTGTGGCAGGACACGGAGGAAATGAAATGGCAAATAGGTGATTTTCTATTGCTATTCTAAAATGGCAGGGTCATAACTTGTAAGACATTGGAAATGCAATTGCAAACATACTTTGCTTTTCCATTTGAAATTTGGCAGACGTTGTGCGTTCACGTAAACGAAAATGCAAATGGCAATGTGTGATTTGCAATTGCGTTTGGATTATGTCACATTTTATGCGTCCACAAATTGAAAATGCAATTGCAAATACAATTTGCAATTCCTTTTGAAAATTGTCCGCGATATCCTTCCATAGACAACACAGCCATATATATATATATATATAAGTTCTAATAATAGTAGTTTTTTTTTTTTTTTTTGCTAACAGTATTCACGAAACAATTCACCGTTTTCTCACAACTATAAACACTCTCAGAACTACACACCAACTTGTACAAACCTCAAACTGGCATGTCAATATCAAATATTTGTATATTATATATTATCAACATATATTTTCATTACAGGACTGTAAAGTGATCTTACAGTAGATGAAAAGCACTAGAAAAATAAAGTTCAAACACCAAAGAATTGAGTATGAACTCGTTACGCAACATAATACAGTATACTGTCAATTACACTACAGTAAGTAAGTAAATAAATAAATATATCAGTTTTTTGGTCTTCTGACAATAGACTTTCCTCTGCTTCCCTTAGACAGTAATCTCTCAGTTCTACAAAAATACAGTATATGTAAAAAAAATGGCTAAAATGTGACAATCACGAGTTTGAGGGTGTACAACGTGTGCTACAGTTTACTGTACATAGAATTGTAAAAATCCCCTCGTTTTAAGTTTGGATAGTTCATTTTCATGTCTATGCAGAAAAAAAGGTAGCCTGGTCTTACCAGACTCTTGTACATTTAATTTGTACATAGAGTCTGGCCACTCTCCATTGACAAGCATTTACTTCCTTGAAGGTGGGTTCTCTGTTTAAAGTTTAAAAGTATTGGATCTAGAAATGCATCCAAATTACAGCTCTAAAAAGGATATACAGCAGTACCAGAGGTAGTACTGAAGGAAAATGAAAATTGAGCGGAAGTACATAGGAGGGCGGAGCCAGGCTAAAAAAAAGGGGTGACGGTTATTTAAATCTGTTTTTCTCATAATTCTGTTCCTAAAAATCATAGCAATCAGCCAACCATGACACTTTTTTCCCAGCCATGAAATAAATACAAATATATTTGGAAAGGCATCAAATTCATATGGTATCAAAAGCTGTAAGAGGTAAAATGTCACCATGTGATGGGTTTTTCATAGATCACATCATATATACCCTCGGCCATTGATGTTGCGGGCTCACACCCCTGGTCAGATTTACTGGGGAGCTCCTCTTCCAGCTCCTCTTCTTCAACGCTGTCCACTTGTCCTCTGGCTCTGGCTGATGCATCGTGGCAGGTGGTGGTAGCTCTCCATCTGCGTGGGGCTCACACGATTTCTCCGTGGTTGCAGGTTGTGTAATAGGCTCTGGGCCCTGCTGTGCTCTGAATCAGGGATAGACGTTCTCCAGACACCGGATGATAGCTTCTCTCCAGTTCAATCCAGCGGTGTCTGGGAGATAGGGCGGTGGTAATTGGCCCCAATCCAGAACAAAGACGAAAGAACTGATCGGTGAACACAAAAAAGTTAAGGCTCATTTTAGCCAAACTTCGCTGTATAATCCATATTTGGTCCGGTCTTCTGTAACAGTTGCTCTGAAAATGAAGGCACGAAGATGAAAGGTTCCAATGTAATTTAATAATATTCCGCAAAGTAGTACTAAATAAAGATAGACACTGCAACCACAACCATACGTGTACAAGACCAGACAATAATCATAAGAAAAGCAGAAACTTAAGTTGCAGATAACAAGGTGATAATTAGGCCCTGTCCCAAATGGCACGCTAAACCCTCACGGTCTTCCTCTGAGTCCGCACTTTCACAACGTAACGTTGCTTTGACTGCCGGGAAGAAGTCCGCTGCCATTGTAAGTCCACAAGACCGAAAGTGCACATGAAGTGTGCCATTTGGGACAGGGCCTTAAACACAGCTGAACCAAAAAAACTCATAATGACGTGACCATGGTAACAAAGCAGCTGCGGGAAAATCAAACAATGGAAGACGTGTGAAGACAAAATGTTTCTGTTATGAGAACTGAATGAACGGTTTGGGAAACTGTGCCAACTGAATCAGTTATAGTGTGCTAGCAATCGAGAAAAACGATACTCGGTTACTTAACGTAACCTCGGTTCTCTCTAGAAGAGGGAACGAGTATTGCGTAAGTTCCTTACGCTACGGGAAAGTATTCTTTCTTCGAGATTTCTGAAAAACCCAAAATTATCCTTAATTTTGTAACATTGTCAACGCAGTGCGGCAGCCTGGCAGACCATAGCAGGCTATTCCAGCGTGCTATTGGCTGCTCTGCTGGCAACTGAAGCAGCCTATTGGTGAGCCCGCGTGACGTGGCGACCAATGAGGGCGCTTCGCGCCCACCTGGCTTCATTTGCCTACAGGTGGGGCGTGGCCACGTGTATATAAGCAGGGCTCACGGGCTGCATATTCGGTTTTCGTAGTTCTGAAGCGTAAAAGCCCACGGGGCGCACGGCAAGGAACGCAATACTCGTTCCCTCTTCTAGAGAGAACCGAGGTTACGTTAAGTAACTGAGTATCGTTCTCTTACGAGAGGTTCTCTCGTATTGCGTAAGTTCCTTACGCTACGGGAACATATTGTCAACGCCGTGCGCGCCTCGCGTACAGCATATGTATCCCAGGGAACCGGGGACCATAACACTGCTCGGGCAGGGTGGCCGGTAAGGAGAACGGGCCACCACATATACAGACACTTCATTCGAACTGACGGGTGGTTACGACGGGTGGTTACAACACCCTGTCCCATGAATGAGGGAACGGCACCTGCCGGTCTCCTTCAAATTCACCACACCTTGTCTCATGAATGAGGGAACGGCAACGCCGGTCGCCTTCAAATTCACAATATCTTGTTATATGAGTGAGGTAACGGCACCGCCGGTCACCTTCAAACTCACAACAGCTGGTCTCGTAAATGAGGGAACGGCACCGCCGGTCTCCTTCAAATTCACATGAGCCTAGTACCGAACTTACTACCAGTATGTGAGCTATGTCTGCGCAGAATAACTGGGCAGACTGGGCAGAACCAACAGCCCTATTGAACTGATAACACTTTCGCCTGTAAGGCAGGAACTTCCAGATTGTAAAATCTCACGAACGTAGACGGGGAGGCCCAGCCTGCCGTCATACAGATATCATGGATGGAAATCCCTCTGGCCCAAGCCCACGAAGAGGCCATCTGGTGGAGTGTGCTCTGACACCTGGCGGGCACTGCAGGTGTTTGGAAGCGTATGCAGTTGCAATCGCGTCCACTATCCACCTGGACAGGGTCTGTTTCGAGGAGGCGAGACCTTTAGTGCGCCCACCAAACGAAACAAATAGCTGCTCAGAACGCCTGAAGGCGGCGGAGCGTGTGACATAAACCCTCAATGCCCTGACAGGGCAGAGGATATTGCCACCGTCCCCCTCGTCGGATGCTGGCAGAGCCGAGAGGGAGATAATCTGCGCCCTGAAGGGAGTGCCGATCGCTTTGGGGACATAACCATGCCTCGGTCTGAGAATTACCTTAGAGTCATTAGGACCGAACTCCATACACGTCGGGCTCACTGAGAGCCCGTGTAGATCCCCCACGCGTTTCACTGAAGCCAGAGCTATCAGGAACGCGTTTTTTAGCGAAAGGAACCTTGGTTCCACAGTCTCGAGCGGTTCAAAGGGATGAGCCTTCAGGGCCTCTAGGACCAAGGCCAGATCCCATATAGGAACCGATGGGGGCCGCGGGGGATTCATCCGTCTGGCTCCTCTGAGGAAACGGATGATGAGCTCGTTCCTTCCTAGCGTGCTACCTAGCGTCGTCTGAGCGAACGCTGCTATAGCCGCCACATACACTTTGAGCGTGGAAGGGGACCTGCCCAGTTCCAAAAGCTCTTGGAGGAAGGAGAGCACCCGCTGGACCCCACATTGCTGTGGGTCCAATCCCTTGGAAACACACCACTCAGTGAACACCGACCACTTAGAACTATATAACCGCCTCGTCGAGGGGGCTCTAGAGTGTGAAATCGTGTTCATAACCCCTTCGGGCAGGTCAACGGGTATCCGTTGGTCACCCATACATGCAGAGACCATCGCTCTGGATGGGGATGCCGAACTGACCCTCCTACTTGAGAGAGGAGGTCTGCTCTCAGCGGAACTGGCCAGGGGGGTGAGTGCGACAGCTTCACCAGCTCTGGGTACCAAATCTGGTTCTCCCAGCGCGGCGCTATAAGGAGCACCGGGCGGCGCATCTCCCTGATTTTCGCTATGACCTGGGGCAATAGGGAAATCGGCGGGAAAGCATACAGCGGGAGGCTGGGCCAAGGTTGGGACAGCGCATCCTCGCTTTTGGACAGAAAGCTCGGGCAGCGGGCGTTCTCTTTTGTTGCAGAGAGGTCGAGCTCCGCTCTGCCGAATAGGCGCCATACCAGCTGGACTGTCTGGGGGTGCAGGGACCATTCACCCCGGGAGAATGAGGCCCCTGGACAGCTTGTCCGGGCCCACGTTGAGGTGGCCCGGTACGTGCGCAGCTCTCAGCGAGCGCAGCGAGCTGTGTGCCCACACGAGCAGGTGTTCTGTCAGATTGCCCAGACACCTGGACCTGACACCGCCCTGCCGGTTCACGTAGGACACCACTGTGGTATTGTCCGACCGGACCAACACGTGGTGTCCTCGTATAAGCGGGAGAAACTGCTTGAGCGCGTTCTCCACCGCTATCATCTCCAAACAGTTTATGTGTAGGAGCTTTTCCCCGCTCGACCAGAGGCCAGAGGCCGATCAGCCCTCGAAAACGGCGCCACAACCCGTGGTGGAGGCGTCCGTCGAGATGACCTTGCGGTGTGAGATGGCTCCCATCGTCACTCCCCGCTGGTACCAGTCGGCTACTAACCAGGGCTCTAGGGCTGAAACGCAGCCCTGAGTCACTCTGATCCTGAAGCCTCCGGACGCCCAGGCTCTGTGAGGCACTCGGGCGTTTAACCAGCATTGCAGCGGGCACATGCGCATTAAGCCCAGCTGGAGCACAGCTGCAGCTGAGGCCATACGTCCCAGCATCCTCTGAAAGAGCTTGAGAGGTGCGATTTTGCCCGGCCGGAAGTACGCAGCCATGCGCCGAACTTGGCGCGCGCGTTGGGGTGACAGGCGGGCTGACATTGCCACAGTGTCCAGATTCAAACCCAGAAATGAGGTTGATTCCGTGGGCACTAATGAGCTCTTGGTCCAATTGACCGTGAGCCCCAGGCTGTCCAGATGGCTGAGCAGCATTGCCCTGTGGGCGAGGAGCTCGGCCTCTGACTGCGCCAGGATGAGCCAATCGTCCAGATAATTCAGTACTCGCATCCCTCGACTTCTCAGAGGAGCGAGGGCCGCGTCCATGCACTTCGTAAATGTACGGGGTGCTAGTGACAGGCCGAACGGAAGGACGGTGTATTGATAAGCCTGGCCGTCGAAGGTGAATCGTAAGAATGGCCTGTGACGCGGCGTTATCTTGATTTGAAAATATGCATCTTTCAAATCTAGGGAGATTAGCCAGTCTTTCGGGCGAATATGCGCGAGGATCTGCTTGGTCGTGAGCATCTTGAACGATCTTCTCATAAGAGCTTTGTTCAGACGCCTCAGATCCAGAATCGGCCCGTCCCTTTTTGGCACGAGAAAATACCGGCTGTAAAAGCCTGACTCGCTCATAGAATGGGGAACCGGTTCTATAGCCCCTTTGCACAGCAGCGTGGCTATCTCTGCTAGAAGTAGATGTGCTACTTCCTCGCTCACTCTCGTCTCCGTACGCGCACAGAAGCGCGGAGGGCGGCGAGCGAACTGCAGAGTGTAGCCGTGCTTCACTGTTTTCAGCACCCATTCTGATACACCTGGAATGGCTTCCCACGCTCTCGCGTGTGCCACACGGGACAGAACGGCCTCCGGGCTCGAAACGCCGCGCTTCGCGGGTTTGACGGCCTGTATAGGAGGGGCGGGCGCGGTGCGCGCGCTCTCTGTGCTGTGGGCCAGCCGATCGCTCGCGATGGCTGGCCGCCCTACACACTGTATCTCTGCCGCTTCGAGCGGGGAGTGGCCTGTGTGTGGCCCTACACTCGTCGTTCCGGCCACCTTGGGCGGAGAACAAATGGTGTGTGGCGCGGCGCATGGCGCTGGGGGCAGAATGTTTGCGAAAATGTGTGAGCGCGTTTGAGCGGGCACAACTCTTACGCGTGGAACATGACCGGTTAAGAGTGGCTGTGTGACAGCGCGTGTGGTGATTAGGCGTGGGCGCAAATAAGCGGACACGTGACCTAACTCTAGCACTCGAGCGGCCGGTGGCCGCTTTATGTGAGTGAGAGACACGGGATTTGTGGTGCTTGGGTGCAGGGGTGAACACTAAAGAGGGCACGTTTACTGCATTTGAAAACACATACGGCGGGAGCCGTGCAACCAGATATAAAGCAACTTCTTGATTTCTCTGGTTCGTCGTAAAAACGGCGGTTGTAGACAGGTGAGAGGGCAGTTTTGCCGGCTCGTTGGCTGCGTGAGAGCCATCTGCAGCAGCCACAGGAGTGGGGGCTGACAGGAAGAAGAGTTTTGACGGTGGTCCGGCCACGGCGGGACTTAACCGTCGCTTCCCCCCTCTGCTAGGAGGACTTTGGAGGGGCTTCAGTTGGAAACAGGCGAGAGGGCGAGTTCGCCGGCTCGTAGGCTGCATGGAAAACATCTGCAGTAGCCACAGGAGTGGGGACTGACAGGAAAACAGAGTTTTAACGGTGGTCCGGCCGCAGCGGGACTTAACCATCTTTTCTCTCCTTATGTATAGACGCCCAAAAATACTCGAGCACCACGCGGTGCGAGTTAGCTTTCTGTATGTAAGAAAAGCTGGCCGCGAGCCCGGGGAAGCGGACAGTAAAACATTTTTATCTGCCGCGAGAGCTGGGCTCGAACTTGGGTCTCCGGCGTTTCAGCCGCTGATTTTGCCACTGTGCTACCGGGAGGGACACAATAGCGTTCAGTTAGCGCGAGCATACGGCAGTATGTCCTCGTGCTTGTTGGCAGTCGTGCGTGCATAAAAGACAGGCTCATTACTGCAATAGTAATATTTCCAGCCGCCTGAACTGGAGAGGGGGCTGAGAAATGCTAGAGAATGGCGGTTCGTCCGGCCACAGCGGGACGAAAACACCCTCTGTTAATTTCCCGGTGAGTGCGGCGCGCACGCTGAACGTGCTCGTGACCGTGCGCACTCTCATTCCTTGTGAACGGCGCAATCTGCGCGGTCCAACAGGGGGGAGTGCGGGTTCGTTGGAGAGCATATGTCAGCGTCATGTCTCATGACGGCGTTTGTTTGCTGGCGTGCGTGTCTTAACAGGCTCGTGTACAGCAATATGAACAATTCCAGTCGCCTGAACTCATGAGGGGACTGAGAAATGTGCGCGAGGGTGGAACAGCTCTCTTGTAACGTAAAGAGAGCTGCAGGACCGTCCGTTTCTGCCATCCCTTGTATGTAAGCGGCGCATTAGCGCGGCATGAACAGAGGGGGGAGGAGGCTCGCTCCGAGACCGTTCATTCCTACCATCCCTTGTAAGCGGCGCGGTGGAGCGGCTTGAACAGAGGGGGAGGAGGCTCGCTCCGAGACCGTTCATTTCTACCATCCCTTGCAAGCGGCGCGGTGGCGCGGCTTGAACAGAGGGGGAGGAGGCTCGCTCCGAGACCGTTCATTCCTACCATCCCTTGTAAGCGGCGCGGTGGCACTGCTTGAACAGAGGGGGGGGAACAGCGGAGTGATGTTGTCATAAAACTGCTCGAGTCGAGCCCGCAGGGTCGACATAGAGAGTTCCTCGCACTCGGGGCATTCGCCCGCGAGGAGTGCGGCGGCGGCGTGGTCACGGCCCAGACAGAGAGCGCAGACAGAGAGCGCAGACACATGGCGGTCTCTGGTGCTGAGCTGCACGTGGCACGAGCCGCAGGTGGAACGAGGCGTTTTGATAAAAACGCTCGTGCTCTTTTATGAAACGTGTGACGCAACGGCGAGAACACGTGCAATGAAAGGATATAATGCTGCCGGATAGCAGAGCAGGCACGGATGGCTGAAGTTGGCGCGATGCTGCCGGCTTCTCCAGGCGCTGTCCTCTGCTTGCTCATCTGCACGATCACGGCGGCGGGTTCCAGATCCAGCGATGCGAAGGGCTTCGCTGAAGAAAAGAAAATCGAATATGCAGCCCGTGAGCCCTGCTTATATACACGTGGCCACGCCCCACCTGTAGGCAAATGAAGCCAGGTGGGCGCGAAGCGCCCTCATTGGTCGCCACGTCACGCGGGCTCACCGATAGGCTGCTGCAGTTGCCAGCAGAGCAGCCAATAGCACGCTGGAATAGCCTGCTATGGTCTGCCAGGCTGCCGCACTGCGTTGACAATGTTACAAAATTAAGGATAATTTTGGGGTTTTCAGAAATCTCGAAGAAAGAATACTTTCCCGTAGCGTAAGGAACTTACGCAATACGAGAGAACCTCTCGTAAGAGAACTGTAATAATACCAGTAAATAAATAGAATGTTAAAGATTTTGCCATGTGATAAACTGTATACAATGTATTACATCATTTAGCTCAGATATTCTGTCATGATGGATCAGAGCATGACTGATGAGACTTGTCATCTTAAAGGAACACAGTTTCTTTAATGCCTTCTTTCTTTCTTATGCTTTGGCAGTGATGTTTTGATTCCCATTTTTGAAAAGTATGTCGCATGTTACTCTGAGAAGAGTTGCTTTTTGACACTTACAGTAAGGGGAAAAGTAGCTGGGATAAACATGTCATCTCTGAGCACTTTACAGTCAGCATATAACTGCTGAATTAACTTTTCAGAACTTTTAGTAATTTATAGGAGACTTTGAAATTTATTTAGAAGATTCTTTCACCATAACAAAAGCTGGCAGGGAATCTTCCAGTTCCTCCAGGTTGTGATTCTCTCTCACCTCTAAGCAACCCTGGGATCAAATCTCCCATCTCTCACAATGCAAGCCAAGATTACCATCCTGCAGAGGCAACAAAATCGCACACACACACAAAAAGCCTTAGGTGCAAAGTTGATATATTTGTTTTACTTTGTTTCTTTGACAGTGTCAAAGCTTTGAAGTCATCTTTTATTCCAACAGGGTTGATTTTCATTTTTGCAAGCTATGGCAGGACCACATCATTATTTTCTTACAATGAAAGCAGAAGAAAACAAGATCTTGACAATAACACATCTCTCACTCACTTTTCCTCTCTCGCTGTCCTTCTTCTGCTTTTCTCTCTGTCAGTTCTGACTGCTCTGAAAACTCAGTTATACTTTCAATTATCCTCAACAACAGAGACCTCACAAGTGAGACCAAAAACTGTCAAAGCTGTGGCACTGCGCCTGTCAACTTGAAAATCATTTAGTGTCACTCTCTCTCAGCTCTCTGACATTAGCTGGGCTTTTCTGGGTGTCCGATTTATGATGGGCGGCAATGTGCGCTAGAAGAGAAGGGGGGAACGAGAAGATGATGTTGCTGTTATTCGTTCTTTGAGCTGTTGCTCTCTGCTAATTAATGGCATTCACAATGAGCACACAACGACGATTGCTTTTATTGTCTGTGTTTGATTACGATAGGGTGAAAATGCTTTCAGGTCTTCAGGCTCACTACCTGTTCAGCACTACGATTAAAACTCATTCTCTCTCCACTGTCATTTTACTGTCAGTTAGAACATTTCAGCCCACAATCAGCCCCAGCATTGTTTCCAGGTGTTTGTACTGTTCAAACTGTTACTAATACAGAGATACAGAAACTCAAACACAGTGGAAAGTAGAAATAAACCAATGTATATATAGATACACTGGTGACTAATCAGCCTAGAAATACAATAGAAGACTTGCCTGGCATATCCTGACACAATAAAACCAAAACCAAAAATATATATTATAATTAGGTGCATAAGGGCTACAAATAGCACTTTAGCTAAATATGCTAAATAGCTAAATATACACACTTTATAAAGCTAAAAACATCACTGTGTAAAAAAAAATTGCTTTTTAAAACTTATGTGTATTTTCTTTCAGAATGCAGAATTTGTTTTTTTATTTTGCTACACCTTTTTTAGACATGTAGGCCTGTTGTATTCTTGTTAAAAAAAGACAAATCATATATTATAATATAGCCAAGCATTTACTGGCTTCATGTTTTGCCTGTAAAAATAGAACTAACAGTATACAATTCAGCTCTCTGCAATGACTTAAGAAATGCAAGGGTGAATGCCATGATGATTTTCCCCAAGCATTTCACTTCCTTAAGGGTGGGATAAGTGCTTTCTGGTAACTGATGTTGATATTTCAAATCACCAAAACGTCTCGGGTTATGACTATAACACATGTTCCCCGAGAAGGGAACGAGACACTGCATTGTCGTGACGACACATTTCGGGATTGGGAATGAATGAAATAAGTCCAATCCTGATTGGTGTTGCGTCATGACGTAGTATGTGACGGCATACCTGGAAGATACAAAGGGACGTCTGAACACAACACAGATAGCGTTCTGCGATGAAGCGAGCACTCTGTCTGATTGGTGTGGCCACGAGACGCAGTGTCACACCAATCACTCCCTACCTAGTGTGAAGCTGGAGACCAGGCACATTTAGGGGGCGAGCACTCTAGTGCCAGGCGTCGCAGGGAGGTGCAGACTATAGTATCTTATGAAGGTGTGCGGAGTGGCCCACCCAGCCGCCTCGCAGATCTCTTGCATCGGGGCTCCAGAAAGGAGGGCCACCGAGGAGGCCATGCCCCTGGTGGAATGAGCCCTCACAGATATCGGTGAAGGCAAATTGCGCACCTGATAAGCCGTGGCTATAGCCTGGACAATCCAGTTACTGATTGTCTGTTTTGAAGCAGGCAGCCCTTTCCTGGGTGAACCAAAACACACCAACAATTAGTCTGACTTCCTCCACTGTGCAGACTTCTCCAAATAGATCCTCAATGCCCAAACCGGGCAGAGGAGATGAAGTCTGTCCTCTTCCGCCTTCACGTGAGCTGGAGGATGGAAGGCCTGAAGAACCACTGACCATGCCACATTAGATGGCACCTTGGGCCTGGGATGCAAGATGGCCTTAACTCCACCCTGAGCAAACTCCAAGCAAGTTGGCATGATAGCCAAGGCCTGGAGGTCCCTCACTCTACTCAGAGAGGTGATGGCAAGGAGAAAGGCTACCTTGAAGGTCAGGTCATCTTTTATTGAAAGGGGGCCTCAGCCAGCCCTTCGAGCACCACCGCCAGGTCCCAGGTTGGGAATCTGGAATGAGCCGCAGGCCTCATCCTCCGAGCCCCCCGGAGAAACCGTACAACCAGATGGTGCTTCCCCAGCGGCCCATCACCTACAGGTGAGTGGAAAGCCCCAATGGCAGCCACGTACACCTTAAGTGTGGACAGGGTAAGACCGGGGTAAGTCTTGGAGGAACTCCAGCACTGAAACCACTGGGCAGTTACCTGGGTCCACCTCACGCTCTCTACACCAAGTGGAGAACACATTCCACTTCAGGCTGTACAGTCTCCAGGTGGAAGGAGCCCTGGAGCTGAGTAAGGTCTCCACGACACCTGCTGACAGGCCCTCTCCTAGGTACTGGGCCCCCTCAGGGGCCAGACCCAGAGGTTCCACAGCTCTGGCCGGGGGTAAAATATTGTGCCCCTGCCTGAGACAGCAGATCCTTCCATGGGAGGCCATCCAGCAGGTCGATGATGTCGGAGAACCAAACCTTGGTTGGCCACAGGGGTGCTACTAGGAGAAGGCTGACGCCCTCCCGGCAGACCCGCTGCAGAACTCCCGGGAGCAGAGCAATCGGGGGAAATGCGTACAGACTCAGCCTCTGCCACTTCTGAGCCATAGCATCCAGCCCCAGTGGAGCCGGATGGCTGAGGGAGAACCACAGTGGGCAGTGGGATGTCTCTCGAGATGCGAAGAGATCCACTTCCACCAGGCCAAACCTCTCGCACATGGCCTCCACCACCTCTGGGTGGAGTCGCCACTCCCCGGGCCTCAGCCCCTGCCTCGACAGGATGTCTGCTCCCTGGTTTTGGTCCCCGGGGATGAACATTGCCCTGAGGGACGACATTTTCCCCTGGGACCACAGGAGGGACTGGTGTGCCAGTCTGCATAGAGGGCGCGACTTCAGGCCCCCCTGATGATTCAGATACGATACTACGGCCGTATTGTCGGATTGTATCAGGCCGCGGAGGTCTGGGAAAAAGCTCCTCAGAGCTTTGTAGACCGCCAGCATCTCCAGGCAGTTGATGCACCAGGAGGAGTGCCGGGTCTCCCACAGACCTCTGGCAAAGCGGCCTTCCATGACCGCACCCCAGCCAGAGAGGGAGGCATCTGTTGAAATGTTTTTCCGGCAACAGGATGCTCCCAACACTGGCCCCTGGGACAGGAACCAAGGTTTCTTCCACATGACGAGGGAACAAAGGCATCTGCATGTTACCCCGATCATACAGAAAGGATTTCCCCCGGGGGAAAACCCCTTGGTCCTCAGCCACCACTGGAGGGATCTCATGTGGAGCAGGCTGAATGGAATCACGTTGGTGCTGCTGGCCTTACTAGAGGTGGCTGGAGCAGCGCACGCGATTCCCAGAGAGACAGCCCCCCTGCTGCAGCTAGGACCGCTTGGAAGCCTTCTTGGCCTGAATGACGTGACTGAATGACTTGGTGAGAATGCTTCTTGCGAGAGTGCCGTCTCCTTTGCCAAGCTCCCTCAGGAAGGGCACGGGAGGCAATGCTCTGCTTCTGCACCTCACGGTGCGAGGAGCTGGATGACGGTCCAGGCTGCCCACTTAAGGCAGCCTTTGCCGAGGAGCCAGAGCGGCGAGGGATGAACCGCTGGAAGGCGGCCGACTGCTTCTTCGGCCTCCTGAAACCTCTCGACGACGGTATCCACCGTGCCGCCGAAGAGGCCAGAAGGTGAAATCGGGGCATCAAGGAGAAAGAGTTTCTCCCTCTCCCTGATCCCCGACAGGTTGAGCCAAAGGTGTCTCTCAACGCACACCAAACCAGCCATGGAGCGGCCAATGGCGCGGGCCGTCTCCTTGGTTATGCGGAGAGACAAGTCGTCGCCTTTTGGAGTACGGTGATATCCTTCGGGGGAGTGTCCCTCGCCCTCATCCAACTCTTTAAGGAGGTTGGCTTGATATGCCTGCAGTACCGCCATGGTATGCAGACAACCAGCAGCGCGACTCGCCACACTATAAGTCCTGCCAACCAACCTGGATGTATCGCAGCAAGGCTTAGTGGGTTAGTTAAATCATCAAAATCAACAACATGTATGCTTTACCCTGTACCGACTAGGCTATTACAAGAGATGATATCAGAGGTCATAGATCCTCTTCTTAATATCATTAATTCATCTTTGTCATTAGGATATGTACCGAAAACTTTTAAGTTGGCTATTATTAAACCACTTATTAAAAAAACACAACTTGATCCTACAGAATTAGTCAATTATAGGCCAATCTCAAATCTACCCTTTCTGTCAAAAATACTTGAAAAGGCAGTGTCTTCACAATTATGTTCCTTTTTAGAAAGAAATGGTATCTGTGAGGATTTCAAGTCAGGATTTAGACCGTATCATAGTACTGAGACTGCTCTCATCAGAGATTTTAAAATCTTGCTTATTACTTACAAAGCACTAAATGGTTTAGCTCCCCAATACTTGAGCGAGCTCTTAACATATTATACTCCATCACGTCTACTGCAGTCTCAAAATTCTGGCCAGTTGATAATACCGAGAATATCGAAATCAACTGCAGGTGGTTGATCCTTTTCCTATTTAGCACCTAAACTCTGGAACAGTCTTCATAACATTTTACGGGAAGCAGACACACTCTGTCAGTTTAAATCGAGACTAAAAACACATCTCTTTACTGTGGCATACATATAAAACACTTTTTCAATTAAATGATTGTTAGGCTGCATTAACTAGGTCAGCCGGAACCGGGAACACTTCCCATAACACCTGATGTACTCGTTACATCATCAGAAGAATGGCATCTACACTAATGATAGTCTCTTTGTTTTATCCCGAGGTTTACTGCAGTCAGCCGGATCCGGGCCGTATCCAGATCAGATGGTGGACCTGCGCCCAGAGAAGACCAACGCAGGACCCTGTAGTGTCTGCAGAGATCGTGTCAATTAGACTCCCCTGAAATTGCATCGTCGACACGGCATCCTCAATAAACCGGTCTCCGGCGTGATGACTCCGATTGTTCGAATATTACAATTTAATAATTCTTAAATAGTTATGTCATCCTCAATAAACCCGTCTCCAGCGTGTTGCCTCCGATCTTTTGAATATTGCACTTTAATAATTATTTAATCAACACATCATTCTCAATAAACCCGTCTCTGGCGTGTTACCTTAGATCCTTTGAATATTCCGATCTATTATGACCTCTGACCTGTAAAGTTGCCAGAATAATAATCATACACTGCTTGTTAATTGGTCAGAGGAGAACTGGCACCCCGACTGAGCCTGGTTTCTCCCAAGGTTTATTTTTCTCCATTATGTCACCTGATGGGGTTTTGGTTTCCTTGCCTCTGGCTTGGCTTGCTCAGTTGGGGACACTAAATTGTTCTACATTTTTCAACTAAATATCCAAATAAATCTAATTATTAAACTAAATTAACCATATAAACTAAATTACTGATCTAATTACTGATCTAAAGCCCACACTGTCAGTGTATGATAATTGAAATTAACTGAAGACATAACCGTTTTCTCCAGAATGACTATACAGCTGAATAAAATTATGTTGCATTATTTTCTTGTTTAACACTGTAAAGCTGCTTTGAAACAATCTGCATTGTCAAAAGCGCTATATAAATAAGGTTGACTTGACTTGACTTAGTGGGCAGCGTCGGGGCCTTCAGCGATGCGGCGGCCCCGGGTGAGAGGTGGCCTGCGAGCGCCTCTTCAACCCGCGGCAGCGCCCCATAACCCGACTCAGCCGCCCCCAGCACATTTGCAAAATCGAGCACTGGGGGATTAGATAAACGGGCTGAGAAGGGTCTTTCCCATGACTTACACAACTCATTGTGTAGGTCAGGGAAGAACGGAAGGCCCCGGCCCGGAGGCTGAACCCGACGCCTGAAAAAACGTCCATCCAACTTAGAAGGTGGCTGGATGTCCACTCTTTCCAGTGGCAAATCTAAGCTCAGCTTGGCCACAGCATGGGTTATCACCTCCACCAGATCCTCCAAAACGGGTGTGTGGAGTGGCGAAAGCTCCTCAGAGTCAGACAGCCTGAGCATCCGAAGATACCGAGGCACTGCACACAAAGCTGATGCATGTCCGTGCCCGTAATGAAACGCGGACACGGAGGCACACACTGCTTGAAATGCTCGCTCGCCATAATAACAAAGAGATGCTTGTGAAAGTAATGCAAACAAGGAAACAAAGCTGGAAACAGAGACAAACCAAATCAAAAGCCAAAAAAAACACAGACCAAACATGACAATTGTATGATTTATTTAAATACTCTATGGCCATACATTTTGTCTCATGTTATGTATGTAAGAACGTTCTAGAACACATTGGGGAACGCGTGTCTGAAGCTAATATCGAATCACGACAATCCTATTGACCGGCGACAGCCCATGAGGAACAGAGGTTACATACGTAACCTGAGAAGTTCCCTTTCGAAAGGGAACTCACACTGCGTCCTAGAATGCATTGGGGAACGATATACCCATTCCGCCATGCTATAAGCCTCAAGAGGAACCTTAATGCACTCAACATGAGGTCCTACCCAGGCTGCTCAAAGGCCTGGGACCAACCAATTCAACAGAAGGGGTCACTTGAGGGAATGTGGCTAGGGGACCCGAGGGAGCCCCAGCCAAATCACTACTCTGGGAACATATTCACCCACATGCCACCAAGGAGGCCTGACCTGGTGCCCCTTATATTGGACATTTCGGTTTGGCCAACCCTGTCTGTTCAGAACAGAGCCTCCGGACACTGCCTCTGTGAGGCATCCAGACTGAGGGACTGAAAAATGGCAGTACTTCTCAAACCGGATCTCAGAGACGGGTATCCTGGAGAGCAATATTCAGCGTAGCACTTTACAACCCTTGCTAGCGAGGGGAGTCCATCTGCTCGATCCAAGGATCTACAAAGCACTTATGTTCAAAGCACTAAGGAGGCCTGGCAGGCACATGGACTAATCTAACTGGAGAGGCCTACTACCTAATAGTTACCTGACAGTGAGCCATGCTAGCTACCAGAGTATCCAAACCCTGGAACTTGCCTTCAGGGAGACCTGGTGAGGCCTACTACTTGATAGCAAGCCCTCAGGGAGGCCTGGTGAAGCCTACTACCTGATAGCCAGTCAGGCTAGCTGTCCAGATGCTATACATCGGAACTCACCTTCAGGGAGGCCTTCAGAGAGCCTTCCACCTGATAGCAAGCCTTCAGGGAGGCCTGGTGAGGCCTACTACCTGATAGCACATTACAACTGGCTGCTATGAACCGAGACTTTCTGGTGCTCAGTCTCAGGATGGCCTTGAAACGGCCAACTGACTGACAGTAAGACCACTGGCTGACAAATAAATACCCTACACTGCTGGGGACTCATCCTCAGGGAGGCCTGGTAGGGCCTGCTAGCTGATAACAAGCCTTCTGCTACACAAAACCAACATCATTGGGAAACATATTACACCAACACATAAATTGGGCCCACCCTCAAGAGGCCTCTTGAGGCTAGCTACCTGGATGCAGCTGTTATGCCCAAGCGTTGGCACTCTTTTCCAAGGAGGCCTGCTACCTGTCCAGGAGTCTACTGCCCAGACTGCCAGAGCCAACTGCTCGTTTTCAGCCAGCTGGCCTAACAAACCCTTCAAGGGCCGGCCATCATAGAGGCCTGTTAAGGCCTACTACATGACGGCGCAGTCTTACTGGCAGACAGAAAGAGGGCCAAACAACTCTCACATGAGAGGAGGCTGACATTAGGGATGCTAGTTAAAACCCACATTCACGTAATGAAGGTTCCAGAGGCGACAATGTCTCAGCAAAGCATCTCCAAAATCCCTAATATAGCCTAGGCCAGCTACCGAGGCGGCCCTGGTGATGGCCAGCCTCCCAACTTATCCTTACCTTTCTAACAGTGACATAAACCCATACTCTATACAGGGAACAAAGGTCTGTACAGAAATACATCTTTAGTGTTATTCACACAAACAGACCAACTCAGGTTTCAACCAGGTTTCATCCTTCCTATCACAGAATAATCAGCTGGACATCAACCAATCAGGTTTCAAAAGGGGCCACTCCACAGAGAATGCACTACTGTCGGTCACTGAAGCCCTGCGGATAGCTAAAGCTGACTCCAAATCATCAGTCCTCGTCCAGCTCGCTCAATCTATCTGCGGCCTTTGACACGGTCAATCAAAAGATTCTTCTGTCCACCCTCTCATCACTGGGCATCACAGGGACTCCACTCCTTTGATTGAGTCCTATCTCACAGGTAGGTCTTTCAAGGTTGCCTGGAGAGGAGAGGAATCCCAAGCACATCCACTGACCACTGGGGTTCCCCAGGGCTCAGTGCTTGGTCCTCTCCTCTTCTACATCTACACTACTTCATTGGGTCCCATCATTCAGGCACATGGCTTCTCATACCACTGCTATGCTGATGACACTCAGCTCTACCTTTCATTTCACCCAGATGACCTCACAGTAGCTGCACGAATCTCCAGCTGTCTGGCTGACATCTCTGCATGGATGAGAAATCATCACCTGCAGCTCAACCTGGCAAAGACTGAGTTTCTCATCTTCCCCGCCAGTCCCACCATACAACATGACTTCACCATCCAGTTAGGTACATCCTTGATTTCCCCATCAAAGTCAGTCAGAAATCTTGGAGTAACATTTGATGACCAGCTGTCCTTCAGAGAACACATTTCTAAGACAGCTCGCTCATGCCGGTTTGCGCTCCACAACATCAGGAAGATTAGACTGTTCCTAACAGAGCACGCAACACAGCTTCTTGTCCAGGCCCTGGTTATTTCTAGACTTGACTACTGTAATGCTCTTCTGGTTGGACTCCCCTCTTGTGAGATCCAAACACTTCAAATGATCCAGAATGCAGCAGCACGTCTTGTCTTCAACGAGCCCAAAAGGACCCACGTCACACCTCTCTTCATCTCCCTGCACTGGCTACCACTCGCTGCTCGCATCAAGTTTAAGGCGCTGATGCTTGCATACAGAGCCACCACGCGCTCTGCTCCTGCTTACTTTGACTCCATTCTACAAATCCACACCCCCACCAGAAGCCTTCGCTCAGCAAAGGAACGACGGCTTGTGGTACCATCACAGAGGGGGAAAAAATTCCTTTCCAGAATACTTTCATTCAACGTTCCCAGCTGGTGGAACGATCTTCCCAACACCATCCGAAACGCAGAATCATTGACATCATTCAAAAGTCAACTTAAAACTCAGCTCTTCCGTGAACACTTAACCTCATAAAAAAAAAAAAAAAAAAAAAAAAAAAAAAAACCTTTCCTTTCCTCTTTCTCCCCTCCCTACTCTAGCCTGTGCTACACTGAGCAATGTACACAGTCTCAGGATTTCAGGCTCTTATTGCTCTTCTCGACTCTTCATGACCAATCGCTTCATGTACCCTCAAGTTGTAAGTCGCTTTGGATAAAAGCGTCTGCTAAATGCATAAATGTAAATGTAAATGTAAATGTAACTCATCTCACCTGCAACGTGTAGCGCAAAGACTCACCACACAGTTCTCATATGAACGCGGTGTCTACTGCCCTTGCCTGCCTGAAAGGGGATCTCTCACTGATCAAGCCAAGGCGGGCCGTCAAATTTCTTACCACCCAGCCCCAGGCCTGATATAAGAAGCTCCTGGGGAAATGATGAAGAAGAACGATGAGGGTCAGGTTTCCATTTCTTTCCATAAATTTCAGGAGATCCATCACCGATATGCATCAGGAAATAAATCAATAATCTGGTTTTGAGTTGAATAGGTGTGAATAAATATGTATATTAAACATTTATAACGTGAGTTAACGATGGCTCACTATCTAACCTGATTTAAACTAGGTTGGATTTGTATGGTTTTGTCAACTCTAAACCTACTCTGAAATTCAGAGTTTGTTCAGCTAGCTTCATGCAACAGGCCACTGTTGTGTCTTGCCTTAAAATTCTTATAATGAATGGGCTGGACTTGGAAAAAGGTTGACTGGGTTTTGAAAAAAAATATCCAGACACCGGTGCTGCTTGGATTTGCAATACCGGTCGCATAACAATTCTTATGTTTTGATTTGGACTAGTGTTGGCATCTCATTATGGTATTTAAATTTATAAGTTATGGTGTAAAGTTATAGTGGTGAAAAAGATGACATAGGCAATACTTTTCACACAAAACAACAAAATTCCATTCACAGGACGAAAGACATGTAAACAAGCCTAAGTTTAGTCTAACACAGAAAAAGTATACACTGGCTGAATCCAAAATCGCCCCCTTATACCCTTAAATAGGGCACTATATGAGGGGACAGCCATTTATAGTGGTGTCCAAAACCATAGTGGACGTTATTGAGTGCACTCATTCTATCCCACATTGCACCGCAATAACGAGTGTACAGCCGATGTACACACAGCGGCTGTCCGAATTCGCTCACTTGTTTTCATTCACTCCTTCAAGTAAACTCTATTAGTGGACAAAAATAGTGAATAGTGATTGAGGGTTTAGGGGGAGATTTCGGATTCAGCCACTGTGTGCAGATACCCTTCTTATTAATCACAGGTGAGTGACGTCATCTAGGCTCCGCCTGTCATCAATACCATTCTTAACCATGTGACTAACCTACTTAACCATATTAAAACATTTTAAAGGATACAATTTAATTTGAAATGTTCACCAACTCTACAGCTTTCTCTTTATTTCTCATATTCAAAGATAATTTATCAGATTCACTGCTGTGAATCCAACAGCGCTGATCAATCTCCACTTCACACTCCCATTCCCAATCAATGCTTTCCTCTCCTCACATCCTTTCCCATCACTTAAGTAGACCTGCATCAATACCCGTTATCTGGAGTTTATATATATTTAAAAGAATGTAAAAGAGAGAGTTTTAAACATTGAAACTACACCTTGTATCTCAGATTATTCCTCAAATTAAGAGGTAGCAAGGGTTGTCATGGCAACAGGCTGCACTAAGAGGCACAACATTGAAGAGATTTAGCAAATGATAAAAAATTATTTAAACTGTTTTAAAATGATAACACCTGCACACAGCTATAAGAAGAGAGCAACCTTGCACAAACTGATCCACATATGCTAATGTTTAATGAACAAATACAAAATATTCACCAGGCCATGTGCTACTGATATTCATGGTGAGCCATATGCTACTGAAAAAATGAAAGTTGCTTAGCAGTAGGGAGAAAAATGGTGTAACAATTCGAAAACAGAAATGCTATTGTATTTTCTGGGATAAAATTCAATATAATAAAACAAACAATAACAAAAATGTGTACCATATAATTAATTAATATAAAAATATCCAGTCCTATCCAGTCAGATTGATTCACAATGTTTCACAAACATTTAGTACAACATAACAATTCTGGTTTAGATAAGACAAAATTAGAATTTTGGTTGCATTTTTTGTGATTCAGTAAAAATAAATAACTTACAAGTGTAATTTTCTCATGATTCAGACTTTCATAGTCATGTTGTGTACTTTTTGTTCAGTAAAACTTAACACCTCAAAATTAATTAGCTCACATCCAGACTTCTCTGGTTTATGCTATATTTCAAATATATATATATATATATATATTTTTTATATATATATATATTTTTTTTCACTTTCGCTCATGTTTTGGGACAGAATTTTCACTTGCCCAATCAGGCTAGTGTTGCATTGTTACTAAATTGTATCATATGCACAACTTGTCAATTTAAACATTGAACAATTTTAAAGCATTCAGAATTACTTCAGTAGTAGTACTAGAGATGATCTTTGACTCAAGACTTGTGGGTGATCACAGCCCAATTTTAGCTTATGAGGAGGAAGTTGAGCAAGTAACAGCATATAAATATTTAGGCATCTACTTTGATTCTCAACTAAAATGGGGTCATCAAGTGGCGTATGTTTGTACACGAGCTAGTCAGCGCCTGCATTTTTTGTGAAGGCTTTATGGGGTGGAAAAAAATATCATGTTACTGTTCCCTTTCGTTCAGTCACTACGACGTACGTTAGTGACTAACGAATGGGGGTTTCACCTAGAAGCCTATCATCTTCGAGCATAGAGAAAACGCCCAATGGCGTGCCAATGCCATGGGGCATGCGGAATTTGCATACGTAACTCTGCCTCACCGCGTGAGTATATAAGGAAGTACGTGGCAATATCGCATTATGTTTCTGCTTTCGGAGCCAAGAGTACCTACCTCTTCACTCCTCACAAGCCTTCTGAGACGCTGTCAGCTTCTTCGAGACGAGCAGCTTTCCAGTCAGTGTTGGTGTGACGGCGCGTTCCAGTGATCGCATACTTCCTGCCTGCTGATCTGCACAGTGGTCTGCGAGACAGCTGGTGTGTTTTTCCCTGGGCGCTTCGGCATCGGCTGCGAGGTTTCCTCTCACAAAAAGAGCTTGCGCGTGGCACGTCTTTTTCAAGACGGTTCGCCCGTGCACTTCCGGGTGCGATCGATCTCCGTTGCTGTCTATGGGCACATTCACTGCTCGACGTGTTTGGGCTTCAGCACGTTCGCGCAGTGATTGTGGATGTGTCATGTTCCCACTGCGGGAACGTGACCATCGCGATGTCGCGGTCGAGACTCAGTGATCTCCGCGAGGAGAGAGAGTCCCCTCTGCCACAACCCAATCTACCGTCTCTGAGAGAGGTGGTACTTTGGCTGGTGGCCAGGGTGACCTGAGGGCGGTGCTGTGGGGAACCCCGACGATACGTTCCTCGGGCCACGCCCCCCTCTCGCACATCGCTTCCCGCGAGTGCTGGACTGAAACAGCGGCCCGTCTCTGACGCCTCGTTCGTTTCGTTCACACTCCAGATAGCAATGAGAGGTCGATCGCCGCATCCCAAGGTGGGCTAGAGTCCTTTGGGGATGACGATTAGGTTGTGCTCCGCCTTCGGGTGTGCCAGCGCTGCCTGATCTGACCTAGAGTTGACAGCCATGTTATCTCGGGCAGCCGCGAGCCTCGCGCGGGTGTGGAACTCCGACCTGTTGCGAGTGCCCGTGGTTGCGCGATCGGTTTTGGGGGCGGCACCCGACAGCTGTTGGGCCCCGCCCCCAATGCCTTTCGCTCCCGAGGTGCATGAGGAGATCACGCGGTCACGGAAGTTCCCGTGACCGTTTGGTGGCCTCCTCCGCCTTCTCTGCCCTTGTTGGGGCCGCGGCCTAGGGTACACTGGGCCCCCCCCCACTGTTGAACACTCTGTTGCGCACTACGGTGTCCACAGAGGGCTTTGACGTGGTGTGGCTGTCCGAAGCACCCTCCCTAAGCCTGTGGGCTCGTCTACTTCGGTGGCGTGTCCTGCAGAGCTACGGGGCAGGCCGGCGCCCCTTTGCACATGCACAAGGGTGGAGCCGACCCAGGGCTCTTCCATGAGCTGCGTGCCGCCACTGATCCCGCCCTCTGGGTGGTGAAGGTTGCCACACGCTCCCTCGGTCGGGCGATGTCCACAGCTGTGGTCCGGGAGAATTTCCTGGCCTTACCTGCTGATATGGGGGGGTTGAGTGAGCCCGCCTCCTCAACTCGCCCATATCCCAGGCTGGCCTCTTCGGCGGCACGGTTGAGAACTGCGCCCAACGGTTCTCAGCCGCCCCAGAGCAGACTGAGGCTGTAACACGTACTGCCCCGGCGGCTAGCTGCTGCACCCAGCCGCCGGCTCAGTCGCCTCAGTCCGCTCGCCGCCGAGGGCGCCCTCCCTCCTCCCATCCGGCCCCAGCAGCAGCCTTTTCTGGGCCGTGCCGTGGAGGTGGTTGCAGGATGTCGCCCAGTCCGCTCCCCAGCCTGGTTAAAACGCCGGGCTGGAGGCGGACAACCCAGAGATGGGTCCCAGTTCTTTCCAGGTGATGGTAGCAGGGCCTCTCCTTCCCCCAGTGGAGGGCCGGGGGAAAATCATTTTGCTGCTGGTCCATGGACTGGCAGCACTTGGAAAGAACTGGTGTCCCATCTCTGAGGTCACAGAGACCGGTGATGGCAGTGTGTGCCGCCCTCCGGGCCGCGCCGCTCTCGTCCCTCTCTGGCGAAGGGTGCAATCGAGCCTGTCCCTCCAGCCGAAATGAAGTCGGGCTTCCTTAGCCCTTAACCGGTGGGTTACGGCCAGTTCTGGACCTGCCCGTCCTGAACCGATCCCTTCACAGGCTTCCGTTCAGGATGTCTGTAGTGAACGCCTCCTCGGACGCGTTCGTCCGGTAGATTGGTTGCAGCGATCGACCTGAAGGACGCTTACTTTCATGTCTCCTTCCTCGATGCGGACCGTTCCTACGGTTTGCCTCGAGGGGCGGACATTCAGTACGCAGTCCCCCCCCATTCGGGCAGCTCTGTCCCCTCGTGACTCTACGTAGTCTATCGAGGCAGCCCTTGCGCCACTCAGGCAGCACGGGGTTCGCATCCTGAACTACTTCGATGACTGGCTCTTACTGGGTCACTCTCGTAAGCAGGTCTGCGGACACAGAGTCCAAGTGCTCCGGCACTCTGGGCCTTCAGGTCGACTGGGAGAAGAGCGACTCTGCCCCGTCCAGCGAGCGCGCACGCAGTCTCTGCTGACTTGCCTCCGTCAATCGAGGGCAAGAGTGCGGTTCCACTGAACTTTTTCAGAGGCTCCTGGGGCATATGGCATCTGCAGCCGCGGTGACGCCGCTCGGATTGCTTCATATGAGACCGCTTCAGCATTGGCTTCGCGATCGAGTCCCGAGGTGGGCATGGCAGTCTGGCACGCTCCGGGTACAAGTGACTCGGGCCTGCCTTCAGACACTCACCCCGTGGTCGAACCTCAGTTTTCTACGGGCCGGTGTGCCCTTAGAACGAGTTTCCAGGCATGTTGTCGTATCGACGGATGCCTCTGCCACGGGTTGGGGTGCCATGTGCAATGGACAAGCAGCCGCTGGCTCCTGGGAACAGGACCCCAGCGCTTTCTGCATGTCAATTGCCTCGAGTTACTGGCAGTAAGGTTTGCAATGCACCGCCTCTGGGTGTTGCTGAGGGGTCAACATGTGCTTGTCAGGACAGACAACACGGCCGTAGTAGTGTACATCAACCACCAGGGCGGTCTACGCTTCCGCCGTATGTCTCAACTCGCCCGCCACCTCGTTTTATGGAGTCAGAAGCGCCTGAGGTCCCTTCGTGCTGTCCATATTCCAGGAGCCCTGAACCGTGCAGCCGACGAGCTCACGGTTTCAGCCACTCCCGGGAGAATGGTGACTCCGTCCCCTGTCGGCCAGCTGATTGGGAACAGTTTGGGACGCACAGGTAGTCCTGTTTGCCTCCCACGACTCTTCCCACTGCAGCCTGTTCTTTTCCCTGACCGAGGGCACGCTCGGCACGGATGCACTGGCGCACAGCTGGCCGCAGGGCCTACGCAAATATGCGTTCCCCCCCAGTGAGCCTACTCGCACAGCTCCTGTGCAGGATCAGGGAGGACAAGGAGCAGGTCCTTTTGGTCGCCCCGTACTGGCACGGCCGGACCTGGTTCCCCGAACTCTTACTCCTTGCGACAGCCCTCCCTGGTTTTTCCTCTGAGACACTCAGAGACGGGGCACCCTATGGCACCCGCGTCCAGATCTTGGAGCCTCCACGTGTGGCTCCTGGATGGGACGCGGCAGGTTTGAGTGGCCTGCCACCTCCGGTGGTCGCCACCATCACTTCCGCTAGGGCAGAGTCCTCTCGGCTTGCCTATGCGTTGAGGTGGAACCTCTTCGTCACCTGGTGCTCTTCCCGCCAAGAAGACCCCTGGAAATGCCCGATCGGGTCTGTGCTATCGTTCCTCCAAGAGGGGGTTGGAGCGAAGGCTGTCTCCCTCCACCTTAAAGTTTATGTGGCCGCAATATCTGCCTACCACGATCTCTTGGGGGACAAAAAGGTAAGTCAGCACGACCTGATCATCAGGTTCCTGAGGGGGGCGAGGAGACTGAATCCTCCTCGCTCTCCTCTCGTTCCCTCTTGGGACCTCGCAGTAGTCCTAAGTGCTCTGCAGAGGCCTCCCTTGAGCCTTTGCGGTCGGTCGATATTAAGTTCTGTCGATAAAGACGGCTCTGCTGACTGCATTGGCCTCTCTTAAGAGGGTTGGGGACCTGCAGGCATTTTCGGTTGACGAAGCGTGCCTGGAATCCGGGCCGGCTAACTCTCACGTGATCCTGAGACCCCGGCCTGGATATGTGCCCAAGGTTCCCACCACTCCGTTTAGGACCAGGTGGTGAACCTGCAAGCGCTGCCTTTGGAGGAGGCAGACCCAGCCTTGGCACTGCTCTGTCCAGTACGCGCTCTCCGCGCTTACGTAGACAGCACACAGTGTTCAGGACCTCAGACCAGCTCTTGTCTGTTATGGTGGAGAGCGGAAGGGAAGAGCTCTCTCAAAGCAAAGGCTGTCTCACTGGTTAGTGGACACCATTGTTTTGGCTTACCAGCAGCAAGGTCGACCATGTCCCCTTGGGGTTAGGGCACACTCCACTCGGAGTGTGGCCTCCTCTTGGGCTTTAGCGCATGGCGCCTCGCTAACAGACATCTGCAGAGCTGCAGGCTGGGCGACACCGAACTCATTCGCCAGATTCTACAATCTCCGAGTGGAGCCAGCGTCCGACTATGTACTCGCCCCCCCGAGGGGCCGGTATGGGCCAGGCTCAGGTGTCTTCGCTTGCTCGCCATTCCACTCCACGGACTGGATACGTGCGATATTTTCCCTCAGGTGAGTTTCCCCGAGAGCCCTGAGTTCCTCCAGCACCGCTTACGCCGATACCTGTGTGTCTGCCCTCTCACGAGCCCAGACCCTCGTGTCCGGCCAGGTGCTCTGTGTGCATGGTTCCCCACCGGCGACCCCCACATGAGTATTTCCACCGTTAGCCTCCCTTGCGAGCAGGTGTCTTTCCCTTGGCAGGCCCCTGCCACCCTAGGGTTAAAAATTTCACCTGCGGCTGGTACCCTAGAGTTTTCCATATACAGCCCTTAGCGGGTCATATGTGTACTCTTAAGTCCTCCCTATGGGCAGGCATCTTGGCATTCCCTCACTGGGAGATGCTTCCCAGTGTACCTTGGTATTCCTGTGTTAAGCGTGAGTCCTTCGTCCGTATTAGTCTTACGACAGGGAACTCACACTTACGCAGGGCACTGGAAGACAGCTGAGTGGCGAGATTATATTGAACCCCCATTCGTTAGTCACTAACATACGTCGTAGTGACTGAACGAAAGGGAACGTCTCGGTTACGGATGTAACCCTCGTTCCCTGAGGAGGGAACGGAGACGTACGTTCCGTTGCCACTTCAGCTGTGCTACCTGGAACGCAGGAGTTCAGTCTTGGCTCCTCAAGCAGGTAACATAATACGATATTGCCACGTACTTCCTTATATACTCACGCGGTGAGGCGGAGTTACGTATGCAAATTCCGCATGCCCCATGGCATTGGCACGCCATTGGGCGTTTTCTCTATGCTCGAAGATGATAGGCTTCTAGGCGAAACCCCCATTTGTTAGTCACTAACATACGTCTCCGTTCCCTCCTCAGGGAACGAGGGTTACATCCGTAACCGAGACATTTTATAGATCAGCTATTGAATCCATAATATGTTATGGTTTTTTGATATGGTTTGGGAATCTGTCTGTTAAACTTAGGTCACAACTCCAAAATGTGGTTAGAAGAGCTGGAAAATAATTGGCATGGCGCCCCCGTTTTCCCTTCGGGAGAGTTTTGAGAGGTCTGTTAAGAAGCAGGGCCTTAAAGAGAGCATTTTCTTGCGGTGCCCTACGCGGGGCGGGGCACTTAAAATGCCTATCGGTGATGTCTTATTTGAGAAATCAAGCGCATGTTGCATAACATTATATTGGATTGGTGCATTAGCTCTTAAAGCTGCTGTCTGTGTCCTTAATGTTAATCAAAGAACAAAAGCTAGTGAGAAGAATTCATCTGTAATATTCCTGTACCTGAATACTGTTTGACCTACCTGAAAATGACCAAGCATAAACGTTATTATCTCAAAAATACAAGCAGGCACAAACATGTTGCTAACATATAATATACAGTATTAGCCCAGTTTGTGCTGCATACATATGTTCCTGCCTCAAGTGGAGGAGTTCAAGTACCTAGGGGTCTTGTTCAAGAGTGAGGGGAGGATGGAACGGGAGATTGACAGACGGATCGGTGCAGCTTCTGCAGTAATGCGGTCGATGTACCGGTCTGTCGTGGTGAAGAAAGAGCTAAGCTGTAAGGCGAAGCTCTCGATTTACCGGTCAATCTACGTTCCTACTCTCACCTATGGTCATGAGCTTTGGGTCATGACCGAAAGGACAAGATCCCGGATACAGGCAGCCGAAATGAGCTTTCTCCGCAGGGTGGCTGGGCGCTCCCTTAGAGATAGGGTGAGAAGCTCAGTCACTCGAAAGGAACTCGGAGTAGAGCCGCTGCTCCTCTACATCGAGAGGGGACAGCTGAGGTGGCTCGGGCATCTGTTCCGGATGCCTCCTGAACGCCTTCCCGGGAAGGTGTTTCGGGCATGCCCAACCAGGAGGAGGCCCCGGGGAAGACCAAGGACACGCTGGAGGGACTATGTCTCCCGGCTGGCCTGGGAATGCCTCGGTGTCTCCCCCGGAAGAGCTAGAGGAAGTGTCTAGGGAGAGGGAAGTCTGGGCATCTCTGCTTAGACTGCTGCCCCCGCGACCCGGCCCCGGATAAAGCGGAAGAAGATGGATGGATGGATGGATGGATGGACATATGTTTATAAGCAACTGAAAAAACACAAATGTCAGAGCATGTCAAAACTTCTAAATGGCTCCAAAACGGCGCATTCATCTGGGAGTTAAACCACTCTTTATTTAATTTGTATTTTATTGTATTGCATTTATTTATGCTTCGGGTTGTAATTTGCTTACTTGTTCTTGTTTAGTTTGTAAATTAATTTCAAGATTGAAATCAAGCTTCCTTGTGCAGTGTAAACTCATGCACAACAAAATTGCCCCATTGTAAAAACAAAAATACATAGAGTGAGCAAACATTTAGGTGAGATAAATGTAATTTAAAAATATTTTTCAAAAGTGCCTCTGCCGTAACAGTTACTAAGACATGTAAACAATATCATATTTTGTTGTATGAATATCTGAACATGCAATATATATATAAAAAAGAACAGACCCTCTGCTTTTAATAATATATATATATATATATATATATATATATATATATATATATATATATATATATATATATATATATATTCTAACTTGCATTCTTTTTTTTATCAACACTTGAATGTGGGTAAGTTTCATGGAAGTTTCAGGTTTTTAATCAAAGACGTCTGGATCGGATTCAGAACAATGATCAAAACAAAGATGGAGTAGTTTGAGTCAATCAACACCCCTAATGCTGGCACAGTCCTATAGCTCATCATGGGTCGAAATTTCATTCAGTAACGTTAGGCAGTTTTGATTTATTTGCTGTTTAGTGTTGGTGATCATGTTATTTTATATATGTGATATCGCTTGTTTCTGTATTTTCTTTGCATATGGTTTGAGCAAGAGATTCAGTACTCTTTCAGAAGATGTGCAATAGCGCCCCCTACTGTATAATAGTGAAAACACAGAAAGCCGGAAAATTCCGTCAATGGCGGGAAATCATTTTCTCTCAAATTACAGAAATTTTTGTCAATGGCGGGGAAAGGGTTAACATACATGATAATCATTCACCATTTTAAAAAGGTTTCTCGTTAGCAGTTAAGAGGATATATAGCAGGAAGAGAATATATAGCAGAAGGCAGATTCAAGTCTGACTTAAAAGTACCATCTCTCACAAAAAAACAAAAAAAACTTTCTGTTTTTGTAAACACAAGTCCATAAATAAATAATAAAAGAATAAAGTTCATACAAGTGTGAATAATACAGTGTGAGGAATGAGGCCCGAACACAGACTTCATTATTTATTACCTTGAAGGGGCATTTATTTTTAAATACATAAAGGTGAAAGTGTGCAGTGGCATGGGTGGCAGTCGCTGCTTTTGGAAAGCACTCAAGACTTTTGCAGTGTTTTGAGTGACATCGATGGGCGTGGAAGTGCCATGGTACCATGAAGTGAGCTGTGCATCCTGGCCTAGACACTCTGCTGAAGAGAAAGAGGAGAAACCGATGTGTTAGAATCGTCCTTTGCTCATTCCTCAGCTGACTGGGATTTCAACACTTCTTTTGTGCTCAGTGCTGATGAGCTTTAAGGTGGCTCTCATGCAGCTTATTTGCGCTTCTGATCATGGAGCTGTACCAAGCAACAAGGGACATATTCACAGAGGATTTACTCAGAAGCATGCACAGAAATAAAACCAAATGTCCTCGATTGTTCACTAATGAATAATACACCTCAGTCGAGTTTACTTTTTCAACTCCCGCTTTTTCTCTCACGCAAACGTACGCAAACGGCATCCTCATATCTGGGGCAGCTTGTTTAGCAGAGTGGAGTGTTGTGGCTCATTTCTTGTGAGGCTTTATCTCTCTGACAAACACATGCCGCAACATTTCACTGATGAAATAAAGCGTATCAGAATAAACAACAAAGAATAAACGTCTCTACCCAGGTTTGTTCTATAGCGCACTCAGTCAAGCCAAAGAAATGCAGACATGCATTTGTGTAGATGAATAGTGTGGTTTGACAAAGAAGAGCAGTGAAAGAATAAATAAATGAATGAGGGGAAAACAGAAAGATGAGAGAAGCGTCTGGCACCAGAACCCAATGTTTTCAGGTTGTGCGCGTATTGAAAATAAACCACACAGTCTAATTTTCACAGTGATATACACAGGTTTCATTCTATTAGCCACAATAGATCATGTGAAAAGCTTCCACAAGTCCACTGAAATTAAGAGGCAAACCTTGTGTTTATTTTTTAATTAATTCCCATTTACTACACTTCCAAGCCTCATCATGTACACCATTGTGGTGACCAGAGATATCAGCTTGGCCTCCCTGTCTAACACAGCGCTGTGTCATCAAGAGATTGCCCAGGTGTTCTGAAGTCTCTATAGTATATGCTGACAGTGACAGATCAGCTCTGGGTCTTTGCATGGCCTTCCTCCCTCAGCTCTCTGGTTCCTAGCCCCAACAGAGAACATATTTCATCCATTTGCATTCAAACTTATCTAGGTCACAGGCATACTCTGCATATGGGCCTGATGAATGGGCTGTGTCCAGGGCATTTATGCAAGTAACACATCACACCCACTTTTCCATATCGGAGCAAGCCACCATCAACGTTTACAGGTTTTAATTTTTCTCCTCCGTAAATGTAAACATACATATTTTGCATGTTAGAGGTCACAGGGGCGGTTTGGAATTAATTACTGTAATGTGTTTGTGTATAACAGTACCTGGTAAAAGGCAAAGGACAGAGTTTTACATCCAGTCTAGAGGGTCCTTCCCTTCCAGTTCTGTTTAGGGTGTCAGAAACCCCAAGGTCATTTTGATACCATGATAAATAAAGCTTAAAGGTGCGGTCACATGTACAGAAAGCTGCTTAGTTTGAAAGGGACTTCTGTGTGAGCTGTGCTTCATGCATCACTATTCTGTTCTATATGTTCGTTCATTGACCAGAGGAGAACTGCCCCCAGACCATGTCTGGTTTCTCCCAAGGTTTTTTTTCTCCATTCTGTCACCATGGAGTTTTGGTTCCTTGCCACTGTCGCCTTTGGCTTTTGGCTTGCTTAGTTGGGGATACTAAATATTCAACGATATTACTGATCTGCGTGCATTCACACCTCACACCACATGAGAATTGAACTGAGCTGGAAGATGACATCACTGCCGAAACTAATTTTGTTGCATTATTTTCCCGTTATTACTGTAAAGCTGCTTTGAAACAATCTGTATTGCAAAAAGCGCTATATAAATAAAGGTGACTTGACTATTGTCAATAGGGGGGAGGGGGGTGCCAGCAAAATTTCGCTAATATGACAAACAGATTAAGTTTTCTTGTGAGAATTGACACAAAAATAAGGGGGTACGCTGATATGAACATTCTAGACAATACAGACAAGCTGATCATTATTTTCATGTTATTGCCAATAACTGATAAATAGCTGATATTAAAATCAGATACTATTTTGACTAAAAAGTTACTTGAAGTGAATTGAGGCATCACAAAGGTACAATGTACCGTATAAAAATTGATTATTATTTTGACACGTCATGCTAGTGATATTACATTTAATGAAAAAAAATGGAAATGAATGCGCACAATTAAATATCTAATTTTGCCTGATACTGACTGTCTGTCTGTCTGTCTGTCGGTCTGTCTAATCAATCTCTTTGTCATAGTCAAGTAAACATAATCAATATAACCACTTTATTGTCTTTAGCTGAGCAACAGCAAATTGTTAATGCATGGAGCCTTATCTGAGTTTTTCCACAACAATACAGCCATTTTACAGCTGTCAGGTTCAAAGTAACATCCAGCCGCTTTTTTGAGAATTGTTACTGACAGGTGACAACAGCGTTCTCCTAACTAGTGTTTTTCTTGTTTGTTTTTTTTTCCCATTTGTCTTTTCTTGAGAGAGATTTTCACCTCCAGTGTCACCTTTCAACTGCCATACAAACCTCCGGCACCTCTACTGTGCCTCTTTAAAACACACAAAAGTCGGTAAACATTTGTCTGTCTGTGTAAAGGCATTCTGACTGAAAAACTATACACTTTTCAGGATGCCTTGGGGGAAAACATGCTGAGCTTGATTGGCAAATAGGAAAAGCCTTTTCTATTCTCAAACGAGAATGCAATAGAATTGTGTTTATGAGAACCCTGTCTGTTTAATGTCCCCTCGTGCGTATTTCACGGTTGCAATGGAAGGAGGGAGTGCTTGGTAAAATGTTTTTCGCTTATCATTTTGGCAAAGCATTCAGAGTGATTTGCAGTGTGGCCTTACACCACGGTAAATGTTTTTCACAAAGTTATAAAGAAACTCTATTCCAATGACCTTGCTTTACTAATTCACTTTCCCTAACATTTAAGCTAATCTGGATCCATTTTTCCATGCTGTTACCTCGTTTATGTGGTTCATTTGCTTTGTTTAATTTGATTCAAAAAGGAGGAGACTTAACTCTTCGAAGAACTGTGCAGGCAGTTATGTAACTGCAGTGAGCATTTGTTGTTTATGTCTGCTGCTTTTAGTATCACGATAGCAGTATTCCGTTTTCTGATAGAAACGTTTCAACCAAACATTGTAACATGGAAATAAAACCCTGCTCCTCTAGTAAACAACAGCATTTCATAATTAGAGCCATGTTAGGCTCTATAGGCCTGCTTATTTTGTGGTGTTTAGACCACAAAACTGAAATTGTGGAACAATGTTTGGGGATAATATCAGACTAATCATGTTCTAAATCAGTATAACCTCAATAGTTATAGATACAATTACACTACTGTAAATGCATTTTTTAAAACCATTTAACCACCTTTAGGACCCTTAAGTTATGCTCCTCTGGAAATAAACAGCCAACCCCCAACTGGGTTGAGTCTGAGACTAGTCTACTGAAAACTCACCAGTAGCATATTATCTTTAATTATATTAATCATTCCTTGAATACCAGTTATTTAACACTTGTGCACATGCATTAGGGATTTTAATTTAGTTACACTTTAAAATGTTAAAATTTAAATGCTTATCATCTCAGCTGCTATAATAGTCCAAGCAGAAACAGAGAGCAGTCGAGCAGGCAGAGATAATGTCACAGCAGGAATTATTTATTTATTTTAATAGGCAGCATAAAAAACATACACAATTTAAAGACATCAATTAAAATCATAAATTAACATACATTAAGATATTTTGTGGAACATAAATTAAGATGTTTTGAGAAATGATTCCTTTGTACCAAAAATTCTTCAAAATATCTTCATTTGTTTTGCAGAGAAGAAAGTTTTAGAATGGCATGAGGGTGAGTAAATGATGGGTTAGGGTTAGGTCTAATAAAAGATGCAGACAAAAAAATGTTACATGAGCCTTTTCATGTTCATTGTATTCATTAATATTCATTTCTACCACATTTGCTGCATGCTGTACAGGTATTTAGAGTATTTAAAGGTTAGAGAGGAACCTTGAAATTTTAATATAACACCATAGTTGATCAAGTATAATACACTTTACCCATTCAGCATGACTGTCACCGATATAACATCATACCATCTTGATTTGATTGTATAGCCCACAACACATTTGTTAGTTATCATAAAGCATGAGACTTAACATATATTTAAACGTTTTGATTCATATTATTGTATTGATGTAATGCTTTGCTTCCCAATGATTATATAAGACAACTGTGATAGAAAATGAACATACAAAGTCTGGGATCAAAACATTTAACAAATAGACCATGGGCATGCGTACAGTCCATAAAGCCGCACAACTATCCACATTTCGCATTTTTCTCTCATAATAAAAAAACATTTGTGAAGGGTAGCACCATTCATAACATTTCAAAGACTTTTGCCTTAAAGTGGATTCAACTCTGCAAGTAATTTGGGTTTTAGTTAGGTTACTAATTTATTTACAAAAACAATGAAAAACATGACTACTCTAGCTTTACATCGTCACTTAGAAAATTCGACTGGTCTGGATATGTGTTCATTCATATCAATGGTTTTCATATATTTTTGAAGCATTTCATTATCAGACTTTTGCTATCAGACATTTTCAAAAAATATAATTCAAATCACAAAGACAACTAAAACATTTCACTTCTTCCACCACAAAATTATTTAATGAATTTTAAACTCTGGGCGTTTGCAACAAAGCCATTCTCATGCCCCCTAATGGAATCCTACATGCCACTGTACCATGGCTCATCCAACTCAGACGCAAGTCCCCGCTTTTTTGCTACAAACTTGAAGAAGTGGGTTTAGAGTAAAAAGAGCCAAGGTCATGCAGAAGAGAGCATGATCTCTGCTGTGAAGTTGTGGGGCTTTTTATCTTCCAAAGACCCTGGTAAACTTTCTGTAATGCTGTGTGCCATAGGCAGATTTCAGATCAACGTCTGTCTCTGCCTGGGGGTTTAGATTTGTTTTGTTTGTTTTTTTTTCACAAAAGATTTTGCCACATGTATTCCAGTTTTCTGACTTAAACCCCATTGAAAATGTGTGCTGTGAGTTTAAGTGTCCATAAGTGTAGACCTAGGAGATATTTTGTATGGTCTGATAGTCTTAGAGCTCTTAAAAATTGTTCTCTCTTCTCATCCATTAAACTATATAATAGAGACTGTAATCTCAGGGAAAGGTAAGGTCTAAATTCAGGATGCCATCAACTGTGACACCAAAGACTTTTTTGCCGTTTGACCTGATTCTTTATGATTCCAATTTCATTTTATGAGAAATATGTATTTCTACTGAAAATTGAAAAATATGGCTTCACTATAACAGATCACCATGGCAACAAAACTGCTATGATTTCTCGTTCTGTGAATGTCTATATAGTATGTGCATAGATTAGTTATTGATGAACAGTGAAGCATGTAATTTGACTCTAATTAGAGAAACATAGAATGCCTCCATTAATGAGACATGGTCATTAATGAAGATTTCACGATATCATTCTTCTTTGTGTGTAATACCTCTTTGTAAATACGTTAGGGTAGTGGAAGGGAGCATTGCATAAAATTTAATCTAGCATTAGCTATTATTTTTCATGGGCTTCTCTGTGTGTTTATGCATATGGTTTCTTATGTGCAAGTGGAAAAAGCACCAGACAGACAGGAAATGGATCTGTGACAAAATGCTGCAGCTTGGAGCTAAGATTAGAAATTCATCTGTCTACAATGAAATATTCAAGCACACATGGCCCAGTCAGTGGCATTACTGAAATGATGGCTGTCTGAACTACACTGAACAATATTGGGGCCATACATCCAAAAGTTTAGTTCAACCACAAGTCCTAGGTAAGAGCGAAACTTTGCTATTAAATCCATGCCAAGGGCATGAAGCGTTTGCACATGTAAACAGCTTCTGAGTGGTTTACGGGGTTCTGGCTTGGGTCAGAACCTACTGCACATAACAAGTGATATATGAAGGCACATATAGGCCTTCCTGACAACTGCATGATATGTTCAAAGATCAGTAGCATCCTTTCACAGTCCTAAAAGAGAAAGACCAAAAGAGAAAAATAAAAAGCCAGCAGACACTTAAGGGTCAATTTTCCAAGGCTTTAAAATCAGAGGAAGGGACAGTCCAATTTGCATGCTTTAAGATAATTTAGTAGTGACCTTCAAAGTGTAGAAAAACCCTATGCAACAAATGTGGAATATGAAATGTCAGAGTGATTAGAGAAGATGGCTCCTTAGTTGCACACAAAGCTGGTGTTGTTCCCAAAAATTAGACCATTTTTAGCAGCTCCTGTACTTTATAATGCCTGAAATCAGCTGCCATGGCCCCAGACTAAACAATAAGTCTAGGAATAAACAGAGATAAAAAGAAAATAAGTGAACTTGAACTGTAGGAATGACTCCAAAACTTTAAAAGTTTGAAATGTCAGGTAGTGCTTTTGAAAGTTTTTAGAGTTTATGGAATAGGCAGGAATGGAAGTTTAATGGCTGGGGTTAAACTTGCGGTGTAATATCTGACCATTTACACATCATTACATGGATACAGGTCAACTTCAGAGTCAATACTACAATATTATTAACCAGTTTAACCATAGGATTAAAATACTATTATTTTTCCTGTTTTAAAAGAGCATTTTAAAATAATTTTGTTCACATATATGCCCTGTTCAAATGACTGGATTTACCACATTAGTTTCAGTCAAAGTTATGTGTCATGAGTGGTTCAAGTGAGTAGTGCGTGTAAGAATTTTATAATTCTGACATAAAACTGATCATGCAGACCAAACCGTAAGGACTAGAGACTTAAAAATGTGGCCAGGTGGCAGTACTCAGTTTGGGGAGAGAATGACAAGGTGTGGCCCTGATTGGCCAATAATGGGCGCCACAGTGATTGAAAGCACGACATGGCTCATAACTCCTAAAACTTTTGTTGTAGCCTCAAGTGTATTATATCATTGGACTCCCTTTTCTGCTATTTTGAACTTACTTGTGTGAACAAAACAGTGCAGAAAGATTCTCTGGAGAGTGAATATAAAACATTATTGGGGAAAAAAGTTGAATTTTCGATTAACCCTAAAGGGCGCCAAAATGTTCAAAATGGGTGGGGCAACTTTTACTATAACTCATGAAAGGAATGAGATATTTGCAACAATTTCGATACACATATGTAAGAGCTCAATTTGAGGGCACAGAAAAATATATACATATATTTTGATCATATATTGTATGACTGTATATTGTGCAACATTTCACACACACTTCATATCATACTCCTCGCGCGCACACGTGTGTGTCTGTGTTAAGTGCATTCTCCACCGTGAATGTTATGGCATCAGCCCTACATTTCAAGTCAGCCTAGACCCCAACAGCATAGACATCATAAAGGCCTTATAGTGCTTGAACCCTGATAATTGCCGCTCACAGCTATATTTTATATTTGCTTTTACAGCTGAAAGTCACCTCAGCTGGAAGGACTGATATTAAGCTAAAATAAATATTTTACAATTGAAAGTCAACTACAATCAAAACAGTAGCCTAACTCTCAGTGCTTTCCACATAGACAGTCGCTTCGAGTCAAAAAGAAGAGAAACATACGCGAGAGAAACGGGAATAGGTTTGGGTATTTTTATAAAGAAATACAGGCCTAAAGTTTCTTATGAAATATTCAAATGCGCTTGCCTATAGACTAAACACATTAGGCTTGTTTGAGATGCGCCTCGCCTGAAATTCAGCCGAGACTAGGCGGCTGCTGTGAGGGGAGGAGAGAAAAAAGTGCAGGCAAGACGGACAGTTCTCTCTTCTCGTAGTGGATCAGACACCTGCGAGATCAAAGGCGGATATCGCGGGATTCACACTCATGCGCTTTGTTGCTGATAAACTGGATGTAATTTAATGCTGCGTTCCAGGCAGGTTTTTGAGCCTGTAAGTTACGACTTCAAACCACGACTCACGACTTTGTAGCATTCCAGGCAAAGTCACACCAAACTGCCTGAGCGGTAGCTAGATGTAAACAAAGAATGGCGAACCTTACGGGGATTATGCTCATTTACAATAATTTCTATCGCCAAAGGTGCTTACACCATGCTTATTTGAGGGAAACGGAGGAGAAAAAACTGTGCATAAGGCAAGAGAAGCTGTTATACCTTTTATTTTACGTTATTTGCATATTTGGAAATGTATTTGGTATTCATTTATTCTTGCACTCCATGGCCTGAAAACTAGCTAACACTAGAAGAGCTGCTGATAATGCATAACATTTGCGGATAAATAACATTAGAGCAATACCTTATATTTGTTTTTTAATGTACGACTTTCATAAACACCGCGTCCATAAGGGCTGCCATTGTTGCTTCGCGGGCTATGTGACATCAGATCTCGTAACTGGGAGTACATCGATCTAGTACGAGTTCACGGGTGGGAAGTCACGGGTTTGACTGCCGTTCCAGTCCACTTTCACGGGTAGAAGGTTGGAAAAACACGGGTTACGGGTTGCCTGGAACGCGGCATAAGTTCTGTTACTTTTATATGAAAATAAATATTATGAACAAGACACCCAAAGTTTTTGTTATGTATTTCCATTCGAAAGACGTGTTTATCAATCATTTTTACTTTAATTACATACATGTTTTTATATATTTTTTTATAAATATGACAACACTTACATAACCCACAGAGAGATCGCACTGTCCGAGAGTTTGGGAATATTCACACATAAAAACATGATATAAGAGTTTTAAACATTTAAAAAAAGAACCATACATCACGGTTGTTTAAACCAATAAGCATTAAGCTGTGTCAGCAAGTTGTTTCCCATCATGCTTTTGCTCAGCGCAGTCAGTGGAGAGCAACTGTGCTCGACTGCAGAATCCGACACATCCACCTTTCGCTCGCGAGAGTTTTTTGACATACGTCAGCATGACATCAGAGCAAGGCAGACCGCCCTCAGACACATTTCTAACCGGCATGCATCTCACGCTGATCACCTGTGATCGGTTCTGCGCAGATTTTGCTCATCTCAAACAAGCCTATTGTCACAGTCACAGCCAACACCCACTAACACAAATGCAACGTCACCTGATCGCCACACTCCACCCACTTGTTCACTGTCTCCAGAGTAATCACCCACACATGCACTTCATCATCAAGGACACTATAAGAACACTCACTCCCTGCACATCATTGTCTGGTCCCGTCTACACGTACCTGGACTCCTTATCTGTTACTTTACTGAGATTACTGTGTCTTCTTCCAGCCGTCTTCCGTCTCCAGTTCCTTGTTCCTCATTGATCCCTTCACCTGCATCAGAAATACCTGTTATACTTCAGCTAAGTGACCGTTCTCAAAGTGCTTGTTCTCTACTCACCTGCATCCACCATCTGCCTGTGTTCATGTCTCTGTTACAAATAAGCTTCTGTGTTCACTTACCCCTCTGCCTCTGTCTGTGTCCTGACACACGTAATGCTGACAAAACAATCTCTCTTCCATTCATTTTCTATTATCACTGTAAAGCTGCTTTGAAGCAATCTGTATTGTAAAAAGCCCTATATAAATGAAGGTGACTTGACTTGTGGTTTTTATGTTTGTTTTGGTCCATAGCTATATTTTTTCATCTGTCTATTGAAAAGGTCAGTAGACACCAGTGATAGATTCCTGACAGAATAGATGCCTGTGAAATTGCAGTTCAGATTCCAGGTAAAACATACAATTTGGTAACATTTACAGTGTTAGGCGTGCTACATGTACAGAAGTTACTATAGTAATACTTATAAATGATGCATAATTCCATGCAATTAACCCCAAACCAATACTATTCCTATAGTAAGTACATGTTACTTAATATTACTTGGTACTTACCTTTATAATCACACTGTAACAGGGACACCTTAAAGGTGTCATGAACTGCATTTATTTTTATAATGTCCCCTTATATTATCAAGATTTTTACATTAAAAAATATGATTTAGTTTAGTAATAGGAGATTTTATATCCTGTTTTTGACCCTCTCTTTCAAACACATTCAAGACTTTTAGATGCACGTCCACTGTAATGATTGGGCAGCAGTTTTGCATATTAAAATAATTTTCAACATCCCTGCCATTACACGTGTGGAATTTTTTTGAAACTTCTGATGTTAAACAATAATGTCTTGCTGATGACAAAACAGAATATCTCACTCACTGAAGATTTTGGCTTAGATAAAAACAATAACAAAAGCAGCGTTCCCTACGTGCTTTCTTCCGCATCCGGGAATCCCTCGCTTTGCATAAATGCCGAAGCAAAAGAAAGAACAGCAAACCAAAATTATTCAGTTTGGTCCTGCAGCACTACAGTATAATTACTCAGTACATATAAAACGATCTGTAACAGACAAAGCAATAGTGACACGTGGTAAAAAACAATGTTACACACACCTGTGTGTTGAACATTACTGCCGCATCCAATATAGTCATCACAGCATCATATTTTATTTTCAGTCTCTCTGAAAAGCCTGTGCTGAACAATGTATTTAAAAAAAAATAATCTGTAGTAAAATTAAGCAAAAAAATGAGCAGTGCCTTACTGATGTGATCTGGAACTTAAAGAATAAAGTTCATCCACGCTATCTTAATGTTCTTAGGCAACTTGGTTTTAAAAAAAAAAAAAAAAGCTTTTTGCTACGAGGAAGTTTCGAGTTCTATCGTATATTTTTTATAGTACAATGACTTTATATGTCAAAGGATCAAGGAAAATTTGATTTCTCAATTCCTGAATAATATGTAACCGACAATTCACTCTAATGTTGTATGAACAGGAGCTGATTTTCTCTTTACTAAGTTTGAATACTGCAGCTGTCTTGAAAACAGATTCCTTATTTATGTACACCTTCCAAATCCCCCTCACACCCCACCTCTAAAGAAACACAACCCCACAGCCAAGAAAACACAACCGCATAACTGAATCACAGACTGTATTCTGAACCAAATCTCATTGTAAATAACACTATTAAGGAATTTAAATAGACATCTATGATCTTGTTAGAGTTAATTCACAGAGACAAATAATGTCACAAACAGATTGGTTAGGCCGTTAATTACTTTGCTTTTTTGATGACACAACTTGGCAGCTGAAACTAACAAAAGCCTGAACTTTTTTTGGTTGTATATTTGCTGTATATTTTTTTAAAGGATCGATTTTGTCAGATTTAGTATTTTTCTGGCAATTAGTTTCTCTCTCACACTGGAATAATGCAATTATAGGGTTATTTGCTGTGATGGATCACATACATAGTTGTCAAGATGAACAATTATCTAGTGCAATAAACAGAGCTAAATAAGTTGTTGCAAACAAATGAGGAAGTTTGTATTTTGAGCTAAGAGGGAAGTGAGTTTTGTGTGTGTCTGGTAATCCTGATTAAGATAAGGAAGGAGTTAGGATAAAAAAGGAGAAAGAACTCTCCACATCACTCACTTTTCATTTTAACATCTTTCCTCAGTTTTTTGGAAAACAACCAAACGTTTTTTTAAGATGTGTGCCCAAACTATGGTGGCCATTAGTGATGGGTTGATCTTGAATGATTCGTTACTTTTGAACAACGAGTTGTCTCAGAGAGTGATTCGATAATTTTGTGTGTATCGCGCATACGCACCATTCTATAGGTTCTGTACAGGAAACGTCTCGGTTACGTATGTAACCCTCGTTCCCTGAGGAGGGAACGGAGACGTACGTTAGTGACTAACGAATGGGGGTTTCGCTTAGAAGCCAATTATCTTCGAGAATTCAACAGCGCCCAATGGCAGTGCCAATGCCATGGGCATGCGGAATTTGCATGCGTAACTCCGCCCCACCTCGTGGGTATATAAGGAAGTACGCTGGCAACATCGCATTATGTTACTGCTGCAGGAGCCAAGACTGAACTCCGCGTTCCAGGCAGCACGGCTGACGTGGCAGAGGAAACGTACGTCTCCGTTCCCTCCTCAGGGAACGAGGGTTACATACGTAACCGAGACGTTCCCTTTCATTCAGTCACTACGACGTACGTTAGTGACTAACGAATGGGGGTTCCAATACAACAACGCCACTCAGCCGTCATCCAGTGCCCTGCGTAAGTGTGAGTACCCTGTCGTAAGACTAGAACGGACGAAGGACTCCCACTTATCACAGGATTACCAAGGTACACTGGGAAGCATATCCCAGTGAGGGAATGCCAAGATGCCTACCCGTGGGGAGGACTTAAGAATACACATATGACCCGCTAAGGGCTGCATATGGAAGATCTCTAGGGTACCAGCCGAAGGTGGATTTTTAACCCTAGGGGTGGCAGGGACTTGCCGAGGGAAAGACACCTGCTCGCTGAGGAGGCTCACGGTGGGAATACTCGTGTGGGGGTCGCCGGAGGGGAACCATGCACACGGAGCACCTGGCCGGACATGAGGGTCTGGGCTCGAAAGGGCAGACTGAACTGATGTCGGCGTAAGCAGTGCTGGAGGAGCTCGGGGCTCTCGGGGAGCTCACCTGAGGGAAAATATCGCACGTATCCAGTCCGTGGAGTGGAATGGCGAGCAAGCGAAGACACCTGAGCCTGGCCCATTACCGGCCACCCGTAGAGGTGAGTACATAGTTGGACACTGGCTCCACTCGGAGATTGTAGGATCTGGCGAATGTGTTTGGTGTCGCCCAGCCTGCAGCTCTGCAGATGTCCTATTAGCGAGGCGCCATGCGCTAAAGCCCAAGAAGAGGCCACACTCCGGGTGGAGTGTGCCCTAACCCCAAGGGGACATGGTCGACCTTGCTGCTGGTAAGCCAAAACAATGGTGTCCACTATCCAGTGAGACAACCTCTGCTTTGAGAGAGCACTTCCCTTCCGCTCTCCACCATAACAGACAAAGAGCTGGTCTGAGGTCCTGAAACATCACGTACTGTCTACATAGGCGCGGAGAGCGCGTACTGGACAGAGCAATGCCAAGGCTGGGTCTGCCTCCTCCAAAGGCAGCGCTTGCAGGTTCACCACCTGGCTTCTTGGAACGGAGTGGTGGGAACCTTGGGCACATATCCGGGCCGGGGTCTCAGGATCACGTGAGAGTAGCCGGCCCGAACTCAAGGCACGCTTCGTCAACCGAAAATGCTTGCAGGTCCCCGACCCTCTTAAGAGAGGCCAATGCGGTCAGCAGAGCCGTCTTTATAGACAAGAACTTAATCTCAACCGACCGCAAAGGCTCAAGGGAGGCCTCTGCAGAGCACTTAAGACTACTGAGAGGTCCCAAGAGGGTACGAGAGGAGAGCGAGGAGGATTCAGTCTCCTCGCCCCCCTCAGGAACCTGATGATCAGGTCGTGCTGACTTACCTTTTTGTCCCCCAGGAGATCGTGGTAGGCAGATATTGCGGCCACATACACTTTAAGGGTGGAAGGAGACAGCCTTCGTTCCACCCCCTTCTGGAGAAACGATAGCACAGACCCGATCGGGCATTTCCAGGGGTCTTCTTGGCGGGAAGAGCACCATGTGACGAAGAGGTTCCACTTCAACGCATAGAGACGTCGCGTAGACTCAGCTCTAGCAGAAGTGATGGTAGCGACCACCGCAGGTGGAAGACTACTCAAACCTGCCGCGTCCCGCCCAGAAGCCACACGTGGAGCTTCCAGAACGCCGGACGCGGGTGCCAAAGAGTGCCCCGTCTCTGAGAGAGAAGGTCCGGTCTCAGAGGGATAGGCCAGGGAGGGGCTGTCGCAAGGAGTAGTAGTTCTGAGAACCAGGTCTGGCCGTGCCAATACGGGGCGACCAAAATGACCTGCTCCTTGTCCTCCCTGATCTTGCACAGTACCCGTGCAAGAAGGCTCACTGGGGGAAACGCATATTTGCGTAGCCCTGACGGCCAGCTGTGCGCCAGTGCATCCGTGCCGAGGGTGCCCTCGGTCAGAGAATAATACAGGGAGCAATGGGAAGAGTCCTGGGAGGCAAACAGGTCTACCTGTGCGTCGCCGAACCGTTCCCATATCAGCTGAACCGTCTGGGGATGGAGTCTCCACTCTCCGGGGAGAGGCTGAATCCGTGACAGCTCGTCGGCTGCACAGTTCAACTCTGCCGGGATGTGGACAGCACGAAGGGACCTCAGGTGTTTCTGACTCCATAGAATGAGATGGCGGGCGAGTTGAGACATACGGCGGGAGCGTAGACCGCCCTGGTGGTTGATGTACGCTACTACGGCCGTGTTGTCTGTCCTGACTAGTACATGTTGACCCCTCAGCAACGCTCGGAAGCTGTGCAGGGCGAACCGTACTGCCAGTAACTCGAGGCAATTGACATGCAGAAGGCGCTGGGGTCCTGTCTAGGAGCCCGCGGCTGCTTGTCCATTGCACATGGCACCCCACCCGGTGGATGACGCATCTGTTGATACAACAGTATGCTGGGAAACTCGTTTTAAGGACACTCCGGTCCGTAGAAACTTGAGGTTCGACCACGGGGTGAGAGTCTGTAAGCAGGCCCGAGTCACTTGTTCCCGGAACGTGCCAGACCGCCATGCCCATCTCGGGACTCGATCGCGTAGCCAGTGCTGAAGCGGTCTCATATGAAGCAATCCGAGCGGCGTCACCGCGGCTGCAGATGCCATATGCCCCAGGAGCCTCTGAAATAGTTTCAGTGGAACCGCATTCTTGCCCTCGAGTTGACGAAGGGAAGTCAGCAGAGACTGCGCGTGCTCGCTCGAAAGCTGCGCGCACATGGCGACCGAGTCGATATCCATACCGAGAAAAGAGATCCTCTGCGCGGGGCAAAGTTTGCTCTTCTCCCAGTTGACCCGAAGGCCCAGACGGGCTAGGTGATGGAGCACCACATCTCTGTGTCCGCAAACCTGCTCCCGAGAGTGACCCAGTATGAGCCAGTCGTCGAGGTAATTCAGGATGCGGACCCCGTGCTGCCGAAGGGGCACAAGGGCTGCCTCGGCAATCTTCGTAAAGACACGAGGGGACAGAGATAGCCCGAATGGTAGAACTGCGTACTGATATGCCCGCCCCTCGAAAGCAAACCGTAGGAACGGTCTGTGTCGAGGTAGAATGGAGACATGGAAGTAGGCGTCCTTCAGGTCGATCGCTGCAAACCAATCGTCTGGACGAACGCATTCGAAAAGGCGTTTCGCTGTCAACATCTTGAACGGAAACCGGTGAAGGTAACGGTTCAAGACGCGCAGGTCCAGGATTGGCCGTAGCCCACCGGTCTTTTTGGGTACGATGAAGTACGGGCTGTAAAACCCGGAGTTCATCTCGGCTGGAGGGACAGGTTCGATCGCACCCTTCGCCAGTAGGGTGGCAATCTCCGCTCGCATGACGGGGGCATTGGCCCCGATCATAGTGGAACGGACTCCCCGGAAACAGGGAGGAGCCTGCGTGAACTGAATCGCGTAGACGCGCCTGATGGTCCGCGCGACCCAGCGGGACAGCCCTGGAAGCTGAATCCAGACTCCCAGAAACTGCGCCAGCGGGGTCATTCGGAGCACAGACGTACCCGGTGTGGGCTTGCAGCGATGCAGCGTCACCGGCCCGGACATGGGAGGCTGAGGGGCGTCCCGGTGCGGGGGCACGGTTGACTGCTGCGTCCTGACAGAGGAGACCAGGGAAGGACGCACGTTCCACTGGGGTCTGCTCTGCCAGGAGGCTGGCGACAGAGTGGGATGCGAGTGGCGGGACCCGTGGGTGGCGCGCACTGTCATCACCGGACTCTGTGGGCTCAGGGATGGGAGTGTTAATTCTTTCTTTGACCGAATTAGGGTGCTGCTGACCCGTGGGCCAGCAGCTGAACAAAGGATTCTCCCCCGGCCCTCCACCGGGGGAAGGAGTGGTCCTGCTACCATCTCCTCGAAAGAATTTCCCATCCCTGAGCCGTCCGTCTCAGGAGCGCCGCTTGGCCTGGCGTTTAGCGGGGCGGCCTGAGGGGACTTGGACGCCTTCCTACGGCTTCCTCCGCGACCCGGCCCGGGTGAAGGCTGCTGCTTGGACCGGGTGGGAGGGGCGGGAGCCTTAGGAGGGCGTCCTCGGCGTGGAGCAGACTGAGGCGACTGTGCCGGCGGCTGGGTGGAGGTAGCAGCTGGCCGCCGGGGCAGTACGTGTTTTATAGCCTCAGTCTGCTTCTGGGCGATTGAGAACTGTTGGGGAAAGTCCTCAACCGCCCCGCCGAAGAGGCCGGCCTGGGATATGGGGGCATCGAGGAACCGGGTTCGCTCGGTGTCCCGAATATCGGCCAGGTTCAGCCACAGGTGACGCTCCTGGACCACGTTTGTGGACATCACTTGACCCAGGGAGCGTGCGGTCACCTTCGTCGCCCGGAGAGCGAGGTCGGTGGCGGCACGCAGCTCATTTAAGAGCCTCGGATCAACTCCACCCTCGTGCATGTCCTTGAGGATCCTGGCCTGGTAGACCTGGAGGATCGCCATGGCATGCAAAGAAGCGGCGACCTGCCCCGCGGCTCTGTGCGATTTCGCCACCAAGGTTGATGTGAATCGACAGGCTTTGGAGGGGTGCTTTGGATCGCCGCGCCAAGTTGAAGCGCTCTGAGGACACAGTTGCATCGCAACAGAACGTTCAACTGGGGGGACCCCAGTGTACCCTTTAGCCGCCGCCCCATCGAGGGCGGAGAAGGCAGAGGAAGTCGCTGACCGGTCACGGGAAGACAACGGGGACTTCCAGGACCGCGCGAGTTCCTCATGCAGCTCGGGAAAGAAAGGTATTGGGGGCGGGGACTGACGGTTGTCAGCGCGCGCTCCCAAAAACCAATCATCGAGCCTTGAGCGTTCGGGACAGGGCGGAGGGTTCCACTCTATCCCTAAGCTCGCGGCTGCCCGAGACAACATGGCTGTCAGCTCTGGGTCCGACTCGGGCAATGCTGGAACGCCCGAAGGCGGCAACACAGCCGAGTCATCATCCTCAGAGGACTCGAGCCCACCTTGTGATGCGGTGACCGACATCGCATCCTCCTCCGGAGCGCCAAACGAGATGCGCGGGGGGGCCGAAGCAGGCCCCGCGATCTGCGTCTGAACACTCGCGGGTTGCAGTGTGCAAGACGGGGGTGTGGCCCGAGGCATGAGCGTCGGGGCTTTGTTCCACACCGTAACCGTCAAGTCACCCTGACCACCAGCCGAAGTACTGGGCCTCTGGGACTCAGTAGATCGGGGTGTGGTAGAGGGGACTCTCACTTCTTTACGAAGGTCATGGAGTCTTGACCGCAACACTGCGATGGTCATATTCCCGCAGTGGGAACATGACTCATCCACAAACGCTGCCTGGGCATGCTGAAAGCCCAAACATACCAGACAGTGTTTGTGCCCATCGGAAGAGGAAAGCAACCGGCCACACCCAGAAGTACACGGACGAGACATCCTGAAAAGGACGCGTCACGTGTAAGCTCTTTTAGGAGAGGAAAGCCTCGCAGAGAACGCCGAAGCGCCCAGCGACCACACACCAGCTGTCAGACGGACCACTGCGCAGATCAGCAGGCAGGCAGTATGATGATCACTGGAACGCGCCGTAACACCAACGCCTCTGGAAAGCTGCTCGTCTCAAAGCTTGTCGAAGACTCAGGATCAGGCTTGAAGGAGTGAAGAGATACTCTTGGCTCCAAAGCAGAAACATAATGCGATGTTGCCAGCGTACTTCCTTATATACCCACGAGGTGGGGCGGAGTTACGCATGCAAATTCCGCATGCCCATGGCATTGGCACTGCCATTGGGCGCTGTTGAATTCTCGAAGATAATTGGCTTCTAAGCGAAACCCCCATTCGTTAGTCACTAACGTACGTCTTAGTGACTGAACGAAAGGGAACAGAAATTATGAGTTCACCTCTCGAGTCTTTGGGTTCGGGTCCGAGACTTTCGTTCATCCCGTGACAGCCCCAAAGAGGCTATACTGTCTATACCAGAAAGAAAAATAATTAGTTCATCTCCTAAGTCTTTGGTTTGGGTCTGGGTCGTTTGTTATTTTGTCATGTGACGTAATAGCCATGTTGGATACAGAAAATAGTTAATAATCCCCAAATTTCCTTATTTTGTATTTTTTTTTACTCATTTTTGGTCTCAAAGCTTTTTTTTATTTTGTACAATTTATACATTTGTGAATTTCTGTGTTTGTTTTTCATAACATTGAATGTGGTAAAGAGTTGGTCAACTTTATAAATTGTACAATGTAGCAAATAAATTTGATAACGCAAAGATACACTATATTGCCAAACGTTTTGGGGCACCTGCCTTCCCACATCCCATTCTTAATCTGTAGGGAGTTGGCCCACCCTTTGCAGCTATAACAGCTTCAACTCTTCTGGAAAGGCTTTCCACAAGGTTTAGGAGTGTGTTTATGGTAATTTTTTACCATTCTTCTGTAAGAGTGGACTCCTGCAGATGGTTCAATCTGCAGGGTTGCCAGAAAACTAAAGAAACGTTATCAGAAAGATGGAAGATAACTGTACATTTATCGTCTATTTCCACCCACTGCAACTTATACCAACGACGGAAATAAGTGCAGTTATAATAGCAAAATATGTGGGAGAGCGTTGCTATAAGGTGACTGTATTGTATTGCAATAGGGAGCACTTCAAAGTCAATACCAAATCAAAACTAGTTAGCACAGTATTCGTAATAGAAAGGATTTAATGACAAAATCTGGTTATGGTTGCACTTAAAATAGTTTCAAAATGGATGTATGAGATGATAAACTTATACCATTAATCGTACACAGCATGAATAAAATGTTACCTGAGGGATTGAGAGAGAGAGAGAGGGAGAGGAGAAGAAGAGAGCAAAGAATAGAAGCCCCAATGACCTCAAGAGCCAGAGAGTAAGAGAGCCAGAGGGAAAAAAAAGAAAGAGCAATAGTTCCAATCTGCTTTTATCTATTCCTTGACCATGTGACTGAAACCAAATGTATTCTTTTCAAACTGACCAATCAGACCAAACTCAAACATGACATTCAAACTTAACTTCCCCCACTATAAAGGTGTGACCCCATGTGGCCTGCAGGACTCTCTATTGTCTTCCAGATGGCCCTTCTGATAAGCAAATGGGGGTGACAACAGTAAAGCAAATCTCTTTGTTGGATTTCAAATATCAAATATCTTTGATTATTTTCTATTCCTTCACTTCATTCTCCTGACTTGTGAGGTCAGGCACTGATGTTGGACGAGAAGGCCTGACTCGCAGTCTCCGCTCTAATTCATCCCAAAGGTGTTCTATCGGGTTGAGGTCAGGATTATGTGCAGGCCAGTCAAATTCCTTCACACCAAACTCGCTTATCCATGTCTTTATGAACCTTGTGCACTGGTGCGCAGTCATGATGGAACAGGAAGGGACCATCCCCAAACTGTTCCCACAAAGATGTGAGCATGAAATTTTCCAAAATATCTTGGTATGCTGAAGCATTAAGAGTTCCTGCTGTTGTTCCCAATTGCTTCCACTTTGTTATAATACATTTACATTACATTTACATTTATGCATTTGGCAGACGCTTTTATCCAAAGCGACTTACATAGCATTCAAGGTACACATTTTTACCAGTTCTTGCTTTCCCTGGGATTCGAACCCATGACCTTGGCGTTGCTAGCGCCATGCTCTACTGTTTGAGCTACAGGAAAGCACTAACAGTTGACCGTGGAATATTTAGTAGTGAGGAAACTTCACAAATGGACTTATTGCACAGGTGGCAACCTATCATGGTGCCACACTTGAATTCACTGAGCTCCTGAGAGCGACCCATTCTTTCACAAATGTTTGTAAAAGCAGGCCCCATGCCTAGGTGCTTGATTTTATACACCTGTGGCCATGGAATTGATTGGAACTGTGAGGCCACTGAAATTCGTTCCAATGGAGGTAACGATCGCAGGTGAAGGTCGCTGCGCGTTCGGTCTTTTCAGCTGGGCAAAAGGGATTTAATTCAAATTCATCTTTTGTCTGACTCCATTTATCATAATCTCGAATTTAGCTCGAATCTCGAATCTCGAATAATCTCGAATCTCGAATGCCTTTTGGTTGTTTGGTCATTTATATTTAATAGTTAGTCACACATTTAATCATTCTGTTTAACCCTTTGTTGAAATTATACCCGTTTCATAATCTACTAGAGATAATTCATAATTTCAAAGTAAGTCAGAATAGATCAAAATTTAACAATTTATTAACAGTCAGGTAAATGTATAATGCCAATAACATAATCAATTCAAAGATAATCCATACATGACATCAAATACTCTGAAGTAGTCTAAAAAGTGAAAGATGCATCCCTGACTTTTGAATATTACATAATGCAGAGCGTCTAGTAGACCTTCCATGTTATGGGCTGAACTGATTATAGTATCGAGCCCCAAACCTTTTGTCACACTTCCTTATATGCTCAGACCAAGACAGAAATCTCTTTCAAATGGAAACACAACATCTGGTTATGGTTACACTTAAAATAGTTACAAAATAGATGTATGAGATGTTAAAAACTTATACCATTAATTGTACTCATCATGTATAGAATGTTACCTGAGGGATAGAAAGAGAGAGATAGAGAGCCAAAGAGAAGAAGAGAAGAGCCAAAGAGAAGGCCCTAAGAAGAGAGAGACAGAGAATAAAAGAGAAAAAGCAACAGTTACAAATAATTTGTATTTCTCCTTGACCATGTAACTGAAACCAAATGTGAGATATTTAAACTGACCAATCAGACCAAACTTCCCCCACTATAAAGGTGTGGCACCCATTTGGCCTACAGTACCTCTTTGTCTTTAGGAATTCCAAATTACCTTTCTGATAAGGAAGATGGGGATGGGGGTTGTCAACAGTAAAGCAAATGTCTTTGTTCAATTTCAAATATCAAATATCTTTGATTATTTTCAATCTTACACCTGAATTCAATTATTTGGAGGGGTGTCCCAATACTTTGGCAATATAGTGTACCTACATATAATTACAACATAGGTACAGTTATGCGACAAAAGAACGAACGACTCGAAACCGAAGACTTGAGAGGTGAACTAATCATTTCTGTATTCGGTACCGACTGCATAACTATGGTGCTGTCACGGGATGAAAGAATGTTTCAAACCCGAAGCCTCAAAAGGTGAACTAATAATTTCTGTATCCGGTACAGTCTGCATAACTTTAGCTTATGGGGATGTGCTGTGACAAAAGAACGAACGACTCAAATCGAGAGGTGAGGTAAACTAACTGACTGCATAGCCTGAAGACCCAGCTAAGCAATTAATGAATCGTTTCAGTTTCTCATAATTTGGCCATGGTTGCATTATACTGTATATTTTGTTTCTTATTCAACATGTGATTAACGTTGCATAAGTAGATGTGTTTGGGTATTTGGCCATTAACATGTAACATTTTAATTATATGCTGCTGAAATGAACAAAATTACTTGATCAAAAAAAGATTTATTTTGATAAACGAGTAATCTTAGTTAGTAAAATTAACTGACTTTCCCAGGCAGATGCAGTTTTTTCCTCTGCACTTCAACTGCTCGTTTGCTGCAGCGGATCTGAATTTCAGCAACTGATTAACATGGTAAGTTGAACAAATTTAGCCAAATTGGTGATGTAAAGTCGGGCAAAATCGCTTACTCCACTAGGGAGCTGACTGCAAATTGTACTGTATAGCTAGCTATCCTGCACACGTGGCAAGCTAAGATGGCTGCACAGTGCGGTCGATCGGCAGACAACAGTTAACATTAATATGTTAATATGAAATTAAATAAGTGCTGTAGTCATGCCTACTATGTGTTTTATAGCTACCTGGGCAGAGATGCTAGTACATTTGATAGGCTCACTTGTTTCAAGTAGCACCTGCTAACATCATCGCCACTGTAACAACATTTAGAATGGTGTTTAAAAATGCAGATACATAGGTAATAATATGTGATCGAAATGGCGCAATTTCGAGCCTTCAGGGAAAGTAAGATGTGTTGTTTTATGGATAGCAGGAAAATCAAGGTAGCCGTGTGTCTTTGACAGGATTTGACAGTGATTATGTTAGTATACTTTTGCATTACTAATTCAGATACAGAGATTAGACTGTAGAGATGTATGCTTAGTAGTCTGTCTGTTTTTAGAGATTTGGTCGCACTGTGAATTATTGACATATTTTTGGTTGAAAAAACCCTACAGCTATTTCTAACCCATTACTTGAATAAGTTTCATTTAACACTGATGTTTAACCTTATTCTAACATGCATTTTTAGATACACAAGCACTTTTGTGACCTGGGGTCTTCGAGCTTCACATCCAGGAAAGAAAAACTTCAGAATACAATTATAGCTATAACTATTCCCAGGTAAGTAAAACATAGATACAATTGCAAACAATAGGGCTCCATACAATTACATTTCTGAAGACGTTTTTATGTACCAACCACCAATAGAAGGCAGATATGATCACCTTTCTTTTTCCTCTTCCCCACAAAAACAGTAAAAATCACCAAATAGAGCAATTTCTTATTATCAGTCAGTCTTTCTCTGAGGCAGTTTGACAAGCTGTCAGTTGCCACTAGCATTTACTCAACTTTTTTCTGTGATAATTTAAGATCCTGACATGTGATGACTACAATCCTTAATCTAGTTAAATATACCGTAGAACGAAAAACAAGTAAAAAAATAATCCATACAGTACATACATGGCTATCACTAATCACACGGCTAAAGAAGTCAACAGTATCTTTTTCATGCTGTGCCACATTCAATTGAATTTCACATTGCTCAATTATGGGAAATGGCCCATAGTTGTGAAGACCGGGCACATAAGGCAACAAACTTGACCAACGATTAAATTTCATTCTTGCTTTTTTCGTACTTAAAAATAACTATATAGTGAATATGTTTCTTTACTGCTTGACACTGTCCATGATTTTCATTGGATTGAAAACTAATTTGTATCCAAAACTCTCATGTTGTTTAAATCACAGACAACAAACATATCACTTTTGGTATGTAACTAAGATGGTATACTTCTCTTTACAGATCTTTACAGAGTTCCTGAGAATCAGTGGCATATCACTCTTTACACATAAAAGGTTCACTAAAACATGTTTAAGAAAGCATTTGAGGTGAGACATAGCCAATGTACTATTAGAAGCTTGATTCATATTGATGAACACAGCCTACTTGGACAGTTAAAACTCAATTTTGTGAACTGTCCCCCTTGACTTTTTTGAGCAAAAAACATGCACATTTGTTTAGTTTTGTGTGTGTGTGTGTGTGTGTGTGTGTGTGTGTGTGTGTGTGTGTGTGTGTGTGTGTGTGTGTGTGTGTGTGTGTGTGTGTGTGTGTGTGTGTGTGTGTGTGTGTGTGTGTGTGTGTGTGTGTGTGTGTGTGTGTGTGTGTGTGTGTGTGTGTGTGTGTGTGTGTGTGTGTGTGAGATCAGGCTGTGCATTTTTATCAGATTTTACTTTTTGACAGGCACCATCAGCCTCTGTGGAGAAAAGGAGAGAAGTGGTCCTGATATGCCTGATTGAGTACATGGGGGAGAGACAGGAAGACCTCATCAGTGTCCACCACGTATGTATTGGGCTTAAAGCTACTTGTCTATTTTTCTGTCTGTTTGTATTAATATTGTGATGATATGGGCAATATCATCATTGCAAACAGCAAAACAATTGGTCATTTTCTTAAAAAAAAAAAAAAAAAGATAATGTATATACTATATATACATTTAAAGCTTTGTTATGTGATCATTTGTGTCTATAGTATAAAGCATTTCTTTTTTTTTCTTTTTTTTTAATGACCAATCGTTTCGCTAGATAAGAGCCTTATTCCTTATCTGGGTTCGTTTAAAGCCCTTAGAAGCAGCACTGAAACTAATTTTGACCTACAGAAATTTGAAGCCAATTGAAGTCCACTATGAGAAAAATCCTGGAATGTGTTCATCAAAAACTTAATTTCTTTTCGACTGAAGAAAGAAGGACAAGAACATCTTGGATGACATGGGGGTGAGTAAATGATCAGGAAATTGTATTTGAAAGTGAACTAATCCTTAAATAAACAGTAATGTGATGACCAATCAGTACAGGCAAATACAATTGCATTGTTTTATTGTAATGCAGCCTTTGAACCAGAAAAAGACAACACTCATGCTAAAGTAGATCATGATAGTTAAGTACCCACACTCAATGGCATTGTCATGGTAGACTTCAGTATCCACCACTTTTAGCTACAAAAATTAAAATTTGACTGATTGTGTCTTATCTGTCTTCTACCTGTCTGCTATATTCATCTCATTAACTGTTTGTCTGAACAAAATCTTGATCTTTTTTGTCTCCACCAAAAGAGTCGTGAGGAAACCGAGGTGCACGCTGAGCTTGGCAGTTGCCCACTGAAAATGTACATGTGCCATCTACGATTGGGATTATCATAGAAGGACAACCCATGGTCAGAGGTGTACCACACCTGTCGAAAGCATGCTGCTTCCTGTTTGGACTTGCCTATGCCCTCGACCTCAAGTATCCCTAAAGCTGATGTATACTTTTGAGACATATCAGGGGCTCTTTGTGGGACTGATACTTAATTAATGTCAACTTTGGACTGTGTTCTGTGCTCATCATTACCTCATGAGGTACAGTATATACTTAACAGTGTAGTGTATGTGATGTTATGGCTTACATTTACCTTTATCTAAACATTGCAGATTGGGCAGTTTGGATATTTTACTTTACTGTTCAGAACAGGTTGAAAATACACTTATGCAGTGTTTGTTTTATATTATTGTGTATATGTGCAGCCACATGTATTGGCTGTTTTGTAGTCACTGTTAAAAGTGACACTGGTTGACATAGAATAAATATTATTGTCTTCAATCTATCTACCCATCTTTTTTCTTCAATTGAACTAGTCATTTTTATTGACAAAGTCTGTTTATGTAAAGTGGATCACTGAAGTGCTTAGAATATAGATATTTAGATTTCTTTTCTGAATAGCCAGGACTCAATTAAAATGTTTATTCACATGTGATTAGGTTATTTTTACTAAGAACATGAATTTCATAAAACCTAATTAAAATGAGTACAGGTTACTTGTAGCAACCCATAAATAAGTTACATGTACTAAGAAAAGTAGGTTTATCTAACTGAGTAATACTAGTATTATTATTTAACTCAACTTGATTTTGTTGTGTTTGTATTAAGTAATGTTATAGTGTTTATTATACTTAAAAAAGTATGCAAGTTGGCTCAACTTAAAACATTCAATGCAGCCACTTGCCTCACTTTTTATAAGTTAGATCTAGGTATTACTTTTTACGGTGCAACATCAGCTACCATTATATATAAGCAGCTGCTTACCTCTCTTCAGTTTCAGCTGTTCCAGCATGCCTTCACCTCCCCAAAATCCACCTTCAGGTTAGGTACCTTGCCCTTTGTAATCATATCCTATATTTAGTCTCTGTGGGGTATATCAGAGTTGAAGCTGCTTCATTGAGCACCTCATCAGTCGACAGCAAGCCAAATAAGTTTAACCTAATATCTTAAAGATTATATGGGCAAATGAGCTTGTTAAATGCTAAAAGTGGGTGTAAAGGTCTCATTTACCGTTGTTCGGCAAATCCAGCCATTTAAATAGGAATCCATGTGGATCAGAATTTCACGAGAGGGCAAAATATTTCCCCACGCAGATTTTACAACTGGTTTAAGTTACATTTCACCACATTGACCAACAGAAACATATGGTTACAAAGTGACTTCTTTGCAAGATGTGCTTCATACATTACTATTGACAATAGATCTTTTTAGCCTGTGAAAATTCACAAATGTGACTGGAAGATGTTGAGAAAGATTATAGAAGAACAATGCAAACGCTCCATGATTAGATCGAGAAATTTCAGGTGTGTATTCACCAAACAGTTTGCATATGTTTTTTGGTATATTCAGTGCAAAGTCTTACCTTTTTTTCACAAGCCACCAGTAAAACCATGTTAAAATGTGCTGATATATACCTTGGGTATTTAAATTACAGGGATACTTCACACACACACACAGAAAAAAAAATTATTCTGTCATAATTTACCCTCATGTTGTTTCAAACCTGTATGACTTGATTAATATTTAAGCTGTTTTTGTTTTTCCACACAATGAAAGTCATTCTGTTACAAAAAAGCTCCATTTACTGTTTTTTTTTCTTTTTCAAAATATATTTTGTGTTCAACGGAATCAAAAAAAGAAATACAGGTTTGTAACAACATAGGGATGAGTAATGATGACAGAATTTTTATTTGTCAAGTCAACTTTATTTATATAGCGCTTTTAACAATGTAGATTGTTTCAAAGCAGCTTTACAGCGTTAAACAGGAAAATAATGCAGCATAATTTTATTAAGCTGTATAGCCATTTGATGTCATCAGTTTAAATTTCCATACGGTGACAGTGTGGGCTTTAGATCAATAATTAGATCAGTAATTTAGTTTATATGGTTAATTTAGTTTATTAATTAGATTTATTTTGATGTTTAGTTGAAAAATTTAGTGTCCCCAACTGAGCACGCCAAGCCAGAGGCAACAGTGGCAAGGAAACCAAAACCCCATCAGGTGACCTAATGGAGAAAAATAAACCTTGGGAGAAACCAGGCTCAGTCGGGGTGCCAGTTCTCCTCTGGCCAATTAACAAACAGCGTATTATTATTATTATTATTATTATTATTATTATTATTCTGGCAGCTTTACAGGTCAGAGGTCATAATAGATCGGAATATTCGAAGGACTGGAGTCAACACGCTAGAGATGGGTTTATTGAGGATGATGTTGATTAAATAATTATTAAAGTGCAATATTCGAATGATCGGAGGCAACACGCTGGAGACGGGTTTATTGCGGATGACATATCGATTTAAGTATTATTTAATTGCAATATTCGAACAATCTGAGTCAACACGCTGGAGACGGGTTTATTGAGATGCCGTTTCGATGAGGCAGTTGCAGGGGGAGGCTAATTGACACGGTCTCTGCGGACACTTCGGGGTCCTGTGTTGGTCTTCTCTGGGCGCAGGTCCACCATCTGATTTGGATACGGCCTGGATCCGGCTGACTGCAGTAAACCTCAGGATAAAACTATCATTAGTGTAGATGCCATTTTTTTGATGATGTCACGAGTACATCAGGTGTTATGGGAAGTGTTCCCGGTTCCGGCTGACCTAGTTAATGCAGCCTAACAATCATTTCATTGAAAAAGTGTTTTATGTGTATGCCACAGTAAAGAGATGTGTTTTTAGTCTAGATTTAAACTGACAGAGTGTGTCTGCTTCCCGAACAATGTTAGGAAGACTGTTCCAGAGTTTAGGAGCTAAATAGGAAAAGGATCTACCGCCTGCAGTTGATTTGGATATTCTCGGTATTATCAACTGGCCAGAATTTCGAGACCGCAGTAGACATGATGGAGTATAATATGTTAAGAGCTCGCTCAAGTATTGGGGAGCTAAACCATTTAGTGCTTTGTAAGTAATAAGCAAGATTTTAAAATGTATTATTTGTCAGGGAACTATTATTTTATTCTTTAAATCTTTGTTATTTCAGCACAAACACACCGTCTATAGGGTGATAATAGAACTACAATTAATGATGCACTATTGCTGCACATAGAATGTAGGTGGTAAACAGAATCGTTTGTATCTTGGTATTTTAAAGAGATTCTGGTATTTGGATGCTGTACGGTCTCAGTAAAGTATACGCCTAATCGCAGTTGTATGCTGTATTATCCACAACCAGCACTGGCCCGTAAGCTAGGGAATTGATGTCTATATTTAAAATACAAATTCGCCTTTATTTCCATTATTCCTTTAATGGATCAGTCAGTAAAAAATGCAAACAAAAAAGAGACATCAGTGAGTGCCATTCAGTTTTAGTAAATCTCCTTCAGTGACCAAACCAAAAAGCAAAACATAAAAACAATTAAATAAATGTGCTTCTAAATAATGATAGCAAAAATGTTGCACCTCTATCCAGCTCGCAGCACGTCCAGCTGGGTATGAAGTGCTTCGATTTCATAAATCATAACACCGAACATATGCCCAAGCTGCGTGAGTGTGTGCTTTCATCTTTTTCAGCCACTTTTCTTCAACACTTCTTATCCAAAATAAACGTGAGGCAGAGAGAGGTAGTCGCATCTCATACTTGTTCGCTTCCAAACAGAGGGCTTAAGGTTGCATGGAGCTGGAGCTGGATAGGAAGTTGGCTAGCGGAATGATAACGTGTGTTACGACGTGGGTGGGGGCAGGTCACTCGGTCACGTCCGAACTCAAAGCAAGTTGATCACTGCCGGCTTATCACAGGCCGAGCCAGGCCACCCCTCGTGAATTAAAGGAGAAATAGTATCTTGCTCACTCATTTTTCAACCTCCCAGAGAAGCGGGAGAGCCCCGTATCCTTTCTTTCTCATCCGCTGCTGTTCAGCAGAGATAATCCAGGGCCCATTCTAGGCTGCTGAATCCATCTTACTCCAGGAGGTGGACCATAGTCCTTGGCTCCAGCGAGGTCATTGCTTTTATGAATCTGCCTGAGTGTACACACACACACACACACACGTTTGCTTTCTGTCACATTTTCATTTAAGAAATGTGGGCTTGTTTTATTTAATATCTTTGCTTCACACATCAGAGAGTACATGCTGACTGCTTTGAGTTAACTAAGGCTAAATCTACATTAATCCAGATACATTTGAAAATGGCTTTCTCATTTTAAAATGCACCCCAGCCATACTAATGTTTTCCAAAAGTTGCTCATCCATGCTGAAATGTCTGAAAAGGCTTAAACCACCTTACTACGCATAAGTAAAACAAAATAAAATCTCACTGAGGTGATACAGAGAGACCAGACATAATAAAGTTCTCACATCATTGTTCTGGCACGATCATTTTATTAGCAAATATCCCCCAACTCAATGGTGTGTCCAGGTTACACTCAAAATCGCTATGGTCTAAAATGCAAATGCCCTCATGTTTTGCCACAGGACAGAAATTGAGTATATATTCAAAAGTAATCTTTGCAGGAATGTAATAATATTGTACAAAGTATCACTTATTTTTAATAACCTTAATAAAGCAAATAGCAGGGACATGACAGCATAACCATTTCCAACCTGATCACATGGGAAAATGTAACTATGTTACAAGGTGGCAATTTTGTATTAATTCTTACAATGTGAACTGTACAAAAACGTACTAGAATGTTTATTAGAAAAAAAAAGTAAGCATGAAGGTCCACCCCTAAACATGCCCATCACTGGGGCATAAGTAGATTGTATGAAAACACATTAATGAGACAAATTCATACAAATAAGCCATCAATTAGCCAAAATAATTATGAATTGCCATGAGATTGTGTTGAGATATGGGTACAATATGCATCACATGACTAAACATGGGTCATTGAATACCTCTGTTTTCACAGACCATACTACAACACAAAAACCGTGTTGTCAAATTTATCCACTTGAGGGTGTCTTCAAAAATCTTTTTGCAGGACAAAACTCTGCAGGGTGGACAGAAGGTCAAAACAGAGAAAAAGATGAGTTTTCAAATGTATTCCGATTAATGTAGACATAGCCTAAGTTTTAACTAATTAAATACTAATACACAAAAGTGTGTGTGTGTGTGTGTGTGTGTGTGTGTGTGTGTGTGTGTGTGTGTGTGTGTGTGTGTGTGTGTGTGTGTGTGTGTGTGTGTGTGTGTGTGTGTGTGTGTGTGTGTGTGTGTGTGTGTGTGTACAGCTATATGTGATTTATGAGGACACAAATGTGTATAATGATATGGGTATTACAACACAAACATGGTTTATGAGAAATTTAAAAAATGTTGTGATGGGTATGTTTATATGTATAATATAATATTATATAATATACGGTTTGTACAGTATAAAAACCATTACGCCTATGGAGAGTCCCCATAAACCACATATTCAAGAATGTGTGTGTGTGGTTCAGGTATATCTTACGTTATGAGAACATAATGTCCCCACAAAGATATATAGAAATTCATTAAATTCCATTGTTTGGTCCCCATGAGGAAAATAGCTTATAAATCATACTACATGATGGTTTTTGAAATTCTAAAAATGCAGAAAGTTTTCTGTTTAGGGTTAGGGGATAAAATATAGAGTTAGTATAAAAATCATTATGTCTATGAAATGTCCCCATCAAACATAGAAACCCAACATGTGTGTGTATACCATCCTCACCACACATACTTTGATGAGCACATGGAAGACAAATACCAGGTGTTGTTAGGTTGCAGGGTTTCTTATTTGAATGTGTTCCTCATGCCTGGTGTTAATTTATGTGTCTTTCCTGGGAATATACTCCAATGACTCATTATGAAGCTTTGAATCAGTGTCTCAGCTGCACATACATGAAACATGAATATTATATCCCCGTTTCTGAATGCATACATTGGACAGTATATATATATTTTTTAAAGGTCCCGTTCTTCGTGTTTTTTTGAAGCTTTGATTGTGTTTACAGTGTGCAATATAACATGTGTTCATGTTTCGCGTGTAAAAAAAACAGTATTTTTCACACAATTTACTTATCTGTATACCGCTGTTTTCACTGTCCTAAAAACGGGCTGATGAGTTCCTTGTTCTATGAAGTCCCTCCTTCAGAAATACGTAACGAGTTCTGATTGTGCCAGCGGTTCCCATGTTGTGATTTGACCGCAGCTTAGCGAACGTGGCACGGAAAGGTCACGCCTCTTAACGGGAGATGTATGCTTTTGGACTCAAGATGGCGCAGAGGATGGCTGCTACGTTGCGAGCTCCGCTGAAACATTGTAGTTTTTTGTTTGTCCTGGTTACAGTTTTTGTGTTTTTTGTCTTGGATGTTGTTTGCCTTACTACGTACGACAGACAGACACTTTTGGACATTGGTTCGGCAATCGCACACCGAAAACCAGACTTTAAATTCTTCAACGACGACCCGCTGCTTACAAACACGGCAGCGGAGCCCTTTGTTTGGGCGGCCCGACCGCGCAAACGCCGCCGGAGAAGGGGATGTAGAGCCAGCGTGCTCATCAGAGTAAGACGCCGCGCAAACCGACCCCCGCTTCCCAGTATTTTACTGGCTAATGTTCAGTCTCTGGACAATAAACTCTGCGAGCTGAGAGGGCAGATCTCTTTCCAACGAGAGACGAGGGACTGCTGTATTATCTGCCTTACAGAAACTTGGATGTCTGCTGAGATTCCAGATTCGGCCATCGAAACCACGGGGTTCTCCGTGCACCGAATGGACAGAGAAAAAGATCTCTCAGGGAAAAGCAAAGGCGGGGGTGTATGTTTTATGATCAACAGATCCTGGTGTGATCAGAGGAACGTACATTCTATCAAGTCTTTCTGTTCTCCTGATCTTGAACTTCTCATGGTTCTGTGCCGACCATTCTGGCTACCGAGGGAATTCACAGCGGTCATCATCACAGCTGTGTATATTCCCCCACAAGCCGACACAGACCGGGCACTAAAGGAACTGTATAGGACAGTGAGTGAGCAGGAAACCGCGCATCCTGAGGCTGCGTTTATTGTGACTGGGGACTTTAACAAAGCCAACTCCAAACGCATTGCACCAAAATACCACCAACATGTTAACTTCAACACGCGAGGGAACCGTGTTTTAGACCACTGTTACTCTCCCTTCCGGGATGGTTACAAATCCCTCCCGCGCCCACCATTTGGCAAATCGGATCACGCTTCCATTCTCATTCTGCCCGCATACAGGCAGAGACTGAAACAGGAAGCACCCGCCCTCAGAACCATCCAGTGCTGGTCGGACCAATCGGACTCTATGCTACAGGACTGTTTTGATCACGCGGACTGGGAGATGTTTTCCGGGTGGCCTCTGATGACGACATCGAGGTCTACGCTGATAGTGTAACGCGTTTCATCAGGAAATGCGTAGAAGACGTTGTTCCGACCAGAACAATACGGCTGTACCCAAACCAGAAGCCGTGGCTAAATGGGGATGTTCGCGCGGCACTCAATGCGCGGACCTTCACTTTTAACTCCGGTAATGCGGAGGAGCATAAACAAGCAAGTTATGCCCTCCGGAAAACCATCAGAGCAGCAAAACGCCAGTACAGGGACAAGATTGAAGGACAGTTCAACACCACTGACTCTAGAAGCATGTGGCGGGGAATTAACACCATCACAGACTATAAAGGGAACACAAACTCCACCGTGAATACCGCTGCCTCTCTCCCGGACGAGCTCAACACCTTTTATGCTCGCTTTGAGGGAACTAACACCGCCCTCGCGGAGAGAGAGCTCGTGGCTGAAGATGCAGAGGTTAGTTCACTCTCTGTATCTGTAGCGGATGTTACCCGATCCTTCCGGCGGGTGAACATCCGTAAAGCCACGGGTCCAGACGGCATTCCGGGCCGCGTCAGAGCGTGTGCAAACCAACTGGCTGGAGTTTTCACGGACATTTTTAACCTGTCCCTCTCCCTGTCTGTGGTCCCCACATGCTTCAAAACGTCCACCATTGTGCCTGTACCGAAGCAGTCAAAAATCATCTGCTTAAACGACTGGCGTCCTGTTGCTCTGACCCCCATCATCAGCAAATGCTTTGAGAGAATAATCAGAAACTATATCTGCTCTGTTCTTCCCCCCTCACTGGACCCACTGCAGTTTGCATACCGCAAAAAACGCTCCACTGATGATGCCATTTCATCCACAATACACACTGCTCTCTCCCACCTGGAAAAGAGGAACACATATGTGAGAATGCTGTTTGTAGACTACAGCTCAGCATTCAACACCATTGTGCCCTCCATACTTGACGGGAAACTCCGGGCTCTAGGCTTAAACAGCTTGCTATGCAGCTGGATCCTGGACTTCCTGTCAAACAGACGCCAGGTGGTCAGAATGGGCAGTAACATCTCCTCATCACTGGAGCCCCTCAGGGCTGTGTTCTCAGCCCACTCCTGTACTCTTTGTACACACATGACTGTGTGGCAACCCACAGCTCCAATACCATCATCAAGTTTGCTGACGATACGACGGTGGTAGGTCTCATCACTGACAATGATGAAACGGCCTACAGAGAGGAGGTGCACACTCTGACACGATGGTGTCAGGAGCACAACCTCTCCCTCAACATCAGCAAGACCAAGGAGCTGGTGGTCGACTTCAGGAGGAATGAGAGAGAACACCGCCCCATCACCATCAATGGAGCACCGGTGGAGAGAGTCAGCAGCTTCAAGTTCCTCGGTGTCCACATTACAGAGGAACTCTCATGGTCCGTCCACACCGAGGCCGTTGTGAAGAAGGCTCATCAGCGCCTTTTCTTCCTACGATGACTGAGGAGGTTTGGAATGAACCGCCACATCCTCACACGCTTCTACACCAGCACCATAGAGAGCCTGCTGACTGGCTGCATCACCACCTGGTACGGCAACAGTACCGCCCGCAGCCGCAAAGCCCTGCAAAGGGTAGTGCGCACGGCCAGCTGCATCATCGGAGGTGAGCTTCCCTCCCTCCAGGACATTTATGCCAAGCGGTGAGTGAAGAGAGCTCAGAGGATCAGAGACTCTAGCCACCTGAGCCATGGGCTGCTCTCACTGCTGCCATCAGGCAGGCGGTACCGCAGCATCAGAACACGCACCAGCCGACTCCAGAACAGCTTCTTCCCACAAGCAATTAGACTCCTTAACTCTTGATCCATCAGGATCATAACACACACACTGGACAGAATATCACAGCACAACCCACTGTAGATACACACACATTATATACACAGTTATTTATCATATAGCATCTATTGTACATTGGATTTATATTGTGAATAATATTGTATACTGTACATTGTATATTATTATTATTATAGCGTAATGTATATTGTTTAATGTATGTTTAGTGTATATTGTTTAAAGTATATGTATATTGTAAGTATGTGTATATTGTTTAAAGCTGTGAGAACTACACTCACATTGTGTAAATTATTTATTGTTTATTGTAGAGTTTACTGTGCTGTGAGTAATTGTGGGCGCATCAGATGATGTAATCTGATGTTGCTTTAAGATATAGCCTTTTCAAATTAAGATGTCAAAATCAAACGTTTTAGGAAAAAACCTCTGGCGCCTAAAGGGTTAAATGTTGTACATGTCATGTCATGACTACTATGTTGCTCGGAACTGCACCTAAGAATTTCACCTACTGTTGCACTTGTGTATATGGTTGAGTGACAATAAAGTGATTTGATTTGATTTGATTTGACTAAGACGATAGCATCCACTAGCATCCAGTGGGCTAACTTCTGCTTGGAGACCCTTCTGCTGGCCTCCGTAACAGACGAAGAGCTGCTCTGAGGTCCTAAAGCTTTGAGTCCTGTCTATGTAAGCGTGAAGAATGCGGACGGGACAGGGCTGGGTCTGCCTCCTCCGAGGGCAGCGCTTGCAGGTTCACTACCTGGTCCCGGAAGGGAGTGGTAGGAACCTTGGGCACGTATCCGGGCCGGGGTCTCAGGACAACGTGAGAATCAGCCGGCCCGAATTCTAGGCACGATTCATTGACCGAAAGTGCATGCAGGTCCCCTACCCTCTTGATTGAGGCCAATGCAATCAGGAGCACTGTCTTCATGGACAGGATGTTTAGCTCTGCAGACTGCAAAGGCTTGAATGGAGGACCCTGAAGTGCTCTGAGCACCAGGGCTAAGTCCCAAGAGGGTACCGCGGATGAACGAGGAGGATTTAGTCTCCTCGCACCTCTAAGGAACCTGACGATTAAGTCGTGCTTCCTGATGGACTTACCAGCTACTGAATCGTGATACGCTGCGACGTACACTTTGAGGGAGGAGGGAGACAGCCTTCGCTCCAACCCATCCTGCAGGAAAGAAAGCACAATGTTAATCAAACACCTTCGGGGGTCTTCGCGGCGGGAAGAACACCAGTCAACGAACAGGTTCCACTTCAAAGCATAGAGGCACCTCGTAGAGGGGGCTCTAGCCGAAGTGATGGTGTCCACCACTGCTTGTGGTAGGCCACCTAGAACCTCCGCGTCCCGTCCAGGGACCAGACATGGAGTTTCCAGAGGTCTGGACGCTGGACGTCTGGAGTCAGGGAATAGTACAACTGGCAATAGGTCGAGTCCGGAGAGGCGAACAGTTTTACCTGCGCGGCTCCGAAAAGGTCCCATATCAGCTGGACACTCTGGGGGTGGAGTCGCCACTCTCCCGGAAGTGTGGACTGACGAGAGAGCTCGTCGGCTGTCTGGTTCAGCAAACCAAGGGATGTGAGACCACCCTGTCGGTTTATGTACGCAACGGCCGCAGTGCTGTCCGTATGGACCAGTACGTGTTGGCCCTGAAGCGGCTTCTTGAGCCGGGCCAGGGCAAGACGTACCACCTGAAGCTCGAGGCAATTGATATGCCAACGCAGCTGGGGCCCCGTCCACAGACCCGAAACTGCATGCCCGTTGTACGTGGCCCCCCAGCCCGTGGTCGAGGCATCCGTGAAGACCACAGCATGCCTGGACACTTGTTCTAAGGGCACTCCCGCCTGTAGAAACAAAGGGTCTGACCACGGGCTGAAAGTTTGGCGACAGTATGGGGAAACTGAGACCCGGCACTTGCCGCTCTGCCACGCCCATCTGGGGACTCGGTCGTGTAGCCAGCGTTGAAGCGGTCTCATATGAAGCAATCCGAGCGGCGTTACTGCGGCTGCAGATGCCATATGCCCCAGGAGTCTCTGAAAAAAATTCAGTGGGACCGCCGTCCTGCCCTTGAACGTATTCAAGCAGTTCAACACTGACTGGACTCGTTCCTCTGTGAGGCACGCAGTCCGGTTGACCGAATCCAGCTCCATTCCGAGATAAGAGATCCTCTGCGTGGGACAGAGTTTGTATGTATTGGTTTACTAAAGCCGTGACAACCCCCGCTGTCAGCCGGCGCCAGACGGCACATGGTGCGCTGAAAGCCCAAGCCCTTACGAGAAAGGTGAGATGAACAACGCGCCGACGTAACCACGTTCTCCTAAGAGAACACGGATCATCCACGAACGCAATCTCAAATGTTTATATGCGAAAGAGATTGTGGCCGTCAAATGAGGACAGGAAACAACCGCATCCAGAAACACATGGTTTGAATGACTTGAATCTTGAAAAAGACGCAGGGTCAAACCGTGTTGCTCTTTTTAGAAGGAAATGCTCTTTTAGAAGTGCTGAAGCACTCAGGGAGATGACCGCGGCTCACAGCAGTCCGATTGCAAGCCTGCGTGTAAGCACTCAAGAACGGAAACGCCCAGCCAACCAACACAGGAACAAGTGTATGTTGCAGTCACACCAGCACCCAGGTAAGAGAGCGATCCTCCTCGAGACTCGTTTAAACACTCTTCGCAGAAACAGCTTGATACAGCAAACCGTTCGGCTCTGAAGTTAAAAAGCAATATGCGGTACTCCACTTCCATATTTATACCCGTGGTGCAGGGCGGTGTGTGGACCATATGCCAATACAATTGGCTCATTTCTAATACACTTGAAGTAGATTGGTCTCTGAAGACAGATCCCAATTCGTCGGTCAGTTCCGACGTACGTCGAACGTGACCGACTGAAAGGGAACCAATACTATAATATTTTGTACGTTTCAGATGTACAGAATTCAGATTGTACCTGCTACTGTCTGCGTTTCCACTGCGATCTAAAGTACCGTGAAGATTAGGCAAATTAGTCCAGAGACGTGGGATTGCGCGTGACTGCTCCTCCCAGTCAGCGATGGACAGTAATCATGTGCAATACTGTCTGCAACAACAACAAGTATGGATGAGATGAAAGCAGCGCTGCTTTTGCTAGTTATGTATTGGTTTACTAAAGATGCAATTAACAAAACGGCATGAAAGAGACGAGCACTGATACTAAAGCGTATTCTGAAAGCTCATAAAGCTAGATTTAAAATAAGACTATGTATGTTATTATCAGCTATTACGGACATTGACCGTGTGATTGCTGAGACAATGCACGTCATCGGACAGAAAGAGCAAGACTGATATTTACTGAACGCAGAATGAACCTCACAAGACTTTTAAAAATGCTGGTTGAAATAAAATGCTACATGAGCTCAACCAATCAGCATGTTCAGCGCCCAAGTCCCACCCCCGAAAGTTCCTGAACTTTGAAAAAGTACTACCTCGCGAGCAGGGCCGTTTGGAGGGGGAAATATTTACCCGAAACTTCATTTAGTACAAGTGTGACGGAGCGGTACAGATTTCAGACACAAAGGAATTTCGACTACGCCACCCTGAGAATTTCACCCAGGGAAATATGAATGACACCTAACAAATTGTCATTAGGTCACACAGGTTCGATTCTCTTTAATAAGGTAGGCAGAAACGTGGGTATCATATAAAAGTACAAAATTGTATTAATACAAAGTTAAGTGAAAAAGGACAAATTGCATTAAAATGGTATCAATGATGCAAGCAACCTCTAAGGGATGTTGAGGTGCACAGCTGGCAACAGATTCCAAAGCAAAAATAAAGAAAGAGAGAGACACACACACTCACGGAGTTGAGGCTCACCACAGGGGGAGTGATCACCAAGCTAGTTATCCAAAAGCACACGTTTCACACACACACCACCGTGCACTCAGATCACAACACTTCAAAAAGTGTCACACGGCAAACATTGGAGGAGCACCACCACCAGTGGAGACCTTTCACCCGTGGGACCCCAGCTCCTGAAAGGAAAAATCAAAAGATAAAAAAAAATTACAAAATAATTCAAGCAATAAAAATAAAGAAGACAAACTCAATTCGAAGGACAGGGGAGACAGGCTTGCATAAAGCTAATACGTTTGTGCTCCTGTTCCAGAGACCCCCAAATAAATATAAACTATAACTCAATAAAACCAGACAGCAACAATCCCCTCGATTAGTTGGAAGATAACGGCGTTCACTCTGTATGGGCACGGAGAAACGTCAGGGCTGCAACGACAGTGACAGCAAAGAAAATGATCACAGACGAGAGGGAGAAAACAAACAGAAAACAAAACCATTACTAAAATGCATGCATCACCTGCTAGAATTTCCCGCTCATAGCGATGACACTTACCGTAAAAGGACAATGTGTTCTACTATCCCTTCACAGGCACGGGTACACCGCATTCATATAAAAGCGCTGTTTAGCTGGGATACAGGGAACTGCACACGCAAAACATCAGCCAATCCCCAAGTGAAACCAAACAAACTGCTTTCCACAGAACAGTTAACTTGCATACCTGAGAGGTGAGCAGTCTTAGAATCCACCAACGAGGCGAGCCGAAGGAAAAGGAGATGAAAAGACAGGCTAGGATGCAACAATGTTTAATTAATCCCCCCGCACAGCAACTAACACGTAAACCAAGCAAAATGCTACCTGCTAACGGCACATACCTGCAACTACTGTTGACAACAGAAAGGGGAGGAGCCGGATGTGACGGGCATGACGCGTCACAAGCTATTGCCAACCAGCTCTTAAATAGGAGACACTCCTCACTGATAGGTGCTCACAGCTGTCAATCACCACCACTTCTCATTTATTCGGTTACAATCCACCCCCAGCCTCTGCACCGACGCCCCAACGGTGAACTAAACAGAATCTACCCTCAGAACCTTCAGTTCCCAGGCCGAAACCAAGAAACAGATGTACTACCCACTATACTAGAAACTGTACCTGCCCCCAATGATCATTGGAGGCAATGTACATTAGAGTGCTGCCCAGCAGTACTCCTACCAGTTCTCCTGACCACAGTAGCATTTGAAGGAAGACTCCTCATGCCACCTGGGAATATGACATGGACTACAATTTCAGTCTAACATGACTCATAAAGACTTGGTCACTCATTCAATAAAAGGTTTCCTCATGCCACCTGGGAATATGACACGGACAACGACCTCAGCCTAATATGACTCATAAAGACCTGGTCACTCATTCAATACAAGTAAGACAAACAGACTCATGCCACCTGGGAATATGACATGGACAATGACCTCAGCCTAACATGACTCATGAAGACTTGGTCACTCATTCAATACAAGACACTCATGCCACCTGGGAATATGACATGGACAATGACCTCAGCCTAACATGACTCATGAAGACTTGGTCACTCGTTCAATACAAGACATCCTCATGCCACCTGGGAATATGACATGGACAACGACATGCCCGATGTCCACGCAGTTTGGAAGCACTTTGCACCATGGAGCCGGTGTCCACCAGGCAAGGTACCCTGACCCCACCCATACACACTACGAGTTGAGGACAAGTTGACGTAAAATTCGAATCACTCAAAACATCCGAGCCTGTCTTTTCTCCAACCAAGCTGTGGCCCTGCTGCTCCGCGGGAACTAGTTTTCCGACGGTTGCCTGGATGACTGCACACCATAGTTGCTGCTGTTTTAGCATTTCTCGTAATTCGCTCAATTCAGATGTGGTTGACACTGTGTTACTCCCCGTGTGCTGATGTCCCTGTACCCCATACCATACGCGGACGGAACGGACTGGCTTCGACCACGTGTTCCCCCAGGCACTCCCTCTCGTTCCCAGCGAATAGCTTCACTGCGAACGTCCAACAATGTAGCAGTGGGTTGACGACAAATTAGCTGTTTTTATTCATGTCGAAGAGCACCATCACTAACATATTCAACAAATTGATCGTGCAGCAAAGCTTCCGCATTAGGCATACCATAAGGCGATTGGCTTTTTACTATTTCCATAAGATTCATCAGGGCCAGGGAGAAGTCCAATACAGTCTCCCCATCCTGTTGTCTCCTCGAAAAAAACAACTCTTGGAGTGTAACATATGACCCTGTGCAACCATACAAGTCACGCAGTGCCTGAATTATTTTCTTTGGATCCTCCCTCTCGTCCCTTGATCGATAACGAATTTCCTCACTCGCCTCTCCCTCCAAATGATCAACCAAGAAAAATGCCTGATCAGCAGTAGAGAGATGGCGAAGCCGCATGCAGGCCTGGGCTTCTTCCACCCAGTTGTCGATGAAAATGTCGGACCTACCATTACATTTTGGGCACTTTCTGTCACGAGGAACAAAAACAAATCGTTCAGTTGCCAATACATTGGGACCAATGGGTGGAGGGTCCACAGCTCCAGGCATTGGAGCACTAGATGGACCAGGCTGTGCAACTGGCACTTGTTCTTGTCGTAATCTTTCATTATGTGCCTTTAATTGGGCTACTAATTCTCTCAGCTCATGCAGTTCATCGTTCATGATTACAAATCACTCACCAATACAAAAATGGAAATACAAAACTCAGAGGGTCGACTCGTCACACTGACCCACAAGAGAAAGACTGCTGCTGTCCAGTTTCTGCAAAAAAGAAAAAAAAAAGAACACCATATCCAAAAACATCTAAATCATCCAAAATAATACCCACGTCTTTACACTACACAATAAAGACCCTGCCGACTGGCCAGATTGTGACGGAGTGAGATTTCAGACACAAAGGAATTTCGACTACGCCACCCTGGGAATTTCACCCAGGGAAATATGAATGACACCTAACAAATTGTCATTAGGTCACACAGGTTCGATTCTCTTTAATAAGGTAGGCAGAAACGTGGGTATCATATAAAAGTAAAAAATTGTATTAATACAAAGTTAAGTGAAAAAGGACAAATTGCATTAAAATGGTATCAATGATACAAGCAGCCTCTAAGGGATGTTGAGGTGCACAGCTGGCAACAGATTCCAAAGCAAAAAGAAAGAAAGAGAGAGACACACACACTCACGGAGCTGAGGCTCACCACAGGGGGAGTGATCACCAAGCTAGTTATCCAAAAGCACACGTTTCACACACACACACACACACACACACACACACACACACACACACACACACAACCGTGCACTCAGATCACAACACTTCAAAAAGTGTCACACGGCAAACATTGGAGGAGCACCACCACCAGTGGAGACCTTTCACCCGTGGGACCCCAGCTCCTGAAAGGAAAAATCAAAAGATAAAAAAATAAAATAAATATAGACAAGATAATTCCAGCAATAAAAATAAAGAAGACAAACTCAATTTGAAGGACAGGGGAGACAGGCTTTCATAAAGCAAATACGTTTGTGCTCCTGTTCCAGAGACCAGTGAGCGTCAACCCCCAAATAAATATAAACTATAACTCAATAAAACCAGACAGCAACAATCCCATCGATTAGTTGGAAGATAACGACGTTCACTCTGTATGGGCGCGGAGAAACTACAGGGCCGCAACTACGGCGACAGCAGAGAAAATGATCACAGACGAGAGGGAGAATCCTGAACTAAATACAAACAGAAAACAAAACCATTACTAAAATGCATGCATCACCTGCTAGAATTTCCCGCTCATAGCGATGACACTTACCGTAAAAGGACAATGTGTTCAATTATCCCTTCACAGGCACGGGTACACCGCATTCATATAAAAGCGCTGTTTAGCTGGGATACAGGGAACTGCACACCCAAAACATCAGCCAATCCCCAAGTGAAACCAAACAAACTGCTTTCCACAGAACAGTTAACTTGCATACCTGAGAGGTGAGCAGTCTTAGAATCCACCAACGAGGCGAGCCGAAGGAAAAGGAGATGAAAAGACAGGCTAGGATGCAACAATGTTTAATGAATCCCCCCGCACAGCAACTAACACGGAAACCAAGCAAAATGCTACCTGCTAACGGCACATACCTGCAGCTACTGTTGACAACAGAAAGGGGAGGAGCCGGATGTGACGGGCATGACGCGTCACAAGCTATGGCCAACCAGGTCTTAAATAGAGACACTCCTCACTGATAGGTGCTCACAGCTGTCAATCACCACCACTTCTCATTTATTCGGTTACACAAGTACATTTCTTGTGAAAAAAACTGTACTTTTACTTAGTTACATTCGGTGGCGTTCCTCTGCTACTGTCAAATGGTTATAAAAAAAAAAAATATTAATATTTAATAGTTAATTTGACTTGTTCGCCAGTCTCGCAAAATGTTGGAGAGGCTGCTTCGCGAGAGGTGGCTACGCATCACCCGCTTATAATTAACCCCTTCGGTGTCACCGTTTAGTCGGAAGATGATGGCCGAAGCAGAGGAAGATGTGTGTGAGCTATGGGAGGCAGATCACCCGTGGCCTCAAGTTCAGTCTATGTTTTCACTCCAAGATGTCAAAAAGAATAGTTTCATAATGCAATGCATGCTGTGTGCACCAAAATGAACTGACATCTCAGCATACAAGAATGTAGTGGTAAGTGTCATAATGATGCTTATATTTGAACACTATTAATGGTAATTTAGTAACTGTGCACTTTTCCCTTATTGTAATACTATTTCACATATGCGCTCTTGTGCAAGCAATGACAAATCGTTTGAATCCTCCAAACAACGCACGTCCACGAACAAACATTCACATCTGCACATTTACATATCCTTTTTTTCACAAAACTAAACAAATTGAATAGCCTAATGTGAAGTCTTGCATTTATACACAAATCCAGATAGACACCTGTCTGAGGTGTAGAAAATACATACAAATAAAACGGGATTGTATTTTATTCCTACCTAAAGAATGCATATACTTATAAAAATATAAGAACAAAGTATGTTTTGAAAATAGCTCTGGTTAGCCCAGCACACCATTAATTTACACTGTTTAACATATTTGGAGAGGTCAACCTTTCATGTAGAGGTGTGTGAAAGCTCTCCAAGTAGTCTGAAATTCAGGGTTTTCGCTTCTTATCAATCAGATCGAAAGTAACTAGTAACTAACTACTTGAGTAGTTTTTCCATCGAATACTTTTTTACTCTTACTCAAGTAACTATTATGATTGTTACTTTTACTTGAGTAAATATTTCTGTAAGTACTTGTACTTTTACTTGAGTACAGATTTTGGCTACTCTACCCACCTCTGGTCATTGAAAAAGGGACGGAGGTGAATGACGTCAACTCAGGTGGACACGAACTGCGATCAGATGACACTAATGGCTCTCCTCTTTTTTCTCCGCCTTTCTCCGCCTTACGAGAGCAATGTTTTGCTGACCTTTAAAGATGCAGTGAAGAAAGCAAAACGTTGAATTATCATTTTGTCTGCATCCATTGCGTCTATTGCATGGTCCATTTTACTTCCTTTTCCCGGTCAGAACGTCTTGGGCTGCCTTGCTAGTGTATAGTGTAAATGCAAATATCGTAGATGGCTCGCTTTTAAAAGATGATGTAAGTGGGTATAGTCACTAAATCAGAATTGTGCATCAAGACCTGCAGTGTAAATGCGGCCTTGGATTGGGACGTGACAAAAATTGATGATGGTGATGATGTCTGAGTGGGTGAGTTTTTTTGTAATAAATCAATCAGTTTCCATCTGATGCACTCAATTTGCACCTGCATGAAACATACTTTTCTAACATTTTGTATTAAAATGCTTGTAATGAAATGGAGTATGAGAAAAGTTGTTGTTGAGAGTTTGTCTAAAATCATTTAAAAAAAATTACATTTCATTAACAAAATAAAATGAATGTACAAAATTTTAAGTGTTCATAAGTGCCAACCTAGTGGGGTAGGTTGTAACAATTGCACTCTTTGTACTTGACATCAATTTACACAGTTTAGGGATAATTTGTACATTTCAAAACAACTTTAATTAGTTGCAGATAAACATAGGAAAATCACAGCAAAGTTTGAGGTAAATAACAATGCAGTAATAGAAATAAAATGAAATAAAATTTAAGCTTTAGGCTAAAAGTGTTACAACCATCCATAGTCCCCCCTACTACATCTGTAGTTTTTTGTCTTTTTCTACTCTTGTTATATCAAAGCAAACAGATTTGAGGTCAATCATTATTGGATTTTTCTGATATGATAATAATGTATTTAAAGAAAGAAAAAAGATTATTGTACCAATACTATTAAAATGTATATATTTAATGTTATATTATACATTAACTTTGTTTTTTTGTTTTTTATTATATGGACGAGCGCTACTGGGACTTTTTTTTTTTTAAATTCTCCTTTTGTGGTCCATAAAAATAAGAGCACACGGCATTAGAACACCACCAGGGTGAATAAATGTGAATTGCAATCGCCAACCGCTCACCCCTCCCTTTCGAAGCACATAGAGAAGCCATGGTGGCTGATACAGGACATAAATGACGTTGATACAGCAGAGAGTGACTAGCGCTCTGTAGAGCAGTTTGTCCGTTTAGGGCTACTGTAGAAACATGACGGCACAAAATGGTGACATCACTGTAAGGGGACCCACGGTGTATGTAGATAGAAATGGCTCATTCTAAGGTAATAAAAACATAACGGTACATTATATACACCACTGAAAACATAGTTATGTATATTATATTGCATTGCTTTCAATAGATCCTCATAAATACTACCCACTGCACCTTTAAGTCTTTTCATTTGACTTGCCGGCCCAAAGAGAGGCCACAAGAGTTTACACTGAATTAAATGCCAGATACAGGTTGCAGTTTACAGTTTTCTTCTAGGTGGTTAGAATAGATAGTTGTTGTTTTTTGTTTTTTTGTCAATTTGAGCCAATCAAGATTAAATAGTGTAGCACTTTAGGTAACACTTTATTTTACAGTATCGGTACCATATGTTACATGTACTTACTAAAGTAATAACTATAAATTATGCATAATTTCATGCAACTAACCCTAAACCTAACCAAACCCTAATCCTAACCATAGTAAGTACATGTAGTTACCTAGTATAACTCAGTACTTAAATGTATAACTACAGGGTAACAAAGACACCTTAAAATAAAGTGTAACTGCAATTTATTTTACAGTCCTGTTCAACATGTACATAATATGTACTTATTATAGTGATTACAATAACTGTGTACAAACTAGGCACTAAGCATGAACCTACCCATAAACTTAACCCATGAAGTTGCTTTATATTACCCAGTACCACATAAGTGCACGTACTGTTAAAAAAAAAGTGCAACCACAGAAAGTCTAAAGTAGTAATAAGCATTTCTTTCTGTGGGGTGAGAAGCTGTTTTTGTAGTATGATTACATCAAGTACCCAAAACACTTGTACTCAGTAAATGCCTGCATTTTAGCAAGTGATCCAAGTATTTTCCAGGTATTTTCTCATAAATAAAAAAACTAAACTTTTTGTTCTTAATTTGAACCTACTTTTTGTAAGCATCGTGTAGTGCTGTTTCACAAGCTGAAATTAATTCCTTCACTGCTCTACAATCACTTGAATGTTGTGCAAAATAAAGTCCTCTAAAGCTGGAGCAAGAGTTCTTGCTTGGCTCGGTCCTGGCATCAGGCTGATTCTTGAACAGGACATCAATCCACACAATGTTCCACACAGCCTCCGTCTCATCTCAGTGACAAATTAGGAGAGCTGCTAATATCAGACTCAGAGGAAGTGCTCTTGCCAGGCTCCATTGGGAGAGAGCCTGACCGATATTAACAGAGCATCTCCCTGTTCCCTTGCACCATGACGGATGAAAAGCATTCCAAGGGGTGGCACACCATGCGTGTCCCTTTCCATCCTGCCTTCTGGCAGCAAATATCACTTAACCATGCATCCAGAAATCTCTGATGTTGAGCATCACACCTTACACCAGGTTATGCATCTTTGTGTTGGCCTTGGATACATGGTTCGTGAATGAAGGCACTGTCATTTACAGCTTTGTAAATCTGACAATATGCAGATTTTGGTTAACCCTTAAATGCATGAATGTTTTGCCAATCATTATTACATATTCAGGTCTTTAGCAACCCGGGTCTATATCTAACACAGATGGATCTCTACCTGTCGCAAAAATATAAAACTCTCCTGTTAGAGTAACACTTACAGAAGAATAAAATAAAGCATATTTTGTTACCTTTTGGAGCTTGGAAGGGTTCAGTTTGAGCAGATGTGTTATATCACCACTGTCCTCGTCAGAGCTCATTTCCCAGTACATTCAGCATCTGGCTCATATTCACCATCTCAAACATATTCTCAAAGCTATCATTTTCATCTTCAAAATCAATATTTTGATCGCTGACAGCTTCTTCACCAAGTGACAGTAACACTAGTATTTGACGGCATTCAGTACTTGCTCTGCAGTAAATCGCTGAGCCATTTCAAGTTTTGCTGATGATACTTCATATTCATTTGTTTTCTGCCCTCTGGTAACTATGAGTGAAACATCACTTCATCATTGTGTATCAGACATTGCCACCTGATAAAATAAAGGTGAACTGCACTTATCATCAAAGATTCAACTTTTGTTGTGCAGAAAAAAACATACTTACACTGTTATACACCTCAGGTCCTATACATTGGGAAAACAGGCACTCTTTTATTTAATTTTTTTCTAGTTATATTGGTTATAATGAATGGATTGAGGATAACTAAAAAGGTTGATGTCTCACTTTAAAAAATGAATAAGGAATAGGGTAGTGAATGACGTCCCGGGTCACTAAAGACCCATGGTATGTGTTTAAGGATTAAGATTCTGATTAATTTCTGTGGTTATTTTTTTAATGGTTAACTCTTTCCCAACCAGCGTTTTAAAAAAAAAGTTGCCAGCCACCGCCAGGGTTTTTGATCATTTTCACAAAAAATGAATGGCCCATAGAATATTTTGTTGTATGAATATCTGAGCATGCAATATATCAAAATTAAAGAGCAGACCGTTTTATTCTAGCTTCATGCATTCCTTTTTTATCAACACTTAAATATGGGTAAGTTTCATAAAAAAAGCTACGTTTTGAACAAAAAGCTGAGAAAATCACGTTTTTGTAAAAGACTACATCCAGATCAGATTCAGAACGATGACCAAACACAGATGGAGTAGATCAAGTCCATCAACACCCCTAATGCTTACACAGTCCTATAGCTCGTTCTGGGTTGACATTTCATTCAGTAACATTAGGCAGTTTTGATTCATATGATGTTTAATGTCAACCCGTTCTCACTCCCAAGGCGTCAAAATCCAAATCATGGTGAAGTGCCTTCCGCGTCACAGTGAAGACGCTAAAGGTACCCCTAGGCCTCACTATATCGACACGCTGAGTGCTCCATTCATTTCAATGAGAAACCTTTGGCATCATACACCGATGCGTTGGACATGGGAACCTTATCGTCATGATGATCATATATTGGGTTATGATTTTGCCTTTATGACATGTTGGAGTGTGATTGTCAATTTAATCAGCCAGCATAATTTAATTTACATTTATTTTAATTACGCTATTTAGACACGTTTTAACATGTAACCCAACCCAACCCCATTCCATCCCTAAACCTACCCATTTGTGTGTTATGTGATATAAAACACAGATATAACAGGCAGATACGACTGCATTCACAATTTATTCAAAAAATACAAATATCTCAAGTGTTCCGAGGCCAAGTGAATGATTTGTGTGAAGGAAATCCCCAAAAGCAATCAGCATCTCCATCCGCCGAAGATCATGAACACATTACATTGTTAAAACTGACGCCCGTTACGTCAGTTTTCATAGTGAAATTGCATTGGCTCTCGTATGTCTCATGACCAATTGCGTCATTATGTCAGCTTTGATTGTAAAATGTCATTGGCTCTCGTGTGTCTTGTGACCGATTGCGTCATGCTAAAGAGTCGAGTGTATTATGAATGAGTCTGTTCACGGATCCCCAAAGGATCTAGCCCACCTTGGGATGCGGCGATCGACATCTCGCCGCTATCTGGAGTGTGAACAAAACGAACGAGGCGTCAGAGACGGGCCGCTGTTTCAGTCCAGCACTCGCGGGAAGCGATGTGCGAGAGGGGGGCGTGGCCCGAGGAATGATCGTCGGGGTTCTTAAACCACGCACCGCCCTCAGGTCACCCTGGCCACCAGCCAAAGTACCACCTCTCTCAGAGACGGTAGATTGGGGTGTGGCAGAGGGGACTCTCTCTCCTTGCGGAGATCACTGAGTCTCGACCGCGACATCGCGATGGTCACGTTCCCGCAGTGGGAACATGACACATCCACAATCACTGCCCGAACGTGCTGAAGCCCAAACACGTCGAGCAGTGAATGTGCCCATAGACAGCAACGGAGATCGATTGCACCCGGAAGTGCACGGGCGAACCGTCTTGAAAAAGACGTGCCACGCGCAAGCTCTTTTTGTGAGAGGAAAGCTCTGCAGAGTGCCGAAGCGCCCAGTAATAACACACACAGCTGTTGCAGATCACTGCACAGATCAGCAGGCAGGCAATGCGAGATCGCTGGAATGCGCCGTCACACCAACACCCTGGAGAACCGCTCGTCTCGAAGACTGAAGAGAGGACTTCAGAATTCAGGCTTGTAGGAGTGAAGAGATGCTCTTGGCTCCAAAGCAAAAACATAATGCAATGTTGCCAGCGTACTTCCTTATATACCCACAGGGTGGGGCGGAGTTACGCATGCAAATTCCGCATGCCCATGGCATTGGCACTGCCATTGGGCGCTGTTGAATTCTCGAAGATGATAGGCTTCTAAACGAAACCCGTTCTCGTTAGTCACTAACGTACGTCGTAGTGACTGAACGAAAGGGAACCTAATTTAAACCGGGTTGAATTTGTTTGGTTTTGTCAACTATGAAACTTTTTTTTGAAAAGTTTGATTAACTTTGTGTAACAGGTCACATGCTGCTGATGTAAGTGTAAACAATTGCAAATGATAGCAAAACAATAAACACTTTATAAAGCAAAATCCTTAAGAGGAGAGCATGACCAAAACACTTGAAATGATTCTGATTCCTGACTTGCAGAAACTTTGTTTTATTTCACAAGAGGCATTTCCTCTGTCCCCCCTGCCTCAGAAACAGCACATTGAGTACATTAGATACAGTAATTGTGTACAGCTTTCTTTAGCTGACACAGTGTAAAAGTGAGTGATGTCCTACCATGTATCAATGATGCATTGCTAAAGATGCCACATACATAGAGCAGAGACAAATGGGGGAAGTTTCAATGATCCCAAGTGAATGACCACCCATTCAAAAAAACATTGCCTGTCTTTCATCTCTCTCATTTTCTGATTTCAAATTTAAATAATCTAATGCCAAAATTGAGAATTTTGTCTATTTGCTATTCTAATAAACATCTCTCCCAAATCTCTCTTTTACTTTTGGGACACTAATGCATCTTAGAAGCAGAATATGTGAGCTCGCATTGAAATATGATGAATGTGAAATCAGTGTAAAGTAAGCAAGTGCCCTGAAATCATAAACATACCAAACAAAAACAAGTGAGAAAGGCAGAGTGCGCATTTGATGCTGATAATGCATGGGCATGAATGCTAATGATGGGATGAGGTAAATAGATCAGTTTGTTCCACTCTGTCAGGGTACGACTGACATCATGGTGCCATGTCTATATTTATTGAAATCATATTTGTCTGAAGTGCTGTTTTGCTGTCAACAAACAGCCTGAACCAATAAGAGTCAGTTACCGCTGTAGAACATATCGGCATGCACATGCACATGCAGTTGCACTTTATTTGAAGATGTCTTTGTTACAGTGTAATTATGCAATTACGTACTGAAAAATAATAATCAACAATATGTACTTACTATAGGGTAGGGTTAGGATTAGGGTTTGGTTTAGAGTTAGTTGCTTTTATTTTATTTATAATTTACTGTTATTACTATAGTACGTACATGTAATATTTGTAACAAAGAGAGTGTAAAATACAGTTACCATATTTTGTGCATTGCTCATTGATGCTTATTTGACTGAAAGAGTGTTTCCGCAGGTCCGTAAAAGTTAGATTTTTTTAAACTCTTTTCCCGCCAAACACGCAATTTTAAGTGTTTCCTGGTTTTCACTGTTATATGCTAGGGGGTGCTATTACGCATCTTCTGAATGAGTACAGAATCTCCTGATCAAAACACAGATGAAAAAGTCACAAAAAGACAAGCGATGTAAGCAGGTGCATATGCAACATGATCATCAACATTAACAACCCCCCTCCCGAAGCATGGTCAAGTGCCTTCACAATGAAGATGCTAAAGGTACCCCTAGGCGTCACTTTATCGACGCGCTCGGTGCTCCATTCATTTCAGTTGTTTACCCAATGCGTCAAATCAAGACGCATTTTATTCTTTGCATTTGTAAAAGCAGACATGATTTTATTAATGTTTTATTCATATTTAAACATTATATTAATGGAGCAACTAACCCAACTCCTACCCTAAACCTACCCACTCCTAAACAATATAAAACACGTAACAGGCAAATACAAGTACAGTCACAGGTATTTATTTCAAAAACTGACCAAAAATAGTATAAAACTTAACTCATGCTGCATTCCAAATCTTCTGAAGTCATACGATATCTTCATGTAAAGAACCGAGTTGATCTTAATGTTTTAATCACTGAGATGATGATCCTGCCGCTCCGTGAACAGACTCATTCATAATACACTCGACTCTTTAGCATGACGCAATCGGTCACAAGACACACGAGAGCCAATGACATTTTACAATCAAAGCTGACATAATGACGCAATTGGTCATGAGACATACGAGAGCCAATGCAATTTCACTATGAAAACTGACGTAACGGGCGTCAGTTTTAACAATGTAATGTGTTCATGATCTTCGGCGGATGGAGATGCTGATTGCTTTTGGGGATTTCCTTCACACAAATCATTCACTTGGCCTCGGAACACTTGAGATATTTGTATTTTTTGAATAAATTGTGAATGCAGTCGTATCTGCCTGTTATATCTGTGTTTTATATCACATAACACACAAATGGGTAGGTTTAGGGATGGAATGGGGTTGGGTTGGGTTACATGTTAAAACGTGTCTAAATAGCGTAATTAAAATAAATGTAAATTAAATTATGCTGGCTGATTAAATTGACAATCACACTCCAACATGTCATAAAGGCAAAATCATAACCCAATATATGATCATCATGACGATAAGGTTCCCATGTCCAACGCATCGGTGTATGATGCCAAAGGTTTCTCATTGAAATGAATGGAGCACTCAGCGTGTCGATATAGTGAGGCCTAGGGGTACCTTTAGCGTCTTCACTGTGACGCTCTTTGTTACAAATATTACATGTACGTACTATAGTAATAACAGTAAATTATAAATAAAATAAAAGCAACTAACTCTAAACCAAACCCTAATCCTAACCCTACCCTATAGTAAGTACATATTGTTGATTATTATTTTTCAGTACGTAATTGCATAATTACACTGTAACAAAGACATCTTCAAATAAAGTGCAACTGCATGTGCATGTGCATGCCGATATGTTCTACAGCGGTAACTGACTCTTATTGGTTCAGGCTGTTTGTTGACAGCAAAACAGCACTTCAGACAAATATGATTTCAATAAATATAGACATGGCACCATGATGTCAGTCGTACCCTGACAGAGTGGAACAAACTGATCTATTTACCTCATCCCATCATTAGCATTCATGCCCATGCATTATCAGCATCAAATGCGCACTCTGCCTTTCTCACTTGTTTTTGTTTGGTATGTTTATGATTTCAGGGCACTTGCTTACTTTACACTGATTTCACATTCATCATATTTCAATGCGAGCTCACATATTCTGCTTCTAAGATGCATTAGTGTCCCAAAAGTAAAAGAGAGATTTGGGAGAGATGTTTATTAGAATAGCAAATAGACAAAATTCTCAATTTTGGCATTAGATTATTTAAATTTGAAATCAGAAAATGAGAGAGATGAAAGACAGGCAATGTTTTTTTGAATGGGTGGTCATTCACTTGGGATCATTGAAACTTCCCCCATTTGTCTCTGCTCTATGTATGTGGCATCTTTAGCAATGCATCATTGATACATGGTAGGACATCACTCACTTTTACACTGTGTCAGCTAAAGAAAGCTGTACACAATTACTGTATCTAATGTACTCAATGTGCTGTTTCTGAGGCAGGGGGGACAGAGGAAATGCCTCTTGTGAAATAAAACAAAGTTTCTGCAAGTCAGGAATCAGAATCATTTCAAGTGTTTTGGTCATGCTCTCCTCTTAAGGATTTTGCTTTATAAAGTGTTTATTGTTTTGCTATCATTTGCAATTGTTTACACTTACATCAGCAGCATGTGACCTGTTACACAAAGTTAATCAAACTTTTCAAAAAAAAGTTTCATAGTTGACAAAACCAAACAAATTCAACCCGGTTTAAATTAGGTTCCCTCTCGTTCAGTCACTACGACGTACGTTAGTGACTAACGAGAACGGGTTTCGTTTAGAAGCCTATCATCTTCGAGAATTCAACAGCGCCCAATGGCAGTGCCAATGCCATGGGCATGCGGAATTTGCATGCGTAACTCCGCCCCACCCTGTAGGTATATAAGGAAGTACGCTGGCAACATCGCATTATGTTTTTGCTTTGGAGCCAAGAGCATCTCTTCACTCCTACAAGCCTGAATTCTGAAGTCCTCTCTTCAGTCTTCGAGACGAGCGGTTCTCCAGGGTGTTGGTGTGACGGCGCATTCCAGCGATCTCGCATTGCCTGCCTGCTGATCTGTGCAGTGATCTGCAACAGCTGTGTGTGTTATTACTGGGCGCTTCGGCACTCTGCAGAGCTTTCCTCTCACAAAAAGAGCTTGCGCGTGGCACGTCTTTTTCAAGAGGGTTCGCCCGTGCACTTCCGGGTGCAATCGATCTCCGTTGCTGTCTATGGGCACATTCACTGCTCGACGTGTTTGGGCTTCAGCACGTTCGGGCAGTGATTGTGGATGTGTCATGTTCCCACCATCGCGATGTCGCGGTCGAGACTCAGTGATCTCCGCAAGGAGAGAGAGTCCCCTCTGCCACACCCCAATCTACCGTCTCTGAGAGAGGTGGTACTTTGGCTGGTGGCCAAGGTGACCTGAGGGCGGTGCGTGGTTTAAGAACCCCGACGATCATTCCTCGGGCCACGCCCCCCTCTCGCACATCGCTTCCCGCGAGTGCTGGACTGAAACAGCGGCCCGTCTCTGACGCCTCGTTCGTTTCGTTCACACTCCAGATAGCGGCGAGATGTCGATCGCCGCATCCCAAGGTGGGCTAGATCCTTTGGGGATGACAATTAGGTTGTGCTCCGCCTCCGGGTGTGTCAGCACTGCCTGATCTGACCTAGAGTTGATAGCCATGTTATCTCGGGCAGCCGCGAGCCTCGCGCTGGTGTGGAACTCCGCCCAGACGCAAGTGCTCGTGGTTGCGCGATCGGTTTTTGTGGGCGGCACCCGACAGCTGTTGGGCCCCGCCCCCAATGCCTTTCGCTCCCAAGGTGCATGAGGAGATCACGCGGTCCTGGAAGTCCCCGTGCTTCCCGTGACCGTTTGGTGGCCTCCTCCGCCTTCTCTGCCCTTGATGGGGCCGCGGCCTAGGGTACACTGGGGCCCCCTCCCCACTGTTAAACAACTCTGTTGCGCACTCCGGTGTCCACAGAGGGCTTTGACGTGGTGTGGCTGTCCTAAGCACCCTCCCTAAGCCTGTGGGCTCGTCTACTTCGGTGGCGTGGTCCTGCAGTGCTATGGGGTAGGCCGCCGCCCCTTTGCACATGCACAAGGGTGGAGCTGACCCAGGGCTCTTTGTTGAGCTGCGTGCCGCCACTGATCCCGCCCTCTGGGTGGTGAAGGTGGCCACACGCTCCCTCGGTCGGGCGATGTCCACAGCTGTGGTCCGGGAGAATTTCCTGGCCTTACCTGGTGATATGGGGGGGTTGACTGAGCCCGCCTCCTCAACTCGCCCATATCCCAGGCTGGCCTCTTCGGCGGCGCGGCCGAGAACTGCGCCCAACAGTTCTTGGCCGCCCCAGAGCAGACTGAGGCTGTAACACGTACTGCCCCGGCGGCTGGCTGCTGCACCAGCTGCCGGCCCAGTCGCCTCAGTCCGCTCGCCGCCGAGGGCGCCCTCCCTCCTCCCGTCCGGCCCCAGCAGCAGCCTTCTCCGGGCCGCGCCGTGGAGGTGGTTGCAGGATGTCGCCCAGTCCGCTCCTCAGCCTGGCTAAAACGCCAGGCTGGAGGTGGACAACTCAGAGATGGGTTCCAGTTCTTTCCAGGGGATGGTAGCAGGGCCTCTCCTTCCCCCGGTGGAGGGCCGGGGGAAAATCCTTCTGCTGCTGGCCCTCGGGCTAGCAGCGCTTGGAAAGAACTCATGTTCCTGTCTCTGAGGATCCAGAGACCGGTGATGGCAGTGTGTGCCGCCTCCGGGCCGCGCCACTCTCGTCCCTCTCTCTCGCCAGCCTCCTCTCAGAGCAGACCCCAGTGGAACATGCGTCCTTCCCTGGTCTCCTCTGTCAGGACACAGCAGTTAACCGTGCCCCCGCACCGGGACGCCCAACAGCCTCCCATGTCCGGGCCGGTAACGCTGCCTCGCTGCCCCACCCTGGGTACGTCTGTGGTCCGATTGACCCCGCTGGTGCAGTTCCTGGGAGTCTGGCTTCAGCTTCCGGGACTGTTCCGCTGGGTCGCGAAGACCGTCAGGCGCGGCTACGCTATTCAGTTCGCGCAGGTTCCTCCCCGCGCTGGGGAGGCCGCCCGCTATGATGGGGCCTATCCCCTGTCATACGTGCGGAGGTTGTCACCCTACTGGCGAAGGGTGCGATCGAGCCTGTCCCTCCAGCCGAAGTGAAGTCCGGCTTCTCAGCCCTTGCTTCATTGTACCCTAGGAAACCGGTGGGTTATGGCCAATCCTGGATCTACCCGTCTTGAACCGATCCTTCTCAGGCTTCCGTTCAGGATGTCGGTAGCGAACGCCTCTTTGGACGCGTTCGTCCGGTAGATTGGTTGCAGCGATCGACCTGAAGGACGCTTACTTCATGTCTCCTTCCTCGACGCGGGCCGTTCCTACGGTTTGCTTTGAGGGGCGGACATTCAGTACGCAGTCCCCCCATTCGGGCAGCTCTGTCCCCTCGTGACTCTACGTAGTCTATCGAGGCTGCCCTTGCGCCACTCGGCAGCACGGGGTTCGCATCCTGAACTACTTCGATGACTGGCTCATACTGGGTCACTCTCGTAAGCACTCTCGTAAGCACTCTGCGGACACAGAGTCCAAGTGCTCCGGCACTTAGCCCGTCTGGGCCTTCGGGTCGACTGGGAGAAGAGCGACTCTGCCCCGTGCAGAGGATCTCCTTTCTCAGTGTGGTTTCCAACTCGGTCGCAGGTGCGTGCTGCTTACCAGCGAGCGCGCACATAGTCTCTGCTGACTTGCCTTCGTCAATTCGAGGGCGAGAATGCGGTCCCACTGAAGCTTTTCAGAGGCTCCTGGGGCATATGGCATCTGCAGCTGCGGTGACGCCGCTCGGATTGCTACATATGAGACCGCTTCAGCACTGGCTACGCGATCGGGTCCCGAGATGGGCATGGCGGTCTGGCACGCTCCGGGTACAAGTGACTCGGGCCTGCTTACAGACTCTCACCCCGTGGTCGAACCTCTAGTTTCTACGGGCCGGTGTGTCCTTAGAACGAGTTTCCAGGCATCTTGTTGTATCAACAGATGCATCATCCACGGGCTGGGGTGCCATGTGCAATGGACAAGCAGCCGTGGGCTCCTGGGCAGGACCCCAGCGCCTTCTGCATGTCAATTGCCTCGAGTTACTGGCAGTACAGTTCGCCCTGCACCGCTTCCGAGCGTTGCTGAAGGGTCAACATGTACTAGTCAGGACAGACAACACGGCCGTAGTAGCGTACATCAACCACCAGGGCGGTCTACGCTCCCGCCGTATGTCTCAACTCGCCCGCCATCTCGTTTTATGGAGTCAGAAGCATCTGAGGTCCCTTCATGCTGTCCACATCCCGGGAGCCCTGAACCGTGCAGCCGACGAGCTCTCAAGGCTTCATCCACTTACTGGAGAATGGAGACTCCATCCCCAGACGGTCCAGCTGATATGGGAACGGTTCGGCGACGCACAGGTAGACCTGTTGCCTCCCAGGACTCTTCCCATTGCTCCCTGTATTTTCCCTGACCTATGGTCGGCACGGATGCACTGGCGCACAGCTGGCCGTCGGGGCTACGCAAGTATGCGTTTTCCCCCAGTGAGCCTTCTCGCACAGGTCTGTGCAAGATCAGGGAGGACAAGGAGCAGGTCATGTTGGTCGCCCCGTTGGCACGGCCAGACCTGGTTCTCAGAACTGTTACTCCTCGCGACAGCCCCTCCCTGGCCTATTCCTCTGAGTCAAGACCTTCTCACTCAGAGACGGGGCACCCTTTGGCACCCGCGTCCAGCGTTCTGGAAGCTCCACGTGTGGCTTCTGGACGGGACGCGGCAGGTTTGAGTAGCCTTCCACCTGCGGTGGTCGCTACCGTCACTTCCGCTAGAGCAGAGTCTACACGACACCTCTATGCGTTGAAGTGGAACCTCTTCGTCACATGGTGCTCTTCCCGCCAAGAAGACCCCTGGAAATGCCGATCGGGTCCGTGCTATCGTTTCTCCAGGAGGGGGTGGGAAGAAGGCTGTCTCCTTCCACCCTTAAAGTGTATGTGGCCGCAATATCTGCCTACCACGATCTCCTGGGAGACAATAAGGTAAGTCAGCACGACCTGATCATCAGGTTCCTGAGGGGGGCGAGGAGACTGAATCATCCTCGCTCTCCTCTCGTTCCCTCTTGGGACCTCTCAGTAGTCTTAAGTGCTCTGCAGAGGCCTCCCTTGAGCCTTTGCGGTCGGTTGAGATTAAGTTCTTGTCTATGTGAATAATAATGTATACTGTACATTGTATATTATTATTATTATTATTATAGCTTATACTGTTTAATGTATGTTTAGTGTATATTGTTTAAAGTATATGTATATTGTAAGTATGTGTATATTGGCTAAAGCTGTGAGAACTACACTCACATTGTGTAAATTATTTATTGTTTATTGTAGAGTTTACTGTGCTGTGAGTAATTGTGGGCGCATCAGATGTGTAATCTGTTGTTGCTTAAATGTTGTACATGTCATGTCGTGACTGCTATGTTGCTCGGAACTGCACCAAGAATTTCACCTGCTGTTGCACTTGTGTATATAGCTGTGTGACAATAAAGTGATTTGATTGATAAAGACGGCTCTGCTGACCGCATTGGCCTCTCTTAAGAGGGTCGGGGACCTGCAAGCATTTTCGGTTGACGAAGCGTGCCTTGAGTTCGGGCCGGCTACTCTCACGTGATCCTGAGACCCCGGCCCGGATATGTGCCCAAGGTTCCCACCACTCCGTTCCAAGAAGCCAGGTGGTGAACCTGCAAGCGCTGCCTTTGGAGGAGGCAGACCCAGCCTTGGCATTGCTCTGTCCAGTACGCGCTCTCCGCGCCTATGTAGACAGTACGTGATGTTTCAGGACCTCAGACCAGCTCTTTGTCTGTTATGGTGGAGAGCGGAAGGGAAGTGCTCTCTCAAAGCAGAGGTTGTCTCACTGGATAGTGGACACCATTGTTTTGGCTTACCAGCAGCAAGGTCGACCATGTCCCCTTGGGGTTAGGGCACACTCCACCCGGAGTGTGGCCTCTTCTTGGGCTTTAGGCATGGCGCCTCGCTAACAGACATCTGCAGAGCTGCAGGCTGGGCGACACCAAACACATTCGCCAGATTCTACAATCTCCGAGTGGAGCCAGTGTCCGACTATGTACTCGCCCCTACGGGTGGCCGGTAATGGGCCAGGCTCAGGTGTCTCGCTTGCTCGCCATTCCACTCCACGGACTGGATACGTGCGATATTTTCCCTCAGGTGAGCTCCCCGAGAGCCCTGAGCTCCTCCAGCACTGCTTACGCCGACATCAGTTCAGTCTGCCCTTTCGAGCCCAGACCCTCATGTCCGGCCAGGTGCTCCGTGTGCATGGTTCCCCTCCGGCGACCCCCACACGAGTATTTCCACCGTAAGCCTCATCAGTGAGCAGGTGTCTTTCCCTTGGCAAGTCCCTGCCACCCCTAGGGTTAAAAATCCACCCTCTGGCTGGTACCCTAGAGATCTTCCATATGCAGCCCTTAGCGGGTCATATGTGTATTCTTAAGTCCTCCCTACGGGTAGGCATCTTGGCATTCCCTCACTGGGATATGCTTCCCAGTGTACCTTGGTAATCCTGTGATAAGTGGGAGTCCTTCGTCCGTACTAGTCTTACGACAGGGTACTCACACTTACTCAGGGCACTGGATGACAGCTGAGTGGCGTTGTTGTATTGGAACCCCCATTCGTTAGTCACTAACGTACGTCGTAGTGACTGAACGAAAGGGAACATCTCGGATACGTATGTAACCCTCGTTCCCTGAGGAGGGAACGGAGACGTACGTTTCCTTTGCCACGTCAGCTGTGTTGCTGGTATGCGGAGTTCAGTCTTGGCTCCTGCAGCAGTAACATAATGCGATGTTGCCAGCGTACTTCCTTATATACCCACAGGGTGGGGCGGAGTTACGCATGCAAATTCTGCATGCCCATGGCATTGGCACTGCCATTGGGCGCTGTTGAATTCTCGAAGATGATAGGCTTCTAAGCGAAACCCCCATTCGTTAGTCACTAACGTACGTCTCCGTTCCCTCCTCAGGGAACGAGGGTTACATACGTAACCGAGACGTTCTCCAGGTTCACTGCACTCAGTATAAATGTTCTGTCAACTAAGGGGTTGATCCAAGTTTATGAATAACTAAACAAGCGTTTAAGAAGTGTGACGTACTATATGCAGTGAACAGCCAATCACACAATATAATGGGATTATCAATTTGACTCACTTCCTGCAAGAGAATCGCAAGAGATCATTATACATTTTTTTATTGATTTAAATGGATTTAAAAGGCAGGGAAAAAACACTGCTAAGAGAAAATATTAATTAATAATGCTATATTATGAATTCATTTAATTCATTAATATAGGTTCACAAAGTGATATTTATATAGTAAACCTTTTAAAAGATAAATATGAAATATAGCCAGGAGTATGATTCTGACATACATGCAAAGACCTGGGCTTTCAATCGAATAAAATTAAAAAATATATATATATTTATCTCATAATTTGTGCAGTTGTTATAATTTAATGCTAAAGTCCATTTTGTAAAACACGATATGTTATAGTTTCAGAGTTGACAAAATCAAACAAATTAATCCCGATTTAGATGAGGATCTGCAAATTAAAATGTAAAAATTGATTTATCTCATAATTTCTGTAGTTGTTATAGTTTGATTTTAAGGCATTCGGGTCCATTTAAAAAAAAAAAAAAAAAAAAAAAAGGAGGTCTAATATATATTATAACCTATTATTACACATATATTGTAAATAGCACAGAGGATCACTTGGTGCATCACCTCTTTTGACAGTCATGTTGAGTTTTCATAATTAAAAAGCACAGTGGCTCCATACAATTACGCAATCTTCCCTAGTAGGCGAAAAACAGTATGAGTAGCATGCCCAAATTCATAGTATTCATAAAACAGTAGGCAAAAAAGTGCCCAGATTGCCTGCTACTTCTGTTGAAATTCTGAAGTGTGCATCCATTGGACACTTTACCATCCCACGACCCCACAGGAAATGAGTTGTGAATGGCAGTAAAGCAACACAACTGATGCTGCAGGTCACATGACAATGACACCATGATGAATGTAATGATTTTTTTACAGTCGGAAAGTAAGTAGGGGAGAACTAGGGGAACTAATGAGGATTCAAAGAAGGGCAGGTCAGTCAGATCAGTTGTGAAGACATTGCTGAAAACCAGTAGTGAGGATTATGACCTTAGACAACAAAAACATTTGTGTTGCTTATTCGCAGCCATTTAGCAGCTCAAAGCCAAAAGAAGTAAAAATGTAACATGTGCCCTATCAAAGGTGTTCACCCAATGATGGTTTGAATATAGGGTTAAATGGCTTTTAAAAAGCTGTTCATTTTCCTGGATTCCTTGCATCAGTGGGTTAAATCACACAGAACAGAATGAATAAATTGGCTAACTGTCTAAAAATTGAAGTCAAGTTCAATTTGTTAATGCATTACCTATGACAGTCCAAGTAAAGCCCTTTTCTTTTTTTCAGTCTTTTTTTAAAAATTGGCCACTATAAAATATAGACTGAGGCAGAAGTTATAGAAGTTATTTACAGTTTGTTACTGTCGTCCTCCATCGCTGCGGCTTTTCCGGACCTTGGCTCCTGTTTATCTAGGGGCATTGTTTTATTACCTTCAAAACTCTACTGGGAGGATCTTTGCGATGGAGTTGCCTAGCAACAGGAACTGGCTGATGATCTGCTGGATCTGAGCTTGCTGAAGGAGCGAGAGAGAGGAAGACAGGGAAGGGGCATGGGGAACGGTCTGCTAAAAAAATGTGAAAGGCAACAAAAGTAGCAAATAATCAAGATTATTTTCCTCTCTTTTTTATAGAAAGACATTTTCAGAGAGACATTTTCAATAGACGTTAACATTTTTGATTATTGTTTTCTTGCATCGAATATTGAACCCACTGAACCAGAAGAGCTGTGTAATTGGAAGAAAAGAAAAGAAAAGAAAGACGAGAGAGAGGAGAAGAAAATGGATGAAGCTTTGCTGCTGTGGTCACCTTGTTTTATTGCTGGCTTTGCTTATAAAGAAGGTCGATCGCAGAGGAGACCACTTTCAAAAACTGCCTGACAAGACATTTAGCCACAAGCTTTCCTCTCATACCTCTCATGATTTGCAATTCCTTTGAGAGGAGTTCTCCTTGCTTCTCTTTATCCTTTGAAATGAAACACCACTATTTCTCACTCTCTCGCTCTCCCTCTCTCTCTCTCTCTCTCTCTCTCTCTCATACACACAGGTATATTTGATAAGCACTTGGCACCAAATCAAAATACTACTTTTAGGCTAAGGTCAAAAGAAAAAATAAAGAAGTATTCCATGAGTACTTTTAGCAAGTACGTACACAAATTTCCCAATTAACAACAGTAAATAAACCATTGAATTAAACATGACATTTGAAGTAAAAAGACTGAAATATTTTTTCTACAAAAAAATACTCCAATAATGTGTTTAATTTAAAACTAAAAAAAAAATTAAAAATCAGTTTATATGGTGCACAACATTACAAAACCTAATCGGACAACAGATATCCATGAGTGGAAGCTACATTTACATTTCTGAGGTCTTACAAGTCAGGAATAAATGGTGTTACAGTCCCTCGAGACCACCAGGACCCCTTCTGGAGCTCTTCTACCATAAAATAAAGACACTCCGTGGCACAGCAGAGTGCTCCTCTGGCACGCCACCAAATGCATCATCATAATTACAACAAACAGTTACAAGATAATTGTTATTGGTGACTCTACAACAACACAATAGTGAAAATGTCAGGTCTGTTAGCAGGCAACTTTTTTGTTCCCCATTTACAAACTTCCCTTCCCTTCTTTTTTTAATAAAAAAAAACATTTAAATGTTAAGTATGTTGATTTTGATTTATTCAGATGACACAAAATCTCATCTCAGCACTTTTGATGAATGGCTACGCTATTTTTCATTTCGTCATTTCATCATTTGTGAGATTTAGTCAGTTGAAACAGTTTTGATGTTGATTTAATTTTGGGTTTAAGAAAAATAGTGATCTATGACATTGTATTATGTTGTATCAAAGTGTTTTGTGTCTATTTGTTAATGAGGGATTTGTGGACACAATGTTTTTCAGATTAGTTGAGTGAAATCATTACATTTGCATTAATAGTGTTGCTATATGACATATCTTCAATTAATTATGTAAATATTTATATGCCTGTATAAGTCTATTTTACAAGGATTCTGCTTTGTCTGTCATCGGTTATTCAATTATCAACTAAATTATCAAATAATTGTTTTTTAAATACAATAGTTTTAGTATTTTGCATTAATGACACAAATAACGATTCAACAGTTATTTTGGGTGGGGCAACTTACACCTGACATCTTGAGCTATAACAACTAAATCAGCAAATGTTATTTATTTTCTATAATAACACATTGGCTGATGCATCATCATACTGCACATGCTGAATGTATATATATAATGTAATATATAATATGTTACAATTTAAACCAGGGTTAAATGCTTCTACATCAGTGTTGATGTAGAAACACCTAACCCTAAATGAGTATTCACCTCTCATTTCCCTCTTATTCTTATTTTTTTTTTTTTATTTATGGGGTTAGGGTTATGAGTAGGGATATGGTTAGGATTACATCTAACTCGACAAAATCCGGACGTGTGTTCACAGTTATCAGTGTTATCAGTTGCAGCAATTTCAATACAAACCTTGACTGTCTATATTATACACCGATCAGGCATAACATTATGACAGGTGAAGTTAATAACACCGATCATCTCTTCATCACGGCACCTGTTAGTGAGTGGGATATATTAGGCAGCATGTGAACATATTGTCCTCATAGTTGATGTGTTAGAAACAGGAAAAAGTGTAAGGATTTGAGCGAGTTTGACAAGGGCCAAATTGTGATGGCTAGACAACTGCAGAGGATCTCCAAAACTGCAGCTCTTATGAGGTGTTCCTGGTCTGCAGCGGTCAGTATAAGTGGTCCAAGGAAGGAACAGTGGTGAACCGGTGACAGGATTATGGGTGGCCAAGACTCATTGATGCACGTGGGGAAGGAAAGCTGGCCTGTGTGGTCCGATCAAACAGACGAGCCACTGTAGCTAAAATGGCTCAAGAAGTTAATGCTGGTTCTGATAGAAAGGTGTCAGAATACACAGTGCATCGCAGTTTGTTTCGTATGGAGCTGCATAGCCGCAGACCAGTCAGGGTGCCCATGCTGACCCCTGTCCACCTCCAAAAGCGCCAACAGTGGGCATGTGAGCATCAGAACTGGACCACGGACAATGGAAGAAGGTGGCCTGGTCTGATGAATCAGGCTTTCATAATGTTATGCCTGATCGGTGTCTACTACCATTCAGAATTTCTGTATTTTCTTTTTTTATATTTATATTAATGTTTTTAATCAGCAAGGATGCATTAAACTGATCAGACATGACAGTACAGACTCAAATTCAAATAAATGCTGTTCTTTTTAACTTTCTAGTCAAAGAATCCTAAAAAACAAATTATACAAAACTTATTTCAAACACATTAAAAAATATTTTTGTATATTACTAGAACTGTAAGTAAAGTATAGTTAGTTTAAGAATATAAAATTTCCTGTTTCTTCCTGAACTTGCTTACATGCGCACCCGCACACAGTCTGGAGAGAACTTTAGTAATTAGCAAAGGGCTAATGATGTGCATTGAAGCCTAAAGGAATGGACGCCAAATCCAGCAAGAAAGCAGAGACTGAAACAAATGATTTCTCTAGAGGGGATCTGTGGGACAGCTCTCCACACCCACACAACAGCAGTGGAGAGACATCACAACCTTCCATAAATCACAACCGCTTCCTGTCAAAGAGGGAATAGACAGGAAAGACAGGACGAGAGATCCAAGTGTATCATGTCCAGATAATCTAACGGTTTACAATGTCTGACATAAGCACAACTGTCACTAAAAGAACAGTAAAGTCCTTGCGACTCACAGTTCTTGTGGATACTTGTCAACTTGTAGTTCAAGACCATAAAATACAGTTTGGTCCACTGATGCCGATGTGCAGGAGTTTGGAGAGTAAATTATATATGTCATTTCATTTGCACTTGAGTAAATGTGTACATATGTACAAAGTAGATGTTAAAAGTCACCATCAAATTAGTTAGAGATGGTATAGTTAGATTGCTTGTCACATAACTTCGTTTCAATGACACACGTCACACAAACCGATCTGCATATCAGTTACAATGAACTCTACATGAAAATAAACTTCTTCTTTTTTTTTTAAAGAGACTTAAATGGCTCCTAAAATTTAAAAGACAAAATGTGTAGTCAGAGATAATAAAAATATATAAAAAAAAAATACAATTAAGACAAATGAAACTTGGTCATCTGGTCAACATCTGGGAAACTAGTCTCACACTGAAGATTCAGTCCCCTTCACTCAAAGAATGAATTAATTCAGGGACATACAAGAGCAAAAGCCTCAATCTGTTAAAATCTCAATCATACGTGAAAGAAAGACATCTGAGATGTTTACTGAATCGGACAGAGCATCTGCATTGCAAGATGCGTGTGATATTACCATGTCGCAGTATCTGATGTGAACTTTCTCTCTTCATCTACCTTTCACTCACATTTAATTAAATAGAAACATCAGTAAGATCTTTCTGTCTGTAGCCTTTTTTATCTCCTTTCTGTGCTGCAGCTTATCATAACATCGTCACACTTTTTGTGTAAACAGTTCAACCTGTTGTTTGGAGCCATTTGTGAATATCGATTTTAAATTTTGAACACATTGCATTATAATTTATTCTATGAGACTTCATGATGGTGTAAAGAAACATGACAAGATGTCTTTTTGTCAGTTCCCAGGCCAAAAAAAATCTATGTTCTCACTGTTTGCAAACAACCGCAGGCTTTCGCAAAGTAAATGAGTTTTGATGTGTACAAAGCAATGGTGTTACGAATGTCATACCATTTTACCCAATGTTTTTCATTTAGAAAAATAAAGACGATTTGCATATAATCTCAGTTACACAGTATATTTATATAAAGCATCACAGAAACAAAAGGAAGTCAAACTTGACAAATTATGTTTCTGCTTATTTGTGTACTTAATCTTCACACTTCAGCTCTATACAAACAAACACGATGCTTTTTTTCCCCTTGTCTGATGTTTATTATACATGTACAGAAGAAAAAAACATATCCCCATAGAAATATATTGTCAACGTTGTCAATATATCCAATGCTTTGCTTCCTCTAGCAGAAGACAACTCTCTTCCTGGGAATTCACCAAGAATGTATCACGCCATTTATGAATTTGAGCTTTTGCATTGTTTGGTCCCTTTCTTTCAAAGTGACTTACAGCATTTTATAACGGTGGTTTATAACGGTGGTCATGGGAACCAAACCCACAACCTTTGTGTTGCTACTGTATCATAATGCCAGAGGGGCTACAATTTTGTCAGGGCTCTCCTCTGACAGCTCTGTCTGTTTTGTCATTGTTTAATGTGTCTTTGTTTGTGTTGTGCTTGAACACATGGTTCTGTCTTGGTTTGTGTTTGCCATGTGCTCCTTGTGTCCTGCCTCCTTGTTTCCTGTTACCACGCCCCCTTGTTTAGTCCTTAAGGCCAATTTATACTTCTGCGTCGAGTGTACGCCGTAGTGTACGCCGTAGGCTACGCGCGTAGCCGACGCCGTCGTGAGCATTTATACTTCTGCGCTGTTGTCTGCGTCAATGTGCAGTTACACATGCAGACGCTAGTATGCAGTGTCCTCGGGCATGTTGGTGTAATCAAGAGAACAGCCGAAGAAGAAGCCGCTTCGTGTGGAGAATCTGTACATTCATGTCGGAGTATCAGCAGCAGTGAGAGAGCGGCTTTTCTTGCAGCTTGAGTTGTTGTATCTAAAGCAAATTAAGCATCTCTAGTTGATTAGTAAAGTTAAATAAGGCGATCTGGCGCTGGAATGTGTTTGTGAAATCATACAGAGCTCGTGGCACTGTTTTCAGCAGCGGTGGCTCGAGCAATCGATTGCTGTTGCGGAGACTTCATTCACGAAATATACCCTGATGTGTCCCTGTTCTTGATATACAATTACTGATTAACATCTTTGGTTTTAATGAGAAAATAAATAAACTATACTCAACGGATCTATGTATTTATTTACTACCATAAAGAATCGCAGGACTGCAAAATATTGTTATAGCAGACGTAAGGAACTATCATCCAATTTCTGGACACACACACACACACTCCTATCGCAGATTTTTTATTTATTTATTGACCTGAGGGAAGGGTTCTGGCAGACCAATCACAGCGCTTGCGGTCCGCGTAGAATTGACGCGTTGTTACATTTTTGGAGAGGTGCGCGTCAGGGTACGGCATAGGGTACGGCGTATCCAACGCGTCTATGCGTAGGGTACGCCGTACCCTCTGCGTGCACTCGACGCAGAAGTATAAATTGGCCTTTAGGCTTGTTCGACTTCACCCAGCGATGCGCAGACCGATCGGCGGCTGACTTGAAGCAGTGCATGCCGGTTAGAAATTTTGTCTGACTTGAGGCAGCGCCGACGCCACGTGACAGTGACGTATGTCAACAAAGTGCCGCGAGAGCGAATCTAGAGCAGTCGGCTGATACAGCCGGTGCAGTTTCTACAGAGCAGCTGCAAGAGGCTGCACAGACTCTGATGACGACACAGCTGTTCCTCGATTGGCTGGATTCACCGCATGACAGCAATCACGTGTGTTTCGTGTTTATTCTGAAACCTTCAGCTCCACTAATGCGCACAAATCTGTTTTTTATAACAGTAAAACCTCCTTTCATGTAGTCGCGATGTTATATTGTCATGTTTATCAAAATAAAACTGATAAAAAATGTAAACCCCACTTCATTGATAGTGTAGGATTATATGTTGAACTTTATTCTTGTACAAACACACGCTGTATTAAGCAGTACATAAAGTATTACATGACAATAATGTCTCTGAAACCTCTGTGTATTGCCAAATATTGCATTTATTTCACTTCAGCTGATAAAGTATGCAAACACAGCGCGAGCGTCACTACGGGAAGCAGAAAGTGTCCGACTTCACGTCTCCGTTTGCAGCTCCTCCCCGTCTGCACGCGGCTACTCTCGCCGATCAGTTGAATCCGGCCGCAGCCGATGTCGAACACACCTCTTGTCTAGTCATTGTTAACTAACTAATTGTGTACTCACCTGTTCCTTGTCTGAGTGTGCTCACCCTTTCCTCATGTTCTCTGCTCCTTGTTTGTCTGAGTGCGTTCACCTGTTCCTCATGTTTTCTGCTCCCTTTATTAAGTGTGTTCTTTCCCTCATGTGTTGCTGGTTTGTTATATGTTGTACCTACGTGTGCTGTTTTGCTAGTATTGCTAAGTGTTTGTGCTGCCTTTCGGTCTCGTCTTGTTTTCTGTGTCTCTAGTTCCTGTCCTGCAAGTAGAGCTTCCCTGGCAGCTTGCTCTCCTGGCCTAGCTGCAAGCTTGGTGAGTTTCCTGATAAGACCTGACTGCATTGCCTTAGGATTCCTGGTATCCTCTGGTCTCATGCTGCTCTGTCAGAACTGGGGCCTATACAATGAAGCCAGTTTAGCTGGCTAGCCAGATATGTTTAAGCTTAGTTTGTGCCAATCCTAGGTTTTAGGTACCATTAAAGTGGTTTGGCTTTTAGCAGTGTTCATCTCTATAGTAACCTACATTCCACGGCTAACCTGCTCCAGGACAGGTTATGTTCTGGATAAGAGATCTCAAACTGAAATTGGACCAATCAGCTGTAAGCAAAGTGACACACCTCTGATGCAATAAAGTCAGTTTTACTGATCCACAGCGTGTGATTGGCTGTTCACTACTGATGTCACAGCTAAACTCAGGATCAAAGCCCGAGTTGACAGAGAAAGCTGATGATCAGCATCATGGGACCAACAAAGCCTGAATAGATTGGTTTGGTTTGGTTTTGTCAACTCTAAACTAATCCTGTAACCCTGAGATTGTTAAACTACCATTATGGTACAGCCCCCTGCTCTCCAGTCTACCACCTTCTGGAGCTAGTTATAGTGGCTGCTCTTCCTGCCTGTGATTGTGCTCCTAACCTGCCTACTATTTGGACTGTTCACCTCCTCACCATTTCTTGTCTTGTCAGCTGTTTGTCAATAAACCCCTGATCACTCATTCCTGCTTTTGAGTCCTCTTTCATAGAACTGTGACCAATTTACTGCCCATTTTCCACAGGTTAAGCAAATAGCAACTTCTGTGAGTGAAACAAATAATCTAGTATGTGACTAATTTACATAGACGACAAATTATGAAGTGAAAACTATCACTGATTTGATTGAAATACAACACTGGTTAGTGAATAAGATGCAGTTTTGGCACTGAAACATGCAAATGTGGAGCAACAGTTTGGTAAATTTGACTTGAAACATCAATAATGTTTGGTTTGTTTGAAGCAACTCTCAAATGTTTCCGGTTTAATGAGTGCAAGCTTCAAAGACCAGGTTATTCATCAAGCAGGTTCTGTTCATCACACAAATTATCACCATGTTGTAAATCACATATCACAACGTACAGATTTTCTGACCTCATCTCATGCCGGAAATAGAGGAGGAGGGAGGCATGGGCAGCTGTGGAGTACGAATAGAACAAATCTGCACTCGGAAATGTATAATTTAATCTTGATCATGAGTTAATACACCATATGCTCCTTGCAATTAAGCTGTCCATGGATAACCCATCTCTAATTTGTTAAGAGTTCAATGCAGCGTAAAATCTGGGGCAGGTCATTCCCCTGAGTTTAATCTAGCTTGCATGGTGGAAAGAGAGGGACAGTCAGAGGGACAGGGAGAACGAGAGAAAGAGAAAGATAGTCAAGGTCTCTAATTACCAGGGCTAAATCACCAATAAGAGAGCAGTGCTTCAAAACACCTTCAGCTCTACTCTGTCTTCATTCAGTGATTTATAATTAGACAAAGAGAGCGAGAAAAAGAGAATAACAGAAAGAGCCGAACATGCATCCATATATTGGAATGGAAATAGCAGTGTAACTCCAGAGGATGCAAGTTTCTTCTTAATGGGGAATTTACATTGCCAAGACATTTCATTTCAGGCCAATTTAACTGAGTATTCTATCACAGGACATGCAAGATCACAGAACATTAAGTGTATGCTTGCAGTTTTGCAACCACAGATCTTAAGCCAGGGGTGTCATGCAGCTTTTTTTTGAGGGGTCATCAGTGGTGGTCCAGGCTCACTTGACACCTTAGACAAGATCAGACATGAGGAAATAAAGTAATAATCTTTTTTTTTTTTTTTTTACATTTTCTCTATAGCACAGGTTTTCACATTTCTGATGCCTTGAACCTCAATTATGATGATTCCCTTATGAGTAAAATTTTTTCTAAAATATAAAAGCTTATTTAATTATTTTCACATATACACACACACAGACTGTTCAGCACATCCCACAGATGCTCGATTGGATTGAGATCTGGGAAATTGAGGCCAAGTCAACACTTCAAACTCGTTGTGCTCCTCAAACCTTTGAGGTAGGGTGCATTATCCCAACCCATTCTCACTCCCAAGGCGTCAAAATCCGAAGCATGGTCAAGTGCCTTCCGTGTCACAATGAAGACGCTAAAGGTACCCCTAGGCATCACTATATCAACGCGCTTAGGTGCTCCATTCATTTCAGTTGTTTACCCAATGCATCAGATCAAGATGCATTTTAGTCTTTGAATTTGTAAAAGCAGACATGATTTTATAATTTTTTTATTAATATTTAAAGGCTACTTTTATATTTTGGAGCAACTAACCCAACTCCTACCCTAACCCTACCAATTTCTAAACAATATAAAACATGTAACAGGCAAATACAAGTATAGTCACAGGTATTTATTGCAAAAACTGACCAAAAACAGTATAAAATCAAGCTGCATTCCAAGTCTTCTGAAGTCATACAATGCCTTCATGTAAAGAACCGAGTTGATCTTAATGTTTTAATCAATGAGATGATGATCCTGCCGCTCTGTGAATGCACTCATTCATATTTCATTCAAATAATACACACGACTTTTTAGCATGACGCAATTGGTCACGAGACATACTAGAGCCAATGCAATTTCACTTTGAAAACTGACATAATGGGCGGCAACTTTTTTAATTGAATGTTTTCATGATCTTCGGTGGAAGGAGACGCTGATTGCTTTTGGGGATTTTCTTCACACAAATCAATCGTTTGGCCTCGGAACACTTGGAAAATGATTTATTTTTGAATAAATTGTGCATGCAGTCGTATCTGCCTGTTATATCTGTGTTTTATATCACATAACACACAAACGGGTAGGTTTAGGGATGGGATGGGTTGGGTTGGGTTACATGTTGAAACGTGTCTAAATAGCGTAAATAAATGTAAATAAAATTGTGCAGGCTGATTAAATTGAGAATCACACACCAACATGTCATAAAGGCAAAATCATAACCCAATATATGATCATCATGACGATAAGGTTCCCATGCCAAACGTGTCTGTGTATGACGCCAAAGATTTCTCATTGAAATGAATGGAGCACCCAGCGCGACAAAAAATTACGCCTAGGAATACCTTTATTGGGATGCAGAAGGCACTTGACCATGCTTCGGATTTTGATGCCTTGGGAGTGAGAACGGGTTGATTATCCTACTGAAAAAGGCCACAGCCACCATGGAATACCGTTTCCATGAAAGGATGTACATGGTCTGCAACAATGCAAAGGTAGGTGGTACGTGTCAAAGTAACATCCACATGGATGGCAAGACCCAAGGTTTCCCAGCAGAACATTGCCCATGACACTGCCTCTGTCGGCTTGCCTTCTTCCCATAGCTCATCCTGTTGCCTTGTGTTCCCCAGGTAAGTGACGCACCCGCACCCGCACCCGTCCATCCACATGATGTAAAAGAAAACGTGATTCATCAGACCAGGCACAACAAACTGTGATGCACTGCATATTCTGATATCTTTCTATCAGAACCAGCATTAACTTCTTGAGCAATTTGATCTACAGTACCACTTTTGATAGATACTGACCACTGCAGACCGGGAACACGCCACAAGAGCTTATTCCCTTCACCGGTCATAATGTAAGCCAAGCTGCTTGAATTTTTTCGACAGGAGTGGCATAAAGTCCCCCAACAGCAATGTGACAGACTGATAGGGTGCATGCCAAGACGTAGGAAAGCTGTGATTAGAAATCAGGGTTATTCCACCAAATATTGATTTCAGCAACAACAAAAAATCATTTGGCCTGGAGCCCCCTCAGTTAAAATGGACACAATGCTTCTGTTTAACCCAACAGCCCTCTCCTAGACACCACACTGTCTCCTAGACACTTAACTGCTGCGCTAAAATGTTCCCTAAAGAGTAAGAAATAACACAGTAAGAGGCAGATGAGGATGATTCATTTTTCATCCAGATCATCACAGATACCTAACTACAGTGACATGTTATTTGCTGTTGCAAATTTGTGAGGCTGTTCTATGACTAAGCTATGAAAACAGAGGAGGAGGCCTGAGCCGGTCAAACCTGTGAGCAGGCAGTAAGTCTGAAAGGTAAATCATGGCTTGCTCTATAACATAAGCCTCCATTGGGAGAACTGTGTTTTAAAGCCCTGTCTGACTTATCGATCCAGAGCCAAAATTGCACACAGGCCCCTAAATACACACACAAATACTTGACACTCACTGTTGACTCATTTAATTAGATATGGTCACAGGGGAGGCTCAGGTCTGTGAACCAAGCCTCCACCATTTTGTATAGGAGGACGTGCCGTCACCTCATCTAACAAACACCTAGAGACATCCGCAATATTTTATCAATTAGTTGACTTGCATTATTACTGCGAGTAGGGAACAATGACAGGACCCAGTCGCGGAAAAGTGTAGAACACAGCACCCATCCTGCATACTGATGTTGCAGCTGGGTGAGCTTTAAATCCAAACAGGTCTTACGGAATATTAACTGATTAATTAGCATTCACATCACTTGCGCAAAACAGGCTTAATTGAATCGGGCACAGCAGTTTTGAGTGCCGGAATCTCAGTGATGTTAATTGTGACGTTTGGAAAATTGAGTCTCTAATTAATGGCTGATGAAAATATCGTGTGAGTGCGGGGAAAGTCAAATTAGTACTTCTATAAATTTATCTACAGAGCTAATATGGCAAAATTAGTATTTTCACTTTAAAATGTGTGTACTTGAGAGATATTCTGCATTAGCAAATAACTGCGGACATTTTACGTGTACTTCTATTTCTCTCTCTCTCTCTCTCTCTCTCTCTCTCTCTCTCTCTCTATCTCTCTCTCTCTCTCTCTCTCTCTCTCTCTCTCTCTCTCTCTCTCTCTCTCTCTCCAGGGGACGTTAGAGCATTAGAAGAAAAAAAAAACCTTTTTGAAGTGAAGAGCAAGTTCAATACTTATCTAGTACCTTAAATGATTTGTCCAAATGCATGCTGGCTGACAACATCAAGCTTAATTTGCAGAACAGCACTGTTAGACTACGAACTGAACTGAGTGAATAAGTAGCAGTGTCATGACATATGTACACTATACCAGTATCCGTCAATTCCCACAGGCCTCCTTCAGTGATGTCAGAGCAGAAGCTTTGACTGATTTATGAGCGAAAATATGTCTGCTCTCTGCAAAACTCTCAAGAGGATTGAGAGAAAAACCATAAAAGAGGGGTATATTTATGTGATTAATTTACTATTTGGATGTATTCATTATTACACTTTTATGTCTTGGACATTTTATGTTGCTCCACTTCCATATTTAACTTTCACCAGTCACCTCTGTCTTTCCCCAAGCCATTTTTTTCAGGCTCTGCCAAGTCTCTCCTAGCAATTCTTACTCCCCCTCATATCATTTAAAATCTGAATGACTGCCTTTGTTCCGTGGCACACAAAATAAGATATTTTGAAGAATGTTTAAACTTTTTTGTCCATACAATGAAAGTCAATGGGGTCCAAAACATGTTATTCTTACGAAGCGTACATACTTTCATTCTATGGGAGGAAAAAAAAAAAATATCAAGAGCTTTTTTGTTTCACAACAAAAAGTCATTCAGGTTTGGAACGACAATGAGGGCAAGTAAAAACGGCAGTAACTTGTGATATTTAAATATGGAAGTGAAGCAAATGAAAACCACATGAATGTGAGTAAATTATGACAGGAGTGTCATTTTTTGGCGAACTATTCCTAGAAGAAAAAAGACAGCAAATTACACATTTTAAAATATGTGCATAATTATGCACTTACATACAAATATTATAACTTAAACTTTAAAGACATTTATGTTCACCATAATCACTGGCATTAAGAACATGGCCAAGCAACTACCTAGTGAGAAGGAAATTTCTGTGGCGCTCGTCCACTGAGAATCAATTGTTTTTTGATCAAGTTTCATCACAGTGGAGTCAGTGCACATTTTCTTCCATAGACGTCACCCTGAGAAACAATTACAGTCCAAACAGTCTTAATGACTTAATTTAAATACTCACGGCACCACAGTGTCACTTCAGTGGATTCAGTGCCTGGTTAAATTGGATTATGGGTTGTTAGTGAATAAGAGGTGTTTGCAGGTTTTTGGAAATTTAATGCAAACAGGTTTTGCATTAAATAACCATACGAAAAAGTGATGCAACTTTAGTAAATTCACCCCTATAGATACCAGCCCTCTGTTGCTGAGTTCGGCAAAGGTAAGGATTACACAGATGACGAAGAAGTGTGCTGACATCAAGCACATCCGAGTACAAGAGGGAGATGAAGGTTTGTGTCCAACAGCCAGAATCAATAGGTACATCAAAACTATCGCTGATACTTCAACTCTTCCTTTCCTCTGTTTTATTTATCTCTTGTTTATCTCCGTCAGCACACAATGCCAGAAAGCAAAAAACGCTGACAAACACAACTACAGCATTTTCATTTTTCTCTCAAATAAGATAGCTGGTGCGTAGCTGCAGAAGTCTAGCTGAAGGAAGTGCTTCCTGACCTCCCCTCAAGCCTAGCACACTCAATCTTACATGTCTTGATGTAGAAGTGAAACATCATGACCTCCTCTCTGTCAGGAAGAGAAGTATTTGTTTCAGCTTCATCTGAAGAGGAATCGAAGCGAAGTGCCCTTGACAGGGTCACGGAAGAGTTGATTTGCCATTTTGGGAGCCTTTTAAACCTAAAGTGACCTAGTTGTCGCCATGGGAACCCTGTTGCAACTGCAATGCAGCTAGGCAAAGACAAGGTGAGATTCATGGTCAAGAAAAGCGATCTTTGAGCCAGTACCATTTTAACAGAATGCTAAAATCTTCCCAATACTGCCTCCGATTCTACTAGGTTTATCACTTAAAGTCGGCACAACATGGAAATTCACCCATTCATCTATGCCAGTGTTTTTTAAAGGATTAGTTCATTTCAGAATTAATTTCCTGATAATTTACTCACCCCCATGTCATCCAAGATGTTTATGTCCTTTTATTTCTTCAGTCGAAAATAAATTATGGTGTTTGAGGAAAACATTCTCCATATATAGGATTTCAACGGCAACCAATGGGTTGAATTGCAGTTTCAATGCTGCTTCAAAGGGTTCACGCAATCCCAGACAACTTTGTACCTTTTTACCCCTAAAATGTTCATAGTAGTACTTTAAGGGACATGAGACACCAAGCTTACGGTCGGCTGTCAGCCATAGAGACAGAGTGACACGCGTCATAATCTGAAGATCACGCCCACCGGGGGGGAAAACAATCGAATGCTCTCCATTGACTTTGCATTGCGTGAAGCAGCCTCCTTGTCATTTCGGACAAACAAACAAAACAATGTCTAAAAGCAGATATGTGACAAAGTGTACAGCAAACAAGCTAAACAAACCCCACAACCAAAAACCCAGAAGTTTTTATAAGCTGTTGACCCAAAAAAACAAGCGTTTAAGGACAAAAAAGTGGATACAGGCCATTGAGACATAGCGCAACACGTTATATTACACTGAGAACTACGCCCACTGTAGGGGAACGTGATCAGCGACAGGAAATATAATATATAAAACTGACATTTGGATATTTGACTTAACAGTGACAAAATGTTTACTGCACACATACGCATACTGAGTGTCAGGATCCCAAAATGTACACATTCCTGCTGAAGCGTCACGTTTTACTTCCTTTATCCACTTTTGTCTCCTTAATCTCAATTCTTTTTGGGGTCGACAGCTTATAAAAACTTATTTCTGTGTTTTTTAGCTTGTTTGCTGTACACTTTGTCACATGTTAGCTTTTAGACATTGTTCTGTTTTTTGTTATAAGTCCGAAATGACAAGGATGCAGCCTCACGCAATGCAAAGTCAATGGAGAGCGTTGGATTGTTTTCCCCCTCGGTGTGGGCGTAGCCTTAATACACTCTGTCTCTACAGTTGGGCCGTCGGTGAGCGTCTGTCAGGTTAGTTTATGCTGTGTTCCATACGTCGGCTCTGGTTGGGCTCACGTCGGTGGCAGTTCACCCGATTCAGCATGTTGAATCGGCGTCTGGGCCATTGGTGAGAGAGATCACTCTGATTGCCTGTTCAGTTTAGCAGCGGGTCAATGCATGAGAATAAAAGTGAAAGTGATGAAAGCGAGCAAAGTCATCAAGACGGTACAGACAGTTCTAATTTTAGTCATCCTAATAATTCCAATACACAAATATTTTCAAAGCAACATATCCAAGAGCTCTCTGACCCCTCCATAGACAGCTATTTAATGAACAATTTCAAGGTCCAGAAAGGTAATAAAAACATATTTAAAATAGTTCATGCGACTATAGTGGTTCAACCTTAATTTTACGAAGCGACAAGAATACTTTTTTGCGCAAAATACAATGCGCAAAAAACAATCAAAAATAACGACTTTATTCAGCAATTTCTTCACGTCTGTGCCAGTCTCCCGCGCAGTTTACATTGGTCAACTCCTGCATCAGCATCACATGCATGCGTCGTGGTGCTCACATAAACAGCATCGACCAATGGTATGCTGGCGTTCTGGCGTAGCTCTGATGTAACTCGGAAGCGCTGTATTGTATTTACTACTTCAACAGCGTAGAACACAGATGTAAAGAAATTGTTGAATAAAGTTATTTTTGATAGTTTTTTGTGCACAAAAAGTATTCTCGTCACTTCATAAAATTAAGGATAAACCACTGTAGTAACATGAACTATTTTAAATTTTGTTTTTACTACCTTTCTGGACCTTGAAAGTGTTAATCAATTAGCTGTCTATGGAGAGGTCAGAGAGCTCTCGGATTTCATAAAAAATATCTTAATTTGTGATGAGCGAAAGTTTCCCTTTAAAGTTTGTATATCTGCAGTCCCTTTCGGTTTCCCTTTTTTAATGACAAATATGTACCATTGATACCTGCTGATATAGACAGTTATTTCCTTGAACGCAGGCACAGACCACACATGTTGGCAGTCAGCTGTAGTCTTTGCGGTTAAAGCACAGCTTTTTGTCCCAGATGTAGCCAATGTGAAGTGTGCACAGTGGCTTCTGTTGGCATTCTTTGACATCGGCTTGGTGTGTCACTGCCTTAAGGGTACATACTCTATGACTACTCTAAGGTTCTAATATACACCTTTTAAGGTACAAACCAGTGACAAGCTGTTGTACCCCTTAAGGTACAATTTGTGATCAACTAAACCAAGTTCCCACTCTACATTTTTCAATAATTTGTTTCACTCGCATGTACGTCTCAGTACAGAATAAATGAACTTTTGCTATTTCCATTACGTTGCAATTTTACATTCTATTTCACCACAGGCCAAATATGTTGTTTAGTTCCATCAATATTAAATAAATCCTTTTGTGTGTGTTAATGATGCAAATGCAAAGCATTAGTACAGGCAACTGCCTTTAATGCAGTCACAGTCTGATGCCATCGGGGCTAAATGATCTTGTTCCAGCTGTGGGATTACATTATTTTTTTTCCAGGTCATCATCTTAATTTAGGTCTAGGGTCACTTTCATTTAAACTCTGCTGTTGCTTTCCTGAAATGAACCCATGGAGGTTTTTTTCTGCATGTAAGCTGACATTTAGCCCTCCAGCTGAAAATATTACCATCAAATTAGAGGGCTCTAATGGAATCTTTGCCATGGCACCTCGATACAGTATAGCCACGCAATCCTGCAGGCGCCGCACTGCATTTGCATTCTGATTTTATTCCCTTCAGCAAATCTTAGTGAATAATATTAACACACGTTCTAAACTGCTTGTTCGATGCGGCAGTAAGAATCACATGCCCATTTTGCTTCCTGAGTCCCTGCAATCATCCTTCCTGCCGGAATCGAAGCCACATAAATCACAGCACATTAACTTGCAATTAGGGAGACCTTTGAAATTCCTCTCTCATTTCATAAAGGCTTCTACTAAAAGAAAACCAATCATTTTGCTTTCTGCCACTATGACCTCCCTCCCTCCCATTCTCCCCTCATTGAAGGAAAAAAAAAACAATTCTTCCATCGACTCCCTTGAGTCACTGATAACATCGAGAGCGTGGCTGGTCAAAAGCCAATTAGGCCCCAGTCAACACACGTTTATTTTCAATCTGGTTCTTTTTCTGGCATAAAATTGGTGGCATTAATGTTCTTGCTGCAGGATTTTTTAATAAGGAATTCATGTCCAACACAGCTAACAGCAAAAGAGCTGATTTCTTCATTATAAATTGCCTAGGAGTGAGGGAAACTTCAAAGTGTTGAAGAATTACATTCAAATGTTCTATTTGTTCATTTAGAGGAGAAATACATGGGTAAAAATAAAGGCAAGAAGGTGGGCTTTATTACAAAGTTTTGAGCCTGTTTATATCACCATTGCAATTTGATTTAAGCATTCGAATCATATTATTTTCCAGTTTGCTATTGAGTTGACCCTTCCAAACCCACTGTTATGTTGTTCGTAAAGATACTCTGGGTTGTCTCCAGACATTTTATAGATGGTGACATGTGTTGACAAGTATCTTTTTATAAGCGTGAAATAAGCATTTCTCAGAAGAACAAAAAAATACCACATTGCTTCTTATTAATGAGGCTACCAACTGATTTGTGCAGATCGGGTTAATTGATTTATATCTTGAGGTATCTGTATTGGAATATGCCTTTGAAATCTCTCTTTTTACCCACGCATCCAGGGTAATTATTTCCGCTATATAAGAGAAACAAACAATTTTGGGAAATTTGAATAAAAAATATGACGTCCTACCGAGAAGCAAAAACAATGTTCTAATTAAAATAGACAATAAAAAATAAAAGTGATGACATAAGAAAAAGAGAAGAGAAATAATCCTGTTTAGTCAACTTAATTCAGTGTTTTAGCATTAATTTGAGCATGGATGTGTCACCCTCATCAGGAGTTCATCTATAAAATGTTAATTGCATTAATGATGATAATGATGATGTTTGTTTTTAAAGTGAACATGCAGTGATAGACTACAGAGTGTTTGTAAATATACAAAGCAGATGGCTATACTGTATTATTCAATCATGTTTACTGACATGCATGCAAACTTGAACGTGAACATTCTGTTGACTGTAAGTAACTTTGCAACTACATGACAACTAACTCAGCAGATATTAAGCAATATTCTATCACTTTATTGTGATGGTCCTCCAACAGACATTCTACTATAACTTTGCAAGTACATGTCAACTTTTTCTAACCCTACCAGTCTACTTATACTCTACCAACACTCTAATGAGAGTTAGACATGTAGAAGCAACGTTACTTATAATCTAGTCTCGCATAGCCAGACCTTCAGACTGACGGCAGAAGGTCTGGACTCTATCGCAGCTTTCATTGGTCAAGGACCGCCCAAGATGACACAAGATGTAACACTTGTGTTTATGTGAGTGAAAATGTTTTGTCGATTTCCCTGCAATAACAAAACACACGTTTTGTGTGTGAAATCGCGTACATCCTGTAGAATTCAATCAATCAGATGACGACTTTGAAACTCCAGGAGTGTTTCCAGATAAGTGTGCCATATGCATCAGACGTTCAGCTAACGGTCAGTGGGCGTGACATCTGAGGCTGAGAATACTTATAAATCAACAGAATGTGTTAAAGGAACCATCAAAATAGAGTGAAATTATTTAAAAAATCAAATGTATTCCTGTGTTGCCAAAGCTGAATTTTGATAGCAGCCATTACTCTAGTCTTCAGTGTCACATGATCCTTCAGAAACCATTCTAATATGATGATTTGCTGCTCAATAAACATTCGGAATTCTGTGATGAATAGAAATGTCAAAAGAACAGCATATATTTGTAATAGAAATCTTTTGAAACAATGCAAATGTTTCTGCCACTTTTGATCAATTTTATGCATCCTTGCTGAATAAATGTATTCATTTCTTACAAAAAAATGCCCTGCACAAACCTTCATATACCGCGATAAAGAGAATTCGGTAGCAAACAATCCACTCACATGTACAATAAAATGGACAATGAAGAATTGTAGCGAAGCTTTTGAACCCGGAGAGTGAGTTATCTGAGAGGGATGGATTGTAGAGGATGCTCTCTCAGCTATTGAATGGGCGTAGCTGCTCATTTCAGCAGTCTGTGACCCTCGATCTGATTACATCTGCCATTCTGTCTCTCATGCCCCGCTGAAGCTGACTTGAACCGATGAACTCAGCCCCAGAGCATTCAAACCGCTCTGCAAAAGCTGATTCCAGCCTTAAAGAGTCTTGGTGGAAGTTGGCCTGTAATGCTATGACTAGCTTTGTGCTTTCTTTTAAAGTTCGAGGGCAGTTCAAACAACAAAATATAGACTTCTGCCTCACCCTCTCAGGGGGCCCTATTTTCCTGCTTCTGACATGTTGAGCCATGGTCTCTGAGCTGCCACCTCCTCCTGTTCTTCTCAACCTGGCCATAAGGCCTCCAGTCTAGAGAAATGGCTTTGGCTGAGTGCTGAGCTGTCTGATCAGTGGCCCGACCAGACCTGACAACCACCAGAGGCCTCTGAAAATGTAATTTTCTCTAAAGTAGGGATGGTGGATGTGTGGTTGGATGAGTCGAGCTCTCAGTGAAGACTCTTGGAGATTGTGATGCGGCTATGAGAGAGATTTAAGGTCGTCAAGGTCTTTTCCTCAGATAAATGTTGTCAAAACGTGTCTTGGTTATTTTTAGTCGATTTACTGGAATATGCACGTGAAACAATAAAGAGCAGCGTAAGAACGCTGGAAAGATCAAAACATTTCAAAATCAGTAAGGGAGATGCATTCTCCTAGTAAGGAGAACTCTACAGCGACCTTTTCATAACAAGAAAGGTTTTGTCATGCAAAGCACAAAATTTGGTGATTGACTTACCTATGAATTCCCCTGATGGCCATGAACTTGAATGCCACATCATCCAAATTGTAGCATTCTTAGGCAAAACTAGCTTTGAAAGGGATTTATGCTTAGGGGGGGAAATGGAACAATAAGGAAAAGTGCACAAGAGAAATTGAAGAAGAGGCAGAGAACTGAAAAAAAGAATCTGTGCTTTTGAGTTCTGCAGCACGCAGTGTCACATTCTTCACCTCAGGACTGGCGAACACTTAACTCGACGCTGTCGCGATTCCTCCAATTACTCCTGACAGCCTCCCCGTTCGTGTGGGAGGTGGCTCGCCCCTGAAGTGCTCGGCGGAATACCAAGGCGCCACAACATCAATTATTTAGTCCATCTTCCCATTCGCATGCTGCCTTAACAGCTTCAGTTTTGTCCCATTAGAAATAAAGGGGCTGACGAGATTTTTGCCCATGATTTAACTTGCGTATGGGCATATTTAAATAATCATATTAGATACAATATGTGTGAGGTTTGCATGTGGTTTCGTAATGAATACAAAAGTGTGAGATTGATGCACACAAATCTGGGGGAAATGTAATCTCTATGCAGGGTTTGTGTGATGGGGAGAAGTTTTAAGATTGAATAGACTGTTATTGAGATAGTAGATAGTGAGATAGTGAGTGAGATGTGTAAATGTGGTGTAAATGGGGCCCAAAATCACTCAAACCAGATCCGGAATCATTGAACTAAATCTTCTATTTTCAACTTTGCAAGTTATGTATTCCTGTTAGCAATAAGCAATATAACATGACAGCTGTGATATCGGTGTAAGTTAAGTTTCAGACAAAATCTTGCCAGTTTCATTTTTTCCCCCACCAATGAAAATAGTTTTAAAAAGATGCCAACAATAAATATTATAATGATATCTAAAGGATCATTTGACACTGGACACTGGAGTAATGGCTGCTGAAATTTCAGCTTTTGTCAGTTACTGAATTTTACTGAATACGGTCTTTGTAAATTGTAATAATTACACAATATCACTGTTTTCAGTGTATTTTTGTTCAAATATATGCAGCCAGGGTGAGAATAAGAGTCTCTTTTTTGAAACTTTCCAAACCCAAACTTTTAAACGTACACACAGACATCCCTGAATATTTTTGGTATGCTGTATGCACAGATAACTCACACTGGATAAAAGTGACTGCCAAATTAATAAATGTAAATTAATAAATGTAGAATGCATCCGAAGTTCATGTAATACAAGTACTTGACTAAAATAACCAGGCATTCCCCTCAAGGAGTCACATACTGAATTAAAATTAGAGCAACCATTTTAGGTGCTTTTTTCTTTTCTGTATCAACACGCAGCAATACACTGATGCAATAAGTGATGTATGCAGTCACAAAATCACAGACCGCGCCTTGCTGAAATAACAAGTGGTCACAAGAGATGCATATTAGACATATTAATACCAGATGCAAATGGTAATGTGTCTCATCTGACCACTTCCTGGCTCTTCCTAAGAGCATACACTACAGCAGATAATTAACCCATATCAGTAAGAAAGAGTGATTGGAGAGGAGGAGAAAAGAAAACAATACTGAAACAGAGAGAGAGTAGAGAGAGCTGTATACAGAGTGGTGCGAGTTTAGCATCAGTACTTTTGGTAACTTATCATTACTCCCAAGGTAAAACAAAACATCAAAAGAAATACATTCAAGCGATGCCCTTGAGTACAACAAATACAGGTAGTTCAAGCTGTAGAGAACTTTGCAGGGGAGAAAGACCAGAGAGAAATACATAAACACTGTGAAAATAAAACTAATGCCACAGCTACAGCTGTTCATTGAGATGGCTGAATCAAATGCATGGTCCCTGTTGATTTAAACACTGCTACAAATTTTGTATCTCTCGCTTCTCGAGCAGACATGCAATAATACACACAAGAGAATAAATCAAATGTCAAGTTTTGAATTAAATTAAAATCCCTGCATTAAAAAATAGTTCTAAGTAGTCTGAATCTTATAATTGGGCATAAATGTATGAAAAGACAAGTGTGCATCAACTGGTCTCAGAGGGTGATTCACATGGCTGACAGCAGAACTTAAAAATCACAGTGTTTTTTTACTGAAGGTATGGGCTTTTATCTAACTGTATATTAGTGACCTTTCAACATTCAAATTGGAAGGAAAAATAGAAACAGAGGATAAAAACTAAGAGAAAAATTTGTATAGTGGGTGAAAGTAGTCAAAAGTCAAAAATCATTTAAGATTGTAAAGTTGATATCAACAGAAGCCACACTCAGATACTGGATTTTAATTCTTCAAAGGTACTCAGCAGATCTAGACACATTTACATTTCAAAAGGATAAAGATTGCTTTCATTTCTGATGTTTTCCACAAAGGTGATTTTTTATATATTTTATAAAGCGTTTTTAAAGAGTTTATGTATCAATGCGTTTGACACTGTGCTGTCATTCTATTTAATGTACACCCCCCCCCCCCCCCCCCTTTTTTTAATCCTTTTTTTTCCCCTACCTGGTATGGGGTAATTTTACGATATTGCTTTCAAGCCTGAACATTTGGTTCTTCATTTACACAGAATATACACTGTATTGCCAAAAGTATTGGGACACCCCTCAAAATCAATGAATTCAGGTATTCCAATCACTTCCATGGACACAGGTGTATAAAATCAAGCACCTAGGCATGCAGACTGCTTCTACAAAAATTTGTGAAAGAATGGGTCGGTCTCAGGAGCCCAGTGAATTAAAGCGTGATACTGTGATAGGTTGCCAGCTGTGCAATAAGTCCAGTCGTGAAATGTCCTCACTACTAAATATCCCACGGTCAACGCTGAAGCAATTGGGAACAACAGCAACACAGCCATGAAGTGGTAGGCCACGTAAAATCACAGAGCGGGGTCACAGTGCGCCGAAGTCGGCAACTTTCTGCAGAGTCAATAGCTACAGACCTCCGAACTTCGTGTGGCCTTTTTGAAATTACAATTGTGTTGCTGTTAAAACTGATCAGGCACATAGCACATAAAGCGCACATATGCTTTAACTGGCCTTGTTAGATAATTTTTTGCTTATACTTTTATAATGGCTATTATTGATCACTCATAAACTTACATTTAACAAAGAGAGACAAAAATTATGTCACATATAAAATGTGTTTTATGTCACATTTAATTTTATTAGAGTGATAATCAAATATATGCACACACTTATTGTCTGAACCACATATTAATGTGTTTAATATTTTATTTAAATGCAAACAAAAAGAGGCATGGTTGTGTGTTTTATTATTATTATTATTATTATTATTATTATTATTATTTAATTTGTTATAAATATACATGCAGTGAAGATAATCAATATGCGTTGCCTGAACCACATTGATGTGGCTATTAATGTTCAATATTTTGTGATGAAAATGAAAAGAGGCAGAGTGGTATTTTATGACATATTTTGTTTTATTGTAGCCTAAAATATACATACAGGAGTGAGAGTGAGCTGAGTGACGCTATCAAGAACGCTGCTGTTCCATTAGCAGAGTACCGGACTTGTGTCCTCCCGTCCTCGGGAATTCGTTCTCCCGAGTCGAACTTGGCAAGTCTGAACTTGGGCGTGAGACAGCCGGAAGTACTGCTGAAAGCGGCCGTCATCCAGGTGCAGCTCCTGGAGCGCCTTGAACGCACGTCTATTTTGCTTCAGTTCGCTGTGCCTGGATTCAAAATGTTCAAGCGTCCAACTAGACGTGATAGATGCAAATTTGACGCTCTATTCGTATTTGGTGTGAACGCAGCATAAGACATAGGACACACATGGGCCTCTCCTCCTCGCCAACCACATTAACAGTGAAGCCGAGAGCAAGATATGCCTCATCATATTTTCTGCATTTAGCTTTTGAATGACCAGAACCTGCCTGGGATATCTGTGAGACCTCATCTACTGCTTTTCTCTTGCCTTTTTTAAACCGATCCATCTTCCATGCGACATCAGTTAACTTGGCAGTCATTTAGCAGTTTTTTTTATGTCCCCTGCCCCCCTGCAGTACCTGTACACCCCACACTTTCAGAACCACTGCCGTAGAGAGATTCATGCAATGGGTTTCCATGGCTGAGCAGCTGCATCCAAGCCTTACATCACCAAGTGCAATGCAAAGCATCGGATGCAGTGGTGTAAAGCATGCCGCCACTGGACACTAGAGCAGTGGAGACATGTTCTCTGGAGTGACGTATCACGCTTCTCTGTCTAGCAATCCGTTGGATGAGTCTGGGTTTGGCAGTTGCCAGGAGAACGGTACTTGTTTTTCAGGGGTTGAGCTTGGCCCCTTAGTTCCAGTGAAAGGAACTCTTAATGCTTCAGCATACCAATACATTTTGGACAATTTCATGCTCCCAACTTTGTGGGAACAGTTTGGGAATAGCCCCTTCCTGTTGCAACATATCTTGTTCAGTGCAGTGGTCTCTACACTACATTGCCATTACGTTTGCAGGGAATTTAGGGGACCAACCTAGAATGTTATTTTTTGGTCCTATTTAGGTCATTCCATCACATTTACTGAATGTTTTCGAAACATGTTTCTGAATCAATGTACACTGGGCTGCTTTGCAAATACAGTAAAACACAGGATTTGCACAAAAGTTGCCAATACCAACTGTTTTTCCAACTTCATATTCAGAACATGTAGGTACGCACATGTAGGTACGCACGTTATAATTTGTAAATGTACACAAATCGCCCTTGTGAATGTGCTTGTTGGCATGCTGACGACTAATGTGGCAAAAGTTACCATTGCCTCTGACTGTGTACACACATCAGAGCTATGTCATTGGTTTTATTTTTAAGAAGTAATAAAAGTGAGCTTCTGAATTGTATAAGCGGTGAGAATTTTTGGGGCTAAAAATTACAAGCTCTGCTCTCTGTGAACACAATAAGAGACAATGGTAACTTTAGCCACATTGGCAAATTCAGAAAGGCGATTTGCAAACACACACATTATGGATCACGAATGGTTGGTATTGATCCATCTGTGAGAAGCAACTTTTGTGCAAATCCTGCGTTTTACTGACAATCATTTACAAAGCAGCCCAGTGCACATAGATTAACACAAACATGTTCTGTAAACGTGATGGAAGAACCTAAATAGGACCAAAAAATAACATTCTAGATTGGCCCTTATGGGAATGTACTGTAGAGGGAATGTCCTACAGCAGGGGTCGGGAACCTTTTTTGACCAAAGAGCCATTTTTTTTTTCATTTTTGGTTAATGCATTTTTCCAAAAGAGCCACAGTAAAAAATAATATTAAATTATTATTAAAAAACATGCTTTTTTTTCCCAATAAAATTTGAACAATAGTAATTATTAGGTCCATAACTAAAAACAAACACATATGCAGCAAACAATAAATAAGTTGCAATATGGAATTAATTGTGCAGGGCTTTGTGAGGTTGAGTTAGAAATCCTCTTAGTGTTTGTGAACGCACACAGTGCTTACATCTACTGTGTTTACGTGAATACTCGACTTGGCATTTTGATATATTTCTGTAGCCTATTAATTTGACGTGCAGCCGAGGACAAAGCTGTGCTTGTCCGTGTTGCACTCGGAGCATGTGCACAGCATCCTGTCAGTAACTTATCACGCTTTCGCGACTTATCACGCTTTTATAATTTATTTCCGTCAACTGAAATTTGCGTGGATTATCATAAATACACATTTATTTATCACAAGGGTCTCTACGGCAAAAGCGAAAGTACCTGCGAGTGAAATGTCTCTTTTCACAGCAGACCACCAGTTTCAATAAAATGATATATTAACCTTTATATAGCCTACTTTTACATTTGCGCTGCTGTTCTAAAAATGGTTTTCGGTTACCTTTAACAAGCCACAGCTGCTTGAATCCCAGAGCAGAAGCTGTTACCACAGAAACGTAAGTGGGTATTGATTGCTGTCGCGACTCGTGACACTCGCGAACAGCACTGAACATGCGCGGCCGGTACAACTTGAATATTAACTATTATCATACGTTTCATTAACTTCGGTAGGCTGTACAACAAGGGAATTGTAATAGGTTGCTTTTTTCTGCAGAGAGCGGATCTCTGTTGATGTGTCTCATTTTTTTTTCTATCGATCATTTGTTGGTAAAGGGTGAGAGACCTGAGCCACATTATTTTTGTCAAAGAGCCAGGTGTGGCTCGCGAGCCATAGGTTCCCGACCACTGTCCTACAGTAATGGTCCCCTAAATATTCCCAGAACATCCTGAATGTTCCCTGAAGGTCCGCCAAATAACATCCCCCAACCCTTTAAAGAACTCCACATCATGACTGTCTCGGAGCGTTCTAAGAACGTTACCAGGCAATGTCCTTGACACCAGCAGGGATGTTCTGAGAATGTTCTGGGAACATCAAATTTCCAAATAAAATATGGTCCCCCTAAATATTCAGAGAACGTCCTGAATGTTCAGTGAAGGTCCGCCAAATAACATCCTCCAACCCTTTAAAGAACTCCACATCATGACCATCTCGGAATGTTCAAGGAACTTTAACAGGCGACATCCTTGACACCAGCGGGGACATTCTGAGAGCGTTCTGTGAACATAACATTTCTAGCAGGGTATTCCACAAAAATTTAGAGACAACCCTTTCTGTAACATTTTTTCTTAATTTGTATCTTTATTCAATTCAACGGGTAAATAAATAGAAAGAAGTTGTTTTAAAAGAAGAGGAATGTTTTTTTGTTTTTTTTTGTTAAAAAGCGTGGTTATACTCTTTTAAATAGAAGTGTTCATCTTAGCAGCACTGTTTATGCAAACCAACCTGTCAGTAATCTGTGGATTAATTCTCTGTAACGTTTAGACAAATGCCTGAATGACAAGGAAAGATAGATCGACAGACTCGACTGTAATATATAGTTACACAAGGCAGGACTGGCAAGTTCCCATTAGCTGAATCACCTGATGTTCTCAGTGGGATTTTGGGGAGAATTAATTTGCATAGGTTAATATCCAGCAACTCTGAAAATTACACTTGAAAGGATAATTACTTAATTTCCCTCATCCATCCCTCCTCAAATCTTTTTTCCGCTCATCACAGGTTATGTAAATCAAGCCATCAACTGGTGCTGCAGTAGTCAGTGTTTAGACAGTGTGTAACGTAGGCCTGACTTAACTCTTTACTTGAAAGCTTGTTCAGTCACTGAACAGCCATATTAATTTACATTTACTTTAATTCCCCTTTCTGCACCCTTTGTGTCATTTGCATAGGGAGAGCAATTCAGTTCAACTCCAGGTAATTTCTGCAATAACAGGAGTCATTAAATATGCCTTGGGCATGTGCTTAATTCATTTTTATTCAATTGTGAATTAATCTAAAGACCTCTCATTAGTCTTAGATACAGAATTAAAAACAAGTGCTCATTTCCAGCCATCGTTTATGACTAATTAAAAGACAAATAACACAAGAATATCACAAGAATAACAACATTTTGAAAAAGGAGAACAGGATGTCAGATGTCAGTTACAAACTAGCACCTTATGCTTCATAAACGCATACATTTTCCTTCTACTAAACTTGCTAGATATTTCTCCACATTCACTCCCACACACACATCTTTGGACCAAACTCAACGCATGTCAGCTTTGATATCACGCTCGGCCCATGGGGCATCATTAGACATTTGAAAGAAAACAATGTATACTTTGTGCTGCTTGTTTTGTGTTAAGGGCCATTAAAGGCGAACCTTGAAGAGTTTATGTGGACATGAACATGTGAGATGTGTAGCTGAGAGTAGAGAGTAAAAAAACAAAAACAAAAACAAAGAAGAAGATACAGCATTGGTCACAAAACCAGTGGAGAAGTTCTCCATATGTAAGTGCAAAAGTATCAACATTTAGACTTTATAATGTTTTGGTCAAGATAGGGCCCTATGAAATCCGTTAGATTTTTCCATTAAATTTTTTTTGGACTCATTAGCATATCTTATTTGTTTTACGGTTTCTGGATTCCATCTTAACTTGCGCCCCTATTTTTGAGAATTTTCTGAAAACAACATACCCAAATAAAAATTTCTGCAGCTCTTAAACCCTATGGTCTACGTATATTCATAAATCTGGTCTTATTTTAACCTAAACACTTAAAATTGTTGTTACCCAAGAGTCATAATAACTCAAAGTATTATAGGAACAGAGTAAAACAAGGTAAAATATACATGTAAGTGACTCACTTTTTTTTTATTTATTTTTTTATTCACTTAGGGAAAAATGTATGAGACTTTAATGTTAAAGGCCTAAAAATAACCTAAATATAAAACTGAATGTGTGATCATGATTTGATTCAAATTTGAGAATGAATCTCTCCAAAATTTTACTTTTATGTCAATGGGGGGCCAGTCGTTACTTTTGAGTCTCTGGCTGAGGACATGTCGGTTGCTGCATCGGGGGACAAGCTAATGGGCTCTGGGGATGAAGACACGGCTGTGTTGCCCCCTTCAGGTGTGGTAGCATTGCCTGAGCCTGAGCCAGAGCTTACGGCTATGCTTTCCCGGGCCGCCGCAAGTGTCGGGCTCGAGTGGAACCCTCCACCATGTGTTCTCAGCGCCCCGCCCCGGTTCCATTCTTCCTGGAAATGTATCAGGAGATCACAAAGTTGTGGACAGCGCCCTTCAGCGCCAGAAACCGATCAACTGACTCCTCCGTCTTCACTACCCTCGATGGCGTTGCGGCTAAGGGGAACGTGGAAATCCCCCCAGTCAAGCCGGTTCCTGCAGCCGATATGAATGCGGGTTTCTACAGCCCCTACTTCATTGTACCCAAGAAAGATGGTGGGTTACGGCCAATCTTGGACCTGCGTGTCCTGAATCGGGCCCTGCACAAGCTCCCGTTCAAGATGTTAACGCAGAAACGCATTTTCATTGTCAGAAAGGCAGCCATTGTTCCACTCAGAGAATGCGGTGTTCGCATCCTCAACCATCTCAATGACTGGCTCATACTGGGCTCAGTCTCGGGAGCCGTGGTGCTCAGTCACCTCAGCCTGTTGGGTCTTCGGGTCAACCGAGAGAAGAACAAACTCTGTCCCACACAGAGGATCTCTTATCTCAGCATGGAGTTGGATTCGGTCAACCAGACTGCGCGACTCACAGAGGAGCGAGTCCGGTCAGTGTTGAACTGCTTGAATTCATTCAATGGCAGGACAAAAAAAAAAAAAGTTTCAGTGGCTCCTGGGGCATATGACATCTGCAGCCACGGTAACGCCACTCGGATTGCTTCATATGAGACCGCTTCAGCACTGGCTTCACAGCCGAGTCCCGAGGTGGGCGTGGCAGAGCGGCAAGTACAGGGTCCCAGTGACTCCTTACTCCGTCAAACTTTCAGCCCGTGGTCGGACCCTTCGTTTCTACGGGCCGGAGTGCCCTAGAAGCAGGTGTCCTGGCATGCTGTGGTTTTAACGGATGCCTCGTCCATGGGCTGGGGGGGCCACGTACAATGGGCATGCAGTTTCAGGTCTGTGGACGGGACCTCAATTGCATTGGCATATCAATTGCCTTGAGTTGTTTGCGGTACATCTTGCACTGGGCCTCCTCAAGGGGCCGCTACGTGGCAAGCATGTACTGGTCCGTACGGACAGCACTGCGGCCATTGCGTACATCAACCGTCAGGGTGGTCTATGCTCTCGTTACATGTTACAACTCGCCCACCACCTCCTCCTTTGGAGTCAGAAGCATCTGAGGTCGCTTTGTGCCATTCACATCCCAGGTGCGCTCAACCGGACAGCCGACTAGCTCTCACGGCAGCCGACACCTCCGGGAGAGTGGCGACTCCATCCCCAGGCAGTCCAGCTGATATGGGACCTCTTCGGAGCAGCACAGGTAGACCTGTTTGCTTCTCCGGACTTGACCCATTGCCAGTTGTACTATCCCCTGTCCGGGGGCACCCTCGGCACAGATGCACTGGCGCACAGCTGGCCCCGGGACCTACGCAACTACAGTGAGGAAAATAACTATTTGAACACCCTGCTATTTTGCAAGTTCTCCCACTTAGAAATCATGCAGGGGTCTGAAATTGTCATCGTAGGTGCATGTCCACTGTGAGAGACATAATCTAAAAAAAAAAAAATCCAGAAATCACAATGTATGATTTTTTAACTATTTATTTGTATGATACAGCTGCAAATAAGTATTTGAACACCTGAGAAAATCAATGTTAATATTTGGTACAGTAGCCTTTGTTTGCAATTACAGAGGTCAAACGTTTCCTGTAGTTTTTCACCAGGTTTGCACACACTGAAGGAGGGATTTTGGCCCACTCCTCCACACAGATCTTCTCTAGATCAGTCAGGTTTCTGGCCTGTCGCTGAGAAACACGGAGTTTGAGCTCCCTCCAAACATTCTCTATTGGGTTTAGGTCTGGAGACTGGCTAGGCCACGCCAGAACCTTGATATGCTTCTTACAGAGCCACTCCTTGGTTATCGTGGCTGTGTGCTTCGGGTCATTGTCATGTTGGAAGACCCAGCCCCGACCCATCTTCAATGCTCTAACTGAGGGAAGGAGGTTGTTCCCCAAAATCTCGCAATACATGGCCCCGGTCATCCTCTCCTTAATACAGTGCAGTCGCCCTGTCCCATGTCCAGAAAAACACCCCCAAAGCATGATGCTACCACCCCCATGCTTCACAGTAGGGATGGTGTTCTTGGGATGGTACTCATCATTCTTCTTCCTCCAAACACGTTTAGTGGAATTATGACCAAAAAGTTATATTTTGGTCTCATCTGACCACATGACTTTCTCCCATGACTCCTCTGGATCATCCAAATGGTCATTGGCAATTTTAAGACGGGCCTTGACATGTGCTGGTTTAAGCAGGGGAACCTTCCGTGCCATGCATGATTTCAAACCATGACGTCTTTGTGTATTAGCAACAGTAACCTTGGAAACGGTGGTCCCAGCTCTTTTCAGGTCATTGACCAGCTCCTCCCGTGTAGTTCTGGGCTGATTTCTCACCTTTCTTAGGATCATTGAGACCCCATGAGGTGAGATCTTGCATGGAGCCCCAGTCCGAGGGAGATTGACAGTCATGTTTAGCTTCTTCCATTTTCTAATGATTGCTCCAACAGTGGACCTTTTTTCACCAAGCTACTTGACAATTTCCCCATAGCCCTTTCCAACCTTGTGGAGGTGTACAATTTTTTCTCTAGTGTCTTTTGGCAGCTCTTTGGTCTTGGCCATGTTAGTAGTTCAATTCTTACTGATTGTATGGGGTAAACAGGTGTCTTTATGCAGCTAAGGACCTCAAACAGGTGCATCTAATTTAGGATAATAAATGGAGTGGAGGTGGACATTTTAATGGCAGACTAACAGGTCTTTGAGGGTCAGAATTCTAGCTGATAGACAGGTGTTCAAATACTTATTTGCAGCTGTATCATACAAATAAATAGTTAAAAAATCATACATTGTGATTTCTGGATTTTTTTTTTTTTTGATTATGTCTCTCACAGTGGACATGCACCTACGATGACAATTTCAGACCCCTCCATGATTTCCAACTGGGAGAACTTAAAAAATAGCAGGGTGTTCAAATACTTATTTTCCTCACTGTATGTGTTTAACCACCAGTGAGCCTTCTTGTACAAACCCTGTGCAAAGTCAGGAAGGACGAGGAGCAGGTCTTGTTAGTTAAGCCCTACTGTCCCATCCAGACCTGGTTCTCTGAACTAACTCTCCTTGCGACAGCCCCTCCCTGGCCGATTCCCCTGAGGAAAGACCTGCTTTCTCAGGGACGGGGCACTCTATGGCACCCGCGTCCAGACCTCTGGAAACTACATGTCTGGTCGCTGGATGGGACGCGGAGGTTCTAGGTTGTCTACCACAACCAGTGGTAGCCCCCTCTATGAGGCGCCTCTATGCTTTGAAGTGGAACCTGTTTGTTGAATGGTGCTCTTCCCACCAGGAAGACCCCCAAAGGTGTTTGGTTATTGTCGTGCTTTCTTTCCTGCAAGATGGTTTGGAGCGAAGGCTGTCTAACTCCACCCTCAAAGTGTACGTTGCGGCAAAAGCAGCATATCACGAAGCACAATCTAATTGTCAGGTTCCTCAGAGGCTAAATCCTCCTCGTCCAATCTCGATACCCTCTTGGGACTTGGCTCTAGTGCTCAGAGCACTTCAGAGCCCTCCCTTTGAGCCTTTGCAGTCCATAGAGCTTAAATCCTGTCAATGAAGCACTCCTGACCGCATTGGCCTCTATCAAGAGGGTAGGGGACCTGCATGCACTTTCGGTCAACGAATCGTGCCTAGAATTCGGGCCGGCCAACTCTCACTTTGTCCTGAGACCCTGGCCTGGATACGTGCCCAAGGTTCCTACCACTCCCTTCCAGGACCAGGTGGTGAACCTGTAAGCGCTGCCTTCGGAGGAGGCAGACCCAGCCCTAGCTTTGCTATGTCCCGTCCGTGCTCTTCGCGCTTACATAGACCATACTCAAAGCTTTAGGACCTCAGAGCAACTCTTTGTCTGTTACGGAGGCCAGCAGAAGCGAAAGGCTGTCTTCAAGCAGAGGTTAGGCCACTGGATAGTGGATGCTTCCATTTTGGCTTACCAGTCGCAAGACATGCCTTGCCCGTTCGGGTTGCGAGCACACTCAACAAGGAGTGTGGCTTCCTCTTTGGCACTGGCTCAAGGCGCCTCGCTGACAGATATATGTAGAGCTGTGGGCTGGGCGACACCTAACACGTTTGCAAGATTCTATAGCCTCTGTGTAGAGCCGGTATCATTCTCGCCTCCAGAGGCCGGTAGCGCTAAGTGCCGTTCTAAGTGTCGGCTTGCAACGCCACTCCCGCCCTCTGGGCCGGATACGTGCATCTATTGTCTCCAGTTGTGTTCCACAGAAATGGCTAACCCTGTCGAGCTCCTCCGTCACCCCTTTGGTGCCAGATGTTGCGGCCGTCTGACGCCAGGCCTACACCCGTATGCTTGTGGAACGAGTGTGTAGGCTGGGTTCCATAAGTAGCGGTTCCCTCACGGCAACCCCATATGTGTTTCCTCCACGGTACCAGCTACTCTACTCGGCTAGCCCCATGTCTTTCCCTTGTCGTTTCTGGCGGTGTTCTTTCCCCCCTGGAACCAGGTTGGAACCACCCCAGAGACTGCCATATGTTGTACTACCCAGCTATGTTAGTCCTTATGTGTATTCTGCCACCTTTCCCAGCATTATCCAGTCGTCACACTGAGTGGGTCTTGCAGAAACAGCAGTGACTGACCTCCCTGCTTGGAGCCCTGACTTCCGCACCATATAAGCTCGGTCCAGTGCGCTCAAGCAGGATGCTGGAAGGTCCAGCATCCTGGCGTGTTGGTAGGATCCCCAATTCGTTGGTCAGTTCCGACGTACGTCGAACGTGACCGACTGAAAGGGAATGTCTCGGTTACATATGTAACCCTCTTTCTCTGAAGGAACGTCCCGTCGCCAGGTGCTGCGCTTCCTAGGGGGCCGAGTCACTAGTTCATGAGTGTTTTAGCTTTCAAGGTCCCGTTCTTCGTGATCCCATTGTTCAAACTATAGTTAGTGTGTAATGTTGCTGTTAGAGCATAAATAATACCTTTAAAATTATAAAGCTCAAAGTTCAATGCCAAGCGAGATATTTTATTTAACAGAAGTTCCCTTTCAAAGCCTACAGCGAACGGCCGATTAGGACTACATCCTGGTACAGCCTGCTTTAATTACTTCAGTAGAACAGTTTGTTGACTAACGTCCGCTCACAAGAATACGCGAAAAAGGGGGCGTGGTCTTGTTGCTCTCCCACGTGGAGAAGAGGAAGTGTTGCGTGGAGAAGAGGAAGTGTTCCGTTTGAGTATGTTTGTCGCCATGTCGTCGAGACACTATTATTTTCATCCCGGAGTCAAATCACCTTTGTTTGGCTTTTCCAGGGACGCTGTAGAGATCATTGAGCGCATACATCTCCCCCGTTAAGAGGCGTGACCTTTCCGTGCGTGCGCTAAGCTGCTGTCGAATCACAACACAGGAACCGCTGGCACAATCAGAACTCGTTACGTATTTCTGAAGGAGGGACTTCATAGAACAAGGAAGTCATCAGCCCGTTTTTAGGACAGTGAAAACAGCGGTATACAGATAAGTAAATTGTGTGAAAAATACAGTTTTTTTACATGCGAAACATGAACACATGTTATATTGCACACTGTAAACACAATCAAAGCTTCAAAAAAACACGAAAAATGGGACCTTTCAAATGATGCATAGTTTGTGATAGTTGATTGAATATTTTTTTATGGAACAAAAGTAGATAAAAGTTCAAACACGCCCACGAACCGGTGCGGGTTAAGAATGTTAACAATTAACAATAAACAATTTTAATAATTAAAGAGCATGTCTAATTAATATAATAAAAAAATATATATATATTCTTCATTTTAATTCTGTATTATGTTTTTAACTTTTCTATCAATAAAATGAAGACATAAAAACGTTATTTAATTTATCTTTTAATCAGATGACATTCAACTTTTTTGTCAAACAAAGTGCTGCACAACAGAGCTTTCAAATTAAAAGATGGGATAAAAATTGTGATTATTCTTAAAAAAAGTTTTAATAATAATTTATTATTATTATTATTATTATTATTATTATTAGCATAATTTCTTTAGGTTAAACCAAACTTTTATTGTGTTGCCATGAAGAAATGCAGGAATTTTGAGTTTCTGTTTGTGTATACTATGATATGACGGAAGTTTTTCTCAAATGAGACTTATGAAGCGACTCTCATAGCGGCTCTGGAAATGGAGTTCATCCATAACACCACAAGCTTCACGCGTGCTTCAATGTGTATGTGTGGGTAAATGAAATGCTGTTTCAACGTCTGTGCCATTCATTCACACAGGGACACGCAGAACATGCAGGATTCATATTTAAAATCTTACTGTGGTTTAAATATAAACAGACACTAGTCCTGAGATTGGTCTTAAGTGTACTGGCCTGCTTTTTATTTTTTCATCAAAAATTTGACAAATTCTGTGAAATTCCGCATTACACAATAAATTCCACTTTTATGACTGGATTCCGCAATTCTGTCCATGTATTCCGCATCGTGGAAATCCTATAGGGCACTAGATAAGGAGTAGGTACTTACAACTTTTGTTTATTGGCTGCAAAAAAATGTAATACATGAATACAAAATAAATACATAGGTGTCTGTTGGGATAAAGTTTGCACAGCTGGGGGAAAAAAATACCTCTCATATTCTCATACTATAACATACCCTCACATTTCTCTCTTCAATTTCAAAATTACTCATCCAGTTCAGGAAAATTGAAAAGACATTCTGCCACTGTGATTTCCTGAGTGCAGCCGTTTCCGCTCAATGATGGTGTAATTTTGAAAATAACAATAGAAAAAGAGTCTAGAAACAAAAAAAGACAGAGCAATACTTCATCCTATCATATGCATAAACAGACACACAGCACACATATAAACATAAAAAATTAACATGATATCATGTGTCGTGTAAATATTGGACGCGACCACCTGCAACCACATTCCTCACTCTGTCATTACACAGGCAAAGCATCACCCTCCCTCAGATCAGTCCTCACTACATCTTTCAAAACAGCTTTCACATACTTGATGCCAAATCCGATAACAACACTGTAAATACAACATTGTTCATTATCATCTCACTACTGCTATACTTTAAGTTTTTCTCCTCTAGCGTTTGGGGGTGCTTACATTCTCCAGCTGAGGACCCCCACAGTGTATTGGGTCACAGCATGTCTTTAGCTCAGTGGGGGATGTAGGTAATGAACACAGATGCTGTCAGTTCACAGTAATTAGCTGTATGAGCAGGAATTGGAGAGCTGCAAGCAGGTGGCACCACCCAAAAAGTGGTTATCAGAATCAACACTAAGAGTTTTGCTCAATTTGAAATTTAAAATGGTTCAAGGTTACATGTTTAAGCTGAAGTGTTGATGAAGATGGCTTTATTATGGAAGACGTTTGGAGCATTTCTCAAGTTTAGTCAAAGCAACCAAATTTTGCATAAATTGTCATAAAATTGTATCTGGGCTTCAACTAAAGACCATTCACAAACATTCACAGCACTGGAGGAAAAACTAGTGCCCTTGAATTTAATAACTGGTTGACCCTCCTTTGGCAGTAATCGGGGCGGACCGGAACAAAATTTCAGGCCGGGAAAATCTCACACTCATCCAGGCCATACCATAACACTTATGGTTAATTTTCATAAGGGTTGTGTTGTTGTCTGCCCTAGCCCCCTCTAAACTCATTATAAAACAATGTGAATATCTGTCTGCTAAATTACTACTGTAACTAACAATAGATAATGATTTCCTATAGCATACAGCATTTTGAGTGATGATAGTAATGGGGTACTACTGCTAACAGTTGCTATCAGTTTAATGCTTAATAAGTAAACAAAGACAAAACTACAATAGCCTATTTTGCAATTACATATAAAACTGACCTGTACTTTAAGTCCTCAACAGGTCAGTAGTTTTTCCTCCCTGCTCCACTTGGGCACTTCCACTCCATTCTCAGGATTACTCTGGTCAAAACCGTGGAAGCGGAAGCCAGTGGAGGGGACCAAATCAGCTGTCAGGCCCCAGGAAATCTCCTGGTTCTCCCGGTGGCCAGTCCACCCCTGGCAGTAATAACCTCCAACAAGTGTTTTTGTGGATCAGAACTGCTCAATGGTCAAGAGGAATTCTGTACCATTTTTCTGTACAAAGCTGTTTTAGTTCAGCATTTTTCTTGGTATGTCTGGTGTAATACGCTCTTGTGAGGTCAAGCCAGTGCGGTCCTAGGGCCCCCTTGCTCTCAAGAATGATAAAGGGCTGTTTTAATTTTGTTTTTCATTTTGCTACCAACAATTATACATAAAGCGTTTCAATTCCTTTCTTTTAAAGCGGTGCGCTGTCACCCATACATACCATCCAAATCAGTCAAATCTTATAATATCACATGTAAAAGCGCATTGAGCTGCAAAGGAGACTGGATGGACTACATGGAGTAACCATGATACTCTCATGTCAAACCGAACGTGGCCCACCCCCTGCTACCCTAGCCCAGCTTTCACTTCACCTCATGCCACAAAATATTTTTTTTCTTCCTTGATATTTGATTAAATAGTATTTAGTACACTTTTATCATATAATAAGATCTGTATGTTTTACTAAATATTATTATGATAATATTATTTACTAAATAAACACTAACTAAGTGCAGGTCAGGTTCTCTACAGCAATGTTTCTTAACTGGTTTTCTATGTGGCATTGATTCAACAAGGTGCTGAAAGCATTCTTTAGAAATGTTGGCCCATATTGATAGGATAGCATCTTGCAGTTGATGGAGATTTGTGGGATGCACATCCAGGGCACGAAGCTCCCGTTCCACCACATCCCAAAGATGCTCTATTGGGTTGAGATCTGGTGACTGTGGGGGCCATTTTAGTACAGTGAACTCATTGTCATGTTCAAGAAGCCAATTTGAAATGATTCGAGCTTTGTGACATGGTGCATTATCCTGCTGGAAGTAGCCATCAGAGGATGTGTACATGGTGGTCATAAAGGGATGGACATGGTCAGAAACAATGCTCAGGTAGGCCGTGGCATTTTAACGATGCCCAATTGGCACTAAGGGGCCTAAAGTGTACCAAGAAAACACCTCCCACACCATTACACCACCACCAGCAACCTGCACAGTGGTAACAAGGAATGATGGATCCATGTTCTCATTCTGTTTACGCCAAATTCTGACTCTACCATCTGAATGTCTCAACAGAAATCGAGACTCATCAGACCAGGCAACATTTTTCCAGTCTTCAACTGTCCAATTTTGGTGAGCTCGTGCAAATTGTAGCCTCTTTTTCCTATTTGTAGTGGAGATGAGTGGTACCCGGTGGGGTCTTCTGCTGTTGTAGCCCATCCGCCTCAAGGTTGTGCATGTTGTGGCATCACAAATGCTTTGCTGCATACCTCGGTTGTAATGAGTGGTTATTTCAGTCAAAGTTGCTCTTCTATCAGCTTGAATCAGTCGGTCCATTCTCCTCTGACCTCTAGCATCAACAAGGCATTTTCGCCCACAGGACTGCTGCATACTGGATGTTTTTTCCTTTTCACACCATTCTTTGTAAACCCTAAAAATGGTTGTGCATGAAAATCCCAGTAACTGAGCAGATTGTGAAATACTCAGACCGGCCCGTCTGGCACCAACAACCATGCCACGCTCAAAATTGCTTAAATCACTTTTCTTTCCCATTCTGACATTCAGTTTGGAGTTCAGGAGATTGGCTTGACCAGGACCACACCCCTAAATGCATTGAAGCAACTTCCATGTGATTGGTTGATTAGATAATTGCATTAATGAGAAATTGAACAGGTGTTCCTAATAATCCTTTAGGTGAGTGTATATATACTGTTGAGACAGTGACTGAAACTGCTAAAAAGAACTGTTATTTTAAAATACCAGTTGTGTTGCCAATAAATGTGTGTCAGACATAGTTACATTTTAAGTAATTTAATTTGATGTGATTTATTTGAGTTATTCTGATCAGTGGACCTCCAAAATATTGAATGAAGCTGGGTAAAAGTGGATTTTTTGTGCAAAAGACCATTTAGTCAAATTTTCGGGAGATTAATCCCTAATGCAATTTAGCAATTAGTTAGTTGTGACTAAGGTGGTCGGAATGTGGCGAGTCTGCAGTAATCGGTGGCAGGAAAAACTCTAAAACATGTCCACACACCAAAGAGCAGTGCTTAGATGAAGATATTCTCAATATAAAATATTGATAAAACTGAGAATGAGAAATACAGAGTGAAATAGAGGATTTTATACGTACTACACAACTCACAAACAATCAACACCTGCTTACTGATTCACAACCCCAAGGGATAGGATTCTTTAATATCAACGTTTGTGTTAGTTTGTTATTTTGGCCAGGGACTGGCGGAGTTCAGGTACCGAATGAGTCCAGGTACTGGTAAAGATTCATTCATTTTTCCTTTATCAGATGACCGGGGTACATTTTTAAATGCATTCACATAGATGATTAATAATGACACATAGTATGCGGGGACATATCATGGGTCAGGGTTATTTGTTTTGTTTGTTTTCTGTTTGTTGTATGTTTTTCCTTCTTTTGCCTTTCCTTTTCTTCACTATTGCTCCACTAGATGGCCACTGGCGGGGTGACAGTGTGGAACTGACTGCCGTAGTTCCAGAGGAGGGACTGAAGATTTAAATTGTATTGTTTAATGTTATTTGTATTTAGTATTATTATGTTTTATTATTTTTCATTATTATTTGTATAATGTACAATGTAAAGTCAGGCTGTGTCTGTATATGTGTCCCAAGGAGAGACATGGATGAGCTATATTTGTTACAGGAATGTGCATACTTATAGAACATGTTTCCACTGATGCATACAGTAGCATGCATCTGTTCCATGATGTATTGTCAACTAATTCTTTATAAGGAAAGTGGATTGTGCAACATATGTAAGCATGAAGGATACGCTCTATTTTAAACATAGGACGCATTTTTCTCTTCCTTCTAAGGAAGTCTCATAGTGAGATCCTCTGTTAGTAGTATATAACATCCAAATTAAGTGTCCTGCCTCAGACGGAAGACAGAGACGGGAGACAGAGACAGGAGATGGCAGAGACCAAGACGAAGACCAAGACAACGACAATGAGATGAGAGGAAGGGAGGATGGAGAAGGGAGAGGGTAGAGAAACGGAGGAATGGAGAAACATACAGCTGGCATGAGACAATAACTTTTCATGTCTCTACTATGTCTGACATATACAAATTATAAATAAGAGATCTCTTGGCAAATGACTGGTATCCGGTCCTGTGATTCAATCATAACGGGGACAAAGCTGAATTTTCAGATCAACATCCTCCGATCCCTGTCTGTCTCATGCTTTGATTTATGATGGGCAGCATATATCTGCTGCAGATGCGACCGTGTTCCCCTCTGTCTCATACACACATGCATATAACATGCTGTATATAAGTAGTTCACATGATAAATGTAACATTTAAAAGTTAAGATGCTTCTAGTTTTAATAATTTAAACATGCCTTTGAAGTTTGGGCAAAAACTTCTGGCAGTGTTGTGTTTTCGTGTATTTTTTCTTCTTTTCACAGCGCTGGATGTCATATGGTGATTGTGAAACACACGGAACACTTCATGGTGAAATTTGTTAATCAGGTCAGCTGAATTAAAGCCACAGTGCATTGTTCTGATCAAAATTGACATGATTAACATGAAAAATGTTACGGCAATGTGTCGGACTCTGTAGACAGCCAGTTAAGAAACAACTTCTACATGATATAACAATTTTTAAATACTGTATCCTAATTGTGGATGATTAAGCTATATATCATATGCTGAAGTAAATTTCTTGAGTGTTAACGATAAAAAAACAACAACAACAAGAACCGTACAGAACCGAAAACCGTGACCCTAAAACCGTGATATTAACCGAACCGTGGGTTTTGTGAACCGTGCCACCCCTAATATATATATATATATATATATATATATATATATATATATATATATATATATAGTTATCAAAAAAACGTGTTGTCCCGATTCAGTATCTGCGCTCAGATATGTTGTAAGGCTATATGTCAGTTTATTTCGTAACAAGCTACGAATATGACAAAGAATACCGAAAACCGAACTTTCGTGTCTTGTCAACCGTTATACTGTGCTCGTAGCGCACACACTTCAACTGCACACGTAAATGTGGCGGCGCGCGCTATATATCACTATATATCACTATATCAAATATCACATCATGCATCGTAATCATGAAATAAAAAGTAAAGTAACGTTACCAATAAATTACATTACTGGTACGCTGTGTGTGAGCTGGGAAGGATTTGCATGCAGGTATGATGTTCATTCTGTTTATCAGGAGCAGTTTTCATCTTTTATTAACAGTTCATGTTGGTTTTGTGTATTCACCATGGTAACTGTTGTTTCCATAACCCCAAAATGTCACTTTGTTATTTTGTATATTTTCTATTAGAGTGGTGGCTACTTTATTGTGTTACAAAAATTGCTTTTTAATGGCTTTAACTTATAGGACTATTTATTCATCAGTATTAGTCATATTCATACAATTTATGCGTTTAAGTAGGCCAAAGTGGGACATTACTTGTGTGTGGTCATTCATTTTTGTGGAATAAATGTGTTTGCTTTTTAAACTAGTCTAGACTAGTCTACAGTGGAGGCATTTATTTCATTTTAGTTTACTCAGGTTTGCTAACTGCTCTAAAGAAAATGTAAAAAACGTATGAAGTTAATAAAAATAAAGTTAATAAGTTAAATTATTGTTGTTGTTGTTGTTATTAAGTTAAAAGACAGTGAATCTAGTGTTATTATTGCTGGTGCCCTGCCATGAACCCTGCCCCCACAGCAAACAGAACCGAACCGAACTGTGGCTCCAAAACCTTGATGTGAACCGAACCGTGGCATTAAGTATCGTTACACTCCTAATTATTCTATAAGCTTTAATGTTGCAATTTAAATCAAGGAGCAATAATAAATCAGATTTCAGAGTATCCAAACAAACTGTGTGTCCGGGCTGCTCTCCCATTCCATAGATGCCATTGGGACCTTTATGTTAAAGTGAATGGGAAACCTGCTAATCTGAAGAGCTCATTCAAATTGTATTTATACAACATGTTTTTTGTTTTTTTTTTTGCTGGCCGCTTGCTCTCTTTCTCTGCTACGATTATGTTGTCAGTGTTCACCTAATTGTTTAAATCCCACAGCTGATTTTATCCAATGCAGAGATGTTTGTTCTCACAGCATGAGGTATAGATCTCTTGTCAAGCGGTCACATCAGCATCAGTCACCTGCCAACTGTTGTTTTGTTTCACACAGCCTCCGTCTGAGTCATGTCACCTCCCTCAATACTGTGATTCCTGCCCATGTTTTGGCACAAGCTAAACAGTTTTTCGTTCACGAAGAGGACACAGGACAGGACCTGGGCCAATTGATCAATAGAGGCAAATTATCACATCAATTCATATGCAAATAAACAGTCTCTCTTTTCTGGCTTCACAAGTGTCTACTGGAATAAAGAAGAGGAAAAGGGCCCAACAAAGAAGCAGAACTTTAATAGCGATGGCCAAATTGGCAGTTTACACCACAGTTTTACTCTCTTCATAATCAAATATGTTGTTGGTCTGACAGATGAATGCACTAGCTTAGCACACTATGCTCAAGAGGCTTGCACAGACACACCAAGGCATTGGCAGTATCAAACCAATTTCAGAAGTTTATAATTATAGCGGATATTTCAGTTGTTTAGCAGGCAACAAGGAAGAACATTTTCTTTTTAAGCCAGTGTTTATTGCAAAGACATATTATTTTGCCCAGAACAACTGTGAATCACTCTGACTGCTTCACTACAGGGATTCCAAGCCACTTTCCCTCCAGTTTCTGCTAACCAAGCAGGCAAACTCCTGAATAAAACATTTTCAGGCATCAACTTACAGAATTACCTCCCTGAATGAGAGGAGAATTTTTGCTATGTTTCAGTTTTCACGTTTTTCTTTTCTCTATCACGTTGAGTTTTGGCAATGAGTCTGCGAAGTGTGACAGGCATTATACAGGTTTTTGCAGAACACCTGTTGTGCTAATGTGACAATACATACACGTGCCAGCTACTCTATATACATGGCTGGGAAACAAACCAATAGATGCCCACTTGTCATGAATATCGAAGTACTTAGTTTGTTTCCAAGCAAAAACTTATTTCTGCAAAAACTTCTGTAACTTTTTTCTGTTTGTTTCAAAGTTTAAGCTATTCATCGTCTGATCGACTCCATGCCACGCCGCATTGCTGCAGTAATTCAGGCAAAAGGAGCTCCAATTAAGTATTGAGTGCTGTACATGCTTATACTTCTCATGTTCATACTTTCAGTTGTGTCACATGACCCTTCACTAATCATTCTCATATGATGATTTGATGCTCAACAAACATTTATGATTATCAGTGTTAAAAACAGTTGTGTACATTATTTTTAGGATTTTTTGAAAGCTTTCTATTTCAGAGAAATTCTGTTCTTTTGAACCTCCTATTCATCAAAGAATCCTGGGGAAAAGTGAGCATTCAGCATTAGAGACTAGGCTACTTAAAAGAATAAAAATAAATAAAAAATAAATAAAAACATTCATATCCCGGTTTGAACTGTAGTAGGCTTTGAATATTAACACCTGACCACTCTTGTGGGTTTGCTACTGTCACAATTAAAAACCGTATAAGGGTAAAAACATGACAGCCAGACATGATGTAAGCAACACAGCTACAACTACTACCATTGATGTGCGAATTATCAAGAATTGACAATAGTCAATTGCATTGGTGGCGCCGAGGGGCCCCCCAAAATAATTCTGCTTAGGGCCCCATAAGGGCTTGGGCCGGCCCTGCCCCAACTTATATAAGACCTCAGCTGACCTAAGCTGAGAAGTAAATTTAGAAACTGAACCTCTTGGAACTTTAATTGAACACCGCTGATTTAGATCATTGATGAAGACTCATTGATTAGAGAGATGTAGCCTAATATCTATTTTCTTTCAGTTAGCAGCATCACATTGCTGATATTGATTCAGTAGTACCCTCTTTCTGAGCTTTCTAAGCATTGAACATGTTGCCTACTAACATCTTTCTTTTTCTTTTTTCATTGCTCTCTGTGGCTAATAGTGAGACTCCAATTAATTATTCCAATGTTAGCCAGTTAACTAGCAAATTTCTTTCCTAAGATGTTATAGTTCACTCTAAGGTTGAGGTTTAGATTAGTAATATAATTCCTCAATAATATAACACCTCAATCGCTTGCACACCTCATTCCATTAACTAACCACTTCATATACATCCTAATTTTCTCCATTCATTTCTTGTAAACATAAGTATGAGTTGTAAATGAGGAAAGTTTGAAACAAAGCATACCCCTTGGGTTTTAATTGACTTTTTGCTGCTTCAACTTATTAGCATAAAGTATTTTAACAAGTTAAAACATAATTTTTAATTTCCATATTTGACTTATTTTTTTTGGTTTGGAAAGTGAACACCAGTTATTTATATTATGAATAATACATGGAAATATACTAATTTACAAGTTAAGAAATGTAAGGTTAACACCACAAGCAGTAGATATGAGAATTAATTCACTTAAAATGCACCTGTCAGAACCTCATTTTGATATACTTTACTTTTCTTTTTATACCACTAGGCTACATCTATAGCCATTTTAGACCAATCCTGCAGTGTGTTTAACAAAAACCAAATACATATGTGAAGCCAAGTTTCATCTATTGTTTCATTCTGCTTCAGCACACCGTTCCTCCCCCGTCTCCACTTCATAACACACACACTGACATATCTGTCTTACCTGCTGGTCCCCTATCCCAGTCCTCTTATAGCTCTCATTCAAGTTCTGACAGCCATGGAGCACGTTTACCACATCAGTGGGACTCCAGATCACTAGGGGCTTTGCCAGCACCGCTATCTCCATAAATTACTTGGATCGTGGGGCACGTAAGCAAGCTTGTTAAAACTGCTAATGATATAAATGGAATTGAGGGCAAATGAGAAAAGGAAAGCAAGAGAGAGACAGAGCAAAAAGAGAGATGGTTTTAGGAAGTGATCGAGTCAATACAAGAGAAGACTTTGAGAAGAGGGTGATGCTGTTACGCCCACATGGGAACGTCTCAAGGAAGAGAACGAGATGCTGGTGAAAAAAAAGTGAGAGGGAGCTATCAAACATCAAAGCTATTCAAATTTTAAAAGGGATGATTTGCAAATGAAAGTTTCATGGGTTGGTCCACTGGGATGGATAAAAAGCTCTCGGTCTTCCTGAGGTTATGAAGAGTGGGTGTCATGTCAACAGATGAGACAAATCCGCATGGGGCCCATGCATTTCTCTGCACTTAAACTAAAGTTGGACTTTCTTACAATGATTGTTTCTTGATTTGGAGTGCATTTCAGAGTGAACAGTGGCTGTAAAATGTCTACATGAAATGCAAGAGATCGAAATGGAGATCGAGAGTGAGTGATTGTTGGTAAGAATTCATGGACCAGAAAGCATTGATAACACAGACATTGTTTAAGGTAGGGACAGCGGGAAGAAATGACTTGGGGCATGGTATGTATCAAATAAAAAGTAAGCATGTCAAGTTGCTGAACAGTGCTCATTTCGGTAATGTGTGTTAAAGTGATATAACGCATAATAATGTTGGGATTAGTAATTATTAATTTTTTATTGATGTTATCACTACCCTAAATCACACTTCACATCTACCATATCACTTTTTTGTGACCTGTCATCCGTTCCAGTTAAATCATTAAATAAAATACAAATGTGTCCTCAGTCCTGATGATACTGATCAACTGACGCACCACAGCAATTTTGATTTAGAAGGAAATCATATATTAGGGCAGCTCACACCCCTTCATGTTTTTAAAAATGTTTAATGTACTGTATTAATATGAAGGAATATTCCATATTGATTTTTCACAAGTCAACTTAACTGATAATGTCCTGGCGAAAATGACCAGTACCATTTCCTTTTTAACGTAGGAGTGAATTCAGGTTGATTGGGACACTTTTTCCAATTAATCTTGATGGCAAAAAGTGTCCCAATCATCCTGAATTTCTTTCACGGGACCAACAGAGTTACAATACCATCTAAAGGTTTGGGGTCTGCTATATTTTTTGGCATTTTTGAAAGTGTCTTATGCTCACAAAGACTGCATTTACAGTATTTAATCAACAATACAGTAAAATGGTAATACTGTGAAATAGTATTACAATTCAAAAGGATTATTTGATGAATAGAAAAAAAGAATCAAAAGAGGAACATTTATTTGAGTTTCTTGTAAAAATTTTCTTTGATGAATGGAACGATCAAAAGAACATTTATTTGAGAGGTTTTGTAACAATGTTTTGCTGTCACTTGTGAATCTTTGCTGAACAAAGCTATAAATTGAAGCTTACTGAACCCAATATTCTTAACTCTTTCCCTGCCAGCGTTTTTTTCAAATATAAGTTTCATAAAAAAGCAACATTTTGGGCAAAAAGTTGAGAAAACTGTTTTTGTCAAAGACAACATCTGAATCAAATTCAGAACAATGATCAAAACATAGATGGAGTAGATCGAGTCCATCAACACCCCCAAAGCTTACACAGTCCTGGGTTGACATTTCATTCAGTAACATTAGGCAGTTTTAATTGATATGCTGTTTAATGGTGATGATTGCATTATTTTACATATGCATATGATTACAAATGCCATCAGTTTTTTCTGCATCTTCTTCGCCTGTGTTTTGATCAGGAGATTCGGTACTCTTTCGAAACATGCGTAATAGCGCCCCCCTATCTTATAACAGAGTTTTCACGGAAAGCTGTAAAAGCACTTCCACGCGAAAGACAAGTTTTCTCATAAAAGACAAGATAACTCATCAGTGGCAGGGAAAAAGAGTTAAAGGGATAGTTCACCCAAAAATGAAAATTAGCCCATGATTTACTCACCCTCAAGCCATCCTAGGTGTATATGACATTCTTCTTTCAGATGAATGCAATCAAAGTTATATTAAAAAATGTCCTGGCTCTTCCTTTATAATGGCTGTGAATGGCTATTTTTGTTTTTAAGTCCATAAAAGTGCATCTATCCATCATAAAAGTGCTCCACACAGCTCCAGGGGGTTAATAAAGGCCTTCTGAAGCAAAACTATGTGTTTGGATGAGAAAATATTACATCGCATCAGGGGTTATTGTTTTGTAGTAGTGGGAAGTTCAGATCATTTTACGGACTCGGATCTTTGAATCTCAGTCAGCAAAATGAACAAATCTTTCAAGTCATTTCAGCAGAATATAATTAAAACATCACATGTTCAATTCCCCAACACATCTAGTACAATGAAAATGTTGATCACATTTGGAATAAAAAATTAATTTTAAGCTAATGCAGCCAAGGTCAGACTTTGAGAAAGAAATGATTAATTCATTGCTTAGATGGGTCTTTAGGCTATACAGTCTGTTAGTTCACCTCACCTCCGAATCTGAGTCATTCTTTTTTTTTGTCACTTCACATTTATCACATCTGTTCCCTTGGAAAGATTAGCACACCTCTTCAAGTTTGAGTCGTTAGTTCCGTCATCAGTGTCTGATCTGGGCCGTGACAGTCCCATATGCAATGCATACAGTCCAGGAAACAGAATTGATTATTTCACTTCTCGAGTCTTCGGGTTCAAGTCATTCGTTCACCAAGTCACGGCCCCATAGGCTGAATGCAAAAACAGAAAAGATTCTGTACAGAACCGATGGCATGTAGCGCATGCGCAGTCAACACAAAATGAACAAAACACTCTCTGAGACAACTCGTTATTCCAGAGTCATATTAAAGATCCGTATCGTTCATGAATGACACATCACTAGTAGACTTGAGGGTGAGTAAATCATGGGCTATTATTATTTTATTTTATTTTACTTTCCCTTTAACAGTAGTGTATAAATGTGTTAAATATTTCACATTCGTTTGTTTAAATATTTCAAAATAGTCTAATTTTTATTTTTATTTTAAAGGCCCCACTTTATATTAGGTGGCCTTAAGTACTATGTACTTACATCAACAAATAAGTACAATGTACTTACTGTGTTCAAATTGTATTGCAAAACACCTTTGCTGATATTGAGGTGGGATACGGGTAGGGTTAGGGACAGGTGTGGTGGTATGGGTAAGTTTAAGGATAGGGTTAGGTGTAAGGGAAGTGTCAACTGTGTAATTACAAATGTAACTACAAAAATTAATTACAGACGTAATTACATGCAGGTATTTTTTTTAAATGTAAGTACAATGCAAAAACATGTATGTACACAATAAGTGCATTGTATCAAATGATTAATTAAAATGTTAGTACATAGTAGTTAAGGCCACCTAATATAAAGTGGGTCCATTTTAAATGATTTTGTATGGCAAATTATACACCGATCCGGTGAAGTGAATAACACTGATCATCTCTTCATCATGGCACCTGTTAGTGGGTGGGATATATTAGGCAGCAAGTGAACATTTTGCCCTCAAAGCAGGAAAAATTGGCAAGCATAAGGAATTTTAGCTAGTTTGATAAGGGACAATTTGTGATGCTAGACGACTGGGTCATAGCATCTCCAAAACTGCAGCTCGTCTGTGGTGTTCCCGGTCTGCGGTCGGTATCTATCAAAAGTGGTTCAAGGAAGGAACAGCAGTGAACCGGCGACAGGGTCATGAGTGGCCAAGGCTCACTAATGCACGTGGGGAGCGAAGGCTGGCCTGTGTGGTCCGATCAAACAGTCAAGCTACTGTAGCTGTCAGAATATACAATGCATCGCAGTTTGTTGTGAATGGGGCTGCATAGCCGCAGACCAGTCAGGGTGCCCATGCTGACCCCTGTCCACCGCTGCAAGCACCAACAGTGGGCATGTAAGCATCAGAACTGGACAATGGAGCAATGGTAGAAGGTGGCCTGGTCTGATGAATCACGTTTTCTTTTACATCACATAGATGGCCGGGTGCGTGTGCGTTGCTTACCTGGGGAACACATGGCACCAGGATGCACTAGGGCAGGGGTGTCCAAACATTTTTAAAAGGGGCCCGGTTCCCTTTCTATTATATACTGTGTATATATATACTGTAACATGTTATATAAAACATGTTTTGTTTCTTGGAAACATGACAGATTTAACAAAAGCTTGAGCTGACAGTAGAGCTTGAGATGGGACACAGATGTACATTTATAGATATTTAACAATATCTGTAAAACTTTCATCAACCAAAAAGTTTTAATGGGTGAAATTTTTATATTATTAGTGAGTTAGAACTCTATTCTAATTTAAATTAACGGAGTACTCTATTTAGATCACCACAAGTAAAACCACACTGCAAAAAAAATGCTTTTCTTACTTAGTATTTCTGTCTTTTTTCCAGTCCAAATATTTAAAATTCTTAAATCAAAATGCTTTTACTAAGGAAAATTACATATTTATTATTGATTGCTGGGTGGGGGTTCTAAATTAATTGAGATTTTCCTTAAAACAAGCAAAATTATCTGCCAATGGCAATGGGGTAAGAAAAATAATCTTGTTTTTTTGAGAAAGAAACAAGATTCCAAACAGAAACAATATTATTTGTCTTACCCCATTGGCAGATATTTGTTCTTGTTTTAAGCAAAAAATCACTTCAAATTAATTTTATTTTCCAGAAAACAAGAAAATATCGGTAACGCTTTAGATTACGGCCCGGAAAATACTGGGTAAGTAAAGAGAATTTACAACATAACTTTCAGTAATTATAGTGTAACTATAAAGTAAGTACGTGTAGGTATAAGGGAACAATATGTAATACTGGGGGAATAAAGGGGTAACTATCAGGAAAATTAACACATTATTTATACTGTAAGTATTTTTTAATTAAGGGGTAATTATCTGTGTAGTTACAGGGTAAGTATGAATCTGCGGGCTGTAAATTAAAGTGGTTCTAGTTCCCCTTTTGTTTCATGTAGTTACAGGGTAAGTACAATAAACAACACATAAAAAATCTGATATCACTCGGAAATATTTATTTGACAAACAACTAAATCCAAAACAGTTTTGACACTTATTCATTTTTTAAAATAAACTTTTCATTTCAAATAATAACATCCGGACAGAAAGAGGCACGTTTTGTCCCTTTTTTGCTTCTCTTCCTCTTCATGTTCCTCTTCTTCTTTATCGTTATTTCCATTGATGGACCTTAAGAGGAATCCCATGTCTTTTGATATTTTGTATTATTATTTATTAAAATAAAAAGTACACCAAGAAATGCTCTCATAAATTACTAATCTTTTCGCATCCGATCAGCTGTTACCAGCGCATGCATGAGTAAAGAAGCTTCAAGCTTTCATCGCGTTGTCACGCAAGTTTCATCTGAAACACACACGAGAACTGGTGTCTCTGTCTTCTAGTCTTGTTTGTTTCTCATTGCTATTAACATATATTATGTTATTGTTTGTATACTGTTGTGAGCATTAAAAAAATAAAAACCGACAGCATCCAGCATCCGCATGACCAGAGTTTCTCAGCGCGCTCACGTCACGCTTCAAGTTACGTCAAGCGTGAACTCAACCCTCTCATTCACGCAGATGACTGCTGATCGGAAGCGATAGTCTACCGTTTAAAATATTAAAAAAAGTAGAAAATAGTTTAAAAATAGTAAAATATTGTTATTTTTCTTACAAACACTTATCGTTTCACTTCAGAAGACAATGATTCATCCATTGGGATCGTATGGATTACTGTAGTTATTGATGTATGTGCTGTTTGATGCTTGAACTTTTAGGAACCCAAATGAGTTTTCATTAGCAGAGATTATTTATTTTTCTGTGTTCATATGAAGAAATAAAGTCGTATGTACATCTTGGATGGCATGAGGGTGAAAGACGAGTAAACGGTGAGGACATTTCTGCGTGCACTGTATTTTCAGTGTAGTTACATAATAGGATAGCTAGAGACATGGGATTCCTTCTTAAGTTTCATCTGTGGCAAGGACGAAAAAGTAGAGGAACAAGATGAACAAGAGAAACGAATAAGTGTTGTAAATCTTTTTTTTTTTAATAAAGTTTTCTGAGTGATATCAGATTTTTTATGTGTTGCTTATTGTACTTACCCTGTAACTACATGAAACAAAAGGGAAACTAGAACCACTTTAATTTTCAGCCCGCAGATTCATACTTACCCTGTAACTACATGGATAATTACCCCTTAATTAAAAAAAATACTTACAGTATAAATAATGTGTTAATTTTCCTGGTAGTTACCCCTTTATTCCCTCAATATTACATATTGTTCCCTTATACCTACACATACTTAATTTTCGGTAATTATAGTGTAACTATAAAGTATGTTGTAAATTCTCTTTACTTACGCAGTACTTTCCGGGCCGTAATCTAAAGCGTTACCAAAATATCTTATGTCATTTAACGTATCTAGTAAATAAGAGCATTTTTTGCAGTGAACACATGGCACCTCACTGCATGGTAAAAAATTGTATTTCTATATCTAGAATGGCTTTATGGTATTTAGTCTATAAACACATAAAAAAAAATGCACAAAACTGCAAGTTTATGACAAAAATAGCCTGTAATTTGGCCTTTTGTGAGGGACCGACAGTCAAGGTAAGGAAGGCAATGAAAAATAGTTTCCCAAAAAATGATTTAATATAAACTCAGGCTTCTACACAAAAGATTCAACAAAGGAAACTAAAGTCCAAATAAACAAATCAAATGTTAGGCCTATAACTAAGGTCAACAGAACAAAACAAAACTCAAATAACTCAATACATGTGAGAACCAACCTGAACTGACCTACTAATGACACATTTATACAAACGGACTAGTCCACATTAACACACAAGGGGGAAGACAAAAACACAAACTTCAAAATACAATCAGAAATCAATAATAACCAGGCCAGTTCACTAATTAGAACAACAATACATACATATCTTAAGTCAACAAAGAAACAAAGTAAGCAAACAAGAAATTAGCATCAAAACCCAGATCCAAACAGTACATTCCCCCCCACAGTCAATCTGCTGATTGGTAGCAGCAGGCGGAACCAAAAACAGCAGACCGTGTAGCCTGCCGGCCCTTTACACGCGCGCACTGCCAATCAGAAGTCGCTGATCATCAGTCAACAGTTCCGACCATCCACAGCACCCCAACGGTAACTTAAACTCAAAGAAATCAATATTAATATCAGTGTACCATACAACATAAACTAGATTGTGTGCACTCAAACCAGCTAATGATGTACTGCCACTCAAAATAAATATGTAAATGAGGAATAAAGTGTCTGACTCTTATTACCAAATAAATGTGCTATGAATACAGAAATTACGTGGGGGAAACTAAATACTAAGATATTCAAAGTGTGTGTGTGTGTGTGTGTGTATGTGTGTGTGTGTGTGTGTGTGTGTGTGTGTGTGTGTAACATTACCGCTCACTGATGTGTGGCTGCATTGCGGGCCATCACACTCCCTCCCTTCACAAATGTCACAGCGGGAAAGGTAATCCGCCGTCAGATTTTCTTTGCCAGGGACATGTTGAATGGAGAAGCGGTAAGGCTGCATGGCCAGGTACCAACGTGTTATTCTGCTGTTGGTGCCTTTCATTGTTTGGAGCCACTTTAAGGCCTTGTGGTCCGTCTCCAGGACAAATTCCCTTCCCAAGAGATAATATTTCAGAGAATCTAAAGCCCATTTTATGGCCAAACATTCTTTCTCCACAATGGAATAACGGAGTTCTCTGGGGAAGAGCTTGCGGCTGAGGAAAGCAATGGGTCGCCGAACATCAGGAGCACCCTGCAATAATACCGCTCCCAGGCCTCAATCCGAAGCGTCTGTCTGGAGAATGAACAGTTGGTTAAAATCAGGATTATGCAATAAAGAATCCCTGCTCAAGGCGGTGCGAATGTCTTGGAATGCTGCTTCCGCTTGTCCCGTCCATCGGACCTGATTTGGGCACCTTGAACCCACCATATCGGTCAGGACTGCAGCTCTGTTAGAGAAGTGGGGGATAAACTTGTTATAAAACCCAGCCATGCCTAGGAATGATCGCAGCTCCTTGCGAGTCTGTGGCTGAGGGCACATCTCAATAGCCCGTACCTTTTCCACCTGAGGCCTTATCACCCCACCACCTATGACAAATCCCAGATATTCTGTCTCAGTTTTTGCTATGGCACATTTTTGTGGGTTAACAGTCAAACCAGCTCGCTGAAGACGCTGTAGAACCTCCTGGATGTGTTGCAGATGTTGCTCCCACGTGTTGCTGTAAATCACCACGTCGTCCAGATAAGCAGCTGCAAAGGTCAACCCTCGTAGGACATGGTCCATGAGTCTTTGGAAGCTGGTAGGGGCCCCATGCAATCCAAAAGGAAGGACCCTGAAATGAAATAACCCCCATGGGGTCTTGAACACTGTCAGCTCTCTGGACTGGTGAGTTAAAGGTATCTGCCAGTACCCCTTTGCAAGGTCGATGGTCGTCAGAAACTGACAGTTACCCAGGCGATCAGTGAGGTCCCCTATACGAGGAGTGGGGTAGGCATCAAATTTGGTCACAGAGTTAAGGTAACGGAAATCTATACAAAATCTTATGGTGCCATCCTTTTTTGGAACAAGGACCACCGGATGACACCATTAACTTCTGGAGGGCTCTATGACCTTCAGCATCAAATCCACTTCCTTCCTGAGTGACTCTTGCAGGCGCTCTGGAACCCGATAGCTCATTCTCCTCACAACAGCATCTGGTTTCAACACAATGTCATGCTCTATTAAAGTGGTATACCCTGGATACTCTGAGAAAACCCCTGATGGGCAAAGAGCCCTCACCTCAAGCTGGCGCTGCGTAGACAAATGACTCAGACTGACATCCCCTTGAGCAGACTGGGGTAAGTATTGGTCATCCAGGTCTTCTTCCTCCACCTGCCTAATCATCAAGCTTTGTGCAGTCTGATCAGGACGAGGAACCCATTGCTTAAGAAGGTTAATGTGCAGCCTTCGTGTAGGACCATCCTTGCCGGACAGTGAAACTTCATAGGTGGTAGAACCCAGTTTCCTCCTAACTTCAAACGGGCCTTGCCATTTGGCCAGCAGTTTACTTTCATGGCTGGGCAGCATCACCAGTACCTTCTGACCGGGTTCAAAATGACGCTCACGAGCCGACTTATCATACCAGGTCTTCTGGCGTGTTTGCGCCTCAGCCAGATGAGATTGGGCCAGTGCGCTCATCCTCTCCAAGCGCTCTCGCATCTGCACTACATAGGATACGACATTCCTCGGCTCATCCCTTCTCTGGCCTCCCTCCCACATTTCTCGGAGCAGAGCAAGCGGACCTCCCACCTCATGTCCATATAAAAGTTCAAATGGGGAAAAGCCAGTCGATGATTGGGGCACTTCTCTATAGGCAAACAGGATATAGGGGAGCCATTGGTCCCAGTCTTTACCGGAGTCACAAACAAACTTGCGCAGCATCTGTTTGAGGGTCTGGTTGAACCTTTCAGTGAGCCCATCTGTCTGGGGGTGGTAAGGAGTTGTTCTCAGACCTTTGATGCCAAGCAGTGTGTACACCTGTTTCAGAAGGGTAGACATAAAGTTAGTCCCTTGATCAGTCAAAATCTCACACGGAAATCCAACTCGGGAGAACAGTTGCACAAGACAGGTTGCCACATACTTTGCCTTGATGGACCTCAAGGGAAACACTTCTGGATACCTGGTTGCGTAGTCAGTTATAACAAGCATAAACCGGTTACCTGAGCCACTTTTCTCAACAGGTCCGACCACATCCATCCCCAGCCGTTCAAACGGAGTGCCTATGATGGGGAGCGGTTGGAGAGGAACCCGACTCGGGCCCTGTGCAGAAACTTTTTGACACTCTGGACAACTCCGACAATATTGGGTCACCTCTGCCTTCACGCCGGGCCAATGAAAGTGTCTTCTAATCCTTGCGAGAGTTTTAGATTTCCCCAGGTGGCCGGCCCAGGGAATCGAATGGCCCAGGCTAAGGATAGTGTGGCGGACACCCTGTGGAACCAACAGCTGTGTTACTGACCCAAACTGACAGTAAAGGATTCCCTCTTGAAGGAAGAATCTTTCCCCAGTCGAGTTACAGTCAGCATCCTTTTCTGCATCCTCTTGCTTTGCCCTCTCCCGGCAAGGGACAAGACTGGCATCCTCCTGTTGCAACTGAGCAATGTTAGTCGGCAGCCTAAATTCTGGGGTACACTCAGAGACTCTGTCTCTGTGGTTGCTGAGGGAGATTTTGTCTATGATCATCCCTGCTGGTTTTCCACGCCCATGGTTGGTTCCTCCGGCGTGCGGCCACGAACACGTCGGCCAGCGTTGCAGCTTGTGCAGCAGTTTTAGGATCATGTTCCCGGATCCACACCTGGAGCTCAGAAGAAAGCATTCTCAGAAATTGTTCAAGAATTATGATTTCACCAACCTCCTCCACTGTTTTACCCCGTGGCTGGACCCACTTCCCATAGAGTTCTTTTAACCGCACATATAGTTCTTTAGGAGTCTCCAGAGGTTCAACCTCCAGAAAACGGAACTGTTGTCTGTAGGTTTCCTGATTTATGTCATATTTTCTTAAGATTGCCGATTTCACCTCTTCATAGTCGAGCGCCTCAGCACTATCCATATGGACATACGCAGCTCTGGCCTTCCCTGTCAAGAGTGGAATCAAATGGAAGGCCCAATCCTCCTTTGGCCACCGGCATACGGCTGCAATCCTCTCAAAAGTAATTAGAAAGTGTTCAATATCATCAGAATCAGCCAATTTCTCAAGTCTGGGCTCTTTAAACTGACACTGACCTGCATCACGGGTTTCTGACAAATCCTTCCGACCAACAGTGGACTGAGACAACGGGTGGCCAGAGACTGCTTCCTCACCGTCCGGACCTTCCAAGGGGTCCCCATCAGTCAGCAATGGATTAAAGGTTGGACTTGTGCGAGCCTGCACCTCCAATTGCAGCAGATTAAACTGATGTTGCAGAGATTTAAAACGACGCTCTTGCTGGGCATACTCTTGAGTCCGGTGAGTTTCTCGGGCATCCACCTTTGCCATATGTGCTCGAAACAGGCCAGTCAGGTCTGCTATTGTGGGCTCTCTGCTTTCCGACTCCATCTCATCCACCTCCCCAACTTCTTGTGCCTCTCCATCCTCCCCCAGCTCCTGGGACACTTCCTCGGGTTGTTCTACTGGAGCGGATTTCAGGCCTGCTTTTCTTCCTCCACGATTCATCATACATAGAGTGCCAACCTCCAAGGAAAGAAAGGGAGAAAAAAAACTTCTATTTCTGGGAAACTATGCCTCCTACTGGCAGATCCCACCGCTGCTACCACTTGTGAGGGACCGACAGTCAAGGTAAGGAAGGCAATGAAAAATAGTTTCCCAAAAAATGATTTAATATAAACTCAGGCTTCTACACAAAAGATTCAACAAAGGAAACTAAAGTCCAAATAAACAAATCAAATGTTAGGCCTATAACTAAGGTCAACAGAACAAAACAAAACTCAAATAACTCAATACATGTGAGAACCAACCTGAACTGACCTACTAATGACACATCAGGGACACATTTATACAAACGGACTAGTCCACATTAACACACAAGGGGGAAGACAAAAACACAGACTTCAAAATACAATCAGAAATCAATAATAACCAGGCCAGTTCACTAATTAGAACAACAATACATACATATCTTAAGTCAACAAAGAAACAAATTAAGCAAACAAGAAATTAGCATCAAAACCCAGATCCAAACAGTATATTCCCCCCCACAGTCAATCTGCTGATTGGTAGCAGCAGGCGGAACCAAAAACAGCAGACCGTGTAGCCTGCCGGCCCTTTACACGCGCGCACTGCCAATCGGAAGTCGCTGATCATCAGTCAACAGTTCCGACCATCCACAGCACCCCAACGGTAACTTAAACTCAAAGAAATCAATATTAATATCAGTGTACCATACAACATAAACTAGATTGTGTGCACTCAAACCAGATAATGATGTACTGCCACTCAAAATAAATATGTAAATGAGGAATAAAGTGTCTGAGTCTTATTACCAAATAAATGTGCTATGAATACAGAAATTACGTGGGGGAAACTAAATACTAAGATATTCAATGTGTGTGTGTGTGTGTGTGTGTGTGTGTGTGTGTGTGTGTGTGTGTGTGTGTGTGTGTGTGTGTGTGTGTGTGTGTGTGTGTCATTACCGCTCACTGATGTGTGGCTGCATTGCGGGCCATCACGCCTTTATTATTTAATTACCTGTCTACATTACACATTAAATAAAATTATATATTAACCTACATTTCTGACAAATGACCACGATTACAGTTCGTGTTACTATGGTATAAATCCATGATACATTTTGGTGAATTGTTTTTTTAAAAGTATTTTAACTGGATCGGCTCAGTGTATCTCCTGATTTGCATGTTAGTGTTGTTGATTAAGTCAGCGCTGTTTGTGGCTTTAAAGGGGTGGTAAACCACGATTTCACTTTTCTAACTATAGCTAGTGTTTAATGTTGCTGTTTGAGCATAAACAACATCTGCAAAGTTACAACGTTCAAAGTTTAAAGCAAAGGGAGATATTTGCTTTTAAAGAAATCAATTTCTAAGGACTACAGCAAACGGCCGCTAGGGACTACTACACATTCCTCCAGGGTTGCTGACATCACCAGCCCCAATATTTACATAAACCCCTCCTCCGAGAATATGAAATAAGGAGTGAGGCCATTTTGTATCGCCGCGGGGAATAGTTGTGGCAGTCTAGTTAGTAGGCTGGAGTGTTGTTGCCAATGCCGACAAAACGCTGTTATTTTCATCCGGATTGCAGGTCCATTTTGTTCAGCCTTCCTAGGGACGGGGGTGCGTTGCAGTGCGTTTAACATACAACGTCATATGCATGTGTGTATGAGACAGAGGGGAACACGGTCGCATTTGCACCAGATATATGCTGCTCATCATAAATCAAAGCACGAGACAGACAGGGGTCGGAGGAGAAGACTGGAAAATGTGACATAATGGACAATATTCGTCTGTATTTGCAATACACGAGCCGCGGTTCAGCTGCGCGAGACAGGCGGGCGCGTGCGGATCCCGCTGCACATTTCATGGAGGAAAGCTTCCACAATCTTCGCGAGTTCAATGCAGGATTCTTACAACGGCTTTTCCTGAAAGATGGATTTAAAAACAGAAGCTGTTTACGGGCCACAACCTGTAAGTATGATTTATTTTTCGTCAATGTGTTTTCCTGTAATAGTTTGTGTTGTTAATTGTACGTTGTAGCAAGGAAGTAAACAGATGACAACGCTCATTTGGCTCTGCAAACCAGTTTGTTAAATGCTCATTCATACTTAACGTTATCCGACAAACACCTAACGTTACAAACTTTTTAAAATCTCAACAGCGAACTTGGCATTAGTGTAAATTATTCTTTGATTAGAGCTTTTATGTATTGTTTATCTACAGGCATGCTAAACATGGTTCTGTGTTTGATTTGGCTACTAGTAAAGCCAATGTTTAGTGTTCATTCTTGTGACAGATATTTGGCTATAATCGTTCTAAAAATACAAAAGTAACGGTGCCATTCAGTAGCGATCACTATAGATCCGCAGTCTTTACTCTTGAGGACTGAACAGGTTCTGCTCGATCATCTTCACTAAAATTGTCTGGATCTGATTCGGGCTCAAATTGGTATGGTTTTATTGACGCCATTGTACTACCCAAAGCACAGGCTAGTAGCCTGAGGCTACCGGTAAAGGTAAGGGGCGTGACGTTTCCGACAAAAAGGCGGTTAGCGAATCACAACACACTGGGCCAGCTAACCAATCTGAGCCCATTGCGTATTTTTGAGGGACTGGCTTCATACAACCCGGAAACCATCAGACCGTTTTTACAAGGAGGGACAGAGTAGTGTAGAATAAAGGTAAAATATATGAAAAATAATGCAATTTTTTAAAAACGAAGCATGAACACACGTTACAGTGCACCCCACAAACACAATCAAGCCTTCGAAAGAATGTGTTTTACCACCCCTTTAAACTAAATTAAGAGAGATTTGCAGCTTGTACCGGAGACCTCTACGCCAAACTCGAAAGCTTCTCATTGGCTGTTTAGTGGTCGTGTGATCAAGACACTCAGCAAGTAAACACATTTGTTCGGAGCTCACGAGTTGCGCAGAGCACAAGTAGCACTGTTTTGTTCCTCTTTTGGCGCCGTTTCCCTGGCCTACAATCTGGTACTGTTACCTTGCGTTGACATTGTGAAAATGCACGATTTGTAAATTATGCGTCGCGGGCCACATATAAGACACGCAGCGGGCCGTTTGAAATTTATCCCCGGGCCTCATTTGACCTACGGGCCGGACTTTGGACAACCCTGCACTAGGGGAAGAAGGCAAGCCGGCAGAGACAGTGTGATACTTTGGGCAATGTTCTGCTGGGATACCCTGGGTCCTGCCATCCATGTGGATGTTTCTTTGACACGTACCACCTACCTAAGCATTTTTGCACACCATGTACACCCTTTCATGGAAACGGTATTCCCTGGTGGCTGTGGCCTCTTTCAGCAGGATAATACGCCCTGCAAAAAGCAAAAATGGTTCAGGAATGTTTGAGGAGCGTGGCCTCCAAATTTCCCAGATCTCAATCCAATCAAGCATCTGTGGGATGTGCTGAACAAACAAGTCTGATCCATGGAGGCCCTACCTCGCAACTTACAGGACTTAAAGGATCTGCTGCTAACATCTTGGTACCATATACCACAGCACAGCTTCAGGGGTCTAGTGGAGTCCATGCTTCGACGTGTCAGGGCTGTTTTGGCAGCAAAAGGGAGACCAAAACAATATTAGGTCATTATGTTATGCCTGATTGGTGTATAACTGTGCCTGCAAACACTTTCGTAACGTAATGCCGCTTTGTCGGGTTCAATTCTTCTGTGGAGCTTGCGGGCTCTGCAAAGTGGCACATTGATGCCACATATTATAATCGATGGTAAGCACCTTTCTGAAACCTAAAATGACAAATGGGACACCCATTGAGGACTTAACGGCCACATGCACGAGGCGGCCATTGTAAATCCACAAGACCGCAACTGAACATGAAGTGTGCTATTTGGGACAGGGCCAAAGTGATGCTCATGACTGACACCAATGTAATGTACAGAAGAATTTCACTAAAGCTTGTATAACACCAGAAGGTGGCACCTTTTTCCAGTAACTAAGCTCTTTCTCTAGCCTTTAAAGTAAATGTACAAAGTCAGGGTTTATTTGGAGATTAAAGAAACAAAAATCAAATCAAGTCTAAAACTGCCCCTAACAACATGGAGGCAAAGCACAGCTTCACACTCAATCACATAATGGATAAATGTATTTCAGGGCTCAGCAGGAAGAGTTGGATTATCATCTCTGCCCAGAACTACAATTTTACAAGATAACTATACAATGAATTAATGGCCTCGACATTAAAATGTCACTTCATTTCCTGCTTCATAAACACCTGCTGTACATGAATAAATGTGTGGAATCCTAATGCTACTGGCATGCTGAGCGGTTTGCTCGTTCGCTCTCTCTCTTTCTAAATCAATATGCCTTTAAACGATGTGTATGAGTCACAAGGCAATAGTTGTTTCCCGCTGAATTTGGCCGGGAATAAGTCAAGAAAGAGCAAGAGTTTAACATATCATTTTTCGTGGTTGATATTAAGCCAGAGGTCCTGAACTCCAAATTCACAAAACTGCCAAGTTATTCTCTATTGTAAAAGTCAATTTCAACTGCTTTAGTGGATGGCCTCACTAGATGTATATTGATTTCCTTTTTTTTTTACTGTGAATTCATTGCATTTTTTAAAATATTTTTTCTTCTGCTGTAGAAATGGAGCAATGTTATTAGCAGACGAGCAGAGACAAGAGATAAAGCTCTCCATGGTAAAATGCTTTGGTTTCTTCCGATAGACTACTTATACCACTAATGCTGTATAGTCCCTGACTAACTGTAGGTACAGCTCGCTCAGAACATGTCACTGATTGCACACTGGTCAAAATGCTAAAATACTGTACATTGGGGTGTCAAAGACCCTTTGAGAATTCAAAGATAGAAAAAAAAACACACACACAAAAACAAAATGTCCAATATCAGTTCATGCCAGAGAACAGGACTTACATGGACTGGCTTGCAGATATATTAAGTAATTTAAAGGGAGACCAAAAAGGAAAAAAAAGGAAGAAAGAGATAGACTGAAAAGAGCAAGTTGTATTATAGCATAAACTGAAGGAATCTCGCTCTCTCTCTTTTACTCAGAAGATAAAACTCCAGTCACAGCACTAATCTTTTGGTAATTTACACAAAAACTTTTACCAGCATGTCTCTCATGGTACGATTAGCAGAGGGATTTATTTTGTATTCGCCGCAACTGGAATTAATATCTAAATCTGGCGGAACCAGTTGTGTCAGTTTGAGCCGATAAAGGGAAATATGGCTCCGCTAGATTGCTTGCTCTCCCTCCCTCTTTCTCTCTCTCTCTCTCTCTCTCTCTCTCTCTCTCACTCTTCCCTTCCATTTCCCCTGTTCGTTTTGTTTTTATGTTTTTCCACTGGTATAATGATTTACATTTATTAGACAGTTCATGGCTGTTGTATCTGCCTGCGTTTCTTTTAAGGGCTGCATTTGCGTCAAAGCCTCAGCGAATCTCATTCACAGCACTAACACCTGTTTGCATCAGTGCCATAAAATGGCTTTCCCCATTTTTGCTCAGAGGTATTGAGAAAAAACACACTTAACTCGTGCAGTTAGGATAAGCAGCAGATGAGGCTTAGGGTTTAGTGTCGAAGATCAAGCATTGTATACCTATAAGAAGTGCTAGTTTATTATATTACATTTCACATTGCACTAGTAGTATACAATTCCAATAAAATGTCCTCGTCTTATTTCTGATATTTTGACAAACAAACAAACAAACAAAAAAAATACTCTCTGGAATACTTAAGTATCATTGGTCAGTCATCATGGCACTGTGCAGTTAAAGTCATGATGTAATGGAAGTAGCGACATACTGTATCTTTTCTTCTGTATTTTGATGCATGTCTGATTAAAATGGATTATCGAAAAAGGGCGGGGATTCAATTCACATGTTGATTGAATGGAGGCAGATTTGAATGCAAGCTTGAAGCCAATTGTAAGAGAGGGGCATGGTTTAAAGGTCCCGTTCTTCGTGTTTTTTGAAGCTTTGATTGTGTTTACAGTGTGCAATATAACATGTGTTCATGTTTCGTGTGTAAAAAAAAACAGTATTTTTAACACAATTTACTTATCTGTGTACCGCTGTTTTCACTGTCCTAAAAACGGGTTGATGAGTTCCTTGTTCTATGAAGTCCCTCCTTCAGAAATACATAACGAGTTCTGATTGTGCCAGCGGTTCCCGTGTTGTGATTTGACCGCAGCTTAGCGAACGTGGCACGGTTCCTGTGTTGTGATTCGACAGCAGCTTAGCGCACGTGGAAAGGTCACGCCTCTTAACGGGGTGATGTATGCGCTCAATGATCTCTACAGCGTCCCTGGGAAAGCCAAACAAAGGTGATTTGACTCCGGGATGAAAATAACAGCATCTCGACGACATGGCGACAAACACACTCAAACGCAGCACTTCCTTTTCTCCACGCGACACGTCCTCTTCTCCACGTGGGACAGCAACAAGACCACGCCCCCTTTTTGCATGTATTCTTGTGGGCGGAGGTTAGTCCTACTTCTACTGTTCTACTGACGTCATTTATGAAGGAAGGACCAGGATGTAGTCCAAGCCAGCCGTTCGCTGTAGGCTTTGAAAGGGAACTTCTGTTAAATAAAATATCTCGCTTGGCATTGAACTTTGAGCTTTATAATTTTACAGGTATTATTTATGCTCTAACAGCAACATTACACACTAACTGAAGTTTGAACAATGGGATCACGAAGAACGGGACCTTTATGCAAAAACAAAGGCTGAATCCGAAATCAGCCCCAAAACCCTCAATCACTATTCCCTACTTTAGTCCACTAATACAGTTCACTTGAAGGAGTGAATGAACCGCAGCTGCGGTAAGTACTTCCTTTATGTTTTTAGATGACTAGCCTACTGTAACCGTGTCATTAGCTATACATAATGTACCGTTAGTGACACTATTACATGAATAGGGTGGTCACTACTGTATTGCAGTTGTTCCCGTGCTCCATATCCCCTGTATGTTAGTATTGTGTTGTCACGAACACGCTCTGACTGTCACAGTAACAAATGAGCGGTGCCAGAGGTAATTCGGAATCTTGTCTATCAGCTTCCAAAGTTTGTAACTCCTTGTCTGTGTATTCTGGCTCAAAATTATATGGTTCTGGATTTTGGTTTGATACAAAGTAAAAATCCTCTGACAATTCCTCAAAGTCAGCCATGCAACAGTCACGTTCGCTACTATCTTCCTAGTCACGTTGGTTTTGTTGACAGACGTAACAGCGGGGCTTCTCCGGTCCTGCGAGCAAATCACTCCGCACTCCACAGAAGTAGAGCAGTGCTGCGCCTTCTGAGAATATAATCCCCAGTGTGTATACGTTTATAATATGGCTGGGTCTCATGTAACCTTGTTATTTGTACACGCTGTGACTATACACATCACAACATGTAAATAGGAAAATGTTGGTGTTATTTTGTCACTTATTGAGCAGTAGGCTAGCTGGAGCCTCCAGTCTTTGTGCTAAACTAGGCTAACGGTGGGTGCGTCAGACAGAGTTATGGGCTGTACGGAGATGAGAATGGTATATATGGACTTATCCATGGGCGTCGGAAGCAAAAAAAATGTGGGTGGGTCCTCAGAATTTTTTTACTGGAGTAGATGCCAATTAGTACAAATATACTACTTTGCTTGCTAAGCGTATAGTTCGGAAAGACAAAATTATGGGAATCGCCATATAATTGAGAGTGTCAGTAGTGTAGGGGTATGATGCATGGCATCTAGTTTTGACACAAATCGACCCACGGTTCGAGTCCGGCTTTCGCCGAACTCAATCTTCTCCCTTTACCCATCACATATCAGATCGGAAAGGCATTTATTTTCAAAAAAAAATTACGAAAATATTAGAAAAGTGGAAATAAAGCGTCTAACGTGTTTAATAATAAGTGTTTATCGATTAGGGGTAGGTAAACAGACATATGCTGAACGTTAGAGACGATAAAAGTGAGTGGGTCCAATATCATTGATCGTAAAAAGTGGGTGGGTCTTGTCCCACCCACATACAATGGTTCTGACGCCCATGGACTTATCTAACTCTGGGGGATACAGTGAATAAGCAAAAAGTCCCAAAAAAGAGGAGTGTTCCTTTAAGGGTATAAGGGGCCATTTCGGATTCAGCCACAGTCTGTTTCACAAGATCAAGTCATATACAGTATTTTAATTAAAAGTTACAAAGGTAAAATAAATTAAACACATCTGGATGAATAGTTCATAATAAGTTTAATAGCATGCAACAGATGGGGGGGACTGAATCACCCTGTTAATGCAGGGCTGAATGTAATTGAAAAATAACCATTTAAAAAGTGATATAATAATGTATCATTACTGTTATTAAAAAAAAAATGGAAGTTGAAAATGTTTACTGTTACAGGTGCCCTGGAATGAGTTGAAACAATATTTTAAATTGTTCTCTGATATCTACATAGAGGGTATGTGGCTTATTTAAAGGGTTAGTTCACCCAAAATTGAAAATAAAGTCAGTAATTACTCACCCTCATGTTGTTCCAACCATGTAAGACCTTCGTTCATCTTCGGAACATAATTTAGTATATTTTTGATGAAATCTGAGAGCTGTCTCACTCCTCCATAGGCTTTCAGAGGGACTGAAACTTGATGGCCCAGAATAGTAAGTAAAAACGTCATTTAAGGAGTCCAAATGACTACAGTGGCTCTGTATTAAGTCTATCATGCGACGAAAATACTTTTTGAGCGGAAAAACAACAAAAATAACGACTATTATTGTTGTTCAATTTGAGCCTCTGACGCCACGACGCATGCGCGAAAACTGAGATTAGTAGTAGTAGAAGAAGAACGCCGTTTTCGCGCATGCGTCGTGGCGTCAGAGGCTCAAATTGAACAACAATAATAGTGGGATAAAGTCGTTATTTTTGTTGTTTTTCCGCTCAAAAAGTATTTTCGTCGCATGATAGACTTAATACAGAGCCACTGTAGTCATTTGGACTCCTTAAATGACGTTTTTACTTACTATTCTGGGCCATCAAGTTTCAGTCCCTCTGAAAGCCTATGGAGGAGTGAGACAGCTCTCAGATTTCATCAAAAATATACTAAATTATGTTCCGAAGATGAACGAAGGTCTTACATGGTTGGAACAACATGAGGGTGAGTAATTACTGACTTTATTTTCAATTTTGGGTGAACTAACCCTTTAAGGGCAAAAATTGTCCAGATACGGTTTTACAGGTCCATTTACAACCCTAGAAATTGTCCCTAGAATGAAATGGGCTGAATCCGAAATTGCCCCCTAAACCCTCATTCACTATTCCCTACGATACACCACTAATATAGTTCACTTGAAGGAGTGAATGAAAACGAGTGTGTGAAATCGGACAGCCATTGAGTGTACATCGGCTGTACACTCGTTATTGCGGTGCAATGTGGGATAGAATGAGTGCACTCAATAACGTCCACTATGGTTTCGGACACCACTACAAATGGCTGTACAAATTAGCTTCAAATAATGCCCTATTTGAGGGTAAAGGGGGCAATCTCAGATTCAGCCATTGTCTGTTTTTGCCTTATTTGGAAGGGTCACAAATAGTAATGTGGAGTTCTGCTCTGATTTGTTGTTTCACTGCGCGGCTCATTTCAGGACCAGCATACACATATCTACTGTCTGGCATGACAATGGAGAGACTAGGCATCCAACCTTATATGTCTGAGCCCATTTCTGAAGAAGATGCAGATTTTGAGGAACAACCAATTGTTTTGAGATTGGAAATGGACGCTTCTGAGTGGTACGTTTAGTCTTTATTTTCAGTAAGAATCTGATTAAATTAGCAAAAACTGTGATTTCCAAAATACCATACATTTTATCTTACTTAAAATTTTAATGATATTGGCAACATATTTGTCAAGTTGCAGACGTGACTGAATGTATGTCTAATTGAAGAGATGTTATATTATTGGCCTATTTAGTACATATAATAATACTTCCATAAAGAGACACTTAAAGACAAATTTTATTTGAAAAGATGCATGTCCATTGTATCATCTACATAAGTCATTGTGCTTGGATCCTCTCTAGTTGCTGTGATATATAGGCATCAAAATCGGGCCCAAATATCAATCCGGCAGTGTGTCTCTTCGGAGCTCCAGGACAAACCACAACTCATTTCGCAAATGGGAAAGTGTTGTGTTTTGCTACATAATGCAACTCAGACTACGGGAGCCTGTTAACTCAAAAAAGGTGCAGTGCTTTCTGCAATTGGGTCTGTCGAGGTCAGGTCATGTTCGCACCTTAAGGGGTCATGAATTGAGAAACAACTTTCCCTTGAGCTTTTGATATATATAAATATCCTGTAAGTTTCAGAGCTGAAGACTTCCTTGTAAGTCAAAGAAAAGCTTTTATTGACAGCCGGCTCAGCAAATGATCAATCTGCGAATGTTCTTACCTGTGATGTCAGAGTGCAGTGAAACCGCCTCAAGACGAATGCCTAATTCTGTAGCCCACCCACCGACTCGTGCATGTCATGACATGACGTGATAAATAACATAGGCCTATGTGGAGCTAAACCAGATCGAACTTCCAAGAAATAAAGCTTTCTTTTTTTTTTTTTTTTATAAGATTCCTTTCGGATTCCAATATTAGGAATGCATGGTTGAACTATATTTTTACTTAAAATCCAGCTCATGTGGGGAAGACATTGCATTATTTCAGACAGGATGAGATTAAAAAAACTGTACTGTGCCTTCTGGATCTGACAGGAATGATGCAACACAATTATGTGAGTAAAACATTTTTTTAAAATATATGTGATAGTTGTTACGTACTGCTCTGAGTCAGAAGGTTGAGGATCCAAACGCAGTTTTTAATAAAAAGGGTAATCCACAATCGTAGTCAAAAGTACAGGCAAAAAGGTCATACACAGGAAAGCAGTCCAAACAGGCAAACAAGGCAGGAGAGACAGGCAAAAGGGTAATCCGGGAGACAGGCAAGAAATCCAAAAAACCGACAGACATGAAACCAGGGAAACGCTCAGAATTGCAGTAGAAACACGAAACAAGACTTAGCAATGATAGACAGAGAGAACATGGTTTATATAGGCTGGGGAAATGGGGTAATGTGACACAGGTGCAAACAATGAGTGAAGATGAGTCCGGGCAAAGGATTATGGGTAATGTAGTTTATGATGACGTGACAAGTCCGGGGTGGAGTGACAGTCTGAAGTGGAGTGCCCTCAGGTGGTTCTCATGGGCACTCACACTGGTGAATTGTGACAATAGTATTGCTTTGCTACGTTTGAAATCTACTGATAATGCATGTGTCTAACTTAACATAACTTACCATGCTGGCAGAGGCTAGAGTATTCTTTGTATATGAGGTGTTGTTGGTTCATTGTGCTGCGATTCAAAAAATACAAAATACAATCGCAGAAGTTTTGAACATGCTGATTTGTCTGAGGTGAAGTTTTGCTGATGCATGAACTTGTGGGTGCACATGCACGTACGTGTGTTAGTTATGCACAGTTCGCGGTTATATCCACCGATTGGGCCGGCCAAGTAATAAAAAATAACATTGCGGATGAATGAGAGATAAATCATTGTGTTTGTTTGATAAAGACATTTTGTGAGCCCTGTGTGCGAATCATTTCGGTTGCCATTTCTCCACATTGGAAGTTTTCAAAACAATTTCTCACAATGTAACAATGTAAGGGAGCCAAAGCTCATTATAATATGCAAAACTGTTCAATCATAGCAGTGGGCGTTTACTTACAAGTCTTCAATGTGGCATGCCCATTAAAACCGAGCGTTTCAAGAGCTAGGCTCAAAACCAGGGTAGAAAATAGCCTATTACTTATTCATTATGATATTTTTTTATGTAAAAAAGCACGCAAACATCATAAGTTGACCTCAGACAACCTCAGTATAAAAAAAATTAAAAAGCCAGTTCATGACCCCTTTAAACAAACCATACGGTTTCGCTTGTAATTGGTCCGAGACCACCTCTTCAGCCAAGTCTCAGTACGGTTGTTTGGTCCGCAGCCGAGTGCGATTGCTGTATTCACACATGCCCAAAAGATCCACACCAAGGGTGGAAACGAACTTGAGTTTGATTCAATTGAACCAAACAAGACAGGTGTGAATACACCCTTACCTCCTGTGTCATTGCCCAAAACGCTTCGGTGATAGGACTTTGAAATAGCAAACAGGGAAAACAATAAAAGGCATTCCTTACATCGCATCCAGCTGGCCAACTCCATCCAAGCTCCGGTATGTTTCGAATTTCTAAACATACTGCATAAGCTTAATTCGGATTCCAATTTTATGAATGCATGGATGAACTTTATTTTGAATGAATATCCAGTTCACGTAGGGAAGACATTGTGTGTCTGTTCCTTCATTTAACCACAGAGTCGTTTGAGACAAGAGACTGGATTTGCAGACAGAATGAGATTAACCACACTTATGTGAGTAAAAACCACAATTTATGTGAGTGTTTTTTTATATGTGATAGTATTGCATTGTTACAGATCATTTGATATCTATTGATTTTGTGTACATGTCTAACTGAACATTTGCACGCTGTCAAAGGCTGAAGAATCCTTTATTTGTGGTGTTGTTGGTTCATTGCGAATTGGGATCAGACTCGGATATGTATGGGCCAGGGCTTGCAAAGCCCAACGGCTGTGTGTTTTTCAGACGGGCTATCTTAAATAGTAAAATAACTCTCTTGACTTCAAGGGCGCACGCCCACTGCGGTTTGCGCTTATATCTACCGATCAGGCGGGCCAAGTAATAAAAAAAATAACATTCCAATCAATCGCAGTGGATGAGAGATAAATCATTGTGTTTGTTTGATAAAGACATTTTTGCAAGCCCTGTGGGAGATTCATTCCGGTTGAGGTTTTCCCACACGATTTCACTGTCAGGGGAGCAGAAGCTCATTAAATATGCAAATCTTATCCAATCCTAGCCGTGGGCGTTTACTTCCAAGTCTTCAGTGCGGCTTGCCCATTAAAACCCAGTGTTTCTTGAGAGAGCCTCAAAACCAGGGCAGAAAATAGCCTATTACTTATTCATTATGATGTTTTTGAATGTAAAAACCACGCAAACATCATAAGTTGACCTCAGACAACAGTATAATTTTTTTTTTTTAAAAAGCCAGTTCATGACACCTTTAAATTAATCTCGGAAGATATATTGCGCCTACTTGAAAGTCGAGAACAGTCCAAACACACAAGGTCAAAATATATATTAAAATAAATTTTATTAGCTAAAATCAAAAGTGGGAGGGTCTGGGCTGCAGCGCTCTGCGCCCGAGGACAATCTAAAACAAGTCAAGTAGAGCTTAGCCTTAAGTCACATGCATTTAAAAAAAAAAAAGACAGACCTAATAGACATCCATTTGTCCGCCGCCTGCAAACACAAATGGAACAAAATACAATTTAGATTTTTTTGTTTTTAAAAGGTTCTAACATGACTACCAGTCGAAAAGTATTACTAGATAATGTTATTTCGTATTTATTTTGCAATATTTAACATGTTGAAGTACCCTTCTTCTCTGGCCTATTGACCAGACACCACTGTCCCAGACAACAAATCTCCAACACTGGGTTAATTTTATCCTCTTTAACTCTACACTGCATTTTATCTTACATGATGGAATAATTTCAAGTCAATATATCATGCATATTTATTTATTTAAGTAGCTGTGTAATAAGTGTGACAACGTACAGTAGGCCAGTCTTTAGTTCACAATAAACCAACACATGGCCTGATTTAAAACCTGCAGACTGTAGTATTCTGCTATTTTGTGCAAGTATGATTGTGGCGAGCAGCGAGGCCGAGGGACCGTGAGGGCGGGACGAGGCGGCGCTCATCAGTGGGGATGAGCGCCAGCTGCGAGTCGCAGCGATCTCGGCCCTCGCGGAGGAGTGAGGGAGTATAAAGGAGGAGCGACGACAGTGAGGGACGAGAGAGGACCAGGCCTGGATTTTATGTTAAGTTTTATTTATGTTCTGTTATGTGTTCGCTGCAGTCGTCCGTGAGGGGCTGCAGATTTTTATATTCATTTGTGTTTGTTTGTATGTAGGCGGCAGTCGTCCGCGCGGGGCTGTCGCCGCCATTTTATTTTGTGTTTGTTTGATTAAAAGTTATTTTGCTTGTCCGCCGGTTCCCGCCTCCTTCTTCCCGTACAAACAAGCTTTAGTACAGTGGTGCCGAAACCCGGGAGGAAGGAGGGACACGCTGTCGAAGAGCCCTCACAGCTGAGGGGGATCGCGGTGCCGCGGAGTTCGAGCAGCGCGGAGGAGAGAAGTCCGTGAGCGGCTGCCCGAAGCGGTGGTGCTGGAGCGGATGAAGGTCGGTGGGATGGAGAGCTCACTGCCGTGCCCCTGGGTTGAGGTGGGGTGGCTGCCGTCCGCGAGGGGGCGAAGGAGTCCCCAGCGCTTGCCCAGAGCCGAAGCCTGCTGCCGTCCGCCATATTGGGGAGGAGCCGGAGCGTGCTTCCGTCCGCCAGGTTGGGGAGGAGCAGGGAGCGCGGGACGGGGACTCGCTTCCGGCCGCCCTCAGAAGGAGGAGCCACCGCCGGCCGCCAGGGGGCGGAGGAGTCTCGAGCCGTCCACCGAGCGTCCAGTACCACCGCATGGGACCGCGAAGAAGAGCCTCTCGGCTGGCTGAGGACCGAGCGGCAGTGTGTCTGGGAACCGGACCAGAATTTTATTTTTTTTATTTTCTCCTCTCTCCACTCTCTCGTCTCTGTCGCTCCTCATGCTCCCCGCGATCTCGGCCCTCACGGAGGAGTGAGGGAGTATAAAGGAGGAGCGACGACAGTGAGGGACGAGAGAGGACCAGGCCTGGATTTTATGTTAAGTTTTATTTATGTTCTGTTATGTGTTCGCTGCAGTCGTACGTGAGGGGCTGCAGCTTTTTATTTTCATTTGTGTTTGTTTGTATGTAGGCGGCAGTTGTCCGCGAGGGGCTGTCGCCGCCATTTTATTTTGTGTTTGTTTGATTAAAAGTTCTTTTGATTGTCCGCCGGTTCCCGCCTCCTTCTTCCCGTACAAACAAGCTTTACTACAATGATCATTACTTCCCATTTTTGCAATAATTTGTATGCCATTTTTATGGTTGAAAGTATTTCAAATCAAAATCACTGAGATCACTTTTCATCAGGTGTCTCGTCGAGGTCGGTTTCCTTTGCTTACCTCAAAGACTGCCCCCTCAGTGCTCATGTCCACCAGGAGCCCTCTCATGGTTCCAGAAAGTGCCCAGAATCAGCAGGATGGCTGCTGCTCTCTCTCTTCCCCATCACTGTGCTCTGAGCTGGGAAAGAGAAACGGGGAGGTGGGCCAACAGCAGGAGGAATCACCCCCGGGGAACAGAGGGAAAAGTGGGTTGCATAATGATAGGCTGGTTGTATAATGATAGGGATATGTGTATGAGCCGTTGAATTTCCAAATGCGATACTGCAAGTGACCACCGTTGCAGACAAATGACGACATGAATATTTTTTCAGCCACGATTATTTGAAATGACTGTATCACTCAGTGACTTTCATTAAAATCTCATTTCAGCATGCATGCTCGCATACACATGGGAGACGCTGAACTGAATATCTGGATTTACTTGAGGGAGTACCGCTACATTTTCCTGGCATCCTGGGACCTATTTCCATAGACTCCACATCAGCTGCCCTATACACAATGCTGGACACATCAATGTTTAATGCAACGTAAAAAAGAAGTTCTACTTTAGAGCACACAACCACAGCAGTGAAACCGGTCTAAGCTGCTTGTGCTTATAGATACAGCATAACAAATTTGCTCACACCTCAGCTCAGGAGACCCTATTTACTAACTAAGCACTGATGCCGAAAATTATATATCTGTGAAACATAGCATTTAGCAGGTATCATTCACTGAGTGTGAGCGGCGTCCCCCCAGTTGTTGTTTTTTTTTGTTTTTTAAATGAAAGAACGTGAAATCTACGAAAGCACTGCATCCCTTGGGATACCAGATCTGCTGAATCTCTTTTTCATTTGAAGTCATATTTTAAAACCTTTTTACAAGTTTGCATTTACAGATATCTAGTAATCACTTAATAAACCGTTTTTATACCCTTTTTGTTTTAAGATAAAAAGTTCTAATTTACTTGTTATATTTCCATTTGCTGTATTTCTTTAATATTAAAACTGCTGTTGTGTTCTGTATTTTGTCCCATGAAGCACTCTGTTTAAAAGGTAGACTATAAAAAGAAAATTACTATTATTAAAAATATACAAAGATCAGGCATAACATTATGACATTGCATTGCGTTGGTCCCCCTTTTACTGCCAAAACAGCCCTGACCGTCAAGGCATGGAATCCACTAGACCCCTGAAGGTGTACTGTGGTATCTGGCACCAAGATGTTAGCAGCAGATCCTTCAGCACCATATTGAACTTGTTTGTTCAGCACATCCCACAGATGGAATTTGGAGGCCAACTCAACACCTCAAACTCATTTGTTGTGCTCCTCAAATCATTCCTGAACTATTTTTGTGGGTGGTAGGTGTCAAAGTAACATCCACATGGATGGCAGGACACAAGGTTTCCCAGCAGAACATTGCCCAAAGCATCACACTGCCTCCGCCGGCTTGCCTTCTTCCCATAGTGCATCCTGGTGCCATGTGTTCCCCAGGTAAGCAACGCACACGCACCTGGCCATCCATGTGATGTGTAAAAGAAAATGTGATCCATCAGACCAGGCCACCTTCTTCCATTCTTCCACCTTCTTCCGTGGTCCAGTTCTGATGCTCTTGTGCCCACTGTTGGCGCTTTCGGCCGTGGACAGGGGTCAGCATGGGCACCCTGATTGGTCTGTGGCTCTGTAGTTTTGGAGATGTTCTGACGTCTAGCCATCACAATTTGGCCCTTGTTAAACTCGCTCAAATCCTTATGCTTGCCCATTTGTCCTGCTTCTAACTTTGTTAATGACAATCAGTTTTATTCACTTAATGTTATGCCTGATCGGTGTATTTGTGATATTTTAGATATATTATTTCATTTCAACAGCCTTGTCAATGGATAAAAAACATGTTGAACCATTTTACTGAATTTGCAGTAAATATGTAAAATAAGTGCAATTTTATTTGAAATATTATTCAACATCATTACATTGTGTTAATATGCAAATCTGCATTAGACTGACTGTATACTGCATTATTGACTAAATTACACTGGTATCATAAGGTATGAAAGAAAATAAAGACTTAAGGCCTGTTCACACCGGGACGATTTTTGCGCGCGTTTATCTCCGACGTTTAACGCCTCATGACTAAACAAAGGGCGCCAATGTGAGTGTGCACACCGATGCACAAAACGCCAGGCGTAAAAGCGTCATTTAAAAAAAAACGCCTCGAGATCCGCGCTTTTGTTCACGTGCCTGGAGCTGCTGAAGTGACAGTAAAACACGACTTGGTGGCGCTCAAGCACAAAACGGTCTGGCCGAGCACACATTGATACGACGAAGAAGTAGTAAGTAGACAAAGAAGACGATGAGCTGCTAATGCTGCTTGCCAGTTAGCAAAAAGTGTGTGAATGGTTTTGGCCATAGACATAATATATCTATGGTTTTGGCAAGCACGTAAAAAATGTCTCTCTCTTTTTCTTCTGTGTGACAAGCAAGTGTCAGAAGCGTAAAGTGCCGCAACACCACCTTGTGTACCGGGAGGGCTATCTACTTAATGTGCACGTTCACTCGGCGCATCGCCAGTGAAAATCGTTTAGGTGTGAACACTCAAGACGCGCTGAAAAACGTCACGAAAAACGCTGGCGATAAGCGCACGCGATATTCGTCCCGGTGTGTACAGGCCTTTAAAGGCAAATAATGTGAAATAAAAGAGGCTTATAAATGTGGAACTGTCCATGAGATGACTCAAGCTAAAATGTTCCTTCCTGGAAATAACTATACAAAACATATCTTTATGTCTGAGGAATTCTCTGAAGAAATGAGGCAGGCAGCTCGGTAAATGTTCTTTGAACCTGCTGCTCTTTAGCTTTCATTATAACACCACAAATAGAAAAAGAAATGAATAAGCATCAAAAGAGCTGGACAATGTGTCAATTTAAGCTGTTATTAATCTTAAATGGATTTTTTTTTTTTTTACTTTTAGACACGTCACACCAGGTTTGACATCATTAACAGCAAAAGCCACTGGTTCTCACGTGTCATGTCACTGATCACAATGCGACAAGTTTGAATATGCAACTGCATTTGAGAGCTACAGTAGAGTGGAACATTTTCAACTAGGCCGATATCAGAATATCAGATTTTCACTACTTTATCATGGCTAAAATAATTCACAATAAAAAAAAATTAATAATCACGTTCAACTATACTCTCATTCCTGCGTAAAAATTGAGGAACTATGCTGCCGTACAATGGGTGTAGCAGGCGCAATATTATGCACGCATCTGAAAATAGGCTAACTTCCGTCAACATAACCAACATGACAACCTGCTTGCACAGAGAGCGTGCTGTGGACAATTTTCAGGCGCTGCGTAATATCATAGCGCCGCTGCACCCATAGTACGGCAGCAAAGTTCCTCAATTATTACATAGTAATGAGAGTTCCTAGCCATATCGGTCTAGAAAATTGGAACTTTTCATTTTTCGTCGGTCTTAGTGCATGATGTAACTATACACATCACAACATGTAAATAGGAAAATGTTGGTGTTATTTTGTCACTTATTGAGCGGTAGGCTAGCTGGAGCTGTATACCTCCAGTCTTTGTGCTAAGCTAGGCTAGCTGTGGGTGCGTCAGACAGAGTTATGGCACGCACGGAGATGAGAATGCTATGTATGGACTTATCTAACTCTGATACGGTGAATAAGCTAAAGTCCCAAAAAGTCAGCGTGTTCCTTTAAGGTGCAATACGCAACCTACTATTTATTTTTTTTAAATATCATGGTTATCGGCAATATTGGTATAATGCAACACCCCTATTTTCAACTTAAATTTAATTCACATAAGTATGATTCTGTTGAATGACTTGCACAGAACTTGGAATATAGCAAACAAGTCCTATGGGACACTTTTATGGTAGATTTTATGGGGTGTCATTTTTTGGAGTGTGACAGCCCTGGTTTTCATTCACTACAATGTATGAAAAAAGGTGTTTTGGCTAAACTTGTGTTTGACGAAAGAATAAAAGGAAAGAAATTTAGGTGAATTATTATTTAGTAGGCTAATGCTGAGTTCACACTGCCCAATTTTAGCCCCAATTTGACTCACCGCCAGGTTTTGCGAAATCGCAGACAAATGCCCGAAATCATAGGCAAATCAGTGCTCGTTCACACGAGTGACAATCACGCTGTGTGAATTATCACAGACGCTATCTGAGAGAATCGCAGAGGAGTCGCCGACGCCCATGAGATATTTGGCATGCTTAATATCTGCAACTGTCTGCAATTCAAAATCCTGTTGTACGAAATGTGTTCTGACTAAAAATTACATCGGCGATGACCTACAGCCAATGACAGAACAAGATACAGGGCAGCAGGAAGTTCGGGGAGGAGGTATAGACCAGAATATCAGTATTTTAATAGCTATATTCACAATTATATCAAACAGAAACAAAGCACAAACATTTGCTTGACCAGCCGCAACAGCAGCACATTGCAAAATGATTTATTTACCTCAAACTCTCTTTGCAGAACACTTTGCTCCACGTGTCTCCCCAACACTTTCCTCCGTCATAATCTTTTTTTCTTTTTCGCTGAAAATCAGCACACATACAATTTGGGTAGCAAGCTTCCTGCAGTCTATCATTTTTAATAACAATTCCAGTCTCGCGTGAGAACTCCGGTCTGACGCACACATGATCTTGCGTTGTTTCCTTGTGACATCTAGCATGTGTTTGGTTGTGAAACGTAGTTTGCGGACAAGACAGAATTGTCGGTCGTGCAATGTGAAACCTTCTGTCGCCGATCCATCGTGCAGTGTGAACACAGCAGCAACTGAATGCTGGCCCAGATAGTCATGCAGTGTGAAAAGAGCAGTGATCCGACGAGTTTGAAAATCGTGCAGTCTGAACTCGGCAAATAGATTAAATAAATAAATGGGCTATTATAAAATGATTGTTTAACTTCTCCAAAAAAGCTGGGCCTTGGTGGCGGATAACTGGTGGGATTTTCTATAAACATCTGTTTTATATACTTTATATTTTATGCATATACTACATGTGTATTTATGTATTGAAAATCTGACTGATCTTCATCTTGATTCCCCAGAGAGCGGCTCAGTATTAATGTGGTATCAGCATCCGTATCTCTACTGTCAAACTAATATTTTAGTTGACTATAATGTAACTTAAGAAGCGTCGTCATCAGCAGAATTCATCAGCACAAAGCCACCTCATCATCATTGCCAAATCCTTCCTCTGATTTCAAATAACCTTCACTTGAAAATATCTGTTACACGGTTTAGCTACAAGGTGTCTGTGCTGTTAGTGAATGTCCTCTAGGCCGTATCTGGAGCGGGTTTCCCTGAAGGTCCAACAACGATCATGTTTTATTCAGCCTAAACAGCCGAGGGAATAGTTAAGCTAGCAGCTTCCTTTTACAGCAAGAGTCAATGAGCATTACTGAGGGCTTTTTTCTGACAAATAGCAATGAACAGAAATCATCTCAGTCATACGTGCATAAGTGGTTTCCCAGACATTGGGCAAACACACACACACACACACACAGAAACCTTAGCCCCGTGTTCATGGGAGACAGGGGAATCAGGGCAACAAAGTCCATCTGGTGGAGTGTAAATCCACCTGAAACATACAAATACATAAAAACACAACATGTTTCTTGCATTCCATTCATATTTTTCCTGAAAGCAGCTGTTCTATCACATTTGCACCAAACTGATACTTTGTTTGTTCGTCTAAACTAAAGAAAGCTAAATCAAATAACCATTTCAAAATCAAAGTCCATCATTCTTCACCTGTACATATCCACACACATGCTGTGACATACAACCCATCATTTTGCTTCAATGTTCTCTTTATATCTTACCTGCTAAGAACAATGGAAGTGTGTTTGCTGCACCAGCAGGATCAAGCTGGACTTTGGCTGTACCTTTCATACTATGGTGCAATACAGACCCCTACTGGATGGAGAATGAAACATCAATCTGGTTAAAAAAAAAAAAACAGAAGCATGTGTATGACAACATGCTTACTCTATATTAGCTTACTATATGGGCCTCGCATAGGCTATTTTACCTCATAACCTCACATTTTAGCCCAGTATGGAACTCTTTGAAGGTCAGATTCTAGACCTGAAAACCCAGACACGCCTTAATCCTTGCATTGCATCCTATACACCTCATACTATTAGCTTTCTTGCCCTTACTTGATTATTTTTCACACAAATTTGCTTCCGTTCATTAATATGCACATATTAACTAAATTAAACATAAGCTCCCTGCTGCTTTCCGAGGCTGGTGCTCGCTCTGCATCCGCCACTTTCAGACTCCTTCATTAAAATGGAGTTCAGCTAAATGGGCAGAATGATTCTCAACCTCCTCCTTTTCCTCTCCATTTAAGAAAATCTCGTTCCCCTTTCTATGCCCTGAGGTTTTATCGCTTTCCCCTTCTATTTTCTTCTCTCTCTCTCTCTCTCTCTCTCTGCCCGCAGGTCCCTTCCTTCAGTAGATTAAGTTCAGCGTGGCTGTGAGACAGAGCGTTGCTGATTCAGCCATATTCTTCCAAATGACCCAAATCCTCTCTCGCTCTGGAAGAACCTCATTCACTCGCAGATGACTCTCTCGCTTGCTCAACCTCTTTCACCTTCTGTTCTCCCTCTGCTTTTCTTCAGCCGCTCTTCTGATCTTAGTACTTTAAGCTGTATTTGTTTATCTCTCTCTGCTGACGTTCTCTGTCAGTACTCCTCCTACACAGCAAACATTAATAATAACAGACATTTAATGGACTTCATGTTATAACAGCAATTTCTAATAAGACTAGCTCATCACTCAAGGCATGGAGTGATCATATGTGTAAAAAAAAAAAAACAGCGAAATTGAGTACAATATGCATCTTCGATTACACGCATTTAGCAACCAATTTAATCACCCCTCCTGTTTTCTTGTATGGACTATTTTTTAAGTTTATATATATATATATATATATATATATATATATATATATATATATATATATATATATATATATATATATATATATATATATATTTATTATTATTATTATTATTATATACATGTATAGCTCTATGTGTTACAGTACCATGGTAATAAATAAAAAATAATAATTAAGTGGGGGTTTCTAAAAGAGCTGGTGGAGGAGGGGTGTTTTTTGGTTTGTTTTTAGTTTTTTTGTTTTTTTGTTGTTGTTGTTGTTGTTGTTTTATTTGTTGAAAAGCCATGGAAACACAATAATGGATTTGTTTTATTTTGCTGTTGGAGAAAATGGGAAAGTAAAAATAATATTTGCTATGGTCTTCCATGCACACTACTGTTCAAAAGTTTGGGGTCAGTTAATACTTAATACTTTTTTTCAACAAGGATGCAATACATTTATCCAGTTACAGTAAATACATTTGTTAAACACTCCTGGCCCAAACAAATGTTGGGCTAAACACTAAGCTTTTAATTGTCTTAACCACAAATTATTGGTTAGGTAATTAGCTAAATTTAAGCAAATGCACTACTTAAAAAGCCATTGATGTCTCAGAAAAACATCAAAGACAGAATTAAGTTTTTGGTAAATGGTAAATGGACTGCATTTATATACCGCTTTCAACAGACCGATGGCAAACAAAGTGCTTTACATATTGCCTCACATTCACCCTTCATTCACTCATTCAGCCATGCAAGGATAGAACCACCAACTTTCCGGTTAGTAGACAACCTACATGAACCACTGAGCCACTGCTGCCTTTTTGGCTAAATATGGGAAGTTGTGTGGGTTGATGAATCCCAATGAAACACGAGTTTCATGGCGATGTTCCAGAATGGTGGAGCTTCAAAAATCTGGTGGGAAACATAATAATAAATGCATTTCTACCACATTGAAGCATGGAGGAAGAGCTGGTGTTGTGCGGGGAATCTTTTTATCGGGATTGGTGAGTTACTTCACTGTGAAAAGTCATTTAATGCTTTGGAGTACAGGAGAATATTGCAGAATGGCTTGCTGCCCACGTCATCTAAAGATGAATGATCAGATGTTATTTTTCAACAAGACAACGCTCCTGCCTAATTGCAAAGACAACCAAGAAGTGACTTGAAAACAAGTCCATCAGACTCATATTTTGGCCTGGTCAGAGTCCAGATTTGAACCTTATAGTGAATAATTGGTCTCACATTAAACTCAAATGAACCGGGAGACATTTTTCAACTACTCGTGAACTGTCTGAAGCCCTTAATATTGAACAACACTGACTCTTCTTCCTGTAAAAAGCTGTCTGCATGTTGTGGAAGGCTATTCTGTGCTTTAGCTAAAGTATTTGTGTAATTCTCTCTAATTTTCTGACCAGTTATTTATGATTAAAATGGTTAAGACCTGTATTTTTGATCAAATAAGTGCAGCCTTGGTGACCATAAGAGATTTCTTATATTCCTATATGAACTGCCTGCCATGACTATTAGAATGATTGACGCTGCCATTCAAATTGTTCTCTGATACTCCATCATTTGGTCTGAGTGAATGATCTTTTATTTTGTTTTTGAAGTATTCAAAAATAACTACACATAAATACTGCTTTCTTTTGCTTCTTTGAGTGACGTTCCCGGCTAAATTGGACTTCATTAAACCAACACAAACACAGCTGAAATCCACTACTGTCATTCCCCTGCTGTGCTTGAGAGAGCTGCTCTTAACTTCCATTCAGCCATATTGGAATTGCCAGCCTATTGCTGGCACCATGGGGTAGACCATAACCCATGAACAATGCCGGCCTCATAAGCGTCAAAGATCATTGGTTTATGTCAACTACTTGCATGCGGACTCTGAACAAACCACGGGTAGCCAAACAAAAGAACATCCAGCGTTTGGCCCCTCTGCTCATTGGCCTCTGAATTTGTATTGACTACTTGTGAATGTAAGCAGGACGCCAGGGGCTTTGGGTTATGGTGTGTAAACATGGATGAGCCCACCATGAATTCAAGACAGTTTTAAAAGTTTACTTTTCTCAATGAGCCATCCTGTCCACTGAGTAATGATTGTTTCATCATCTGCTGGAAAGTGCATTGTGTCTGCTTTTAGGGAGTTGTGTCTGAATATGTGGGTATTCGTATTAAAGAAATAGTTTAAAGATGAAAATTCTGTCATTATTTACTCTCACTTTTCTCTCTTCTGTGGAAGACAAAAGGGGAATTCTGAACAATGTACTATTGCAGTGAATGGAGGCTGTGGCTTTCAAATTTTAAAAAGGATGAAAAAACATAAAAGTAGTTCATATGACTCTGTCCTATTTTCAAAATCCACTGAAGCTATACAATGGCTTTGTGTGAGTAAAGGACTGAAATGTAAGTCTTTATTAACTGATACTCCTCCTTTTCAATCAACTATTGCACTAACTATTGTGTGACCGGATCATTGAGGAGTGGGTTGAACTTGTGAAACATTCAAAACAGTTCTGTGAGCCTGATCAAGTGATTTAATGAAAAGAATAGACTCAAAAGAATGATCTGACGAATTGGACATCGCTAGTGCTCCAAGGAGAGCTTCAGTGGATGTTAAGATATTCATTGTATGGATGGCTTTTTATAAAAAAAAGATTGCACAGTACGATATTCAAATCTTTTTTTGTTCCACGGAAAAAATAGGCATACAGGTTTGGTGAGTAATGACCATTGTCATTTTAGGGTGAACCATCTCTTAAAATGATTTCAAAACAAGCTGCTTCCGTTATTTTCCTGTTCTCTCGCTACCAAAGAAGACCATTCTTTTGTTTGATTCTTTTTTGTTCCCACTGTTTGTTCATAAAACACACACACACACACATAGCTTTTCCCATCCAAATATTATCCCTCACCCTTTACAGCAAATGTGGTTATTAAAAAAAAATCACCTCACAGACAATGGTTGGGTACTCCACCCCTTTTTTTCTCCGTTCTAATATCTTTTCATGGTTAGGATAAAAAGAGGATAGAGTGAGAGGTAGGAGAGGGAAGTAAAGAAGAGAGAACACCAAAGATAAGAGAGAGAAAGTCAGTAGATGACAGCAAATTACGAAAGGTAAAAAAAGGTGTGAGGGAGAGAGCGAGCAAAAAGAAAGAGGAAATGATGAGAGTTGCACTGGAATCGATCAAAAAAAACATGGAAGGATAGCCTGAATCTTTTTGATCAGTTCAGCACAGAGAGATGAGAATGAACGATAAAAAGAGACAGAAAGGAGACGGAACAAGCCACAAATACAAGTGAGTGAAAGAAAGCAGAGAGGCAGCACCATGACTGTCTACCTTGATACGGTGCTTTTCAACTGCCACAAAAAGAGATGGGATTGGAGAGATGGGTGGTTTAAAAAAATAGATCCATATATCAGGTTTTACAGATATGGGCCCTTCTGCATTTGCGATACTGGCGGAAGACAGCTGCAAAGGCTTAGCTAGAGGTGGATGATAGTAAAGCTAACATCCTACCATAATCAAAAGGGAGAGGAATTAAAGCACAGCTTCTCCCAGGCCCCAGAGGTGTTTCCCTTCTCTCCTCGCCGGCTCTCGATTTATATTTGGCTGAGATATGAGTGGGCTTGGGTTTATTTCTCTCTCCTTTTCTTTGGGAAATAAGGATTAAGAGGTTTGTTGTGAGTATGTAGAAGAGAGGAGATGAGAGGAGAGGCAAGGAGAGGAGCTTCTGCAACCCACTCAATTCATCATAGATGACTGCATTGATCACTCTTCAGACCATCTATTGGTCAAGATAAAGCGAGGAATTATATCCAATATGTTTCTATGTATAAACCAGTGTTGAGGAAGCTACGATAAAATTGAAGCTTACCAAGCTACAAGCTGTTTATGATTTTAAATAGTTAAATGGACATCAAGCTACGCTTTTAAGAGTATTTATAGTACTAATAAAAGTCAGTGTCAAGCGGTGACTTGTTTAACCACCCAGTAAACAATTTTCTGTTTAAAAGACGTCTAATAGTGGTCCAAATACAGCTCTGACGTCTAGGCTAAAACAAGGCAAAATTTGGACTATGAGTGAAAATCTAACCATAACCCAAGAATAGTCAAGTCCAGTCAACTTTATTTATATAGCGCTTTTAACAATGTAAATTGTTTCAAAGCAGCTTTACAGTGTTAAACAGGAAAATAATTCAGCATAATTTTATTAATCTGTATAGCCATTTGATATCATCAGTTCATTTCAATTTCCATACGGTGACAGTGTGGGCTTTAGATCAATAATTAGATCAGTAATTTAGTTTATATGGTTAATTTAGTTTATTAATTAGATTTATTTCGATGTTTAGTTGAAAAATGTAGTGTCCCCAACTGAGCACGCCAAGCCAGAGGCAACAGTGGCAAGGAACATCCACTGTTAGAATAGATTAGTCATCTATTTCAAAGAAATTAAATCACTAATCAACTGTAATCACTGTTGACTTTGCTTACATGATGGAATATCATACATCTCGCAAGTTATTTTGGCAAAAATGGCATGTAACCAAATTCAAGGTTATTTTGGCTATTCATAGCCAGACTATATCGGGTCTATAGTTAACCGAGACGGTGAAATGACGGGAGCATGGGCGGGTATGGGTGTCATGTCAAAAAAAGCATCCAATGCAGATACATTGGATGGATTTATAAGTGAGACGCTCGTGTTTACTCTAAACAGTGAACTCTCAGGACACATAGCAACACAGCTAAAACTATTCTTAATGTTGGACCTTTTATTGAAAGTAGCCTACATTTACCTGTTGATGCCTTCACCAGCACCCATAAAAGATTTTGAGTAAGTGTTTGTTGAGTGAGGCTCGATGCGCAAAAGGGACAAAATATGCTGTATTTTTGTAATTCCACAATAGGTGGCACTAATTTCACAGAAACGACATACTTTACTTTTAAACGGTACAGCGCATCGACTAAATGAGAGACGACAAATAAGAAACACCATGGCAGTGTATGCCAGAAGTGTTTTAAAAATAAGTAGCCTATAATTTTTTTTTTTTAATTATAGTAAGTAATTATAGTATTTTATAGTAATTATAGTATTTTCATAGTAATTCATAGTAAGCTTATATGGACCGCACGTCCCTGCTTAAAGTAGTAATTTGCATAATTGAGTGATAAAATAGCAATGACCAGCAGATTTAACTAAATATTTCACTACAAATTTCATGTTAGATTGTGTGCATGTATACGTATAATATGTATACTGATAATATAATGGGTAGAAATGTGCATCGGTGCGAATGGGGGTTTGGATAAACGGGAGAGAAAAGCAAGGTTTCTACAGAGTAGACTGTCAAATTGACCTGAGATGTTCCTTCACTCTCACTCTTACCGCTGGGTAGAAACAGATCTCATTTCATTAAGATTATACAAGCAAATTACAGAAGGCGGGTGGATGTAATCAGCTGGATTGACAATTGTAAAAATGTTATTACATTACAGTTGCACCCACAGGAATTACATAATTACATATTTTACTCCTCCAAAATATGGCAGTAATAACTGTGACAAAACTATGAAATATTTCCAAGCACTTTTATGTATACAGGGGTATACCCTTGATAAAAACAGGATTATGAAAAATGACTTCCTTAATGGCCGAATAAACAAACAGACTGACATGTAAAACGTGTTGGGTTGCTTTCACTGATTTGGTTTCTTTTTTAGAGCACTATATCACAAAGTACTTTTTGAAGTTTGTTTTAAATTAGTTTTTCTTCCCACAGGTAAAAACAATGCAGTCTACAACCAATGCTAAACCTCTGTCACAACCTAAAGTGTCCACTGGGTAATGAACACTAGGTGGACAACTATGCACATATAGAGTAAAAGAATACAGTGGCTTCCTCTAAGAAAAATAAAACAAGACAAGAGTTATATCAAAGACTTTATATATAGCAAGAGGGTGCACTCCATTTACTTATGAATGGGAGAAAGTGTAACGCCCAATATGGCAAATAACTAAATGAAAGAGCCAATCATTGATTAGTAAAGTCATTGCGTCACTGCAGCTGCCATTTTAGAAGATCTGGTTGCTATAGATACTGGCATTTTTCTGAGATGTGCTTAGGACAGCACATTAGTTTTTTCCAGGCTTTTTATTTGTTCATGATTTGAGTATTTAGAAACCAGATTTATGAGACAGTTGTTGTCAGATTTCATTGGTGATTTCAAATATGAAATGTAATCGTAAAATTGGCGAACTGTTTTGGAGAATTTGATGTTTCCCCATTCAAAGAGATAGGAGCTACATTTGCAAACCCGAGAGGTGTTTCAAAGATGGCCGCCGAGTGAAATGACTTGTCTTAAAGGGACTTTGGATATATTACAAGCAATATATGAGATCAAATACTGTGTAAAGCAGCCATTTTTGTCAAATTAATACTGCAATGACACTAGTGTTCTGCTCATTGTCTTTTCAAAGAAATCCAAAATCGTGAGAGGGTAACAGCAAACTATAGATTAAAGATCACATGTGAGGAGGCAGTGCCTCCACATCACTGTGATTACCCTGTCAATGGTAATGTCCACCTATCACATTTCCACAAATCTGCCACAATGGGTCAGACTGGTGGAAATGAATAGACTAATTGCAAATTAAACAGTTCAATCGGACACCATTTATTGCATCTGCAGACGATTCATTGACCAATGGTCCAAAAATATATATATATATATATATTTTCCATAGGCCAGAAATGGTGTAAACATAAAATTTAACATGAAACATATGGAATGTATGTACATTTATATTGGACTAAAAACCCAGAGAGGAACTCAACCACACACACAAACGTTGTTTTCATGTGACTTAGACTTACTATGGACATAATAATTATTATACTGTAAAAACTTTATATTCTATCCCCTAACCCTAAACCTACCCATCACTGAAACAATTCTACATTTTTACATTTTCACAAAACATCATTAATATCATTTATAAACTGCTTTCCTCATGGGGATCAAAAAATGTCCCCACACAAGGACAAGGATTTCAGATATTGCCATTGTTGTGGGGAAATTCTGTCCTCATAACGTAGGGTTTACCTGGACCACACACACACACACGCACACACCCTCCATGAAATGTGTGTAATCCAATAGATTGTGTTGCGATAAAGAAGTGGCACACGTCCTGGATACTGATGATGCATTATCCTGTTTTTGGCTGTCTTGCAAAGTTTTGAGCAAACAGAAATCCATCAGACTTGGCAAGAAAACATGGTGTGTTAACAGACATCTGAACAATGTTTATAAAGAACCCAAAATAAGGTGTGGGATTATCTGCAGACGGCTTCATCTCAAAAATAAATATTTTAAGCAGAAACATGGAAACAGAAAGACATGCTGACAGTGCTGGACAGTGTATGAGACATGAAGACGGTCTGTGTGTGCCTGTGCTCGCATAAAGTCAATGTTTTCTGTCATAGTGTGCATTCATCATGTGGCTATAATAATCACAGGATTTCAGCAATGAATAACACGTCTCTTTATACCTTTGTGAAAAAGAAGTGCAATAAATTGAACTGAATGAGCAATGTGGTGTACTTGGATTTACATATATATATATATATATATATATATATATATATATATATATATATATATATATATATATATATATATACATATATATCATTTTTTTCTTTTTTTTTTCTCATGACTGTTTATTAATGTCCCAATATGTAATTTTTGTCACCCTCTTTTTCTTATTCAAAACAAAGGCGCAGCTTAATGATGCCTTGATTTCGCTGAATCATGGGAGTTGTTGTCTTTACCTCTACTTGTTGCACACTGCAGTAAGCTAGATCGATATTAGGCATGGTAAAACATGGTAGGCCTACTTGTGGTAAATAAAGAAAATGAGAGTTAAACTATATAACTAACTGTGTTGAGCTGTATAACAATAGCAGCTTTTCCACCGTCAGGCTGAACGGTTCTCATTGCGTGACCGCAAGAAGTTTAGAATTCCATGCCAATCCGAGCCAGCCGGTATGGTCCCAGTTTCATGAGGCTGATAACAGCCGCTCTTTGGAATGTAATTCAAACGCGTCAGTCATTGCATTGTTGATGCAAATTTGTTTAAAGACAGTATTATGTAAATGTCTTATTAATCTGTGTCTATGTCGCTAAAATAGCGCGCTTTGCCAGCTACAGAGAAACTGGTAGCCAGGCAACAGACAAGTGACAAATCCTGAGTGGCGATGTCACTACACGCATTCTACCCGAACGGTTTGCCACAGTTAGCTAAACGTGCTGAGAATTCCGGGCTGAGAACGGTTTGTAATCGTGCCGTGCCATACCAGGCTCAAGTGGAAACACAACTGCAACCGTTTGTTACCATACTGTTCGGCCTGACAGTGGAAAAGCGGCTAATGTTTAGTTTTCTGTCGATGAATGTATCCAAACATTTGCTCACCTGTCTAATAAAACACATATTAAAGCGTCTTTGGTGTTTCCATGGTTTCTACAAAATAGAGGGTAATGCGGGTAATAGAGGGTATTTATGGTCTGGGTAATTATGGTCTGTGCTAAATTGCAAATTCATTACATATGTGTAATTACAAATATATTTAAATACATGACAGGTTTTTTTTTTATAGAAATGACATTAGCCTACATTTTAGTTTACCATAAATGCTTGTCAGAAAACACTCTTAAGTTCAACTAATTGCAATTTAAACTATAATACAAATTTAATTTCAAATAATATGCAAATAAGCATCTGAAAACATTACATTCAATATGCACTTAAGTATATTATTTTAAAGTACATTACTTCCTTATAAGTACTCATCTTTTTCACAAGGGTTAGTCAGTCAACAAAGAAGTTACTTTCTGGTTCTCTGTTTTATTCTCATCTTCTTCAAGGTCTTATGTTGTAGTCATCAAACAAACCTAAACATATTCATTATTTTCAATTTATCTGCATTATTTCACAGCATAAATAAAAAAAATTTTTGCAAAACAAGACATTTTCTAGCTTATATCAAGAGTTGACAACAGGGAGCCTGGGCCCCCGCTCTTCTCCATTTACTCTATATCACACAGTACATTCCAAGAGTCTGACAGCATCTCTTACCACTGCTGTGCTGTGACAAAACTCAGCCGCATGTGTTGTATTATTTTGCACATGAGCTTTTTGCACATGCAGGACTATAAAAGCACCAGATTATGTTTAAAGTAGGGCTGGCAAATTCATTTAAAAAAATGAATAAAATTAATTACATACTGTAATATGCTTACACGTAAATGTAATAAATCACAGATAACCACTTTTTAAGCAAATCCCCCATAATTCAAAAACACAACATAATTAGGTCAAATAAGAAAAGCAAGGAATAGAAATGACAAAAGCTTTATTTCACTATGCAGTCACTGAAAGCGCTTTATCATCTGTTTACCAGCGCAGCCCTCTGGGAAGAATACGTCGTAAAACAATAATAATACTAATACATGCATGAAGTAAATCCCAAACCTCAATGAAGTGTGATCTCTTCTTAGTGTATAATTAAACTATAAAGCCACTGATTAAGGAGCCCAGCTCATGGGTAAATATTACATTAGCCTTCAAAATCATCCCTATTAATCCAGATTTTAATGGTTTCCTCACCCATCATGTTAAAGTAATTTTACTTTGCAGTCCACTTGACCTTTAAGTGCTTAGATTTAGGACTTCCCATCTCTGCAGAGAAAACGTCTGGCCCACCCACAGCTGTCAAGTTTTTAGGCACACAACTCAATTCAAGAGGGTTTCAGGCCTTCCCAACAAAAACAGAATGATATATCACTGAAATCTCCCAGATTCTCCACATTGCACTGAGCTGTCATGTATCATGAGACTTCCCCCTATGAACAGTGGTGGTTGCTCTTTATTTTCTGGTTATTATTTTGAAGTGTTCACGGTTTCATGAACGGTCTCACCTGTCTCGTTTTTGTCTGGTTTTAAAAATTGCCAATAATATATGTATCTTTGTTTAATGCTGAGTATTAGATCCTCATATTTTAAAATATCCACTTGACTCATGGGTTCTGTGATATCACTCTCCTTGATCTTTGCATTTATTGCATAAACCCTTTTCGCTGCTTGGTCATTTCAATTTTGCCATACCCTCCTGGGACCCAAGAATAGACTTTTGTCCACTGTAGTGGACATTATATTTTAGTTAATTTCTCTGATATCATACATGTCACATGTCACAGTCCTTTAAAGAGCACATTCGGGGCTTTGCAGGGATACCAAACGTTTGGAGGTTTCACCAGGAGAACGACTTCTTCTTGGTCTTTAAAAATGGCTGACATTAATGTTTAGCACTCTTATGGAAATATGATCATATTTTTTAATTATAATTTAAATCTGATTCATTTTCAAATTGTTTGTTATAAATCAACATCTCAAGAAAATGTTATGGGGTTTCTAATCAAAATATGACTTTCTGTTACAAAACAGGGCATTGATTTCATAAATGACCACTGTAGTGGACACCAGGATTTAAATCATGTTTATCAGGCATTTTGGAGACAAGTGAACAGGGAAATAAATTACATATCAATATTCCTATGAAATATTAGATATTATTATGAAAATGTTGCCAATTTTTCCTCCCATTATTACACTTCTTTTTTCATTACATGTTGCACCAAGAACACATTGATATGCAAATTAGATGCAGTGAATAGATACATTGTATTGAATGGGAAAATCCAAGTATTGTCATTTTACCCACATATTTAATAAAGTAAAATGGTATATGAATGCATTTCATTATATCTTTCATAACATAGTTCAGAATCATCTTTAAATAAAGTTTGTTTAAAAAAAAAACCTGAAACATAAAAATTGATTGGTGAATTAAAAATAAATCCCATTGTTTTTGCCTATACATGCAATTTCATGTCATTAAATTTTTTTAACAACTGAGTCCTGCTGTCAACTACAGAGGTACATATCATAACATATGAATAAAATATCATTTTTCCATTTCTTTCTTATGCTCTAAACAATGTAATGACATAAAAAAATACTAAATTCAAAAAACTTTTTTTTCTGGGTCCCAGGAGGGTACATCATACTACATACTACACCCGCCGTTCACATCCCACCTTCTCACACCGACTTCATCTGTTCCATCATCGAACAATACAATGTTGCTGACTTTATACAGCTGTGCTGACTAAGGCCTGTTTCACACTGTGCACAAATAACATATACTGTATTTTGGCACCCATATTAAGAGGTTACAGTGCTATGTAGAAAAAGCGAAGGAGCGACTTTCAGCTTTGAATTTATTTTGTGCATGTTGTGCTTTGAACTCAGCAGAAAATGCAGTAAAAATACACTATACATCCAAATGTAAGACATGTAATAACTATTTCATATGCAAAAATTATAGCCAATCACAGTAGTGGGCATTTACACGGAAGTCTCACAGCAGACACGCCCCTTCAAACAGAGCGTTCAGAGCAGAGAACAAAAATCAGGGTAGCATAAATGCCTTTTATTTCTAAATTATGACAATTTATGATGTAAAAATCATATTAACATTATAAGTGTATTATAAAACAAGGCAGTTCATGACCCCATTAAATGCTATAGTAATGTGATGTGATATGAAGTAATATGATAGAATGGCATTTGTATGTTACAGTTCAAATCTCTAAAACACTTCTATTTTTCAGAAAGAGAAACCATCAAAACTGGATATATTTACTATAAGAGTTTTTCACAATTGCTAAAACCCCATTCTCTGAACCAAATGCTCAGTGGCCTGAACTCATTTATTGAATCGGTCACTCTTTTGGCAAAACCATAAACAATTTTTATGGGATGATTTTAGACTCAAAATGATTAATAAATGCACACACAATTATCCATGAACTTGATAAATGTCGCAGACATGTTTTACTATATCCACAAACAAATGCCTTCTAACTTGTGTGTGCAAAATACAGAATTACATGAATGTGCAGCGATTTGTACAAATAGAGACATAGTTGTGAATACAACAACTTCAATTTTGTATTAATGTAAGTCAGAATTTGTGCGTGCAACGAGTAAGATCTTCCTCTCTGTTTGTTGTTAGGATCCATTGTTCAAAACAGGTAATCTGACCTAGTTATAGGCATATAGTACAGTAAAGCAGTGATTGTGATCAGTTAAGCAAATAGTGTTTGCACATGTGAGGAGTGTGTGTGTGACCTGGGCTGCGTTCAGCCCCGACAAAACGTTTTTTAAACGGAAACGGTGCTGCTTTGAACACCAGTTGAGAAGGCCATTTGGTTTCTTTTTGAGGAATTTTTGGAGCCTGATGAAATCGATATAAATACGTGTTTAATACTGCAAATACATGCAACCACTGCCCTTGCCGTCCAGAATAAAAGACAACATCCCAATCCCATTTAATTAACTTTTTTTATCTCCTGGTAATCTATTCTAATTAAAAAATAAAATAAAAATTCTAGTTCTTATTTTTTTAATAGCTTGTATTTTCTTTCTCATTTTTATGTAAAGCACTTTATTACCATATATGAAATTTGGTATATAAATAAACTTGCCTTGCAATGAAGCTAAAAATATAAATAAATACATTGTCATGTTGATATCTTCAATTGTTGCATATACCGAGCTGCAGTGGACACATTTGTAAACAACTTTACTTGGACCCTGCTGCTGATTGGGCTGACATATTTGACACACCCACCAAACGAGAGAAAATGCATCTCAAACCCGTTGCACACCATTTCCAGGAAACATGACGTTCAACCGGTAACCATAGCAAAACGTTGCGCACCGGTTTGAGCTTTGAACGTGCCCCTGGTGAATAAGTGTAGCATTTTGATTTGGTTGTGTTTGGAAAAGGAAAGCAAGTCATTTCCTGTTAGATTTTTGTGTTTTAGGTAGAGAATTGTGTGTAGCGTTTTGAAAAAAAAAAGTGTTTTATGCAATTGAAAACTGAGTCAAAGGCTGAGAAATAGCTTATGGTTTTGGGGATTTGGTGTGTAGTTTTGCACTGAGTGAGGGGTTTAAAAATCGTCTGACATGAACAAATTTTGTGTGTAAGCAGTTGTAAACAGTCTGAGAGGGACAGGTGGGAGAGCACGTGTAAGAGGAAGTGGACGAGGAGGAAAAGGCTGAGGATGAGAGAGCAAGCTGTGGAGAATGTTGTCAAGACTGGATCTGGCACAACAGAGGGGTTTTCCCTTTCCCTTGCAAGAGACAACATTGCCTGTGATGTGGACAAAGTCCTCAACAATATTCAATAATATTATTGATCTGACTGCACTGACACTATTGGAGAACTGAACATCACTTTTTCTGCAGAGCTGCTTTATAGATGAAATCAACTAATTTACACAATATTTGATCTTTACAACAGAACTGAATCAACACTGAACTGACTTCAGCTGAACAATGACACTTTTTGACAATTTTCTTTTAGAGCTGCTGTACAGCCGGAATGAACTCTTTTGGATAACTGATAATCTTTTTCACTGTAAAGCTGCTTTGAAACAATCTGTATTGTATAAAGTGCTGTATACATAAAGGGGACTTGACTTAGGTCAGGCCCAACATGAAGACGTGATGCTGAGGCAGAAACAATCTCACTGATTTTGCAGTTGCACAACTTTGTGTAGTGTACTGTAATTAGGGTTCAAGCACCGATGGTGTGAGGACCCTATTGTAATTGTGTAACCTATTATTTGATAATTAATCGGCATCAATCCACATTACCGTTGAAAGCATAAGGCTACAGCCTGTCTGAGAGATGCCACCATGCAAAAGTGAAATTCATTCCAATACTGAAAATTAGAAAAGCAGTCAAAAACTGATTAAATGGAAGCAGGTACATTAAAGTAGTTACACTATTACATGTTAAATAGCGTAACTGATAACACTTCCAAAGTAACGGTCCCAACACTGGTACTTTCCAAATTCAACCCATTGCAAAGGTTCCACCAGTAGTGGGCAGTCATGTAATGCAATGATGTAGTGTACAGCTGAGTAAACACAGAGGGAAGGGCATGAAAAAGCAAATTGAAACAGCCATTAAGTCATCCACTTGCCCTCAGCTTCTTATTCTTTAACATCAGCAGTTTATGCAACTGGCCACAGACCTGTTTTCTCAATGATAAACTTTAGTACCCAGGTGTACACAGGCCCTCAGACAGCAACCCAGGTGGGAGACACCAGTTAAGGGATTAAATTTTATTAAAGCACCAGTCTACTTTTCAATAAACATTGGAGCATTTTTTTTCCTAAAGAAAAAAAAAAAAAAAGTATGATATTGATTTGCTATACTTGAATTTGGGGTGGGGGGGGGGGCGCTTTCAAATAGCATTTAAAAAAAAAAAAAAACGCATGCGTGAATACCAATACAAGCAAGCAGTTATGTTATTCCAGCAACAAGTAGCGACCAAAACTGATTAAATAACCCCTAATGTGATACCATTAAGAACAGGGACCCAGGTTAGCAACTGGAACTTAGGTCAAAAGCTTGGGTTGTTTGTTTAAAGTCAAGAACAACCTTGGGAGAAAAAAAAAAAAAAAAAAAAACACTTTAGTAGTGTGGACCAATAAATCAAACAAAACAGTCATGAAAGCAATACCAGAGACACGGTTGAATTAAGAAGTTTATTAAAACTACTAAAGTCACATGACCAGGTTAACTTCAATAGACACCAGTTTGCCCACTAGAGATGGTCTTGACGTTAGCACCTCTTCCTGGAAAAGAAATGGTAGAATCATGAGGCATTTATAAAAAGAAATCATGGTTCCTGAAGTCAGTGTACAACAAGCACTCGCGTATCCTAGTGCAGATTTGCTCACAGGAGCCAGAAGAGGGATGGCACACTGCTGTACTACAGTGTATGAAGATCTAACAGAGGGGGAAAGGGTTAAACCACAAAAAAAAAAAAAAAAAAAAAAAAAAAAGGATTCAGGTAAGGCTGCAGAGCATACAGTTTCCTGTAGAGGAGCCATTGATACTGGATCCACAAATGTGAACATCTTCACAGCAAAGCGCTTGTAGTGGATTGGGAATTGAAGACCAGAATGTGTGGTCAGGTAACGGTCATCCTGGTAAGTACATCTGAAAGTCAAAGAGGCAGTCAGAAATGACTTAGAGCATACTAGAGGTATAAAGACTTGCCTTACTCACCCATCGACCAGAAGGTCCCACTGGGGTAGACTGAGTGGACTGGGGGTTGATGTCGCCCAGCAGCATCCCAGCATTAGGACAATGTTGGGGGTCGGGCCTCTCCAAAATGCACACCTCAACATACACAGGCTCTTGCAGGACTTTTGTGACTGGATAATCAGTATCACCGTAGTAGGACGTGTATGCCTCATCCCCTGAGGAAGAAAACCAGCATTTAACCAGAAACGGCTGCAACCTGGAGTTTTAGAAAACACTTATGCATACTTGGGACAGACACATACCTTCTGCACAGCCTTTGGTGACACATTGACCATTTGCCAGTCTAAGCTCCACCCTGAGGGGTCCAGAAGCCGCTACTGGTGGAGGTGCAGGAACAGTGTTGACCTCCACAACCAGAGCTTCCACAGAAGTAGCAGAATACCTACACTGGAAGAGAAGCCTAGACAACAAATAGTGAGCTTGTAGCCATGGGTCAAGGATTAAAAAAAAAAACCTACTCAAAATGGCCCTTGTGATGGATCCAAGTGGTCCGACACCCACTTCATACGATAAGGTCATTCGGTTCTCATACACCACATATCCACTGTCCTCCTGCAAACAGCAACTGTTGGCATCCAGTCCATTCTAAGCCATGCAAAACAGAACCACAAGCAGCTACTCACCATCATGCTTGTGCCACATGACAGGGAACTAGTATATAGTAAAGGAAGGTGTGGATCCCACAGGACTGCAAAGTGGGTCATTTCCACCTAGGAGATGGACTGAATCCAGGCTCAAACGAGGTAATGTAACATCTCTAGCCACCACTACCACAAACTGACCATCTCTTATACACTGGACAGTCACTGGAACAAGGTACAAGAGCAGGTTATTACTGAGGAGCAGAACAACATGAACACCCATACATTGACTCACTCTTACCTGCCTTCCCATAGAAACACTGCTGTCCGTTAAAGCAGCAGTTGATAGCTTCACACTCAGCACCACTGATACCAGGTGCGCCACATTGGATCTGCTCATAATCAGCTACCTACAGCACATTTGTCAAGGGGTTCTGCCTGCTCCACTGGCTACTTAGGCGGAAACTGCGAAAAATTGTTGACTAGCTTGTTGACCCTGCGGAGGAAACTGACTCGCTTTTTGAACCTGCTGAGGAAACTGTTGACTAGCTTGTTGTTGAACCTGCTGAGGAAACTGTTGACTAGCTTGTTGTTGAACCTGCGGAGGAAACTGTTGACTAGCTTGTTGTTGAACCTGCTGAGGAAACTTCTGACTAGCTAGCTATTGAACCCGCTGGTCAGTTTGCTGTAACATCAGAGCTTGAGGATTCTGAGGCAGATTACTCCACTGTGGAACAGCATGACAGAAAGCATCAAGCCACACACAAAGTGCTAGAAATTGAACAGCATAAAAACTTCCTGCCATTGTTTAACAGCTAGCTACACTGTTGAGATGATGCCCTTTGGTCTTTTTGTATTCTACAGATTTTGTCTAATTAACAATAATCCCTTCCTCTTCATTAACAGTCATGATTCTCCAGACTTGCCAAATGAGAGCTTACGCTACCAGAAAATTCTCATTGGTTCTCCAAATGACGATTCTACTCATATGCACAGTGTTGGGGAGTAATTAGATTATGTAATTTAATTACAAAATAAATGTAACTGTAATCAGTTACAGTTACTGAGAACAATGTTTAATTAAATTACAGTTACTTATGAAAATTAATTATTACATAGGGGGTTACATCTGAATATTTTCTGTAAATAAAACTTTTTATGTTGAATAAAATTAATTTGTTGATTTGCCTGTTTTTGATGTGCATGATGCCTCTTGCCATTTACAGTGTTTTTATTTTTTATTTAAATAAAAAGTATATATACAATTGCTAGGACCCATTTTTCAATACTTAGGTCACTTTTTCAAAACTCTTCACACAGTTCTCCTAACAAACTTTCAGCTCGGCACAGCAGATAATTTCACATTCAAAATGCACTAAAACTACCAAAACACAATTATTTTCCCTAGCAAAGGTTTTCAACCAACAAACTCAATTTATCAATCATAAAACGCGAACGCAAAAAACACTACATTATTACACTACAATAATTTCAATGTTTATATCAATGATTTTCTTTAGTAAAATGTCTTTACAAAACCAGAATGACACTCTCTACTGCTTATAATTCACTGCAGTTTGTTACATAGTCCATGTTTACATTTCAGTACAAAATTATTATATATGGTAATGTGTAGGTGTTCAGTTGTGTAGGTGTTTGGTTACATCTAGTTTCTTTGATTTTATATATATATATATATATATATATATATATATATATATATATATATATATATATATATATATATATATATATATATATATATATATATTTATTATATTCATTTTTGCCTGCCTAATGTATTTATAAAAAAATAAAAATAAAAAAGTGTGTTCTGTGTTAGATTAACTGAGAATTGTTACAGCACTTGCATACTGTAGCCTTTGACTGTTCTAGTTGCTTCTATTGCTCTCATTTGTAAGTCGCTTTGGATAAAAGTGTCTGCTAAATGACTAAATGTAAATGTATATATTTCAATATGGTATTACTGTAAAAAAAAAAATTGTCTTAACTGTCTTATTAGGGCCCGAGCATCGATGGTGTGAGGACCCTATTGGAATTGCTCGGTCTATTATTCTTCTTCTACGAAATTTATCGCATTTTTGAGGGCCTAAACATGCTCGAAAACTCATGAAACTTTGCACACACATCAGAAGTGGTGGAAATCTACATCTGATATGGGTTTCAGAATTAGGTGTGGCAAAATGGCTCGATAGCCATTTAAAAAAAATTTAAATTAAGCATAATTCGCTCTACGTTTCTCATACAAGTATGAAATTCGGTACACACATGTAACAGACCAATACTTACAAAAAAGTCCCTGGAAGCAAGATCTGAAAACCCAACAGGAAATTAGATATTTTGCAGTTTTTGCCATTTCCAGACGTACTTTAACAAACTCCTCCTAGAGATTTTATCAGATCAACATCATATTTGGTCAGTCTAATCTAAAGGCCTTGGTGATGTTAAATTGTGAAGATCTTCAGTTTTCGCTGAAGGGCATGTCCATGGCAGCTGGACAAAGTCTGATGTTTCGCCATGACACAGGAAGCTGTTGTAAGTCAGGTAGTGTTGTAGTCAAGACCACCTAAACCGAGACCAAGTCGAGACCAAGACCAGCGTGTGCCGAGACCAAGACAAGACCAAGACTTTGTGGTGTTGAGACCAAGACAAGACCAAGACCAAGACAGGGCGAGACCGAGTCAAGACCAAGACCAGACCAGCACTCCTTAAATTCATCTAAAAGATCCATATCTAGTGTCTGAGAAATGACTTATATTGAATACGGTAATTAAATACAATTAGAATAGTAAGACACTATAGCGCTGTTACCAATCAAATCACTACCAATAAAATTCATGGCACAGAAGTTGCATCTGAATTGATACGATTACACCTGCATAAATAATGTTCAGATTAATTTAACATTAAAACATTAACATTATTTAACCGTCACAGAATCCTTTATTCAACCGATTTGTTCAAAGCAACCGATTCTTTTAATAACCAAACGCTGCCGAATTAGCAAAGACACAGTTTAAAATGTAATTTAATATTAACTTCTTGTTTATAGAATGTTTGTATAAATCAATATCATTTGCAATCACGCTAATATATTCATGAAAACAGCTCTCTTGCTATTGCGATATTGCTTAATTCTATTCTATGTTATATAAAAAAAACAATCTCAGAATTTTGTGGGCATTTATATAAATTTTTGCACATTTCTGAGACAATTCTGCATTGATTTTGAACCCGACAGCATAGTAACAAAATAAATCACATTACAAAGAAGTAAGCTGTAAGTTTTACATCAAATCACATTAATGATATTAAATCAGACAATGCACCGGAAATTTAGTGATATCCTTGCAGTTGTGGTCTTGACTGGTCTTGAGATAAAATCCCGAGTCCTTTAAGTCCGAGACCAAGACAAGACCGAGGAGAAATGCAGTCGAGACCGAGACAAGACCAAGACCATCAAAAAATGGTCTTAAGACCGGTCTCGAGACCAAGACCGGTCTCGAGTACTACAACACTAAAGTCAGGCATACAATGTCCGATCTGCCCCAAACTTCACATATTTGATAAGAGTCCTAGACATCTACATGCCAATATTCAGTTAGTCATAGCGCCACCTGCTGGCAAGAGGAAATTACATGCTTTACACTGTAATTCACTCCCAGAAACATGCCATGAAGTACCAATTAAATATGCCATGAAGTACCAATTAAATATGCCATGAAGTACCAATTAAATATGCCATGAAGTACCAAACATGCTAAAAACACGCTAAATCATGCAACACTTGGTTAAGTGCTAATGTATGCGATTAACGCCACAAAACAGGAAGTTGTTGTAACTCAGGCATACAATGTCCGATCTTTCTTAAACTTCACATGTTTGATAAAAGAGCTGGCCTTAAGACATCTACATGTGAATATTCAGTTATAGTCAAAGCACCACCTGCTGGCAGCAGGAAGTGTGGCACATTGAAGTGACTTTGCCATATTTCTCCTATATTTACCACTATTCACTATTTTCCCAAGGCCACTGGGTGGCGGTGGCCCCGGGTGCGAGGGCCCTTTCAATGCTACTTGCAGCTTAAATTTTCACTTGTTGTTCTTTTGCTTGCTTTTGCATTTAGACTGCTGTTTATACAGTACACGTGCTGAATATACATACATTCGTTTCCATACAATATTCAATACAATACTATACTTGCAGTACACAGTATACAGTATATTCACCATACTTGTCTTTGATTACTATACTTTTTTACGTAATTGCAACATTTTTTACTGCATGCAATATGCTTTTTTTATGCAATGTTCTGGATGTTGTGTTTTTTTATGTAGTGTCTAATGAATGATCAGTAGTGCTTATATTATTGACTAATGTGTGTATGATCTGAAAGCATTATTTGATTTTGAGAACAGGTGAAATATTTTTGAGGCAATTGTTTGATTTTGACAATTGTTGTTGAGGTTTTGCAAATGTAGTTTGAAGATTTTTGTTTAAAATTTTGAGAAAATTAGTGATGGTTTCAAGAAATGTGCTTTAGCAATTCAGGAAAAACTGTAATATAGTGCTGCAGTGCAACCCATTCTCACTCCCAAGGCGTCAAAATCTGAAGCATGGTCAAGTTGCCTTCCACGTCAAAATGAAGACACTAAAGATACCCCTAGGTGTCACTATATTGACGCACAGGGGTACATCATTGATTTTAGTTGTTTGCCCAATGCGTCACATCAAGACGATGTCTTCATGTAAAGAACAGAGTTGATCTTAATGTTTTGATCGCTGAAATGATGATTCATATCATTCAAATGATACACACAACTTTTTAGCATGACACAATCGTTCACAAGACAGACAAGTGTCACGGTGTGACTTTTCCTGGGGCGGAACCATAGTGGCGGAGATTTGTTCCGCCCGGATTAAACACCACTACTTCCGGGTTCCCGTCCCCGTGCCAAAATCATAGGAAATCGGCGACAGGTGCTCCAATAAACGGCGCGATCTCTGGATTGGGTGAAGGGGAGGTAGGAGGAGTATAAAGAGGGCCTCCAGAAGTCAGTCTGTGTCAGTTATTGCAGCGGCCACACAGCCGCAGCTGTTAGTTCCGGGTCGGGCTCAGCCCGAGCCTGGTGGTAGCCGCTTCCAGCCGTTGCGGCGAGAGGATCTGGGCATCTGGGCAAACACAGGAAAACACAAGGTGGATATTGTGGACTGAGCGATCAAAGATCTGGAGAGCTATAAAGAGAAGAAAAGAGACGAGGCTGGGTATAATACAGACTGAGTTTGCATTGTGATTCAAGTGCTGTGTGTGTTCGATTCTGAGAAGTTACATGCAGGACAGTTGCCGGAAGTGCTAATGAGCAAATCCCTTCGGGAGAGCGAGCACAGCGGCCAGGACGCGAGCCAGACACTGGAAGAGAGAACAAGACGAGCACACGGGTTGATCAATGTGTGAGTACCCTGAGAAACACATACAGTAACGCCTTCATCGGAGGTTTATCATCTGTGAGCCTTGTGACGTTGAAACTAGGAAAACGAGTGGCCCCACCGTGGAGAGTGAGCGTGGGAGAGCCAGAGCCGGTAGGCAGTGAAAGTCACCGGGGTGGTGTAGCAGCAACGTCCTTTTCGTTGGTTCTTCGCTATACCAGCGCTTCAGCGATCTTCCCTTCCCTCTGAGATAAACGACGCGGGAAAAGTGGTCTCTGGACCTTAAGTACACCTGGTTGGTGCGAAGAGTGCCGTGGGTGAGTCAGCATTTTGACTTTGAGAGTGTACACTTGGAATCTGCTGTGTTGTGCTGTGTGTGGGTGCGTGTCGTCCCTGAGACCATTATCCAGGCTGACCCACTCTCTGGGAAGGGTACGATCCCGAAGCTGGCGGTGTAACTAGCCCGAACCATTCACGCTGTGAACCTCACCCTATTCTCTGTCTCTACTGGGGTAGCATGACCGGAGCCAAGTAAGCACTCTCTTGAATAGCCATTGATACGTGCTTGTGTCGGAGGAAATTGTGTGTGCGTGCGCAGGGCCTGAGGAGAGGAGAACGCTACATACTCCCGGAACAAAGTTATACTTACCTGCCATTACCTGTGTGTAGTCACCTAGAGAAGCGCCCGATCCAGCCCCACCGCCGTGGTTAAGCCCTTTGAGCCACCGCTATCACAGAGCCTGGAACAAGGAGAGAGAACGGATGAACCGTGTCTACGGAGTCTGTGAGTGATATCCATTGAGCAAAGTCATACTTACCTGCCATTACCTGTGTGTAGCCACCTAGAGAAGCGGCCGATCCAGCCCCATCGCCGCGGTTAAGCCCTTTGAGCCACCGCTATCACAGAGCCTGGAACAAGGAGAGAGAACGGATGAACCGTGTCTACGGAGTCTGAGAAGGAGCGAGCCGTGGCGTAAATCCCCCGAAAGGTCCACCCTGGGAAACAGAAAGACAGAGACAAGTGAGCACGTAGCAGGATATGGAAGCCAGACATTGAGAAACAGGATGAAACGACTTATCTGAGGTCCTCCTGCAGAAAGAGCCGGCGAGCTCTGAGGCGGCGTCCTCACTCTCCAGTCCTTTTGGATTTTAGCCCCCTCACTTCCCCTTCCCCCCCCCAAATTTTAAGTAAATTAATAAAGAAGTATAATTTTAAACTTTACTCCAGTGTCCTCGTGTGTCTGGTCATCTGGGGTATCACTGGGAACCTCCCCGAGGTGAAAAATAAGGGAGGAGCGGGACTCACACGGTCCGCTCCGACCTGTGACAGACTTGGCGTAGTCGGCAGGATTTCACCTCGGGTTGAGCGACCAGGGATCCTCAGATGGCCGACGACGAGGCACTGGAGGCCCCACCCCGAGTCATGCCAGTATTCATGGGAAACCCCTGGGTCCAGAAATATGGAGGAGGTGCCCGGCCACCTGAGGGGAAATTCCCTGCAAGGGGAGGAGCTGGGACCAGCACAGGCCAGGAAGTTGCGAGACCTGCTGGGCAAGTGGCAACATGTCTTCTCGGCACACGAGGAGGACTACGGCTGCACCAATGTCGTGCAGCACCGGATCCCCACGGGGGAGGCAGAGCCCAGCAGAGAAAGGTATCGACCCGTCCCGCCTACCCTGTTTCGCCACCACGACGGTCCCAGCGGGAGAACCGTGGCCGGCCTCCAGCACGCTATGGAGAATGGGCAGCCGAAAGACGTTCTAGGGACTAGAACGGTTTGGCGGGGGAGGATGTCACGGTGTGACTTTTCCTGGGGCGGAACCATAGTGGCGGAGATTTGTTCCGCCCGGATTAAACACCACTACTTCCGGGTTCCCGTCCCCGCGCCAAAATCATAGGAAATCGGCGACAGGTGCTCCAATAAACGGCGCGATCTCTGGATTGGGTGAAGGGGAGGTAGGAGGAGTATAAAGAGGGCCTCCAGAAGTCAGTCTGTGTCAGTTATTGCAGCGGCCACACAGCCGCAGCTGTTAGTTCCGGGTCGGGCTCAGCCCGAGCCTGGTGGTAGCCGCTTCCAGCCGTTTGGGCGAGAGGATCTGGGCATCTGGGCAAACACAGGAAAACACAAGGTGGATATTGTGGACTGAGCGATCAAAGATCTGGAGAGCTATAAAGAGAAGAAAAGAGACGAGGCTGAGTATAATACAGACTGAGTTTGCATTGTGATTCAAGTGCTGTGTGTGTTCGATTCTGAGAAGTTACATGCAGGACAGTTGCCGGAAGTGCTAATGAGCAAATCCCTTCGGGAGAGAGAGCACAGCGGCCAGGACGCGAGCCAGACACTGGAAGAGAGAACAAGACGAGCACACGGGTTGATCAATGTGTGAGTACCCTGAGAAACACATACAGTAACGCCTTCATCGGAGGTTTATCATCTGTGAGCCTTGTGACGTTGAAACTAGGAAAACGAGTGGCCCCACCGTGGAGAGTGAGCGTGGGAGAGCCAGAGCCGGTAGGCAGTGAAAGTCACCGGGGTGGTGTAGCAGCAACGTCCTTTTCGTTGGTTCTTCGCTATACCAGTGCTTCAGCGATCTTCCCTTCCCTCTGAGATAAACGACGCGGGAAAAGTGGTCTCTGGACCTTAAGTACACCTGGTTGGTGCGAAGAGTGCCGTGGGTGAGTCAGCATTTTGACTTTGAGAGTGTACACTTGGAATCTGCTGTGTTGTGCTGTGTGTGGGTGCGTGTCGTCCCTGAGACCATTATCCAGGCTGACCCACTCTCTGGGAAGGGTACGATCCCGAAGCTGGCGGTGTAACTAGCCCGAACCATTCACGCTGTGAACCTCACCCTATTCTCTGTCTCTACTGGGGTAGCATGACCGGAGCCAAGTAAGCACTCTCTTGAATAGCCATTGATACGTGCTTGTGTCGGAGGAAATTGTGTGTGCGTGCGCAGGGCCTGAGGAGAGGAGAACGCTACATACTCCCGGAACAAAGTTATACTTACCTGCCATTACCTGTGTGTAGTCACCTAGAGAAGCGCCCGATCCAGCCCCACCGCCGTGGTTAAGCCCTTTGAGCCACCGCTATCACAGAGCCTGGAACAAGGAGAGAGAACGGATGAACCGTGTCTACGGAGTCTGTGAGTGATATCCATTGAGCAAAGTCATACTTACCTGCCATTACCTGTGTGTAGCCACCTAGAGAAGCGGCCGATCCAGCCCCATCGCCGCGGTTAAGCCCTTTGAGCCACCGCTATCACAGAGCCTGGAACAAGGAGAGAGAACGGATGAACCGTGTCTACGGAGTCTGAGAAGGAGCGAGCCGTGGCGTAAATCCCCCGAAAGGTCCACCCTGGGAAACAGAAAGACAGAGACAAGTGAGCACGTAGCAGGATATGGAAGCCAGACATTGAGAAACAGGACGAAACGACTTATCTGAGGTCCTCCTGCAGAAAGAGCCGGCGAGCTCTGAGGCGGCGTCCTCACTCTCCAGTCCTTTTGGATTTTAGCCCCCTCACTTCCCCTTCCCCCCCCCAAATTTTAAGTAAATTAATAAAGAAGTATAATTTTAAACTTTACTCCAGTGTCCTCGTGTGTCTGGTCATCTGGGGTATCACTGGGAACCTCCCCGAGGTGAAAAATAAGGGAGGAGCGGGACTCACACGGTCCGCTCCGACCTGTGACACAAGAACCAATTACATTTTTCAATCAAAGCTGACGTAATGACACAATTGGTCACGAGACATCCAAGAGCCAATACAATTTCACTTTGAAATCTGATGTAACATTTCTTCAGGCTGCATTTTTTTAAATTGCGGATGGAGACGGGATGGATGATCGCTTTTGGGGATTTTCTTCACACAAATCAATCATTTGGCCTCGGAACACATAATATTTGAATATTTGTACTTTTTGAATAAATTGTGCATGTCGTATCTGCCTGTTATATCCTGTGATTTAAATCATATAATACACAAATGGGTAGGTTTAGGGATGGGGTTGGGTTATATGTTCTAACGTGTCTAAATAGTGTGAATAAAAAAATAAAATAAATGTAAATAGAAGTATGCTGGCTGATTAAATTGAGAATCGCACTCCAACATGTCATAATGGCAAAATCAAAACCCAATATATAATTTCATCATGATGACAACATTCCTATGCCCAACGCATCTGTGTATGACACCAAAGTTTTCTCATTGGAATCAATAGAGTATCCCTGGAGTACCGTTGCGCAATATAGTGACAAGTAGGGGTACTTTTAGCGTCTTCATTTTGACGTGGAAGGTGCTTGACCATGCTTCCGATTTTGACACATTGGGAGTGAGAATGGGTTTTGCAGTGATAACTTATTTTAGTAGGCCAACCCAGAAATTAGCATCAACCTGGTTCGCTTGACAAAAACTGTACAGAATTTTTCCATTGGCTTTTGGATTGTTGCAGAAAATAAGCTCTGTGACTTACAAAAGTGTATGATTCTTAAATGTTTTATTCATTATGAATCATTAATATTTAAGCCAAAATACAATTGGCAGAAGTAAAAAGCTAAACATAACCTACAGTATATTAACCACACTGTTGCATGACTTCAATGTCACCATCACTAAGCTTCCTGGAGCTGACTCAGAACTTGCAATTGCGAGTTATAAAGTCAGAATTGTGACTCGCAATTGTGAGAAAAAAAAAGTAACATTTTGACTTTATTACTCACCATTGCGACTTTATATCATGTATATCAGACAATTCTGACTTTATATCACGCAATTCTGACTTTATATCACGCAATTCTGAGGTAAAAAGTCCGAATTACGAGATGTAAATTCGCAATTGCAAGAAAAAAAGTCAGAATTGTGAGATAGAATTAAGTCAGAATTTTTTTATTTTGTGGCAGAAACAAGCTATCATACAGATTAGTATTACGTATTGTTCTCATTAGTCAAGTCAAGTCAACTTTATTTATATAGTGCTTTTTACAATGCAGATTGTTTCAAAGCAGCTTCACTGTTAAACAGGAAAATAATGCACCAGAATTTTATTCGGCTATACAGCCTCTCCAGAGAAAACGGTGATGTCATCTAGCTCATTTCAATTATCATACAGTGACAATGTGGGCAGATCAGTAATTTAGTTTATATATTTAATTTAGTTTACTAACTAGATTAATTTGGATATTTAATTGAAAACTGTGTGTCCCCAACTGAGCAAGCCAAGCCAAAGGTGTAGTGATTATATATCAAGAGCAGAGACATGTTTGTGTGCATTTTGTTTTGTGATTTCACGGAACAAACAAAGAGCCTCCACAATGACGTTAAGTGATAGATTGAAAGCGCTCGTCTGTGTGAAGACAATGTGTGAGCGCCAAGAAAACACTGGTGCCTTCCGCCACTGATGATAGAGGCAACAAACACACAGTATGTTTTCAAAGACAACACACTCCAGCGCCAGATCGCCTCTTATTTAACAAACAAAGGAAATAATGACTCTGCTTGTCAACTGGAGATGTTTAATTTGTATTAGGTACCGTATCCGTGCCGTGAGATGTTTCAAAAAGTGGTGGAGACATGTCCCACCCATTCCACCCACAAATTACACCTATGATGAACTATTGTGAGCTTTTGTTAAGTGTCATGAATTATTTGCACATATTTTATCTGAAGATTAAAGATTAATGTGATTAAATATATGGGTATAAAGGTGCTGCTTCACGTTCAGAGCACTAGAGTATGTAAAATATGTCTATAAAAATATGAAACACATTTACTCCAGTCCGTGTATGAGCTCTGGTCAGTGGTAGGAGCGTTGTGCTCTCCAGCCCCAGCAGCCAATCACACACTCTAGCCAATCGCATTCAACATCAACGTCATGATTCTGTGACGTTACTTCGACTTATTTTGGGGTTTTATGACCCTTTAACAACAGACCTTATTTCAGACATTTAACAAAAAATCCATTAAACAACCCACTGACTTTAGTATGACAGAACCAGAAGTGCTAAATGCTAACTCAATTCCGGGCTTTGGCTAGGGCTGCACGATATTGAAGAAAAATGCATTGTGTGATAACTTGAAAAATAATGCGATATTCAATATCCGATACAATAATGCTTTACGTGTGTAAAATCAATTAAAATGTTATTTAAATACATTTGAAAACTGAAAGTCACATATGTGTTTCACAATCTTTCTGGGAAAAGAAAGCATCTCTACAACTTCTGAAAGTTGCAGTTTTAGCATTACATAAAAAGTAATTTAATTTTAACATCAATGTAAACAAAACAAAAATGAAATACCAACAACTCTTTGCTCAACTTGGTAAATTACAAACAATGGGACAAATACATTAAAACAAAGATACAAATGTAATAAACAGTGCTTTAAGGTTTTCAGGTAGGCCTACATTAGATCTATTTAACAGTAGCACTTGAGTAAGAAACAATATAAAAGCTAAATAATTAAATGTAAAAATGAATCATCACATAGTCTTCACATTAATTAAATATACAATGATTCATATTGAAGCTATCACAGTTATTCAGTCGAGCAGTGAGTGATTTTCTCTTTTTCTTTTGTTGTTTGACAGACAGCAGCAGGTTTACTGTATTAAGCCTCTTTACAGAACTAATGCATAGTTCTTTACTTTACAGAACTAATGCATGGATCCTGATCATATTGACACACATCCGATTTCTTTTCCCGATTGTTTACATTCACTTAAGACATAAACGACTGTGTTTACGTGAATTCTCGCCAAGACAGGCATTTTGACGTAATTGTGTGTGTATTTGACTGGCAACAATAAGAGCTGAATTTGGGATCACATGCTGTCTGAGAGGTGGCTTTCTGTGCCCGCGCTTCGAGTGTGTGTCAGACCGCAATGAGTTTTTTTCCACAGCTTATTGCTCTTAATAAAAAAGCACTTTCATGAAGTACTGATTCAGTAACTTTAGCAGAGCAAAGTTGTGGCAAATTTGCATTCCTTTTTATAGGCCAGGGCACCTCCAATCTCATCCCATTGATTGAAACACTTGACCCCCATTAGTCTTTAGCGAAGTCATTAGCCTAGAGGTCCACATACTTCTTCCTCTTGTTGACAAGAGGAACAATTGTTTATGTGTCAATAGTTGTTTGTTTATTAGTGTGATATCAGTAACATAATTGAAGATCAAATTATGATTAATGATAATATTTCACAATACAATATAGAACTGAAACGATACAATAAAAAATAAATAATACTTATTGCTCTCAAAGAAAGAAAAAAAAACTGCCGCAGGTCAACAAATTAAACAAGACAGTTACAGTGGTTAGCTGGAAAATGTATTATAGGAATATGACTTATTAATTTGCATAATGATTCAGGCATTAGTTTGTGCATGGGGGAGCAAAAATTGATGGGAGTTTAATTATGACACTTTGTTATTGAAGGCCTAATCAGAGAGCACGCTCATCTTTAACTCTTACCTTAAGCTGTGGGCTGAAATTTATACCACTGCTAATCTCCTTTTAAATAATTTCCTTTTCCTCTCAGCTGAAACTGAAACAATACATATTCAGATCTACCTGCAATTACCCCTCTCATCCATCAAGAGAGGAGTGGGGCAAAGCAAAGAAAGAGTCACAGATGCAAAAGAGAGAATATAGTTGATGGTAAGAGACGGGAATGAGAGAACTTGAAAAGTTGATGGGAGATGATGCAAATAGAGGGGTTTTAAGGCATCAGATGAAAGAAAAGACGCCCAGAAAAATGGTTTCGCGACAAAACGAAGAATAGTTTGCCTGTCATTTTTAATGAAGGTTGTAAATTGCAAGTCTGGAAGCAATATCCTTTGTGCAGTTTCCCTAATTTTGGGAAATATAAAATATCTTACTACATGATCATTGTCTATCTTTTTATTTGGCTGTCTCTATATCTACATAGTCCATGACTCTACAATTGATCTGTTTTCGCACAGGAATCATTAGGCTGTCAGATTCTCAGGTTCTCAGTCTCTTTTCAGAGTTTTGCAAAGGTTTTACAAAGATCTGCATTTCTCATCATGATTTCTCTAGTCATAATTACTAACAGCTGATGTATCATGCACATTCCCTCAAAATGCATATAGGGTGGGGAAATATATACCATAGCGTCAATTTAACCCTTAAATGCATATAGGTGTCACAATTCACCAGTCCCATGATTACCAGCGGAGGGCACTCTACCCTCTATTAGCACTCACTGTTTACACCTGTTTCTCATTTCCCTATACCATATATATATATATATATATATATATATATATATATATAGAGAGAGATAGAGAGAGAGAGAGAGAGAGAGAGAGAGAGAGAGAGAGAGAGATTTAATATTTTTTTTATTAATAATTTTTATATATATATATATATATATATATATATATATATATATATATATATATATATATATATATATATATATATATATATATATATATATATATATATATATAAGGCTGCAGAACAAAAGCCAAATATATTATCAACCTTATTAAGCAAACTCAAATGAAAGTGTTCCCACATTTCAGAACCATGACAAAGTCTCACAACAATAAACTAGCGCAATACAACAGTTCTAACAACCCGCGTCGCGCCAACAACAGTCACGTGGGTGTGTGTGAAACGAAGCTTCGGACGTCATTGGTCACGTGATTTTGATAGAACGAATCAAGCATCGATACAAAGCTTCACTGAAAATCATTTCATTTTTTTGACACACGCTTCGGAGCTTTGGTGTCACTGTTAACATCACTACTGATTGGACTGATTACCTGTTGTGATCTCTTGCCTGTTTGTTGACAACGAGTGTGGATTACCCTTTAAAATAAAGCTGCATTTGGATTCTCAATCTTTGTGTCTCGGAGAAGTAACGTTACAATAGGCTACACTCTAAAAACCTTTACTATGATTTACAAAAAAAATGTTTGGTGAAACATTTTTACACACAAAAATATTGATTAAATTTGAAAGCAGTGAAATCAGCGTATGAAATGAGTAAATGTAAGTTTTTTTTTTAAATTAAGTAGATGTGAGTAACTGTATTTGGTACATTAACAAATAAAACTGAGTAGATATAATTGGGGGGAAACATTTAAAAAAACAATATGAGTACAAATAACTGTTTTTATTTATGCGTAATAACTTTTTTATTTCCTCTAAACCTTTGTAAAATACTCCACACAACTACAGGAATACATGACATTGGCCTTTATTGTTGATGAATACAGCAGTACAGCATATTTTATACTGTATTAACATGTATACAATATTGCCTACATTTAAACTCATAAAAATGAAACATTTAAAAGTGGGTGGGACTCATGCTCTGCGGGTGAACTTCGAACTTCAGACCATCGTCCTGCGTTTCACTTGTAGCCGACTTGTTTGTCTGATTCCATAACCTGCCCATAAAGCCACCCTATACAATTTTTTACAAAAATAAAAAACAAATGGGAAACAGGTATTATTTTATTTATTTTTTGTTATGTTGTTTATAATGAATTGATTGAGGAGTAAGATTGATGTCTAACTTTTTTTTTTTAATGGAGTTGGAGGGTACTCATGTTCTTCTGTTGATATGTGTGAAAAGTTCTTAAACTTTTTTCATTGGTAAGATTGCTGGAATTAAATCTTAAATGTAATCTGTTTGCAATGACATTGTTGCTTCTGTTGACCCTCCTAAACAATTGAAAAATATTGTGTATGCACAGCTTAATGATTTTTTAATGAGGAACACAATTTTAGATAGATTCCAGTCAGATTTTAGAGCTAGCCATATAGGAGCTGCTCTTTTGAGGGCCTCTAATGACATATACGAGGCGCTGATTCTGGAAACTGTGTTTTTTTTTACTTTTGTTAGATCTTACCGCGCCATTTGATACTATTGATCATAATATTCACATTGATCGTCTTAGGGGTCAGGCAGGTATTAAGGCCTTAGCTCTGAAATTATCTTCCTATTTGAAAGATAGGACATTTTCAGTCAATTTCTTCTACTATTGTGTGTGGGATTCCTCAGGGTTCTATCCTGGGACCAATTTTATTTTCCCTTTATATGCTCCCCCTGGGTTCTATTCTTGAGAAATTTGGGATTCACTATCATCTGTACTACATGTGGATGATTCTCAAATTTATGTACTACTGAAACATGGGCATAAATGTGCCATTAAGCCCCTGCATGAATGTTTGACTGAGGTTAAGTGCTGGTTGGCGAATAACTTTCTCAATTTGAATGAGGATAAGCCAGAGATGATTTTATTTGGTAATACAGGGTGTGTAGAGGATGTTTATGACTGCCTGGGGTTGTTTCCTGGGGGGAGGACTGTCTAGCGTTAGAAACCTTGGTGTCATTTTTAACTCTGAGCTTAAATTTGACCAACACATCAATGCGGTTGTAAAGAATAGTTTTTTCCATCTTAGATCAATATCTAAATTGAAGTATATCCTCTCTTTTAAAGATATGCAGAAGATTGTTCATGCCTTTGTGTCATCCTATTTGGTTTACTGTAATGTGTTGTATCTGAGTGTGAGTCAGGCCTCCCTATCGTTTGCAGCTTGTTCAGAACTAGATCCAGTAGATCTATGCACTCAAATGATCAATTGCTATTTATGGTTCCGCAATCTTGTTTAAAATGTAAAGGGGAGTGGACATAGCTCCAAAAACATATCTATACATGGTCGGTATGTTCTGTCACCTCACAAACAAAGGCTAACTGGTGCGAGGACTCAAGTGCAGATGAATGAAGTTTAATAACAAAATAAAACATAAACACAAAACAAAACCCACAATGGGGCAAAACAGATAATCAGAAAACGCATAACTCAAAACATACCATTGCGGGGAAAACAGGAATCACAGGGAAACAGGAGACATCGACAATACAACGTACCAACAAAGACTGTCAAGTCAACTTTATTTATATAGCGCTTTTAACAATGTAGATTGTTTCAAAGCAGCTTTACAGTGTTAAACAGGAAAATAATGCAGCATAATTTTATTAAGCTGTATAGCCATTTGATGACATCAGTTCATTTCAATTTCCATACGGTGACAGTGTGGGCTTTAGATCAATAATTAGATCAGTAATTTAGTTTATATGGTTAATTTAGTTTATTAATTAGATTTATTTCGATGTTTAGTTGAAAATTTTTAGTGTCCCCAACTGAGCACGCAAAGCCAGAGGCAGCAGTGGCAAGGAAACCAAAACCCCATTAGGTGACTGTGATAAGGTTCGTGGGTGTGAGAGGAAGAAGGCAAGGGGTCGGCAGGGTTGGACACGGATCTCAATATTTATTTGTCGTATAACTGAGTTCACCAAACACATCGCACGGCTTAAACTCAAAACTCTCTGTTTCTCTCTCTCTCTGTCAACGGTTTGTTTGCGGCAGTTCCTCTCTGCTCTCATCACTCGTCTCCGTGTCCTTCCAGCTCCCTCTCTCCTCTCTCTCTGTTTGGGGAGCGGCTTTATCCGGTCTCTCCGCGCCAATCACTGCAATCAGACACAGGTGTTCATTGTTATGCACTTTACCTACTTTCTCACCGTTCGTCTCCTCACTCTCTCCATCTGTGCAGACTCCGCAAAACCATGCCCTCCTCGCAAAAATAAACCTTGGGAGAAACCAGGCTCAGTCGGGGTGCCAGTTCTCCTCTGGCCAACTAACAAACAGCGTATTATTATTATTATTATTATTATTATTATTATTATTATTATTATTATTATTATTATTCTGGCAGCTTTACAGGTCAGAGGTCATAATAGATCGGAATATTTGAAGGACTGGAGTCAACACGCTAGAGATGGGTTTATTGAGGATGACGTTGATTAAATAATTATTAAAGTGCAATATTCGAATGATCAGAGGCAACACGCTGGAGACGGGTTTATTGCGGATGACATATCGATTTAAGAATTATTTAATTGTAATATTCGAACAATCGGAGTCATCACGCTGAAGACGGGTTTATTGCAGATGACATATCGATTTAAGTATTATTTAATTGTAATATTCGAACAATCGGAGTCATCACGCTGGAGACGGGTTTATTGAGATGCCGTGTCGATGAGGCAGTTGCAGGGGGAGACTAATTGACACGTCTCTGCGGACACTTCAGGATCCTGCGTTGGTCTTTTCTGTCTGGGCGCAGGTCCATCATCTGATCTGGATACAGCCCGGATCTGGCTGACTGCAGTAAACCTCGGGATAAAACAGAGAGACTATCATTAGCGTAGCTACATTATTCTGATGATGTAACGCGTACATCAGGTGTTATGGGAAGTGTTCCCGGTTCCAGCTGACCTAGTTAATGCAGCCTAACAATCATTTCATTGAAAAAGTGTTTAATGTGTATGCCACAGAAAAGAGATGTGTTTTTAGTCTAGATTTAAACTGACAGAGTGTGTCTGCTTCCCGAACAATGTTAGGAAGACTGTTCCAGAGTTTAGGAGCTAAATAGGAAAAGGATCGACCGCCTGCAGTTGATTTGGATATTCTCGGTATTATCAACTGGCCAGAATTTTGAGACCGCAGTAGACGTGATGGAGTATAATGTGTTAAGAGCTCGCTCAAGTATTGGGGAGCTAAACCATTTAGTTCTTTGTAAGTAATAAGCAAGATTTTAAAATGTATGCAATGTTTAATAGGTAGCCAGTGCAATGTTGACAGAACTGGGCTAATATGGTCATACTTCCTGGTTCTAATAAGAACTCGAGCTGCTGCGTTTTGGACCAGCTGGAGTTTATTTATTAAGTGAGCAGGGCTAGATTATTGTAGAGCATTGCAATAATCTAACCTTGAGGTCATGAACGCATGAACTAACTGTTCAGCATTTTGCATTGAGAGCATGTGCCGTAATTTAGATATATTTTTAAGATGGTAGAATGCAGTTTTACAGATGCTAGAAACGTTGCTTTCAAACGAAAGACTGGTATCAAAGAGCACACCCAGGTGAACACATGGGAACTATATAAAGGGGAAGAAATCAGGAGGGAACAGGTGGGAGAAATCAAACACTAATCAGATAACAAGGGGGAGGGATCAGACAGAGACACAAGCAATTAGCCCATAATAACAAAACACCACGTGCTCAATGAGACAGGACAGACATGTGACACACCTAAACAGTTGGTTACATCTCAAGGACACATGTTATAAACGCAACACTATTGTTTTTGCCCCCATTTTACATGAGCTGAACTCAAAGATCTAAGACTTTTTCTATGTACACAAAAGGCCTATTTCTCTCAAATATTGTTCACAAATCTGTCTAAATCTGTGCTAGTGAGCACTTCTCCTTTGCCAAGATAATCCATTCACCTCACAGGTCCGAAAACCAGTCAGTATCTGGTGTGACCACCATTTGCCTCGCACAGTGCAACACATCCCCTTCGCATAGAGTTGATCAGGTTGATGATTGTGGCCTGTGGAATGTTGGTCCACTCCTCTTCAATGGCTGTGCAAAGTTTTTTGATATTGGCAGGAACTGGAACACGCTGTCGTACATGCCGATCCAGAGCATCCCAAATATGCTATGTTTTCTGTGTTAGAAGCACATTCCTTTTCACTTTTGACAACTGGAAAATAATTCAGTTCCCCTTTTATTTTGGATTATGAAGATGTAATGTTTAAGCAGAATTATACTGTTGCATTTACTCAGGTATGAATAATAATGTATGGGCTGGTCAGGTCTGAACATTCGTAGCATGCAGTATTTCAGATACATTTTCAAACCACCTGGACAATCCACCTGGAGGTCACTGAGATTAAGTGCCTTTCTTGAAGACCACACAGTGATGATACAGCAAAACTGCAGTCTCATTGATTCTGTACTTCACACTTATATGAGAACAAATAGTGCAGTGCCCCTTAATTTCTGGCTCTGGAACAGAGGATAGTATATTTCCAGCTGAGGCTGATTGACATTCATATATAGTACAGTTTGATTCACCTTGCTTTACTAGACTCACTCTTTAACTCTGGAGATTCACTCTAAATTTAGTGCGGCTGCTGTTAGCTAGATATCATAAATACAGGCGTCTTGACATGGGTTGTGGAAAAGCAAGGAGAAAATTTGTGGCTGGAAAGAACAGAGGGAAAACAGATATAGTGTTTTTTAAAAAGAAAAGTGTGACAGAGTAAGAGAAAGAGAGAGATGATGATTTGGAACAATAATCCAGCCAAACTCTCTCTCTCTCAGCTCCTCACTGTTGACATCACCTTCAATCATGGGTAAAATATTACAGAGTAAAAACCCACTATTTATTTCAAACTTCCCCAAAGGGAAAAAAGCGACGGAAAGAGAAGGGATCAGACAAACAAACGTCAGGCTTTTCTCTGTGGATTCACACATTCTCTTTCTATTTCGGTCTGAAAATGGAGTGTATTTTTTTCTTGTATTCTGTCAGACATTCCTCTTGGTCTGTTTCCCCTAGGCACGGTTATAGAATTACAAATTAACTTAGACCAACTGAAAACAGAAACGTATACGAGCATTTGACTATTATAGCCAGCGAAGTGAGAGAATGAGTGTAGGTGGGACTCTATCTCCTTCGGGGTCTATCTGGAAACTCGGGTCCTCAGTTTGTGCATCTTTGAAACACCTACACAAACACATTCAATTTAGTCTCACATACAAACTCTCCAACTAACTACACAATGGCAAGGTGCCCTACCACCTGCTGTTACATCTGAGTTATAATGTCCCCATAGACAGAGAAAGAGACACAGTGTGTGCGATTCCACCTTCTCATATGTTGAAGTCTTAATTGCACAGAGTAATTTAGCAAACGGGCACCTTTTGTGTTCCTGTGCTGACTTTTGTTAGACTGGATCAGCAAATTTAACAATGTGTGAAATGTAGCTATAAAAGGGAAACCAGTAATGTGGGTTTCATTAGAGAAGACACTTTTTTTTTTTAAACATCTATGTGAATATTGCATTTTAAATTTAATGTACAGTACTTGTTTAAGGGTCGGTAAGATTTTCTAATGTTTTTGAAAAAATCTCATGGTTGCGTTTTTTTGAAATACATTAAAATTCTGAAATATTATTACATTTTAAAATAACTGTTATACATTCTAATATATTTTAAATATTAATTGATTCCTGCAATGAAAATGCTTAATTTTCAGAAGCGATAACTCCAGCCTTCAGTGTCACATGATCCTTCAGATCCTTAAATTGGTACTCAAGAAACATTTCTAATTATTATCAATACTGAAAACAGTTCTGCTGCTAAATATTTTTCAAAAGAGAATTCAAAAGAATTGCATCGATTTGTAATAGAAATCTATTGTAGGAATATACAAGTCTTTACTGCCACTTTTGATCATTTTAATTAAGCAGCACAACCGTTTTCAACTGATAATAAGAAATCTTTTATGAGAATCAAATCAGCTTATTAGAATTATTTCTGAAGGATCATGTGACGTTTAAAAATATTTTAAAAATAGGGGGGGAAATGTGTTAAAGTTGTCAACCGTTAAAGTAAGTGTTCTAAAAGTATAACTATTATAAATGTTATATCAAATGCATAAATATACACCCAGAACTCACTACTATTGTGCTCAAAATATTGTTTCAAAATAACTATATCACGATACAGTTATTATTTTGTTTTTGTAAATGATCAAAAATGCTGGCACTGGCTGGCAAAAAAAAAAAGACACTGGTGGGAAAAGAGTAAAAAGCTTAAAAAGCTTACTTCGTTCTGTGTGTGTGTGTGTGTGTGTGTGTGTGTGTGTGTGGGTGTGTGTGTGTGTGTGTGTGTGTGTGTGTGTGTGTGTGTGTGTGTGTGTGTGTGTGTGTGTGTGTGTGTGTGTGTGTGTGTGTGTGTGTGTGTGTGTGTGTGTGTGTGTGAGTGAGTGTTTTATTTCATCCCAATAAGGAAAAAAGCTTATAAATCATATACAATTATGTTTTCTGAAAATTGGCAGTTTGCTAAATGCTAAATTTTTGTGTAATGGGTAGATTTAGGGGCTATAAAATGTCATAAGCTCAGTATAAAAACAATTATACCTATGGAATGACCTCATAATGACAGGAAGATATGAACATTTTGGCTGATACCGATAACCTATAATTCTTTAGAAGCAGATAACCAATATATAGGCCAATAAACCAACATCTAAATCAAAATGTTGATTTAATTTTTTGAGAGCCTGATTAAAAGCCATCAAACATAAATCAAACAAGTACAGTAGCCTAGTTTGAACCAGTATAAGATTCCTTAACTTGTAAAAGTAATTTAACACTTTTATTGCCAACTTGCTTTATAATAAACGTAGCCTGGATGCCAGACGAACTTAGCCCCGCCCACAAAATGTTTTGCACGGGCAGTTCGGTCTGGACTTGATCCATAGAGAAGTAATTATGCCCGAACAGAAACTGTTCGGACCAATTAAATTGTCAGGGCGGGCTTTAGACGATGATGGACAGATGATAAACAGTAACGTAATCATCCACGTCATCAAAGGCGCTTGGGCTGAATTTGCTCTAATCCTAAACGGAGAACTTGTTCGTATATGATTTCACCTTCACTATTTCTCTCAGAAATGATGATCGTGTTGGTAAGTACTCTGTGTATCCTTAAATTCTTTTTTTACAACACCGGCAAAGATCGTTTACACTCATCTTTTTCTTCTAACGTTAGGCTACTTATTCCGGGCGTGCGTGCAGACAGGGTTGCCAAGTTTTTACAGCAAAACTCGCCCAATTGCTACTCAAAACTAGCTAAAAACAAGCCCAATAGCTTTCTGGGGGTGGGTTCTCCGGGAAAAATGGCATTTGGGGGGTAAAATGTGTGTTATTTTGGCACGGCTGCTAAATTTCGCATTCCTGGGTCTGTATATCACATAATTGGGGTCGCTTCAACCCGCGGACTTGGCAACACAGTGCAGTTGAGTTCTGTTGACGTTTGACAACTAACGTTATGCGTCGCTCCGTTGCTCTGATTGGTTGTAGGCCTATCCAATTGAGGTATTTCCTGGTTCGGTTGAAACACGCCCCATAATCACAGCCCAACGGAGCAGTATCAGACTCAAATTCTGACTAGAATTGAGTATGACGACGTCAGGCTATAAAAAACGTATATTGCCTTGAAAATATTGCCTTACAAAGAAATAAAATAATGCTTAAATAATGCAAACGTCACTGGACTGAAGGGGGTTAATTCACTAAACAAAACACATTCTATATGAGATTAATCAGATATTTATGGAACATAAACATGACATTGCATCTTATATCTGCACAAGTGAACTTGAACTAAGTTATGCGCTGGTCAGAATGTGTAACTCCTGTTGTGGATGCGCTTTACAACACTGGCCAAGAAGATGCTGAACACTAAGTACTTTCTATGGCCTGATTTACTCCAATCTTAATAACTATGATTGAACCAAACATACACACAGAGAAAGATTAAAGGGTGGATACACATAGATGCACACTTACAAGCATCTCGACAGAGCATTCATTCCAAAATCACGTAGTCCAAACACATGCACACTCATGTCTTGACAGCCTCTCTCAGACTTTTTGCCCAAGCTGTCTTGATTATAGTTGTTTGTGACACTAGAGATCCACTCTCTCCATTTTGAGAGTGGTTCACTCTCCCTCACTGTCCGGCCGTACAGGCTAATGGCAACTCACTAAAATGCTCATTAATCTCAATATCACAGTTAGCTGCCTTCAATTCACCTCTGAATGATAGTATTTTCTTTCCTCTGAGAAAATAGCTTTTAAAATTGCTATTGTATGGCAACAAATCATATTTTGACATGCCAAAATACAACGGGTTAGAATCAATCAGCCACGTCGTGAACTCTGACATTCAATAAACGTCAGCAATATTTATATGCACTGCTAAACGTCTGATGAAACCAAGGCTCATAGATTACTAAATAGGATAACAATTACTGGAGAGCTGGCCGTCCCAAGGGGTGTGAACCATCGAGGATGAAGAGAAGAGCGCGAGGGGAGGAGGGATGGAGGGGCCATCAAATTAGCCAAGTCGTTTACTCGTGTGCTATGACTCGTGAGGGGGAGAATTGCGTTAGGCAGTTTGCTTCAAATGAAGCATGTGCATGTGTGAGATGGAACCCTGCAGTGTGAAATCACAAAACAAGTTTAAAAAGGAAAATGCAAAGCCCTCCCTCTATCCCCAAATACACTTTTGCAAGTTATCATGTACCCGGAACGGACCTATATACCTTTTTTATCTGAAGAAATGTCATTCAAGTAATGTTTACTTTTCCTCTTTACAGGCAGGCAAGTTTGAGGTCACTGTGAGTTTGAGATGGAACTGTGAGAAACAGATCATAAGATTTTATACGAGATGGAAAGGAAAGAGCGGAAAGCATTGATTCTTAATATACTGTCAAACATGCGCGTAGAGCTGGTGCCTGGATGAATAACTTAATGGCACATTTGGAAATGTGAAGGGGCACATATTTTTCAGGTTACCCTTATAAAAGTAAAGCTGCATTGGATCAAAGTAAAGAATGTCACTTTGTTACATGTAATTTTTTTTTTTTTTTGTTACAGTGTAATTATACATTTAAATACTGAGTAATAATAATTAACATGCACTTACTATAGGGTAGGGTTAGGAATAAGGTTTGGTTACTTGTAATTATGCATAATCTAGAGTTATTACAACTTTAAGTACATGTAATATATGTAACAAGGCTTTAAAATAAAGTGTTACCAAAAAAAAGCATTTGAAACATTAATAATTGTCAAAGATAAGTATTTTTTTAAAATAGTTCCAAAATCATCCTTAATCATAATATAATATCTTATAAATAATCACAAACTAGTTATTCATTATACATTTAAGAATGCAACAACAGACATAAGTGCAAAGAAGAAAAATAATAATAATTACATTTTCTTTTAGTTTAAAGTACCATACTATAACGTTGCTGGGTATCGAGAGATTTGATGTGTAGATTGTACAGCTGTATTTTAATACAAAGGAAAGGTGGCAGCTTAACACAAGTAACGTCTTGACAAGAATGTCAACTAAAGACTTGAAACAAAGGGCTATACACAAGGGATAATAAGGACCCCATCAAGATGGAGGACAACAAAAACCAAGGGAAACAGGATATAAACACCAGAAATGAAACAAGGAACATAATACAAAAGAGTTTATAGGAAAAGTACAAACTAGGTAGGTGTCAGGTGTTTCAGTTTCAGCCTGACGCAGTTATCATTTCCACGTCCAGCACCACGTTGTTTAAATAGCAAATGCACTCGTGCCCATCTGTTTGCCCATGGGTGTGCTGGTCTGAAAACGAGGTGTGTTCAGGCGCAACCGAAATCGACTGCCATTGACCAACAAATCCTGGTCTAAAGTCAATAGCGCATTTATTGTGTTATTTAAAGGGTGCGCCAGTGATATGTGCCTATAGGCGGGTGCACAATGCGCTTATTACACACACAGGGACGCGCTCATGAAGGCAAAGGAGAACTTGGAACAGGAACTTTAATGACAAAAACTCTCAGGGAACACTCAAAGGGAGTGAACATGTTCAGTTCGAAGGGTACTGCGAACGACGTAGGGAAGAAGGGAACATCGATACATCACTTCACATGAAGTGGAGAGTGAAAAACACCCAACTGTCATTGTGCGTCGCATCACCTGTCTGAACGGAGCAGAGCCGTTGAAAGAGTTTTAAACAGCTCTGCGATGGAGGAGTTTATAGCATTGAATATTCATAGTTATTATACAAACTAGAGTATTTATGAATGATTATGGCAATTCGCATATTATATTTTATGAATATGTAAGCAAATTAAAAGTGTTGAGAAGCAGCTGAGGGCTGTCATTTTTTAAATATTAAAAAAAAAAAATCCTCAGGAATGTTTACTATGTAACGTTAGCTGCGCTTGGGAAAGAAAGTGCACGAGATGAGACCACTACAAAGACCATTGATGAAGAATAGCCTACATTTATACTAGGGGTGGCACGGTTCACAAAACCCACGGTTCGGTTCGTATCACGGTTTTAGGGTCACGGTTTTAGGTTCTGTACGGTTCTTGTTGTTGTTGTTTTTAATCGTTAACACTCCAGAAATTTACTTCAGCATATGGTATATATGGCTTAATCATCCACAATTTAGGATACAGTATTAAAAATTGTTATATCAAGTTGTTTCCTAACTGGCTGTCTACCGAGTCCGACACATTGGCGTAACATTTTTCATGTTAATCATATCAATTTTGATCAGAACAATGCACTGTGGCTTTAATTCAGCTGACCTGATTAACACATTTCACCATGAAGTGTCCCGTGTGTTTCACAATCACCATATGACATCCAGCGCTGTGAAAAAAATAACAAAATACACGAAAACACAACACTGCCAGAAGTTTTTGCCCAAACTTCAAAGGCATGTTTAAATTATTAGAACTAGAAGCATCTTAACTTTTAAATGTTACATTTATCATGTGAACTACTTATATACAACATATGCATGTGTGTATGAGACAGAGAGGAACACGGTCGCATTTGCAGCAGATATGCTGCCCATCATGAATCAAAGCACGAGACAGACAGGGGTCGGAGGAGAACAGCGGAAAATGTGACAGAATGGACTATATTTGCAATCCACAAGCCGCAGTTCAGCTGCGCGACTCGCGAGACAAACACTGCCAGTGTGTTATGCGCAATGGGCTCACGCTCTCCGCACTTCATCTGCCCTGCTATACGATGCTAGCGCATCCTCCAACTCCGGGCAGCCTTCCTTGTCTCTCCCACTTTCATTTCTACATGTGACGTGACCTGCAGCACTCCACTTTTACTTTACTGTATGTCCACACACCCCTCTTATTTCGCGCGAAAAGGACACCCACTGTCTGAGGTAACATACGGGCACGAGGATACATTGCGCATGCGAGAACCGTGCGACGCACACACTCCGAACCGAGACAAGCAAACCGAACGGTTCGGTTTTTTTCCATGTACCGTGCCACCCCTAATTTATACATAGTTAACCAAATCAAAATGCATTTTCATATTGAATGACAGGTACAGCTTCAAATGCTGTCAATACAACTTATATGTAAACTAATAAAACTAATGTTTTGATTATATGTTTTAGATACATACTGTGTGTTTTGTAAATGTATATACTTATTATATGGTTTTAAATTTGAAAGTAAAGTAAATTACAATATTAATTTATGTTATATGATAATCTGTGCAACCCCGTCTTTGCCTTTCTTTGATGACATTGCAGGGCGTTCCAAATGATCGATTATTGTCAGCGAAGTCCACTTTAATTGATATACTGTGCTCAGGGAGTAGGGAGCAGTGAACAGTGCGTAGGGACCCTGTCGAATGGAATGCACCCTCAGAAACACCAGTATACATGAATGTTCCACGGATAAACACTGAGGGAACACTGAGAACTAAATACACAGGGCAAATGAGATAATTAACAAGACACAGGTGATAGAAATAACTAATTAGAGAGACTGGGGAAAAACTAGGTCTCAGGAACAAAACTAAAAGCACTGAAAACCACAGACATGTAACACCATGAACCTGATCCAAAAGCTCCCCAGTGGTAAATACAACTTGAGAGGAAATTCATAATTACAATAAATCTGATAGCATGTAAAGAATGTAAATCTTTTTTAACTAACCCTGAACACCTTGATTAGCTTGATTGGGGTTGGAGTTGAACTCTGCAGGATAGTAGCTCTTCAGGAAAAGGGTTGGAGATTCCTTGGCTGCATCCGAAAGCTAGACTTGTTGCCTTGCTGCACTATCAGGCAATGACTTCAGAATCTTAAGACTTCAGACTTCTGAGGCAGTGTAACATTTTAATGATCTAAAACTAAATAGAGAGAGCTTTGGTGACAAAGCAAATATTGAATTACTACAATACTAATTTATTGCTAGAAATAACATCAAAAATTGAACAAGTTTGTGGCAAGGGGGGTGTGGTTTAGCGAAGTCTGTGACGGGAGAGAGAGTCGGAGGACGAGCGGCACGTAAGTGGATCAAACACAAATGATGAACACCTGTCTCTTGTTACAGTAATTGGCGTGGAGAGCGGATATAAACCGGAGGGAAACGAGAGAGGGCTGAGAAGGCTGGAGAAACACACTCACCCACACACACACACTGGGAGCTCGGGACAAGAGGACGTGTAGAGAGGACGTGCAGAGAGGAACTGCCAAAGTGAAAACGTTGAGAGTTGAGAGACGAAGTCTGTTTGAGTTGTGCGATGTGCACCGTGTTTTGAGTAAAATAAATCCTCTACCGAGTTCTCAGTCAGCCGACCCCTGTGTCTTCTTCCTTCCCACCCCACGAACATTACAACACTGGTGCCGAAACCCGGGATAGGAAGAAGAATAGAGCCGCCACCATGACCACGTCAGGAACGCCGTTTGCTGAAATAATCCAGTCACTCGCGGGCCTGCACCAGGAGCACCATCAAACAATGCTGGAGGTCAGGGAGGAGCAGGAGCGGCGGTTCCAGGCGCTCCTCCTGAATCAGCAGCAGGACCGTGAGCTGATCCGGAGCTGCCTGAACCGGGAGGTTCCAGCCGGGGGAACACCATCGACCCCGGCCCAGGTCACCCACATGCAGCTCAGTAAGATGACGATCCGGACGATCCGGAGGCTTTCCTGGACCTCTTTGAGCGGTCCGCGGAAGCGTGTGGGTGGCCGCGGTTGGACTGGCCAGTTCGCCTCATCCCGCTGCTGTCGGGGGAGGCACAGATCGCCGCCCAACAACCGCCAGTCCAGAACCTCCTGGTATATGACGATCTTCGGCCGGCCCTTCGTGATGGCCCAGCAGCTCCGGAATGCTTGCTGCAGATGGCTGATAGCCGACCAGGGCGACATCGACCAGATCGTGGATCGAGTGGTGCTGGAGCAGTTCATTGCGTGGCTGCCCAGGAAAACCGCGCAGTGGGTCCAGTGCCACCGGTCGGCATCGCTGAGTAAGGCCATCGAACTGGCGGAGGATCAGCTGGTGGCGTGCCCGGGGGTCGGCGAGCCCCTTCCGGCGGCTTCTCTCTCTTCCCCCACCCCTTCTGTTTCTCCTCCTTCTCCCTTTAGGTCGGTTCCGGCTCCCCGAACGAGGGCGAGGTTCCTGAACCGGGGTGCAGCTCGGGGAAGGGCTGGAGCTTTCCCAGAGTGAGGTCTGGGGACGCGACCGCCACCCAGGGGCGGGGAGCCTACGGAGCGGCTCTCATCATCGGCTCCGGTTTCCTCCCTCTCTCCACGCCAGTGGCAGGATCCGCTTGCAGGCCACCGGGGCGGCGAGAAAGCCTGGGCAGGCCTGTTGGCGCTGCGGGGATCCCGGGCACTATATAGACCATTGTCCGGTGATGGAGGTGGGGACACGCGCCACAGGCTGCCCTCGATCGAGACGGGCTGTACCGGATACCAGTGATTATCCAGGGGGGTACCTATCTGGCTTTGGTGGATTCAGGGTGTAACCAAACCTCCATCCATCCAAGCCTGATACAACCGTTGGCATTGGATAAAAGCTGCATGGTTGAGGTACGGTGTGTGCACAGGGATGTGGTGAATTATCCGCTGATGACTGCCGTCATTCAATTTCGGGGACAAAAGCATAATGTGGAGGTGGCGGTTAGTGCGCACCTCCGACATCCGCTGATTTTGGGAACCAATTGGCCAGCTTTTAGTGACTTAATGGGGGTTTTATGTACGGATGTTTCTTGGGGGAAACCAGGCCGGGGCGAGAGAGCGGTTGTGCAGCTGGGAGAGACGGAACCGGGACCCCCGGGGGTTGTTTCAGAGGGCAAGCGTTGTGGAGAGGCTAAACCTCACCGAACGTGATGACTTCCATCTGGAGCAATCCCAGGATGAGACCTTAAAAAATGCGTTCGCTCAGGTCCGAGCTATTGACGGTCAGTTCCTGCACCCTGCGCAAGCGGTCTCTTATCCTTATTTTGCCATAATAAAGGACAGGTTGTATCGAGTGGTCCAAGACACTCAAACAAAACAGGATACAACTCAGTTGTTAGTTCCGAGGAGCCGTCGGGAAATGCTTTTCCAGGCGGCTCATTCTAATCCAATGGCAGGGCATTTAGGTCAAGCAGCGACACTGAATTGCTTAAAGGTGCCCTAGAATGATTTGAAACAACATTTTAAATTGTTCTCTGCTATCTACATAGAGGGTGTATGGCTTATTTAAGGTCAATAATTGTCCAGCTACGGTTTTACAGGTCCATTTACAACTCTAGAAATCTTCCCCAGGATGAAATGGTCTGTTTTTGCCTTATTTGGAAGGGTCATGAATATTAATGCAGAGTTCTGCTCTGATTGGCTGTTTCACTGCGGCTCAATGATAGCAGGCACAACTTTACTGACCGTCTTGACGATGGAGAGATTAGGCATTCAACCTTATATATATCAATCAGTATATAATCATACTTCAGTTGTCAAAAATATAAATAAATAAATATAAAATTACTATCGTTTCAACTTAAATGGTGGAGGTGTTGACGTTAGCTAGAAGGATCGAGTGAGCTATGTGTAAGCAACTAAACTAACATAGTATGTTACGTATCTATGGTTGCATTTACTAATTTATGACAACACTGGCATGAAATAATATTAACCTTTGTCATTAGACATACTATTTAGTTATGTAAGCCACTTGGATTATCCTATTCTTACCGTATAGCATCTTGCGTTGGATATAGACAACAACAGGAATATTATCGTTAATGTTGTCTCTCTAAGAAAATTTCGATTTAATCAGAAATGGTTTAGACAGTCAAGAAGTGGATAAAATCACTTACTGGTTGCAGGTATATGGTTGGAATTGCCCCTTTCTTCAGTGTCAGACGCTGAGCAAAGCCGGATTGATATTGTCCCAGGTTTGAAAAACTGTCCGTGGTGAAATGGGCTGAGCAAACTAACAACTTTGAATTAAATTGTTGCGGTATCCGATTATAAATAAACATCAACCATGCCTGTTGACATGTTTTATTTGTGGGAAGAGTATGAAACGTCTTCACATCCCCTGCACAGCCTGGATCATAACATTTGTTTCCATGATCTGCCATGTTCGCTATCCTCGCGTCAGGCTTACTGCTGCAGAACTCCAGTTGATACGGCGGCTGCGCAGTTTCGCCAGATAGTGAACATGTGCTTGCTTATGAAAATGTTGGGGGGCGTACATATTAATGATCCCATGTATTGCATCACTGCTGGTGTTATGTTGAGATTTGCCTATTTTTCCGTGGTGTTTTTCACAAACGAGATTTACATATGAAGGAGGAGGCAATGGTTTTTAAGACTCACTGTATGTGATTTACATGCACTGAACTCCTGTTATTTAACTATGGCAAGGTTAATTAAATTTTTCATTCTAGGGCACCTTTAATGGTCCGGTTCTTTTGGCCGGGCATTCACGAAAATGTGCGCAGGTGGTGCGTGCCATGTCGTGAATGTCAGCTGGTAAATCCGCCGGTCGTACCAAAAGCGCCATTGCACCCTCTTCCGTTGATGCAGGTCCCCTTCGAGAGAATTGGTATGGACCTCATCGGACCATTAAGAGCGATCCACACGAGGACATTGTTTTACAGTAGTCCTGGTGGATTATGCAACACGATATCCCGAAGCAATTGCCCTACGCAGCATTTCGGCGAAAAGTGTTGCGGAGGCGTTGTTTTGCGTAATCTCACGAGTAGGGATCCCGAAAGAGATCCTCACTGATCAAGGCATGGCGTTTATGTCACGTACACTACGCAAACTTTATGAATTATTGGGCATTAAATCGATTCGCACCACAAACGGACGGCATGGTGGAACGATTTAATCGCACGTTGAAGACAATGATTCGCAAGTTCGTGCAGGAAGACTCCAAAAATTGGGATAGATGGTTGGATTCACTGTTGTTTGCCATGCGCGAGGTCCCGCAAGCCTCCACGGGGTTTTCCCCCTTCGAGCTTCTTTACGGACGTCAGCCCCGCGGGGTGTTAGATGTTCTCAGAGAGGCTTGGGAGGACGGACCTTCGCCAGCGAAAAACTAAATTCAGTATGTCATGGACCTGAGAGCAAAACTCCACACATTGGGGCGGCTGTCTATGGAGAATTTGCTACAGGCTCAGGACAGACAAAGCCGGCTGTACTACAGGGGAACTAAACTGCGCGAATTTGCACCGGGAGATAAAGCTTATATTGCTCCCAAATTCCAGCTCAAAGTTACTCGCCAAATGGCAAGGGCCGTTTGTGGTCACATGGCGAGTGGGGGATCTCGATTAGGAGGTAATTCGGTCGGATAGGAGCGGAGCGCATCTAATATACCACCTTAACCTCCTAAAAAAATGGAGCGAGGCGGAGTCAGTGATGCTAGCAACGGCGGTGAGTGGAGAGGATGATCTCGGGCCAGAGGCGAGCACAAAAGGCACATCTATCGCTCTGGCCCCGGGGGGAGATCACCTCTCTCCCTTGCAGCTCACTGACATAGCCCAGTTGCAGAGAAGTTTTTCCGATGTGTTCTCGCCCCTACCCGGCCGAACCGACCGCATTCAGCACCATATCGAGACAGAGCCGGGCGTGGTAGTTCACAGTCGGCCCTATCGTTTGCCGGAACACAAAAAAAGGTGGTTCAGGACGAATTAAAGGCAATGCTGGAGATGGGAGTAATAGAAGAGTCGTACAGCGACTGGGCCAGCCCAATAGTTTTAGTACCAAAAACGGACGTCTCGGTCCGGTTCTGTGTGGACTATCGCAAGGTGAACGCAGTGTCGAAGTTTGATGCATATCCAATGCCAAGGGTTGACGAGTTGCTCGATTGGCTGGGGTCAGCTCGCTTTTATTCGACGCTGGATTTAACGAAGGGATATTGGCAGATCCCCTTAACGCCTTTATCTAAAGAAAAAACAGCCTTCACGACGCAGTTTGGGTTACACCAATTTGTTACGCTTCCGTTCGGGTTGTTCGGGGCTCCGGCCACGTTTCAGCGCCTCATGGATAAAATTCTTCGGCCGCACACTGCATACACCAATATGGAGCATGTGCGCGCAGTCCTGAGGTCGCTGAGGGGGGCTGGGCTGACGGCTAACCCGAAGAAGTGTGCGATTGGGCGCGTGGAGGTGAGGTATCTGGGTTTCCACTTGGGCCATGGGCAGGTGCGTCCGCAAATTGACAAGACAGCTGCAGTTGCGACCTGTCCGAGACCCAAGACTTGGGGCTGGCAGGATACTATAGGAAATTTGTTCCTAATTATTCGGACCTCACCAGCCCGCTGACTGACCTCACGAAAAAGGAAGCGCCAGACCCGTTCCAGTGGTCAGAGCTGTGCCAGCGGGTTTTTTAACCATAAGGCTGCTCTATGTGGCGGGCCGCTCTTACTGTCACCTGATTTTTCTCTCCCTTTTGTGTTACAGACGGACGCATCGGACAGGGGGCTGGGGGCTGGGGGCAGTCCTAACCCAGGAGAGGGAGGGTGACGAGCGGCCGGTACTGTACATCAGTCGCAAGCTCTCAAAGAGGGAGACGATGTACAGCACCATAGAAAAGGAGTGCTTGGCGATCCGGTGGGCCGTCCTCACCCTCCGGTATTATCTCCTGGGGAGGGAGTTCACCCACTGTTCGGACCACGCCCCTCTGCAGTGGCTCCACCGCATGAAGGATACCAACGCGCGGATCACCCGTTGGTATCTAGCGTTACAGCCATTTAAGTTCAAGGTGGTCCACAGGCCGGGGGCGCAGATGGCTGTGGCCGACTTCCTTTCCAGGAATGGGGGGCGGGGGCGGGGCTGCAGGCCGGCTGGCTCCCCGGCCTGAGACGAGCGGTGGGGGTATGTGGCAAGGGGGGCATGGTTTAGCGAAGTCTGTGACGGGTGAGAGAGTCAGAGGACGAGCGGCACGTAAGTGGATCAAACACTAATGATGAACACCTGTCTCTTATTACAGTAATTGGCGTGGAGAGCGGATATAAACCGGAGGGAAACGAGAGAGGGCTGAGAAGGCTGGAGAAACACACTCACCCACACACAGCTCGGGAGCTCGGGACAAGAGGACGTGTAGAGAGGACGTGCAGAGAGGAACTGCCAAAGTGAAACCATTGAGAGTTGAGAGACAAAGTCTGTTTGAGTTGTGCGATGTGCACCGTGTTTTGAGTAAAATAAATCCTCTACCGAGTTCTCAGTCAGCCGACCCCTGTGTCTTCTTCCTTCCCACCCCACGAACATTACAACAAAGTTGTTCAAAAATATACATTTACACATAAACTGACCACCAACCGCACATTTCTTTATTTTTTAGCTCAACTGTCATGGAACGGAATGCAAAGGAATGTGGGATTTCAAGACAGCGAAGGATACATTAAGACAAAAACCGATCAGATGAAGGTATCAGGAGACAGGATGTGGCATGATCATTCGATTTGGACGTGCCTTGTTGCCTTTCTACCTCTGTAACCTGCCAGGCAGCATTTTGTCTGTACTCAACCTGAGCAACCAAGCTCCACACGTCTTCACCCTTAAATGTCAATATGACAGAAATAGTAAGAAGTCTCTTCTTTTTTCTTTCTAAAAACCCACTTTTGACATTCAGGCCCTGTTTATACCTGGTATTAAGATGTGTTTTGGTGGATCGGATCACAAGAGGACGAGGGAGACAGAGTCCCGTTTTCACCTGGTGTTTTAATCTGTGTCTTTTGTCCACTTCTGTCGAGGGTCTATGGGTGGGTAAATGTATGGGCTTTGTCAGATATTTCGATCTAATGGACGAAATAAGCTTGTGCAATTTACATATGAATACACCCAGAGACAACAGAAAAACATACTGAGAGCAGCAGCTTTCGTTTCTGCTCTGACAGCCGCAAGACCGCAGCGAACGCGGTTAGTGCGTGTTAGAAGTCAGGAATGGTCAGAGAACATTGTGCTTGGTATGTTTTCTGTCTTCAAACAAAACGTAGGTCTTCAGCCGACAAAGTTTAAATCCCATCTGACTAGCGAGCTTCCCAAAATGTTTACGCATTTGTTCAGTAGGCCGAGAATAGGCGGTCTTTTGTGGCTGTTCGAACACATTCGACCACATGAGCGTTTACACTACAAAAGCAATCTTTTTTCGACTATCTCTGGAAGTGGTTGAAATTGGATAAGCTCAAAATGTTTTAGATCCCGTTTACACCTGTATTTAGCTGGTAGTTTAAATTAAATCAACAAGTCATTTTGTAAATGAATGTAAATCAATCAAACTCATTTCTATTATACCAATGACAAGACAAAACAAGTAAATTAATAAGATCAGATCAAGAATTCAAAAGTAATTTTTTGTTCTTTAGTAATGACGACCCATTCACACCATTTTTGGTGCGCTTATCCTATTACTGTGGTGCAGATAGAAATGCATTTGCGGCACTCTCCACCACTGGACAAAGCAATTTCACAATCAATTTACCATTTTATTCATTTTATGATGGAATCACATTTTGTGGCTGTTAAATCGAGTACAACACATGGGAAATCGTTTTGGTTTATACAGATAGGATAGGTTTGGCATAGTAACCCTTACTCCAATCTGCTGTTATATCAACCAGGTTAGACCCAGCAAGATGAACATCAAATCCATCAGAGCCATTGGCTCTCGCAGACACTTAAAACACCCCATTGAGTACTGATAGCCTTGCCTGTCTGTTGTCTGAGTCTTTAGGTGGGGGGGGGGGGGGGGGGGGGGTCGTGGTCAGCAGCACTGAGCTTTTACTCTGCATACATTTTTTACACTTTTAGGATGAAGACTTCATCTTTTAAAGCTCTGACTGCTTGTATCCTGAAATGTTCAAGGCTGGCATTGCTCAAATCAAGCAGTTAGCTGTCAAAACCACATTCATATTTGATACATCATCATTCTACATAGACTAAATGCTAATACGTAAGCAAATACACATTGAAATACTGGTTGTTTATTTGTATATGGTGTGTGTATGTATGTGCAGGGTACAAATGTGAGTAAGTGAGAGTAGAATTGGAAATGGCACTCTTGGAAAATGGTACTCTAAGAGCCAGTGGAGCATAATGGGAAATGGTCTGTTGTTGTTGTTGTGGCGTTTCATGATTCGAAGATGATGTCATTTGTTTGTTTGTTTTTTTGATGTGCTGTTTTTTTTTTAAGTTTTCTATTCTGTTGATTTTTTTTTAAAATAATAATAAAGTACAGTTTTGTATAGCACACTGTGTGTCTCTCTCCCTCTGAATGGTGGTGTAATTTAGGATTACCATAGAATGAATTAAAGAAGTTTTAGAGGGGCTCCAAATCACTGCTATAGAACATTGCATGTTGGATTGTGATTCCTGCTGAGAAAAAAAGCCAAATAACTTTTAAGTGAATGAGGAACTGTATATTGTAAATAATGCAATATACAGTACTTACCAAAAGTAATTTAAATTAAGTATAGCAATTGTTTTTATCTTTTTTTATTATTATTACATAATAATGACAATGATTATGGGGGATTATTAAGGATGGAATATATTTGGCAGCAAGTGAAAATTTTGTCCTCAAAGTTGATGTTGTCATGATCCTGGTTCTTTTCTCTCTCTCTTTTCCTTTCTTTTCTGGTCACACTCATTATTACATTCTTTTACGCACACACATTCGCATTCATTATCTCAATAATTCTCAGCTGTCTCTCATCACCTCATCCCTTACGCACACACATTCACGTTCTTTATCTCTATCATTCTCACCTGTTTCCCACCTTCTCTGATTTGACTCTCTATTTCTAGTCCTTCTATTCTCTTGTTCTTTGTCAGATTATTGCCAAATGTTACGTACCTGTTTGCCTGTTTGCCAAATAACAATACATGTAAGCTGCATCTGGATCAAATTTTGTGGTGATAGCATGAAATAATCAAAAGTTATAGCATTGGGAACCAAGGTAGCCTTTTTGTTTAGCTGAGCGTCCAAAAACATCTTCAAACAAGTTTCCGCAAGCGGTACACTTCAGGTTTAAGCGGTTAAAATGTTGCTTTTTTAATGAAACGTACCCATTAAAAATGTATGATAAAAAAAGAATGCATGAAGCTAAATATGTTAAAATAAGTTTGTTTAAGCATATATAGGCTCTCTTCTTTCTTTTGATGTATTATACGTTCAGATATTTATACAAAAAAATATTCTGGGAGCCATGAACATTTTGTGTAAATGATCAAAAATGCTGGCGGAAAAGAGTAAAAATTTTAAAAAGCTTACTTTGCTGTGTGTGTGTGTGTGTGTGTGTGTGTGTACACACAATGACACTGAATGAAGGTATAGTGAAGTGAAATGACGTGTGGCCAAGTATGGTGACCCATACTTGGAATTTGTGCTCTGCATTTAAGCCATCCAAGTTCACACACACAGTAGTGAACACACACACCTGGAGCAGTGGGCAGCCATATTGCTGCGGCGCCCGGGGAGCAGTTCGAGCACCGAATTTTGGAGTTCGGTGCCTTATTCAAGGGTCTCACCTCAGCCGTGGTATTGAGGGTGGAGGAGAGCGCTGGTTATTCACTCCCCCCACCGACAATTCCTGCCGGACCTAAACTTGAACCTGGAACTATCGGATTACAAGTCCGACTCTCTAACCATTAGGCCACGACTGCCTATATAATCTGTATGATCTCCATTATCCAGATTCAGTGCTCTCTCTCTCTCTCTCTCTCTCTCTCTCTCTTGCCACTGTGACATTTTCATTAAGGTCCTCATGATCAATCTCATATACTCTCTCTCTCTCTCTCTCTCTCTCTCTCTCTCTCTCTCTCTCTCTCTCTCTCTCTCTCTCTCTCTCTCTCACTCACTTTAAGGTCATTCTGTTGGTCCTAAAATCAATGAAAAGATGTCAGTGTCAAAGTGAACATTGTATCAGTGGCCTCAACTTTTTTAAGTCAAACAGATGAAACAAGTTGAAGTACATTAATAAGTACACAACAAATACCAGTCTTGAAACATACGGTGTGTTTGTTTGCGTGTACCCACACACACTCTTTTTAGAGTACGCCGATGATGGTGGTAATGATGTGCTCTCCCACACCCCCTTGTCTCCTCTACTGAGTGTGTATCTTGAGATGTGCCAAGCCATCTGCTGTGTCTGAGTGTGTGTGTTTTTATGTGTGTACATGCAACCACTTTCTTTTGATCATGCCTGATCAAGTCCCTGTTCCCCATGTGCTGTTACTGACTTTGATATATTTTAAGGAATCACTCCATATTTTGACAGATCCAATAAATCCACTCACAATTATTACCTGAAAAAAAGAAAAGCTTTTCAGCAAAAACATGTCTTTTTGAAGCTCAATGCTTTTTATTTGAAATAGGGACATGACTTAGAAAATACTTTTTGACTCGGTTCTTTGATTATGTGATTGTATTAAATGCAGCAGAGCAGCTAAAATCATAGCTGAGAGTCACAGTTATAGAAGGAGAGAGTGCACAAACAAAAGACAAGACAGAATGAAACTGATTTGCTGAAATTAAATGGACATTAAGAGGAAGCTAGTTTCTCTTGAAATCACATGGCTTGTGCTGCTACTTTACCAAGCATTCAGCATTTACTGGTAGATGGGAAACGTGTGAAAAATATCCCACATATGGTAACAATACCTTAGAAATCACCTATAACACAGCAATGCACTGGCACTTCACAAGTTCAGCATCAAATTGCGGCATGAATAATGATAAATAAATAAAAATCTGGGTTGCAGTAGGGCACTTACAATGGAAGTGAATGGGGCCATTACTCACTGTTTTAATAGGATAGCCAAAGTGTTAACATGATTTTAGTGTTGACAGAACAACTTTAAGTTATATAAGTTATATAATAAGTTATAAGTTATATAATACACAAGTTTGAACAGAAACATTTATATAAATGCTCATTAACGTAAAAATACATGTGGTAATAGAAACATTATGCTTTCAAATGCTGTCAGTTGAGCTTAACTTGTACTGAACCCAGAATATACCTGTTGAAAAAAACAGCATATGCTGGTTAGGTATGTTTTGAAGCATGGCAGCTGGTTTGAGCTGGTTTAAGCTGGTACTTAGCTGGTCGTGAGCTGGTTTAAACTGGTCAAGGGCTGGTCCTAAGAAACTATCTCCAGCTCAGGACCAGCTTATAACCAGCTCAGAACCAGCTTAAATCAGCTCATGACCAACTGAGGACCAGCATAAACCAGCTAAAACCAGCTGCCATGCTTCAAAACCTAACCAGCATATGCTGTTTTTTTCCCTTTAAAGGTCCATGCATCCAGACATTCTTTAGCTAGCATTACCATTGTTGTTCTTTGTGTAACCGACAGCACAATGCTGTTAGATGCTGCTTGTGTGATTCAGCATGATTGTCTCTGAGGTTTATGTAAATTGCGCTATTGAGTTTTAGAGAGTGGTGTCTACACAATAATTCATTCCCTTACCTGTCCAACAAAATAAGAAACTTGGGCATCACTACTAAGCAATTTCTCTGTCATCAAATATTTCCATCTTGTGTATGTCGTACCAATGTTTACAGTTGTTTTCTTTTTATGTTTGCCAGTCTTTCTTTCTTCAGACCTTTTCTGCTTCATTGGCCATACAGGAACTGATTCTCCTATTGTCTCTGCTGTTAAATTCTTTGCTCTTTGTATCACCAACAGTGTGTTACTAGCGTATCTACAGAAGCAGCAGCCAATGAGTGTGAGGATTTTCTTTGATGTTTACCTCTGCAGGTAAATGTGGCAAAATACATGGAGAGAGGTGACCTGCACCATATATAATTAAAACACCTTTAGAAAAACTGTTAGTACAGTGTAGTGACAGGAGGTGTGACCACTATAGAAGTTAAAAGCCACCATCTCCATGACCCCTGCGGGTTGTTTGTGTGGGAAAAGAGAGGCGACATCAGGTTCGACTGTGACGCTGCTGGACACACATTTGTAGGACTCTCCTGACAACAAAGTCTGACTTACTTTGCTGAAGTTTGTCATTCTTCACTCAAGCTGGAAGAACCTTATTTTATCTTCACCACCATCAAACTACTGAACCATCAAGTAGGCCTGTCACGATAATCAATATATCAACTTATCGCTCAAAAAAATAGACGTGACCTCAATCTTTTTTGGTGATGCTGCCTTTGTCATTTTATCTGCTCTCCGTGTCGGATGGCGAAAGCAGGGCTCAGGCAACTCCTTCATACATAGAGCGGACATTGACAGGTGAAAAGAAAGTGTCAATTGAGCAGTTATAGTGTTTTCCTGACAACTACAGACAGTTTGGAAGAATTAGTCCAACTGCACTCAGTTTCAAAGCCGCAATCCACTGTTTCGGTACATATGACAGTGCGAAGTGGTGCATGCTCACAGCTAGCAATAAAGGCCATTTCACACAGGATGTGGCATCCGCAAGTGTCTAGTTCATTTTCACAGAGAGCGCATTTATGTAGCCTGACAAGCCAGACCCACATCAAGATGTTTGGTCTGGAAACTCACCATTAGCAGGGCTCAATCCGAGGGGCGGGATAAACGGTTGTCTTTCAAATTTCCTCTGCACGCAATTGGATAGTGCCATGAGAGCCACAACCAACCACAACAAAGAAGAAGGTGAAGCGGAGCTAATGTTAGTTCATAGATTAAACTATTAAATGTAGTATCCGGTCTGCAAAACTCCGAACACACAGAATGACTTCAGTGCCGTTCTGTTCTTTTCTCAAAGAAAAGCTTAACTCCAAGTCTTCCAGAGTCGCAGCCAAAGCCGATTCGAAAGACCGCTGTTCGCCAGCTTCTTTGTTTACAAGTAGCACATAGAACCTCCACAACTCTGCCATGACGTGCCGTCATTATGTTAAGACCGCCCACCAACTCTATACACAATGTGATTGGCCTGACCAGAGTTTGGTTTTTCCAGCTCGCAGGTCTACCGAGAGTTGCTACACTCTAAAAAAAAAAGGTTCTATATGGCACCAAAAATGGTTCTTCGTCGTAATCATAGAGGAACCACTTTTGGTGCTATATAGCACCATATCTTAACATGTTCTGTATATGGTAGCGGTGCTATATAGCACCATAGTTAGCGGTGCTATATAGCACCTTAGTCAAAGAACCGGTGAAGAACCTCTGAAGAACCGCTGAAGAACCACTGAAACACCAAAATTGGTGCTATATAGCACTAAAAAAGGTTCCCCTATGATTACGTGCCAAGAACCATTCTTGGTGCCATATAGAACCTTTTTTTTTAGAGTGTAGACTACACTCACGGCAGATTAGATTTGCTGCCGCTAGGGTGCGTCTAGATTTCTAGGCTAGCATTTATGCATTCTGCTGCAATATTTTTCTATTGTTTTTATATGTAAAAGTGTTTGACTGTCTTTTGCAGCATCTTTTGCATTAAAAGAAGTTTAAAACACGCCTCTAGAAAAATTGATTTAGATTTGACACTTCAATTCCAGTATCTAAATATTAGTAAGAATTAAGAAGTTTGTTGACATTTGAAAGTGCAGGACTTGCATTATTATGCTGTTATATTGTGAGTATATATTCAGTGGCATAAAATGGTCTTAAAATGATAATAATGGTGTTTATCGCAATTATTTCTGGGACAATATATGGCCCAACAAAAAGTAGTTGTGACAGGCCTACCATCAAGACTTTCATCAGATACTGCATCCAGACTCTTGTTTAACGGCTGAGGCATTGCAAGTATATTGTACATTTAATCAACTAAATAGAGGTCCATTTTTGCCAAGGTGCTTTGAACTGAGAAACTGATGGACTTGTCTGGTTAACTGACTCTTACGTTTCCATAGCTTCATTCCCCTGTTTCGGTTTTATTCCATACTACTGAATGGATCTTGAATACAGCTCAGTCTATTCCCTTGTTTTAGCTAAGCATGCATTTCACAGAGGTTGCATTCAACTGTAACTGATGGTTTATAAGAGGAATTACTTGTTTTCTCATTATGATTCCATTCAATTGAGCTCCTCTCTGTTGCCCGGGAAGAAGAAAAAGCAACAAGAAGAAAGATTAGAAAGACTGAAACTGAGGTAGTTGCTTGCCTTTGGTCTGAGAAACATGATGTTATAATACTCACAAAATGTAGCAACAGTGGTGTATATGGACAGAGATGCCAGCACACTTTGAGTAAAAGAAGAAGCAGTCTTTGATCTTGGAAGGTCTATTGCCCTCCGCATTTCAAAGCAGAGACAAAGCACATAGTCAACACACACTGATACTTCACACACAAGCACACACAAACACATATAGCGGCACTTGGCAGAACCCCACAGCACTGAGTGTCCTTGGACGGCTGACTGACTGACAAACCAAGGCTTAGGTCACTAAATGGAGCCTTCGGCTGGGCTTACACACACACACAGACACTCACAGCGCTGTCATCTATACTGTTACAAAAAGTGCCTCCCTACCGCCAATAATAAAACTTGCTTTATCAAATTAATGTGTCTCTCTCTTCTTCTCTCTGTCTTCTTTTTTTCTACTGAGAGAATGAGAGATTCGAAAGGAAACCGAGGGAGTATATAGCGCAGGGCAAAGGGAGCGGGAGAGAGGAAGGAGATAAGGCTTCTCCTCCCAGGGCTCTGGCAGTGGGGCGAGAGTGGAAGCAGGGACTGCTGGGGGAATGAAGGGATGCATGGGAGATATTTAATAAGGAAGAATACGATGAAGGAGAAAGGCATGTATTATTCATCCCCACTCTCATCCACTGAGTTTGCGCAAATCAAATAGAAGCTCTCTTTGTTTGAGAGATCAAGCCTGGCTGTTTGACTTGTATAGAATTTATTAAATTCATTTGATCGAAGTCTAAGGAGGATGAGGAGGACAGACGTGCTCCAGTCAATGTACGAGATGTGTGGAGAGGGAAATTTTGACCCTTAAACGGGACAGAGTGAATTGCAATGGAAGAATAAATTTAGACAGGAGGGACGAAAATGATCTTAGCATGTCGCTGTAACTCTGCCCCACTCTCTGAATCTCTGGAGGGAAGCAATTTCCTGTAGGTTTTCGTGGCAGGCAGGCACACAGTGTGTGAGTGTGTTAAGAATGCAAGAAAAACACCCTCGGATTGTGATACCAAATGTGCAACATCTAAATATGCACAGCCTTGTGGTGACACATCACTTAAATAAATATTCTCATGCACCACAGGAAAGTGTGACGGCGTGAAAGAAGCAGAAAGAGAGTGTGCGCAACACGGAGTGGAATGAGCCGGTGAATGTGCGAGAAACTTACAGAATGAGCACGGAAATTTACAGAGTAAACGTTTCCAAAAGCTGCGGAGGCACTATGTGTGTTTTGGTATACTGTATTTTAGTTCTGGACACAAAATGGTTGTGTAAACACAAATCTTAAGTAAAGTTACAGATATCCTAATAAAATATTACTCAAAGAAAAGGTATAAATACTCCTTTTTATCTCCAGGATCTTCTCCAGGATCTCCAGGACATTCTGTGAATTGAAAAGGAGACTAGATCTAACCGGATCACTGAATCAATGAGTTGCTGACTGCAGCAACGGATTAATTAAATATTATAATAATAAATTAATCATTCAGTGTAATTTGCAAACTGATTCAACATGTTCATTGAAAAAAATCAGCTCATTTACGAACCAGAAGTAAAACCAGGTAAAATTAAGTAAAAATCCACCAGCGGTTTACTTTCTTTGGGAACAAAACTGGGTTAGATCTCTCTCTGCTCTTAACCAACAGCATGATTGTGAGTATGATACAGTTTAGTAACAGTAAATAGGGATGCATGATATATCGCAACATATATCGTTATCGGCCGATAAATGATCATTTTTGATGTTCTCGTTATCGATCCGATTAGAAAATGTGACCGATATATTAAAGCCAATACATTTACATTTATGGATTTAGCAGATGCTTTTATCCAAAGCGACTTAAGCGATTGGTCATGAAGAGTCGAGAAGCGCAATAAGAGCCTGAAATCCTGAGACCGTGTACATTGCTCAGTGTAGCACAGGCTAGAGTAGGGAGGGAAGAAGGAAGAGAAAGAGGAAAGGAAAGTGTTTTTTTTATTTTTACTATGAGGTTAAGTGCTCACGGAAGAGCTGAGTTTTAGGTTGACTTTTGAATGATGTCAATGATTCTGCGTTTCGGATGGTGTTGGGAAGATCGTTCCACCAGCTGGGAACGTTGAATGAAAATGTTCTGGAAAGGGATTTTTTCCCCCTCTGTGATGGTACCACAAGCCGTCGTTCCTTTGCTGAGCGAAGGCTTCTGGTGGGGGTGTGGATTTGTAGAATGGAGTCAAAGTAAGCAGGAGCTGAGCTTCCTGATGTTGTGGAGCGCAAACCGGCATGAGCGAGCTGTCTTAGAAATGTGTTCTCTGAAGGACAGCTGGTCATCAAATGTTACTCCAAGATTTCTGACTGACTTTGATCTGGAAATCAAGGATTGAAACCAATAGATAATGTATTATTTCCTGTCCGCCATTATGGGTTTGAATTGCTTCAAATATGATTGGAATCACTTCGAAAAGGAAAATACAATTGTGTCTGACATATAGGCTACATAAAATTATAATGAGAACACTGTAAAAGAACAGTCAAGTTCGCTTGGGCATTCCTAGCTTTTTATGCCATTGTAAGTTGTAATATTATATTTATTCTGTGCATATCTGATTAATCTCATATAGGATGCTTTTGGTTGAGTTAACTAACGATGCAGTAAAGCACTTCATTGTACCACTCTTTAGCTTCAATAACTATGGGACTGTCATAAACATAACACTGTAATGAGAACACTTTTGGGTAACGCTTTAGATTACGGCCCGGAAAGTACTGCGTAAGTAAAGAGAATTTACAGCATAATTTTCGGTAATTATAGCGTAACTATATAGTAAGTACGTATAGGTATAAGGGAACAATATGTAATATTGAGGGAATAAAGGGGTAACTATCAGGAAAATTAACACATTATTTATACTGTAAGTATTTTTTAATTATGGGGTAATTACCCATGTAGTTACAGGGTTAAGTATGAATCTGCGGGCTGTAAATTAAAGTGGTGTTTGTTCCCCTCTTGTTTCGTGTAGTTACAGGGTAAGAACAATATAAACACGTACACAATCTGATATCACTCAAAAACCTTTATTTAAAAAAAAAAAAAAAAAAAACTTTCGGCCAACCGCCTTCCCTGTTCAATTCATGGAAAAATTGTTGAAAGTTCCCCTGCCGATCGAAGACTAACGCGACCAGGTGCGCGCGTCATGACGTCACGTACGCATCTTGAGTTTCACTTTCAACATTCAACACTTTTGGACGGAAGGCAGTGGGCCGAAAATTTACTTGATAAAGTTTTAAATATGAATATTTTTCTTACACAAACGCGTCGATTCGCTTCAGAAGGCCTTTATTAACACCCCGGAGCCGTGTGGAGCACGTTATTTGACGGACAGATCAAATAAAACAGAGCGAAAACAGATCAACTATGAATCGAATTCAAATGCTTGGATTAGCCTGGACTTTTGTAATATAACTCCGATTTTATTCGTCTGAAAGAAGAATGTCATATACACCTAGGATGACTTGAGGGTGAGTAAATTATGGGCTAATTTTCATTTTTGGGTGAACTATCCCTTTAAGCGATACGTTAGATTGACGTGCTCGTCTGTGTGTGAAGACTGCTTGCACGAGCCAAAAGAGAACGTAAACCCGCCTACTTTGATTTGATTGGCCATCTCAATCATTTTGACATTGACGAGCGCTGTTAGACCACTGAGGCAAACCAGACTAAAATTTAACTTTTAAACCTTTTTGTCAACAACATACAAAGCGTTCATAATGAAGTACAGCAGAGCAGTGCAAGAATTTCAAATATTGGGGGACACAATTTGGCCATTTCTAATCATTGGGGGGGACTTGTCCCCCTCAATGTCTATGGTGGTTACAGCCCTGCTGTACTGTATAGGTTTGATTCATGTTGAAGTGTTTGGGACATGGCTTTTAATGGTGAGCCGTTTTTGTAATCAGGCTCTCAAAGTTGATCAAAATTTTTATTTAGATTTATCAGCCCATATATCGGTTAACGGCTTTCAAACATAAAGAATTATCGGTTATCGTATTGGCCATAATTTTCATATCGGTGCATCCCTAACAGTAAATTTTGAGTAACTTCCAATTTCAAGCAAATTACAAGTCTGTGGTACAGTTCATCTTCCTTTAGATACGAAAAGAAAATGCATGTGTCCAGACAGTGTTTTCCTCCTCAGAGATCTGAGCTGCATTAGCTGTGATTTCTCTCCAGCGGAGAGAATATGAGCCACTATGACACTTGAAAACTACAGCCCTCACCCAGAAGGAGCCTCAAAAGGTGTGGGTGAAAATCTGCTGTCGGCAAACCACTTATTATATTTCGTAGACATGAAACCATTCAGGAGCTAGTCACCATGACTCTGTCTCTATGATCTAGCACACCCCATGTCCAGAGATGACTAGCTCCTTACTATATATTATGTGAAATGTTATGCATCAAATAAATAGGATGTCCATTGTCCAAATACACACCAAGCAGAAACAATATCAGGATGACCTACTACTTCCACAGACACTGAAGTATGCATCTGATGGACACTTTACTATCTGATGAGGTGACAGGAGAGTTGTCGTATTTGTAAATGTCGAGAAACAGTTATGCGGCTGAAGTCACATAACATTGCCAACATGATGGATGTACAGTATGCCTGGATTATATACATACTACACACATGCATACTACAGAATGCACTTTATGAACTGTCAAGAATCACATTTTTCAGCAAATGCAGTACTGGCAGAACACAATTTACTTCAGTCATTGCAGGTGTGCACAGCTACATTGATGATAATGATGATGATGTGCTCATGGTGATTTCATATGCAATAAACAAACCATTATTATGCAAAATGGATTTCCCTTTTGAAGAAAGACAAAAACCAATGAAAACGTAAGATTGTTCATTTTAGATTTTGTATTGTTTTGTGGTGAAACAACATATCCTGACACACGTACACACAGGAGACGTGTTAAAGCTGTGATCTGGGAGTGGTACTGGGGGCTTTACTCCATTCTACTCCATTCCTTCAATGGTACATGACTGCCATCTAGTGCAACATCTGTTTTTGCTGCAAGCAGGGTCATTAAAAGAGACTTTGCAGGTTTTCTCTCTATCTGTGTGAGTGTGTGAGTGTGTGTGTGTGTGTGTGTGTGTGTGTGTGTGTGTGTGTGTGTGTGTGTGTGTGTGTGTGTGTGTAAGAGAGTGCCGCTCAATGTATTTGAGCAAGAACAAGAAAGAGAGAAAGACAGCATGTTGGAGGAACATATGAGAGCGAGCGAGCGAGCTTGAGTTGTTTTAACATTTCTCCTTCTTGCTCTCGCTCTCACTCTCTCTCTCTGAGCAGCCCATTCATCATAAGAATCTTCTCGGCGTATCTCTGTGTGGAATTGATGAACCATCAACACAATTCTCCTCACTTTCTTTTTATATTGATAAAGCAATCATGCATGTTTCTCCTCCAGTCACCAGTGCCCACTTATAAGATAAATGGGGTGTCACACAAACACATTTTTGCTTTTTCTATTGCTCTAATGTATACTTCAACCTCCCTAAGAGACTGAGAGAGAAAGATTAAGAAAAAGAGGACGAAAATAGTATTCTCCGCAATTTTTCCAATACTGATTCTACTGTCTTAAAAGATACTATTTTCCAGAAATGTGAATGTCTACGGGTGGTGCAGAAGTCCTAACCCCCGGGAAATAAGTTAGCATTTTTCATCTTTCGGTCCATCGTCCTGAAGTCAATTGGTTTTGGGTTAAATTGTTAAAATGAGGTTTTATTATACCATTTTAAATAATTCAGTAATACCCCCCTCTTGATTATTTTTCATTTACATGCCTTTTGCCAGTTGCTAACAAATGGCTAAATGGGACTAGGCTCTCAGGGGACTCATTGTGTTTATACTCACAATCTTGCATACTATTCTAACTCAAAAAGTTGTCGGAAGCTTAGTGATGGTGATGTTTAAATTATGCATCCGTTAGCTTTTCACATCTGCCGATTGTATTTAAGCTTCACAATCCATACAAGTTGTGCTTCTATGTGAAGATTATTTTGATGAAAAAAAAAACGTGTATGAGTCATAGTTTTGTTCATCACAGAGCTTGTTTTCTGCAATAATCCAAAAGCCAATGAAAAAATTGTGTCTTTTTGACAGGGGAGCCAGGGTGATGCTAACTTTCAAGTTTCAACTCTTACAAACAGAGATTTTTGGGACCTAGCATATGTCCATAATCCACATGATCTCCCACCATGTTTCAAAGCATTCATTTCTACCAATATAGGTTTCACATATGATAAAAACTACATATTTCCTGCTGTACAATCTAGTTGATGCACTGATTTTCACAGTTCTAAAATAGCTATACATTGGAAATGCAGCACAATTAAATTATACAATAAATAAAACAGCCAGGACTACGAGGGGAGTACTCAGGCCACATACCAAGCTCGGAGCCCTCTCCTCGGACAGCATGCCAAATACGCATATAATTTATTCTATCTGACTTATTTTTAAGTGTGAACTCGTGAAATAAAGATTAGAGCTGGATTCAAATCCCAGATGATCACTCTTCAGTTTACAATAAACTCAAATGTGGGGTGTATTTGATTGTCTTTATTTTATGATTTTACTCACTTGATTAAATTGACGTGCTTTTTGTATACACCGATCAGGCATAACACTATGACCACTGACAGATGAAGTAAATAACACAGATTATCTCTTCATCACGGCACCTGTTAGTGGGTGGGATATATTAGGCAGCAAGATAAAATGTTGTCCTCAAAGTTGATGTGTTAGAAGCAGGAAAAATGGGCAAGCATAAGGATTTGACCGAGTTTGACAAGGGCCAATTTGTGATGGCTAGACGACTAGGTCAGAGCATTTCCAAAACTACAGCTCTTGTAGGGTGTTCCCGGTCTGCAGGTCAGTATTTATCAAAGGTGGTCAAAGGAAGGAACAGTGGTGAACTGGCGACAGGGTCATGGGCGGCCAAGGCTCATTGATGCACGTGGGGAGCAAAGGCTGGCCCGTGTGGTTCTATCAAACAGACGAGCTACTGTAGCTCAAACGGCTCAAGATGTTAATGCTGGTTCTGATAGAAAGCTGTCAGAATACATCACAGTTTGTTGCGTATTGGGGCTGCATAGCTGCAGACCAGTCAGGGTGCCCATGCTGACCCCTGTTCACCGCTGAAAGCGCCAACAGTGGGCATGTGAGCATCAGAACTGGACCATGGAGCAATAGAAGAAGGTGGCCTAGTATGATGAATCACTTTTCTTTTACATCACGTGGATGGCCGGGTGCGTGTGCGTCGCTTACTTAGGGAACACATGGTGCCAGAATGCACTATGGGAAGAAGGCAAACCGGTGGAGGTAGTGTGATGCTTTGGGAAACATTGGGTCCTGCCATCCATGTGGATGCTACTTTGACACGTACCCTTTCATGGAAACGATATTACCTGGTGGCTGTGGCATCTTTCAGCAGGATAATGCGCCCTGCCACAAAGCAAAAATTGTTCAGGAATGGTTCGAGGAGCACAACAACGAGTTTGAGGTGTTGAAATGGCCTCCAAATTCCCCAGATCTCAATTCAGTCGAGCATCGTGGGATGTGCTGAACAAACAAGTCCGATCCATGGAGGCGGCCGGTTTTGTGGAGGGAAATATAACATAGAATGCTTGTAAATAGTAGCCTGGTATGACAAAAAGCTTGAGACAACTTTCAATTACCTGGTTGGACAATACTTTCAGTAAAATGGTCATGAATTTGCGACAAATTAAGTTGAATGTGCGTTTGTATGAGGGCTGATTCCTGCTCTACAGAGTGGTGAAATTCTCTCATTCCCCTATTTGAGAAACCAGGGTGATGCTAACTTCCGGGTTGGCCAATAAAAATATGTCATCGCTGCAGCTATGACCAGTCCATCACCGGTTACAGAAATTACAGCTGAAATAGCCTACAGCTTAAACAAAATATGTTGCAGTTATTTCCTTGGATGTATCTGTCATTTCTGTATGCGGTGATGGACTGGCCATAACTACTTCTTTCTTGTTTTGTGGTGGTTGGCATTCAGCTTATTGGTGCATTACCGCCACTTTCTACTCCAGAGTGTGGATCAGATAATCTGTATTCCTTACCCTTACTCATTATATTCATTACTTTCTTTCCCAACTAATGCCTGCTGCAGACTCTGAAATTTCGGCAATCCTATAAGATCATTACAAACCACACTGTACGACATGGACCTAATAAACTTGGGTACGACATGAATGTAGACTGTATGATGATGACAGCTATTGAATCGTAGACTATGACGTAAGTTAGTACAGAAGAATAAAACATCATCAGCATGCGCTAGTGGTAAACAAATAGAGCAAGATGAATTGCACTTTGGTAATTGTGGTTTTTAATGTGCGCTAAAAAAAAGGAGGAAGTGAATGAGAAAAAAATGGCTAGGGAAAAGAGGCCAAATTGGCATGCTAATTTTGAAAATGGAGCTTGAGGTAAGTTTTAGTGCCATGTCGCGTCGATCAATACGCCATCTCATGTTGCATTTTGATTGGCTAGTCAATAGACGTAGGTCCTAGCAGCAAACACAAGATGATCATGCAGGCTATCTTTGGTTGCAAGACCATGACAACGGCCATCTTTGAACTTAGGACCGCCGTTTAGGAGCCACAACCACAGAAATCTCCACGATTTTGGCTATCTCCCTCAGTTTATTCCTCATCGCCTCTCTCTGTGCATCATATCTTCTACAAGTCATGATTATATGCTTTACTGATTCCTCTTCCTGACATCCCTCAGACAGTCCTGTCTGCTGCTTTCCTGACAGGCCATACCTGCAGTGATGGGGCATTTTTATACGCCAACCCGGAAGTTAGCATCACCCTGGTTTCTCAAATATGGGAATGAGAGAATTTCACCCCTCTGTAGAGCAGGACTGGTCTCAGCCCTCGTAGCTACAGGTAAAACAAGCTCATGACACTTTCACGTTTTATTTTACGACATAAAATACATCAGTACTACCCCTACCCCTACTACCTAGTACTACTAGTTTTTTTGAAGCTGTTATTTTTGAAGCTGTTGTGTTGAAAAGGCGGTTGCTAACACGTAGCTAAATGAGACTACAGAGGCTGTCGGTGAGACATTGTTATTTTCATCTCGTCAGTAAAGCCGGTTCCTTGATTAGTAGTAAATCGCCATCACCTGCTTTCAGATGGAGCGGCATTTACTACCATAAGTTCACTGACAAGCTGAGCCATATCACATTAATTATTGCAGGCGATACGTCTGTGATAATGAAGGGGAAATTGCCCCGGTTGTCAGTGAACTAACGTTACAAAACTAGTGAAAACTTCACTTACAGTGAAACTATCTAAATCAAAACATTAATTTGGCATTTGATTTAAAAATAGTATATAAACCAGGTGAGTTTGCAAGTTTACCTAGCATGATGGCTGGTTAGCTTTACTAGCGATTAGCAAGCAAATAATATAATACACACTCATTCCTGAATATGAGTGCTATTTTTTAACGTTTAATCTTCAGTGATGCTGAACTTGCTAAGCCAGCTGTGTGTCATCATCTTACCCAAACATTGGAGTGTCCGTGCTCAACTAAACTAGCCATAAGGCAGAGGCGGTATCATGCAGGTGAACCAAACGATGGTGTAATGATTCAGTTCGACTCCCAAGACAAGACGATGCTCACCCGACTGGCCAATAGGAACGTGGCCCCGCCCATGACACAATTCTCACAGTGAAAGCAAAATCTGACACAAGAGCAAAGAAAAGCTTTTCGAGAGAAACACTTTTTTTTTTTTTTTTGAGAAAATGTTTTCACACTGATAGCAAAAAAATATATATTTGAGAGTTTTTTTCAAAGTATTTTGAGAGAGATTTTTTTTCTCAGAAATAATTTTAAAAAATTCAAATGTATATTTTTTATGTTCTATGAGAAAATACTTTCTCTCAAAACTTTTTTAGTCTCAAATATTATTATTTTTTGCTATTGGTATGAAAACCTTTTCTCTCAAATATTTTTTTTTTGTCTCATGAAATGCTTTTTTGCTATCATTGTGATAACTTTTTCTCTCAAACTTTTTTTTTTCTCTCGGATCATTTATTTTATCGCATGTAATAAAGAAAAAAAAATGAACCAAAATGAACCAAATGTGCCCCTCTCAGACAAATATCAATGATAATATCGTGGTCAATAAAACTAAATAAATGTGATTATTATAACATGACAATGTATACAACAGTAACGAACGGCTCAAAAGTCGGACAATTTCTGTTGAGGCGTTGCCATAACGCGTTGCTATGGGTTGCGTGCGTTTTGATTGACTGCTGATTTTCCACTGTTCGGAAATGGCTCTCCAGCCAAATATGGTCCTTTCAGAGAGTGTGTGGCCTCACGGGAAAAAAAAGTAAACCAATATTTTTTTTTTTCATTCATAATCAGAGCTAATGTATGGAAGCCCGCTTCCGCTACTAAGTAAAAAAATAAAAAGAGTAATTGCGACTTTTTATCTCAGAATTCAGACTTTTTTTCTCACAATTGTGAGTTATAAAGTCAGAATTCTGAGATATAAAGTCGCAATTGCGTGATATAAAGTCAGAATTCTGAGATATAAAGTCGCAATTGCGTGATATAAAGTCAGAATTCTGAGATATAAACTCGCAATTGCGAGTTATAAAGTCAGAATTCTGAGATATAAAGTCGCAATTGTGAGTTATAAAGTCAGAATTTTCAGATAAAAAGTCGCAATTGCGTGATATAGTCAGAATTCTGAGATAAAAAGTCGCAATTGCGTGATATAAAGTCAGAATTCTGAGATAAAAAGTCGCAATTGCGAGTTATAAAGTCATTGATCTGCTGTCACCCGACACATGAGTTGTGAACTATGGAAGCCCGTTTCCGCCACTAAGTAAAAAAATAAAAAGAGTAATTGCGACTTTTTATCTCAGAATTCTGACTTTATATCACGCAATTGCGACTTTATATCTCAGAATTCTGACTTTTTATCACGCAATTGCGACTTTATATCTCAGAATTATGACTTTATAACTCGCAATTGCGAGTTTATATCTCAGAATTCTGACTTTATATAACGCAATTGCGAGTTTACATCTCAGAATTCTGACTTTATAACACACAATTGTGAGAAAAAAAGTCAGAATTCTGAGATAAAAAGTCGCAATTACTGTTTTTATTTTTTTACTTAGTGGCGGAAACGGGCTTCCATACTAATGTGTTGATTTAATTACAAATCTATATATTATATATTTTAAAGTATTACACAATTCACCAATGCCTGTTTGTCATGTATATACACCAACCAATCGTGATCTGGCAAAGCAAGTTCAAATTCCATTGGGCGATGTGAAGTGGAGCGGTAATTTTCTGTTCTTATTCATAAATCGGTTTAAAATTACATGGACAGACGAACTAATGTTTGTGGAACGATTTCCTGCGGTTTGTCTCATTTTATAAATTGCATCACTGACAAAATGGATTTTAACTGACAACAAACAAATCCCTGCACAAAACCATGCAGCAGCAAAAGTCACATTAATGGTAACTGTTAAATTCACTTGTATTTATGTATATTGATACACCGTTTACTATTTCATAAAAAACTATCAACGTTAACAAAACCCAAGTGCCACCGGCACCTACAGGCCTATTATGTGAAGTGTAGGCTGGCGAAATGGTTGAAAGGATTTTATTATATTACCATTTTTGAATATTATACAGCATTATGAAAGAAGTCTCTTATGTTCATCAAGCCTGCATTTATTTGATAAAAAAAACCAGCACTATTGTGAAATATTATTAAAACAATGGTTTTCTATTTTAAAATAATTTAAAATATAATTTATTCCTGTGATCACAGCTGGATTTTCAGCATCATTACTCCACTCTTCAGTGTCACATGATCATTCAGAAATCATTCTAATATGAGGATTTAATGTCAATGATGGAAACTGTGATACTCTTTTAAAGATTCTTTGATTAATAAAAAGTTAACAAGAACATAATGTAATAATATTTCACAATATTAGGTATATAATATATATATAAGGGGCAATATGTGTGTATGTATATATATGTATGTATGTATGTATGTATGTATGTATGTGTATATATATATATATATATATATACATATATATATATATATATATATATATACATATTGCCCCTTTCTTACATTTGAGCCCCTGCCCCTGAAGAACTCTCTGCACGGCCCTGCTACGACGTTAGTTATGTTTTTCAGCTTCAGCGCATTGAAAGTATGAGAGCGGCAAGTGGAGAAAACTGCTCTGATTGATTGGGATGTGTCACACCATTGTATCACACCGGGTTAGGTGCCAGAGTAATGCAATAATTCACAGACAGATTTAAGTGATTGCACAGATGAGACTTTATGCCTCATTTTTTTATTAATTTGTTCTACTGTATACAAATATTCACACAAAAAACAGCTCAGTTCAATCATCTCAACATTCATGTGTCCATATATATATATATATATATATATATATATATATACACACACACACAAACAAACACACGTGTATATGCATAAAACATTTTTTTCTCTTCATCTATGTATCAGCGTATACAATGCTGAGTGAGTGAGTTCTGAGACAAACAAATTTAGGCACCACTGTCACACTGTCCTCTCTGGCACTGGACAAAGGTCTTGCACTTCAAAAAACTTGTAGTTTTTTTTTCATTTCTGTTTTTTTGTTTGTTGCCAAAACATATTCAGTTTAGTGCCCCCCATTGTTGATGATCTGTATGAGTGAAGAGAGGTATAATGATCACAGTGATGGTAACGCCCTTGAAACAGGGCACTCAGTCCAAGACAGAGGGATTTCTGCATATCATATACATTTCTCCTCAGAAAAAATATCTTTCCTCAGCTACCCAAAAGAAATCAAATTTCTACAATTTAATAACTTCTAATAAACATATTTATAATATTTCAAAGAATAAATGTGGTAAGAGGCATCAAATCATCAAACTGATGACAATTTGCTGCTTTTGAACGCATCTTTACAAATATTCTCCTTAATCTAACTAACATAACTTACTCTTATGTCGCCAAAAGCGACTCTTTCCTGGTAAGGAAAGCAATAGTGCAACAACCTTTAGCAGGATAATTCAGTAGCGCTTTCCACACAGCAGTTAGTCAAGACGCCTTATATATACGCCACACCTGAAAATGTCTGCAAAACACTTCTAAAGGTCAGATGTGAATTTTATACATCTATGAATATGCTGGCATCAATCTTGTATTGTAAATGGTGTAAACCAAAACAGAAGAGTGTAATGAGAACTAAAATATAGTGTTTACTTAAGTATTTAGCACATTTTCAAGAACAAAATTTTTTATTAATTTACTGAACTATTAAATTGTGTTCATTATTTCACTATATAGGCAGTCTGACGTGCTGCTTTATGTTAAGTGTTACCTTTTTTCTTAAATGTTGTCAAGTACAGGAGCTCTGTGGCAGTAAAGTGACAGAGCTGAAAGCCCACATTTCACCCTGGGCCTTTGAGAGGAGGATTTTTGATGATTTTCACACTATAGGGAAAGCTCAACTTTACCAATTAACTAAATATTACAAACTTCTCTTGTGGTGATGTCAAAGGCATGGATATCTCAAACAACAATCAGCTGCCATTTAAAATCCTATGACTTTAATGCCTGGTTTCACAGATAGGGCTTAGATTAAGCCAGGATTAGGCCTTAGTTCAATTAGAACATTTAAGAAGCTTTTATAAACATGCCTTAGAAAAAAACATTACCGTGTGCATCTTGAGACACAACAATGGCACGTACATATTTTAATATATGTCAGTGCAAGTTGCTTTCAGTTAAAACAGCTCAAACATGCATTTTAGTCTGTGACTATCTTAAGCCTTGTCTGTGAAACTGACAAAGCAAAAGTTCAACCAAAAGAGAAAATTCTGTCATTGTTTACTCTCTCTCTCAGGTCGTTCCAAACCTGAATGCTAATACTTTTTCTGTGGATCACCAAATTTAGATTTTTTTTTTTTTTAAAACATCATTACATAGGTCTTGCCATACAACCACAGTTCCTGGTGATCATGGGTTGTTAAGCACCACAAATGACAATAAAAACACTATAGGGGACTTTAAAAGTTGTCCATATGTCAAGGGTGAGGACTTGGTTCTGTCCATCAGTTGATGATTGGATTTGAGATGTGATCCTTGCAGTTAAAATGGAGGCAGAGCTGAATGTGAGCTTGTAGTAAATTGTTGAGAAGCAGGGTTTAAGCCAGGGGTGCCCAATCCTGTTTCTGGAGATCTGCCTACCTACAGAGTCTTCTAATTATGACGCCTTACAGATTGATTTTGTTGGGGTGAAGTAAAAAACGACAGTGAGATGCCACAGACGCCACAACAGTCAAAAACATCCATCCGAAGCATTTGCAAATAGGCTAAAAGTAAAAACAAAGCACAGATGGACAAAATACCTGGAATATAGCACATAAGATAATATTGGTTTTTGATGTTTTTTTTTTCTTTTCTTTTTTGAGATTACCAGACCTTGGTTGCTATGAACCTTGGCTGTATGACAAGAGCTATGCAACGGTTCTTCAAAATAAAATCTTTTGTGTCCCACATTAAAAAAACAAAAGCATACAGGTAGGGTAGGGCATGAGGGAAAGTAAATAATGACAGAATTTTTACTTGTGGATCACCATACATTTAAGACAAATTTCTAGGAGATTTGTATAATGTTGGACGTTTTTCCCCTGTTTTTGGTTTACGTCCTGACCCCTTCCTGGTGACATAATTAGGGTGCACTTTATAGAAAACAAAAACTTAACAGAAGACAGTGAAGAGGCCATGTTCTACAAAATGCTAACATGACATTTTCTGGCCTTCAAAGGCATACGTGTGAGGCTTCCAACACAGGATTGTACCTAGATGGAGCTACATTCCATTTAAATTAAAAAAGGACAAAGAAACTGAAAAAATGTTTTGGCTTCTGGTTGACAGCATCACCCTCATTTTGTTTTAAGGCTTCTTTTTCTCTCCATTTCATCATCGTCTTCTCTACTGTTCCTCACAGCTTTTTGCTTTTCTTGAACAAGCTCTTGATCTTGGAGCGTTTTTTCTCTCCAATGTCACAAGAGTCCTGGGAGGAGGAGGTTTGGAGTTGCTTGGACTCCTTGATAGCTTTGCTTTCTATGTCGAGTGAGCTAATCGAGGGGTAATGTCCCTCTGGAGGTGTCCCACCAGCGGGCAGCTGCCCCATGCTGTATGACTTTTCCAGAATGCCATTATAGGCCAGAGCTTTGGTTCCAGGGTGAAAGGTTAAACTTTGAGATTCCGGGAGGACGGAAGAGCGAGTAAGGTCAGGGGAGCCCTTGTGAACTGAGGAGTCAAGAGGAGATGAAGGGGAGGATGTGGAAGGAGGTAAGGTCTCCATGGCTGCAGCCTGGGCTTCTTGCGCCAGGAGAAGAAGTTCCTCACGAGAGATTTTACGTGGTGGGGTGTCCATGCCCGTAACATATGTGCTTTGACCAGAGAACTGCTTCCTGCCCAAAGAGGAACTGAGAGAGTCTGAATCTGAGCATGTGTCCTGAAGGTCCCTGTGTAACAGAAACATAAAACATAGCACAAAATGCATCATAATAATCTAAAAACAGAAGATAAACAAATTTTATTTGGTGAAAAGTAAAAAAATAAATAAATAAAAAATAAAAATTTTTGTAAGAAGTCTCTTATGCTCACCATTTATTTGATCGATTAAGTTTGATCAAAAATACAGTGAAAATAGTATTATTTGTGTAGCAAAAACGTCTCGGTTACGTATGGTAACCCTCGTTCCCTGAAGGAGGGAACGGAGACGTACGTCGGACGTACCGACGAATTGGGATCACTTCTGGGAGCCCCTATCAGCTTCGAGCTATCTAGAACCGGCCAATGGACAATTGGCGTGCGAGATTTGCATCTCGCGCCCCGCCCCGCGCCGCGGGTATAAACAGGAAGCGAGAGCGAATGCACGCTGTTTTTCACTGAGGAGCCACACGTAATGGCTCAACCTGCAGTGATGGTACAGCAACTGTGGCGACGGGACGTACGTCTCCGTTCCCTCCTTCAGGGAACGAGGGTTACCATACGTAACCGAGACGTTCCCATTCAGTCGGTCACGTTCGACGTACGTCGGACGTACCGACGAATTGGGATCCCCTATGGAAAACGCCACAGTTACTACCACTTCCAGCGCCCAGCGATGAGCCCCTCAGACCCCGATCTGGAGCGGGCGGGAAAGTTCACGCAGGGAGACACCAAGCTGCTGTTCCGCAAGACCCCATCAGCTGACTGTATTGGATAACGCTGGGAAAGCGTGCCTGAAAAGGCAGCTGCGGAAGCCACATCATGCCCAGAGGGAGTTAACATGTGGAGAATACACGTATGGGCTGGCCGTGGGCAGCACAACATACGGAAGTCCCAGGGGTGGCCCCGGCCAATTAGAGGAGGGGGACAACACGTACCTGGAACGGCAGAGGAGACTCTGCCGAGGGAAAGACACGGGCTCGCCGTAGGGAGCCGTACCGTGGAGGAATACACATATGGGACCGCCGTGGGGGTCACTACATATGGAACCCAGCCTAACACAAGTTCCACCAATGCATACGAGTGTTAGACCTGGCGTCGAACGCTCCGCCACGTCCGACTGCCGTGGGTTGCGGAGGACTCAACAGGGTTCGCCGAACCGGGGAACTCGACTGGAGCAGAATAAGCGCACGCATCCGTCTACCATAGGGGAGGGAATGGCGCAGCAAGCCGACACTGGAACGGGTACTTCGGTGTTACTGACTATGGGAAGTGAGCACACAGGAAGAAACCGGCTCTACACAGAGGCTATAGAATCTAGCGAACGTGTTAGGTGTCGCCCAGCCCGCAGCTCTACAAATATCTGTCAGCGAGGCGCCACGAGCCAGCGCCCAGGAAGAGGCAACACCCCTAGTGGAGTGGGCTCTTAACCCGAGCGGGCAGGGCACGTCTTGGGACTGATAAGCCAAGACGATGGCATCCACTATCCAGTGGGCCATCCTCTGCTTGGAGACAGCCTTTCCCTTCTGCTGTCCTCCGTAACAGACGAAGAGCTGCTCTGAGGTCCTGAAGCTTTGCATTCTATCCACGTAAGTCCGGAGAGCACGGACGGGACAGAGAAAAGCTAGGGCTGGGTCTGCCTCCTCCGAAGGCAGCGCTTGCAGGCTCACCACTTGGTCCCGGAAGGGAGTAGTGGGAACCTTGGGCACATATCCAGGCTGGGGTCTCATGATCACATGAGAGTTACCGGGCCCAAATTCCAGGCACGATTCGTCGACCGAAAATGCCTGCAGGTCCCCTACCCTCTTGATGGAGGCCAACGCAGTCAGGAGTATTGTCTTTAACGACAGAACTTTCAACTCAGCTGACTGCAGAGGCTCAAAAGGTCCTCTCTGTAGTGCAGTTAGCACCAGAGTTAAGTCCCAAGAGGGTATGGAGGGAGGACGAGGTGGATTTAACCTCCTCGCTCCCCTAAGGAACCTGACGATCAGATCGTGCTTACCTAGAGATTTCCCATCTACGAGCTCGTGATTAGCGGCGATAGCGGCGACATAGACCTTGAGGGTGGAGGGAGACAGCCTACGCTCCAACCCATCTTGTAGAAAGGTAAGCACAGATGCGATCGAACATCTTCGGGGGTCTTCTCGGCGAGAAGAGCACCAATCGACGAACAGGTTCCACTTCAACGCATAGAGGCGCCTCGTAGAGGGGGCTCTAGCGGAAGTGATGGTGTCAACTACCGCTTGCGGTAGGTCACCTAGAACCTCCGCGTCCCGTCCAGGGACCAGACATGGAGTTTCCAGAGGTCTGGACGCGGGTGCCATAGGGTGCCCCGTCTCTGAGTCAGGAGGTCCTGCCTCAGAGGAATGGGCCAGGGAGGTGCTGTCGCAAGGAGCACTAGTTCCAGGAACCAGGTCCGGTTGGGCCAATACGGAGCGACCAACAGGACCTGCTCCTTGTCCTCCCTGACTTTGCACAGTGTCTGCGCAAGAAGGCTCACTGGGGGAAACGCATACTTGCGTTCTTCCCGGGGCCAGCTGTGGGCCAGGGCATCCGACCCGAGGGTCCCCTCGGTCAAGGAATAGAACCACTGACAGTGGGTCGTCTCTGGGGAGGCAAACAGGTCTACCTGTGCGGCCCCGAAACGACTCCAGATTAGCTGGACCACCTGGGGATGGAGTCGCCATTCTCCCGGAAGTACCTGCTGACGTGACAGCTCGTCGGCCGCACGATTGAGCAGGCCCGGAATGTAAACAGCACGAAGCGACCTCAGATGCTTCTGACTCCATAGGAGGAGATGGCGGGCGAGTTGCGACATGCGACGGGAGCGTAGACCACCCTGTTTGTTGATGTACGCTACGGTCGCAGTGTTGTCCGTCCGGACCAGAACGTGCTTGCCTCTGAGCGGCCCCTTGAAGCGGCTGAGTGCAAGACGAACTGCTAACAACTCGAGGCAATTGATATGCCATTGCAGCTGAGGCCCCGTCCACAGACCCGAAGCTGCAAGCCCGTTGTACGTGGCACCCCAACCCGTGGATGAGGCATCCGTGGAGACAACGGAGTGCCTGGACACTTGTTCTAGGGGAACTCCCGCCCGGAGAAACAAATGGTCCGACCACGGGCCGAAGGTTTGGCGGCACCTCGGAGTCACTTGGACACGGAGGGAACCGCTGTGCCACGCCCATCTCGGGACTCGATCGTGTAGCCAGCGTTGAAGCGGTCTCATATGAAGCAATCCGAGCGGCGTTACTGCGGCTGCGGATGCCATATGCCCCAGGAGCCTTTGAAAATGTTTCAGTGGTACCGCTGTCCTGCCTCTGAATGAATTCAAGCAGTTCAACACTGACTGGACGCGCTCCTCTGTGTAGGACAGAGTTTGCTCTTCTCCCAGTTGACCCGAAGTCCCAACTGGCTGAGGTGTCTGAGCACCTTGTCCCTGTGTTCGCACAACTGCTCCCGCGACTGGGCAAGGATCAGCCAGTCGTCGAGGTAGTTGAGGATGCGAACGCCATGCTCTCTCATGGGAACAATGGCCGCCTCCGCCACCTTCGTAAAGACGCGGGGCGACAGGGACAGGCCGAAGGGTAAGACGCGGTACTGATATGCCCGTCCCTCGAACGCGAAGCGCAGAAAGGGCCGGTGTCGAGGGAGAATCGAGACATGAAAGTACGCGTCCTTCAGGTCGATCGCTGCAAACCAATCTCGGGGACGGATGCACCTGAAGATGCGCTTCTGCGTTAACATCGTGAACGGCAGCCTGTGAAGGGACCGGTTCAGGAATCGCAGGTCCAAGATCGGTCGTAACCCGCCGCCTTTCTTGGGTACAATGAAGTACGGGCTGTAGAACCCGGACCTCATATCGGCTTGAGGGACCGGCTCTATCGCGTCCTTCGCCAGTAGGACATCGATCTCCGCCCTGAGCACGGGGGCGTTCGCCTCCACTACAGTCGTGAAGTGAACACCCCTGAACTTGGGGGGACGCCGGGCGAACTGAATCGCATAGCCGAGTCTGATGGTACGGAGGAGCCACCGAGACGGGCTGGGAAGCGCTAGCCAGGCTCCCAGACTCCGAGCAAGGGGGATCATCGGTACCACAGACGTACCCGCAGCGGGGCAGCGAGGCGGAACGCAGGGATCCGGCCCGGACGGCATGGGAGCGGCCCGGAGCGGGATCTGAGTGTGGTGTGTAACACATACCTGCATCCGCGGAGGGGACGTGCGAGTGTGGGGAGGCCGCTTGTGTGCGTCCCGACAGCCGGCGTCCCCTGCTGGCGAAGGGAGAGGTACTTGAGGGTGGCGAGGCATGGGAGCGTCGACCACCGTCAAGCGCGCTCTCTTGGCACCCAGAGATATTGGAAACTGCTCTTTTATTGAAGTTTTGGGTACCGCTGGCACTGGCGCCAGCGGCGGAACAGACAAACAAAAGATTCTCCCCCGGCCCTCCTCCGGGGGAAGGAGTGGTGCTGCAACCATCTCCCTCAGAGCAGTTTCCTCCATCTCTGGGTGGCCCGTCTCAGGGTCGCTTGCGACGACGCTTGCCACCTGGCTTGGCAGCGGGCTGAGCGGGCTGGACGTCCTTCCCACGGCCGGCCCCACGCCGACGGCTGGTGGAAGGCTGCTGCGGCGCCTTGGCGGGGGCGGAGGCGGGTGGACGTCCTCGGCGACGAGCAGTCGGAGGCGCTGCCGCCGGCGGCGGGGTGGAGGCAGCAGCGGGCCGCCGGGGCAGGATGTGTTTGATCGCCTCCGTCTGCTTCTGGGCGGCCGAGAACTGCTGGGCAAAGCTCTCGACCGCGTCGCCGAATAACCCAGCTGACGAGATGGGGGAGTCCAGGAACCGATATTTATCGGTCTCCCTCATGTCAGCCAGGTTCAACCAGAGATGACGTTCCTGGACCACAAGCGTGGACATCGCCTGACCGATGGCACGGGCGGTGACTTTCGTCGCCCGGAGGGCGAGGTCCGTCGCCGTCCGGAGCTCCCGGAGGAGCTCTGGGTCAGGCCTACCCTCGTGCATGTCAAGGAGTGCCTGGGCCTGGTGGACCTGCAGCAACGCCATGCCATGCAAGGCGGACGCAGCCTGTCCGCAAGCCTTGTAAGCCTTCCCGGTCAGACCGGAAGAGAACTTACAGGCCCGGGACGGGAGACGCGGGTCACCGCGCCAGTTAGAGGCGGTCGCCGGACACAGTTGCATCGCGACGGCGCGCTCCACTGGCGGGATCCCCACGTAACCCTTGGCTGGCCCACCGTCGAGGGTAGTGAGGGGGGAGGAGTCACTCGGTCGGTTTCTGGCAGAAAAAGATGCCGTCCACGACCTCGTGAGCTCCTCATGCACCTCCGGGAAGAAAGGTGTCGGGGCGGGACGCTGAGAACCAGCGCGACCCACCCCGAGGAACCAATCGTCCAAACTAGAGGGTTCGGGACACGGTGGAGGGTTCCACGTGAGCCCAACCCTTTCGGCGGCCCGGGCAAGCATAGCAGCCATCTCAGGGTCCGGGGCAGCCGTTGCCACTCTCCCAGCGGAAGGCGGTACAACTGACCCTTCATCCCCCGAGGACTGAAACTCCCCCTCCGATGCAGCGATCGACATCTGTTCACCACTGGTCTCCCGTGGGAGGGTCCAGCGGTTTCTCTCGGAAGCTCAACCGGCTGCGGAGCTGAGGGAACAGGGGCCTGCGGAGGATCACTCGGCAGGTTTGCCCTAAACGTTATCCTCAGATCACCCTGGCCATCCAAAGAAGCAGGTCCACCCGGGTTAGGGGAAGACCTAGTTCGTGGGATGGGTAAGGGGACTCCCCCAGCCCGGAGGTAGGAGAGTCTCGATCTAAGCTCCGCGATAGTCATGTTCCCGCAGTGGGAACATGAACTATCCACAAACGCCGCCTCAGCGTGCTGAGAGCCCAAACACGTGAGACAGCGATTGTGACCGTCAGCAGAAGACAGGGAACGACCGCATCCAGAAACGCACGGGTGGAAAGACATCTTGAAAAAGACGGCACGTCACCCGTGAAACTCTTTTTGTGAGGAAAACGCTCTGTGCTGAAGCACTCAGGGGAACCGCGACAGCGCACGGAATTATAGTGCAGCCCGTGCCTGTACTCAGACAGGAAAACGCCCTACCCAGACCAACAGGTTGCTGTGATAACAGCAGTTTTCTCTGTTCACTCAGAGGCAGCTGATGAGTCAGCGCGGTCCCGCTGAAAGGTGCCGTTTCTCCAACACGCGTCCTCCTCTGGTTCTCTCCGGTCCTCGAAAGTCTTGCTTGATAGCAGAAAAAAACTTGTGAGACGAGTGAGTCCTTCATATGCCTGTGTGGCTCCGAAGTGAATGACAGCGTGCATTCGCTCTCGCTTCCTGTTTATACCCGCGGCGCGGGGCGGGGCGCGAGATGCAAATCTCGCACGCCAATTGTCCATTGGCCGGTTCTAGATAGCTCGAAGCTGAATAGGGGCTCCCAGAAGTGATCCCAATTCGTCGGTACGTCCGACGTACGTCGAACGTGACCGACTGAATGGGAACTGTTTTCAACATTCATAATAATAAGAACCATTATTAATAATTGAGCGGCATATTAGAATGATTTCTGAAGGATCTTGTGACAGTGAAGACTGGAGAAATGGCTGCTGAAAAATCTTCAAAAGAATAAATGACTTTATTAAAACATATTCAAATAGAAAACAGTTATTTTATAACTATTTCACAGTTGTACTGTATTTATGATCAAATCAATGCAGCCTTGATGAGCATAACTTTCAAAAACATTAGTGTACATCCACAGACACCTATACAGTAAATGTGATTTTATAAAGACAGGTAAGTTAACAAATTAACATACAGAATTGTTAAATAAAAATGTGTATATCAAATAAAATTCTAGTAAGATATGAAGGGGGAAAAAAAACTACAGGAAAAAAAAAAAGGAAAAGCTGTAGATATCATACCCCTTCCTTTCTACAGTGAAGAAGATGTGATCATCATCTCCCTCGGGTCTGTAGGCCAGAGGGGCCGAGGCCATGGACAACAGGTCAGGGTCAGCAGAGAGGGACGAAGGCTGGGACAAAAGACTTCTGCGAGAACGACAAACACTGCTGTTGCGGGTCAGAGGAGGTCGAATCAAAGGAGCTGTGAGGACAGATAGATCATTATGCACTCTCTCATGGTATTCTCATCACAACAAAGAATGTAGATTATGACTGAACAAGAACTGTCCAATGAAAGTTCTTAATAATAAATAATAAAGGCTGATATCTACACCAATTTTCAAAAGATTTGAGTTGGTACTTTTTTTGTTTTTTAAAGAAATTATTACTTTTATTCAGCAAGGATGCATTCAAATTTCTATTTGATATAAATGCTGTTCTTTTTAACTTTATATTTACCCACAAAAAAAAGATAGAAAATATACAGTTTTAAAATATACAGTCAAACCCAAAATGTATTCAGACACCTTCAAAAATGTCTCACATTTCTCACAGTTTATTCGCTATAGTTTAGAAAATGGTAATACAATATGACAAGAACTCAGAGTTAAACTGTGTCAGAACAAATTAATCTCGATAATGTCCGATAACTTTGATAGAAAGGTATGTAATGGATTACAATCAACCAATCAGCTGTTAAATTTAAGTACACAATTAGATAATACCAATTTAGGTCAACCAATTACCAAGCCATGCTTAATTTTGTTAAGTCTGTGGTGTAAAAGGTCACATTAGCAATTAAAGAAAAAAACACTTAAGCAAAACATGGTCAGGTCAAAGTGTCTGAATAAAATTGGTCCCAAATGGATCATCAATTTTACTCGGTAGTCCACTGTATGAAGATTTTTTTTGGGTATATGATGTCACAGTTTGCCTTATTGTGCTATCCTCACTTGCATAAATGAACTATAGTGTCCTGCACCCACAATATCTGGTGTCTGAATCATTTTTGGTTTGACTGTATTAAAAATAGTTTTGATCAAATAAATGCAGCCTTGGTGAGCATAAGAGACTTCTTTTAAAAAATCTTAACGACCCCAAACTTGAATAGTAGTGTACAATATTGTATAATCTGATATGTGTATTAAATTTTATGACAGATAACTGATACTATAATTTAAATATTCCATTAGTTCCAAAAAATTAAGTAATTTAAAGTCACATTTTCGCAACATTTCTCATAATCTTGATCTTGACGAGAGAAACTTACAGGTGAACTGTGGAATGATTGGTGGTGTGTCCTCGTCAAGATCATCCACCCCGCCGGCGATTGGGTAGGGTGGCACCGACATCCGTGGCATGACCACCCAGCTGTGGTCGGCGTACAGGGAGGCGGTGAGGCTGGGCAGCCCAGAGTTATTAACTACTGGAAAGCCACATAATTTCTCTATATGGTGCCAGCGATGGAGACGTTCCCGCAAACACGCTGTGACCTCTGATAGAGATTTTCTAAAAAGCAAAAAACACTGGTAAGCTTTCATGTAATGTGAGAAACCATTCGTTTTTTGTGTGGGTGGGTGACTGCATGTCTCTATTATGTGTGCTTACTTAGCCTCTAGTATTTTGTGGTCTACTTCATCCAGCGATGAACTGTGAGCAACATGGAGGGTACCAAACACAGAGTTCCTCTTCTTCTTGATCTTTTCTGCCTGAAATTCACACCACATGGACATTGAAACACACAAGTGATGAAAATACAAAGATACTGCATGGAAATGCACCAGTCGTATGTGACCTGCACATTTGTCGGTTGTACTGAACTCAAGCTAATCTCTCCTCCTGCAGTGGCTGCTAATTGCTATAAGTTTAACAGCTGATGACTCATTCCAGAAGCAAATAACAAACGGAAAAACAAACCATGTATTTAAAAGGTCATTTAACCACATCATTAGAAATCTAAATTAAAGGGGACAAGTTTCAGCTTCATTTTTGTTAATCGCTGAGAGAAATATATTTGTTTAGGCAGTTTTAAACTGAAAATTAAACTTAACTTTTAATGTATAATGGTTGATGTACAAAGTAAATCTTTTATAAACTCAAAAAACCAAAACTGATTGGTCAGCAACTCCTGGGTTGGTTTGGTCCTAACAGGAAGTGTCAACATAAACCACTCACCTCGTCCTTTGCGACCGTGAGCTGCATCTCAGCATTCTGTTTTTTAATGTTGTAGTATTGCACTTCCACCTCATGTGTGAGCTGTAGCCACATCTGCAGGGCTTCAGGCACTGACCAATCTGACTGCATCTCCTTCTCTGCTCTCTTCAGCGCCATTCGCACCTGGAAATACCCAACAAACACTTACAAGTGAAACTGGAACGAACGAAATAACCACTATGCCTCCATCTAGTGGGGTAATTAAAAAAGAGTGCTGTTGTAAGGCAACAGACAATAAATTATAAATCGAAGGAAATTAATACATTTCGGATGCATAGCAATTAATTACATTTTAGTATATTAATACTCAAGTACATTTTTGAAAGGTGATTTTAATAGCCCCAAAAATATATTTATCATTACTGCATCATGTCCATAGCTCATATGTACTGTATTACTTTTAGACAGACAGAAATTCTGACCACACAAGTCGACACACAAATCGCCACTTTGTTACTATTATTGGTCAGATATTGTGGTAGTGTTCATTTCAGATTTACCTGCTTCTTACAATACCATTCAAAAGTTCATTAAGATTTTTTTTTTAAGAAAATTATTTACTTTTATTTAGCTAGGAAGCATTAAATTGATCAAAAGTTAAGCAGTAATGTATTTTACATTGTTAAAAAGATTACTATTCCTAATAAATGCTGTTCTTCTGAACTTTTTTTTAATCAAATAATCCTGAAAAAAAATGTATACATTTTTTTCATATACACTACCAGCCAAAAGTTTGGAATCATTAAGATTTTGTAATGTTTTTAAAGAAGTCTTTTCTGCTCACCAATGATGCATTTATGTTATTAAAAATACAAAAAAAAGCTGTGTAAAGTTGTGTAAAATGTTTTTTGCAGGATTCTTTGATGAATAGAAAGTTCAAAAGAACAGTATTTATCTGAAATAGAAAGCTTTTGTAACATTGTGCTACCGTTCAAAAGTTTTGGGTCGTAAGAATTTTTTTTGGGGGGGGGGGGGGGGGCGTCAGCAAGGATGCATTGAATTGATCAAGTGACAGTATAGACATTTCTAATGTTGCAAAAGCTTTATATTTCAGATGAATGCTGTTCTTTTGAACTTTCTATTCATAATCCTGAAAAATTGTACACAACTGGCTTTCAACATTGATATTAATAATACATTTTTCTTGAGCAGCAAATCGGTATATTAGAATGATTTCTGAAGGATCATGTGACTCTAAAGACTGGAGTAATGAGGCTGAAAATGTAGCTTTCAATCACAGAAATAAATAGCATTTTAAAGGGTTGGTAAAACACATTCTTTCGAAGGCTTGATTGTGTTTGTGGGGTGCATTGTAACGTGTTCATGCTTTGTTTTTAAAAAAAAAATTTCATTTTACCTTTATTAAACGGTCAGATGGTTTCCGGGTTGTATGAAGCCAGTCCCTCAAAAATACGCAATGAGCTCAGATTGGTTAGCTGGCCCAGTGTGTTGTGATTCGCTAACCGCCTAGTGCACGTTTGTCGGAAACGTCACACCCCTTACCTTTACCGGTAGCCTCAGGCTACTAGCCTGTGCTTTGGGTAGTACAATAGCGTCAATAAAACCATACCAATTTGAGCCCGAATCAGACCCAGACAATTTTAGTGAAGATGATCGAGCAGAACCTGTTCAGTCCTCAAAGAGTAAAGACTGCGGATCTATAGTGATCGCTACAGAATGGCACCGTTACTTTTGTATTTTTAGAACAATTTGGCAAATATCTGTCACAAGAACGAACACTAAACATTAGCTTTACTGTAGTATCCAAATCAAACACAGAACCATGTTTAGCAAGCCTGTAGATAAACAATACATAAAAGCTTTAATCAAAGAATAATTTACACTAATGCCAAGTTTGCTGTTGAGATTTAAAACAGTTTGTAACGTTAGGTGTTTGTCGGATAACGTTAAGTATGAATGAGCATTTAACAAACTGGTTTGCAGAGCCAAATGAGCGTTGTCATCTGTTTACTTCCTTGCTACAACGTACAATTAACAATACGAACTATTACAGGAAAACACATCGACGAAAAATAAATCATACTTGCAGGTTGTGGCCCGTAAACAGCTTCTGTTTTTAAATCCCTCTTTCAGGACAAGGCGTTGTGCAAATCCTGCATTGAACTCGCGAAGATTGTGGAAGCTTTCCTCCGTGAAATGTGCAGCAGGATCCGCACGCGCCTGTCTCACACTGGCAGTGTTTGTCTCACACTGGCAGTGTTTGTCTCACGCAGCTGAACCGCGGCTCGTATATTGCAAATACAGACGAATATTGTCCATTATGTCACATTTTCCGGTCTTCTCCTCCGACCCCTGTCTGTCTCATGCTTTGATTTATGATGGGCAGCATATATCTGCTGCAAATGTGACCATGTTCCCCTCTGTCTCATACACGCATGCCTATAACGTTGTATGTTAAACGCACTGCAACGCACCCCCGTCCCTAGGAAGGCTGAACAAAGTGGACCTGCAATCCGGATGAAAATAACAGCGTTTCGTCGGCTTTGGCAACAACACTCCAGCCTACTAACTAGCCTACCACAACAACTATTCCCCGCGGCGATACAAAATGGCCTCGCCCCCCCTTATTTCATATTCTTGGAGGAGGGGTTTATGTAAATATTGGGGCTGGTGATGTCAGCAACCCTGGAGGAATGTGTAGTAGTCCCTAGCGGCCGTTTGCTGTAGTCCTTAGAAATTGATTTCTTTAAAAGCAAATATCTCCCTTTGCTTTAAACTTTGAACGTTGAAACTTTGCAGATGTTGTTTATGCTCAAACAGCAACATTACACACTAGCTAAAGTTAGAAAAGTGAAATCGTGGTTTACCACCCCTTTAAAATATATTCAAATAGAAAAAAGTTATTTTAAATTGTAAAAATATTTCACAATAATACTGTTTTTGCTGTATTTTTGATCAAATAAATGCAGCATTGGTGAGCAGAAGAGACTTCTTTCAAAACCATTAAAAAATCTTAATGATTCCCAACTTTTGACTGGTAATGAATATATTGAAATAGAAACTTGTAATAATATTTCACAATTTACTGTATTTTTGATCAGCTAAATGCAGAGTCTCTAATGCAGTCTTCGTGAGCATTAGAGACTTTCAAAAACATTAATAAAATGTATTGACCCAAAACATCTGAACAGTGGTGTATATATGCATAGTGTATACGGCCATACATACTAAATCATACCAATCATTCAATTCAAATTGAATAGTATATGTATCATGTAAAAAGTGTCACTGTGGTTGGTTATTTTACATGCCAGTCAGGCTGCTTACTGTGCAGGTAGGTATTTCTTAGCTAGAATAAATTACAATATGAATAAAGTCTTATCACACTTAAGACCAACTCACATCTATGAAAGACTTTGTGTGATTTATACCTGCACTAGTTCCTCCTCTGCGTACTTGAGTCTGCTGAGTTCACATTCAGCCCCCTCTCGCAGCTCTCGCAGTCTGCTAGCTTCTCTCTTTGCTCCGGTGATCTCATCGCGCATCTTCTGCTCCAGGTTCTGCTTCTCCACCGCCACTGTCCGGTTCTCCTCCTGAGCCTTTTCCAACCTGATGAAACCACAGAGCAATTTAAGTTGTATCGGATATCTGGTGTGTTGCAATTTAAATATATTAATAATAATATTCTGTCATCATTTATTTACTCTCATGTTGTTCCAAACCTATGACTTATTTCTTCTGTGGAAAATAAAAGAAAGAGCATCCTATCCATTCTTTTCCATATAATGAGAGTGAATGGGAATAATAGGGTGTGAAGCTTCATAATAGTATCATAAACAGAGTTTGCATGACTTGTGTACTATATTCCAAGTCTTTTAAAGTCATATGATAGCTTTGTATATGTTTGAATATAGAGGTCTTATCACATTATGAATGTAATGCCATTTCATTGTATTGACATCACAACATCATTTACACTGTGACATCAGACGTTAACGCCATTAAAGTATATGGAGTGCCGCAAGGATCTGTTTTAGGCCCTCTGCTATTTTCAATATACATGCTGTCCCTTGCTAATATAATTAGAAAGCATGGGATTAGTTTCCATTGCTATTAATGTGTTAAAGATATAAGATACTGGATGACCAGTTATTTTCTTCTACTGAATTCGGATTATACAGAGAGAGATTACTTACTTGACCAAAAATCTCTACACAGAAGCTTATAATACAATTTGCATCTAGAACTATATTAGACAGCAATTTGTCTTTTGAAAACCATATTACACAAGTTACAAAAAAGCATTCTTCCACCTCAGAAACATTGCCAATTTACGGAACATGTTATCTGATGCAGAAAATATTGATTATTAGACTGGATTATTGTGGTGATTGTCTTGCATCCTCAGTAAACAAGATCCAGTTAGTCTAAAATGCAGCTACTAGGTAACCAGTTCTTACCAGATCAGGATAATATGATCATATAACCCCAATTTTATTATCTCTACACTGGTTACCTAGTTCCGTATCATAGGGTGACCATATTTTGATTACCGAAAACCAGGACACTCTGCCCGGCAATGAGATACTCAAATTATATTCGAAGTTAACTCAAATATTCCTTATTCATTTCAATACATTTAAAGTATACCCCCTCTGTATGGATAGAACATTTTTATGTCATTTTTTAGGACATTTTATGTCCTGGGAAAATAGGACGTTTGGTCACCCTACCATATCAATTACAAAATATTGCTACTGACTTATAAGGCCCTAAATGGTTCAGCTCCTGTGTATTTAACCCCCTTGAGTCGGCCGTCGCGCTGGCGTGATCGTGTGCCAAAGAGACTCAAATAACTCGTTTTTGATGTTTTTTATCATGCTACAATCCATCATGCTCTTTAAGGTCGCAAAACTCTGGACTTTTGGTGGTACCTAGGATAGTAAAGTCCATTAAAGGAGGTAGAGCGTTTTTGCATTTGGCTCCTAAACACTTGAAATGGGGGCTCAGACACAATTTCGCAGTTTAAAGATACCCGTAAATCCTCTAATATTGGCCTGTATTCCATTAGCGGCCGGGTCTCCAACATTGGCCGGTCTCGCTGTCACCGAAGGTAAATAAAGGCCGGTCTCTAATAGCGGCCGGGGCTATTATTAGAACCAACGTTTTTCTGGGCAGGCCTCAACATTATGCTTGCTTGTGATAGTAACATGCAAGTACCACAGGGTACTGGTCATGTTAATCACCCAGACATCCCAAGTCTCCCGCATATTTATAGCGGCTCCCTGATGCCCGCAAATTAGTAAAATTCTCCCGCAATCTAGAGCGAGCGAGCAAGAGCGCGCATGCGAGACACAAACTGTGCACGCGCGCACGGCAGAGAGGGAGAGAGAGCGAGAAACCTTACGTGTGTGTGCTAGTGTGCACCTAATGAAGCGCATGTAAGACGGAGAGCGTCCTGATTGGCTTGTTTCGGTAAGTCAACCAATCAATTGTCAGTGTGGGCGGGCTTTTATCTCTTCTCCCGAACCGAATTAATCAGTTCAGTGTATCTAGAAACTGGAGCGCCATGGCAGAGGGAGAGTGCCCCAAAAAACGAAAATATAAAGTATAAACATAATGACAATCTTGCACGCTCTACAGTTTGTAACTAACATGTTATGGTTGAGTTAAACAAGTTTCATTTCATGTGCATATTTTTCAGGTCGGCTAGTTGCCAAGGCTACATGAAAACAACAAACTCCTTAGACCTGTTTAAAGATGCAATGAAATATAAATAAAAGCAGTTTACATAAATAGTATAAGCAGCTTATGTAAATAGTAAAAGTGATCTACATAATTTTAGGAGAGATACCTCCCTGAAATGACTTTTTCAGGTTGGGATGTCTGATCACCTCACTCTTGACTAGCACGTGAGACTTCAGTCACCGGGTCCGGTAGGCTAACGTTTACGGCGCGAGGATGAGAACAGACACGCAGCGGTCAGCGGAACATGAGGAGGACGAAGAGGAGCTGTACAATAATTAACTTGTTGTAGAGGCTGGCGCTGAGTGATGAGGAGTTTACAGGGAGAGATGAAAAGGTGGAGGAAACTGTGGAGGACGAGGATTAAACAGAATTGGAGGATTTTTTTTTATAACTTCAAACCAAACGAGACAGGAATGGTTAAACTTTGGAGCGGTAAGGTGTCTGTTGCCTTTTGTTATGAATCAATAATCTAATTATCACCGTGTATGGTTAAGTGTTTACAATGCACTACCGGTAGCCTATGTTTTTCTTACCATATTTCTACACTGGAATTTAGCCTGAATTACCGGTATTTGTTGTTAATGTTCTGTATGCATACCATAATGTTATGGTAACTGTACGTTTTCAATAAATGAACCTAGTATTTTATAGGTTGAAATAGACGCAAAATCTCATTTTTAGTCACTCTACTGGTAGTTTGATTTGCTCAAATAGAAATTGAGGCCTGCCTCTAATTCTGGCCTCCTTCCAATAAAGGCCTGGACCGCGATGCGCTTGAGTAAAATAAAGGCCCGGGCCTATATTAGAGGATTTACGGTAGATTAAAGACACATTGCTTTAGCAAAGCGTTCATATAATGGTTTTCATAAGCTTGCACTCCAGTTTAATATGATCAAATGCATATGATTATCTTTTTGCTTGAAATGTTATGAACAGCAGCTATGCTAATTATTCTCCAGTTGCTTTTCTGTTTCTAACTAGAGATTACATCTGTTTGTACAGAGCCGCTTATGAATATTTCAGATAACCCAACACCTGTAAAGAGATGACATCAAACCCTCAGAGGTCTTCAGATGAAGCAAACTCTGAATCAACATACAAAACTGCCAAATTTCCCATATATTGTCATCATTATGATGTTATCATGCTCATTGTCTCTGCTTAAATGAATACATGAGGTTAGATAACTGCATAATCTGTATTACCTTAGAACTGTGCATTTCTGCTATATGAACTGAATGAATATTATTTTCACACCTCTGATAACAAATTACTCTAATTTATGAAAAGCGCTATACAAATAAATGTGTGTATGTGTGAGTAGTGTGGATACAGACAGCTAAATTCCAATTGTTCTTCACATACAGCTATAGTATAGCTTCAGAAGATTTGTGAATATTTGAGATTTGAGTTGAATAGACAACTTTTATAGTGCTTTTTGCCATTTTAAAGCCAGTTTCTCATTTTGTGTTCCACAGAAGAAACTGGAGGATCTGGAATGACATGAGGGTGAGTAAATGATGACAGAATTTCCTTTTTAGGATGAAGTACCCCCTGAGGGTACTTATAGAAGAGCTTAATGAGCCTTCTCATAACAAGAAATGAAATAGGATGTTATACAGATGATAGAATTAGACAGAGTATCCCATGATCTTATTCAAACAGGCCCAGTCTCTCTCTCCACTGTCTGTTATTTGCTCACCGGCTCTGTAGCTCTGTCAGGCTCAGTTCAGCATTCTGTAGACTTTCCAAATCTTTCATCATCTGGGAGATGTGAACTTTAGACGATTTGTTCTGTATGTATGCGAACCAGCAGCCCCCAACACCAATGATGATTGAAATCATCAAAATAAAGTCCTTCAGCCAGTGATGGTGTGGACCTAGAGGAAGAAAAAAGGAAAAGAAAGCATTTAAATCAGGCCCGGTTCTACGCGGTCAAACGCAAGCAAAAGCACCCTCGATGAACTAGCAAAACAACAGCATTTAAATGATCATATAGCGATCTTGGCTCACTTTTGAGGCTACAGTCTATAAAATTGAATTGAACTATTGTTGTTAAGAGGACCGACGGCCAAAGTTTTGGAAGTGACACCTAAATATAAATGCCACTCTGCACGAGACAGAAATACCCTCCTGACCCAGAATAGAGGTTTTGCCTCTGTAGAGGACATTATTTAGCAAATTTCTCTGACAATATACAGTTTTAAGTTTTAAGTCTTATGAAATATGAGACATTTTTATGAAAATATTATTACACGTCTTTTTACACACTCTAAAAATGAAAGGTTCTATATGGCACCAAAAATGGTTCTTGGCTCATAATCATAGGGGAACCTTTTTTAGTGCAATTTTTGGTTCTTCACCGGTTCTTTGACTAAGGTGCTATATAGCACCTCTGAAGAACTGCTGAAGAACCACTGAAGCACCACAATTGGTGCTATATAGCACTAAAAAAGGTTCCCCTATGATTACAAGCCAAAAACCATTTTTGGTGCCATATAGAACCTTTTTTTTTTTTAGAGTGCATGACATATTGTCCCAAAACACATTCATATGCAAATTAGATACAGTGCATAGATGCATTGCATAGAATGGGAATGGCATTTATGGCCATGTTTACACACATATTGCATAAAGTAAAATGGCATATCAAATTATTCTGTTATCTTTCATAACATTAAGAATCATCTTTATACAAAGTTTGGATTAAATAAAAGAAGCTTGAAGTATAAAAATGGATTGGTGAGTGAAAAAAAATCCCATTGTTTTTGTCTATTTTGTCTATTATTGCTTTTGTCTTTTAATTTTCTCAATAAATAGTTCTGGTGAGGATATAGCATATAACTTTTTTTTTAAATATCCATTTGTTTTTTATGCTACAAACAAAATGTGATGACTTGTAAATAAATAATCATACATTTCTCACTGTAAACTGCTATGGTGGAGCTGTTGCTTAGCCTGCATTTTACTAGAGCACCTTCAGTCCTTTCAGAAGCACCCTCAGTGATTTGATTCTGGAACCGGGCCTGATTTAAATAAATACTTTTGTACAATAGTTTTGTATAAGAATCTAACTAAACTTCACAGTACTTGAGTGCGCTGTTAAAGGGATAATCCACCCAAAACTAAAAATTAGTTCATTATTTACTGACCCTCGTGTCGTTCCTGTTTAGTTGGTAACTAAACAACCAACTAAACAGGTTGGTAACAAAACAGCTGCAGGTACCATTGACTCCAATTGTAGGGACAAAAAATATAATGAAAGTCAATGGGAAGCAAAACTATTGGTCATCAACATTCTTCAAAATATCGTCATTTGAGTTCAGCAGAAGAAAGAAATGCGTACAGGTTTGCAACAACATGAGAATGACGAAATGATGACAGAATTTTCATTTTTGGGTAGATTATTCCACTTAAATGCTGCAATCGGAAGTTAATAAGTTTATATAATTTCGACCTGCTTTGAAAACAGGATCAACCGATTAATTGAAAAGATCTGACACGAAAAAAGAACAATTCATTAATAAATTGGACATTGTTAATTCTCTCATTAACTCTTGAATATGCCCATTTTGGCCTGTCTGTAGAGCACTTAGTATTTGTATGAGGTGGCTAATTCGTACAAATTTGTATGACCTCACTCATAAAATACACCTCGTAAAATACGTACGAATTGCCGTGAGATCAGGTTGGAATAATTTTAAATAATTCAGCACATAGACAATTGAAAAGTTTGGGGTCAGTACGATTTTTTTAATGCTTTTGAAAGAAGTCTCTTATGCTCATTTATATGATCAAAAATACATTAAAACCATGCTACAGTAAAATATTATTACAATTTAAAATAAATGTTTTCTATTTTAATATTTCTTTTTGAAAAGAAATATACTCTTGTGATGGCAAAGCTGACCTTCAGTCTTCAGTGTCACATGATCCTTCAGAAATCAATAAAATATGCACATTTAGTGCTGAAGAAATGATTAATTCTCTTCCAAAGCAAAACATTTTACTGACTCCAAGCCTTTGAATAGTAGTCTAGTCATATGGACTACATATGCTACTTATGGTGCTTTTTGAACCTTAAAAGCTTCCATTCCTATTTATCTTAACTGCATTGAAAAAAGCAACTAGTACATTATTTGTGTTCCAAGGAAGCAAAGCCATATGGTTTTGGAACAACATAAATGTTGAGCTGAATTATCCTTTTAAATAAACAATTAAACATGTCTTAATGCAACTTATGGGAATACACTTACGTAGTGGAGGTCCAAAAAGCACTGCGTCCAATGCTTTTAGATTTAATTTCTGTTTATGCCGTTGGTCTAATATCTTTAGCTGCATTGACATGAACGACGGTTCATTGGCCGCTAATCTGTAAGAGAAAAGAAAAAGTCAAGAGAATCAAGAGAATGTGAGTCACACAAAATCAGCTGTCACACAAAAACATTTCTACTGAAATGTAAAGTGCAAATTAACATAAGGACATCAAATAAATTGTTACACTTTATTTTGATGGTTCCCTTTAGATAACTATATGTGACCCTGCCTGGACCACAAAACCATAAGTTGCTGTCATAAGTCGTGCGGGTATATTTGTGGCAATAGCCAACAATGCATTGTATGGGTCAAAATTATCGATTTTTCTTTTATGCCAAAAATCATTAGGATATTAAGTAAAGACCATGTTCCATGAAGATATTTTGTAAATATCTTACCGTAAATATCAAAAAATGTATTATTAGTAGTAATATGCATTACTAAGGACTACATTTGAACAACTTTGAAGGCGATTTCCTCAATATTTAAAAATGTTTTGTACTCTCAGATTCCAGATTTTCAATAGTTGTATCTCGACCAAATATTGTCCTATCCTAACAAACCATACATCAATGGAAAGCTTATTTATTCAGTATGAATGAAAAACAATCATTGACCCTTATGACTGGTTTTGTTGTCCAGGGTCACATGTAAATGTAGCACCTACATAACAACTAACTCTCATTACAGTATTAGATGAGCATTCGTAGACTGTTAGGGGAAGGGGTTAGTAGAATAAGGGTTTCGGGTTAGTAGAACAAGTTGACATGTAGTTGCTTTAGTCAGTTGAATGCCTATTGGGGAAGCATCACAATGTAATAGTGTTCGCAGATATAAAGCAGAAAGTCTACTAATAATGAGAGTTACTTGACATGTAGGTGCAATGTTACTTACAGTCAACAGAATGTCTAAAGGGGACCAAAATAAAGTGTTACCCAATAAATCTCTTAAGGGTAAACTGCCTATAAAATCTTAGGTGTGAAAAACAAATGCCTGTCAGGGGGGTGGGTGGCGCAGGGCACATTATATGCGACTGTATGTGTGTGTATGAATGGCTAACGAAAGGACTAATTTTAAGAAGCGAGTACTATATGAGTGAAAGATCACATGTGCTGCCACGCACATACTGGGCATAGCTGCAGGTGAAAGGTGATCTGCTGCTGTGACATCATTTCATGAGTCATGGAGAAGTGGCCGGAGGGGAAACTCAATACCATAAACCTTTCTTCACCCCCCATGCTCATGCACGTCTTCACTGTCTGTGCACTGACACATCAGCACCACGAGGGGGGAGTGTTGCTGTTAAATCTCACATTTAGTGATTTGTTTTAGTGTTGTATCATTTATTTGTTGTAACATTGTAATGCATTGACTATCATGAACAATGAGCATTATAAAATGTATTATTAACTTTGAATGTTAGTTAATAAAAATGTTCACGTTCATTTACAGTGCATTATCTAAAGTTAACAGGTAAAACTTTTGACCTTTTATGTTTAGTAAATGTTGAGATTATGATGTAGTTAACTAATGTTAACAACTGAAGCTTTGACTCTTAGCGAGAAAGGTAAGATACTTCTATTTTCTACTAGTTTCAACTCTAGTTTAAATTCTCTATTAGGTTCTGTCAAAGTAAGTGTGGCTTAAAAATCGCACTAAATAACACATGAATGAAAAAGAAAATGGTGTGAGGCTGTGTTAGGTTAGGAGTAGAAAAGTTGGTATAACTCAGAATAAAAACAATTTACTGGAGTCACTGGAGATTCTATGATTGAAAGACAAAAGTACATGCGTGTTTACCGAGGTAACGTGTTGCCATCTACTTTAAACTCTCTGAAGTTTATTTCATACTGAGGAAGCTCCACCGACTCCTTCAGCCATTGAACAGCATCCTCCAGCGTCCAGTTGTGCACTGAGAGCAAAGAGAGTGGTTAGAAGACACTTACATTTTTTTTTTAAAAAAGGCATATTTTGACATTTTAAAAACAAATCCTTGTAAAAAAAAAAAAAAACATGTTTTGAACACAAAACTTCAACAAATGGAAAAAATTATATTCATGAGCTCAATATTTAGTATTCTTTTCCTATGTGGGACCTTGGTCTATATACTGTAGTGGCAAAAAAGTGATGCCAAGCCTAGGAAAAATTATTCAAATATAAAAAATTTGTTTAAGATTTTGTAAGCATATTGTGTAGTTGTGCAAGTCAATTGCTTGATTTGTGATAACACAATGAAAACTAATTGTGCGGACATCATTTTTGGCCAGGCTGTCATACAAAGTGGTGTATCATTACTGGTGTATCAACATTTAATAACTAATAATAATTCATGTTAAATACATAAAATAAATTCTTAATTCTTTTTTACTTTTAGCGGTAACACTTTACATTGATGTCTATTTTTTTAACAAGTATAATGCATCAACTAATATGAACAAAGAGCATTATAACATTTATTATTACCATTTAATGTTAGTTAATAAAAAAAAAGTCATGTTCATGTTAATTTACTGTGCATTATCTAATGTTAACAGATAATGGTTGTTGTTGTTTTTTTAAAGAAAATGTTGAGATTAACATTAAAGGGGTGGTAAACCACGATTTCACTTTTCTAACTTTAGCTAGTGTGTAATGTTGCTGTTTGAGCATAAACAACATCTGCAAAGTTACAACGTTCAAAGTTTAAAGCAAAGGGAGATATTTGCTTTTAAAGAAATCAATTTCTAAGGACTACAGCAAACGGCCGCTAGGGACTACTACACATTCCTCCAGAGTTGCTGACATCACCAGCCCCAATATTTACATAAACCCCTCCTCCGAGAATATGAAAATAACAGCGTTTCGTCGGCAATGGCAACAACACTCCAGCCTACTAACTATACCACAAATAGTTAGTAGGCTGGAGTGTTGTTGCCAATGCCGACGAAACGCTGTTATTTTCATCCGGATTGCAGGTCCACTTTGTTCAGCCTTCCTAGGGACGGGGGTGCGTTGCAGTGCGTTTAACATACAACGTTATATGCATGTGTGTATGAGACAGAGGGGAACACGGTCGCATTTGCAGCAGATATATGCTGCCCATCATAAATCAAAGCATGAGACAGACAGGGGTCGGAGGAGAAGACCGGAAAATGTGACATAATGGACAATACTCGTCTGTATTTGCAATATACGAGCCGCGGTTCAGCTGCGCGAGACAAACACTGCCAGTGTGAGACAAACACTGCCAGTGTGAGACAGGCGGGCGCGTGCGGATCCTGCTGCACATTTCACGGAGGAAAGCTTCCACAATCTTCGCGAGTTCAATGCAGGATTTGCACAACGCCTTGTCCTGAAAGATGGATTTAAAAACAGAAGCTGTTTAGGGGCCACAACCTGTAAGTATGATTTATTTTTCGTCAATGTGTTTTCCTGTAATAGTTTGTGTTGTTAATTGTATGTTGTAGCAAGGAAGTACACAGATGACAACGCTCATTTGGCTCTGCAAACCAGTTTGTTAAATGCTCATTCATACTTAACGTTATCCGACAAACACCTAACGTTACAAACTTTTTAAAATCTCAACAGCGAACTTGGCATTAGTGTAAATTATTCTTTGATTAGAGCTTTTATGTATTGTTTATCTACAGGCTTGCTAAACATGGTTCTGTGTTTGATTTGGATACTATAATAAAGCCAATGTTTAGTGTTTGTTCTTGCGACAGATATTTGGCAAATCGTTCTAAAAATACAAAAGTAACGGTGCCATTCAGTAGCGATCACTATAGATCCGCAGTCTTTACTCGATCATCTTCACTAAAATTGTCTGGGTCTGATTCAGGCTCAAATTGGTATGGTTTTATTGACGCTATTGTACTACCCAAAGCACAGGCTAGTAGCCTGAGGCTACCGGTAAAGGTAAGGGGCGTGACGTTTCCGACAAACGTGCACTAGGCGGTTAGCGAATCACAACACACTGGGCCAGCTAACCAATCTGAGCCCATTGCGTATTTTTGAGGGACTGGCTTCATACAACCCGGAAACCATCAGACCGTTTTTACAAGGAGGGACAGAGCAGTGTAGAATAAAGGTAAAATATATGAAAAATAATGCAATTTTTTAAAAACGAAGCATGAACACACGTTACAGTGCACCCCACAAACACAATCAAGCCTTCGAAAGAATGTGTTTTACCACCCCTTTAACTAAGATAAGTAAATGCTGAAGAAGTAGTGTTCTGTATTAAAGGTAAGATACTTCTATTTTCTACTAGTTTCAACTCTAAATATTATGAACACAAAGAGAGAACCAACATAATATTAATAACTGAATATGCTATAGTCAATGCATGCTTTTTTCCTGTGAGCCTTTTGTTTTTCAATGCATGTTTTTCATAGTAAAATAAAACATGTAGCTTGCCTTTATTTTGCTAAATCAGATAAATACCTTAACCAAGTTTAGTGATTATATATACATAATTATGATGGTTTAATCAAACTTGTAGTTACATCAGGGTAAACCTGCACAGGTGTTGTGCGGGGAGATAGTCAGGTGGCCACTCATGATAATTAATTACTTAGTTGTGAACAAAATCCATTGACTATCAATATAATGACTCAACTATCATATTTCATACTCAAACTGAAATTTTGACAGACTCCAACAACATCACAAATTACGTGCGTGTGTGTGTTTGTGTATTGAAAAATATCTACACAACAGGGCAGTGTCTCAGATTACATCTCAGAGCCTCAACAGAGCCAGATGCTGTAAGATGCCATCACTCTGTATTAGAGGCTCAATGGGTAGCACACAATCTTTGTTTAGAGCTGTGTGTGCAAGCTTAGTCAATTCAATGACATCACTCCATTCAGACTCTCATAACATCCCCACTAGGAAACCCTGAGACCAAACACGTAACTGTCAAATTAAATTCATTTTATACTAGTCGCTACTGTACATGCGAGAGTGTGACCACATTCTTATATCACTGTATTTTATATCACATAATATGTAATTTTATATCACAATAACAGTATACACTACCGTTCAAAAGTTGAAAAGAAATTTGTATTTCTGTTAAAAATAATTGTGAGTTTTTTCTATACATTTCTATACAAAAATCAGTGTTGCCATAATTAAGGAATTAATTAATTATTAAAATTCATTATAATAGAATATTTTTAATTATAATAATATTTCACACTAATACTGTATTACCAAATAATGCGGCCCTGGTAAACATAAGAGACTTCTTTCAAAAACAAAAGTTTGAACAGCACTGTATATAGTTATCTTGGTAAAACTTTACAAAAAGGTTTCATTTGTTAACATTACTAATTAGTTAACATGAAATAATAACGAGCAATATATTCTTACAGCATTCACCCCTTGTTAATGTTAGTTAATAAAAATGTTCATTGTGTGGTAGCAGCGTATGATGAAGGAGATAACTTTATTGTTATAAATGTACAAACTCAGGACAAACACTACAATAAATTAATGAAAAACAATGACACCATTCATTAACGAGAAGGCCATTCTTAAGTCTATTCTTTTATGCCCTTCCCTTGCTAACTTCCTGCCGTCTCATTCACTTGGATGTACATCATTACTTACGTTGCACAAGAGCCCACTTCTAGCAGAACCCTTGCAATGTGTTTCAATGGAACGCCCTAAGCCCTTGATCGATGGAATACACAATGGAGCTGATTTATTGTTTACAGGTTTTTTTTTTTCCTAATGAATTGGTTTTACACACCATTCTATAGGCCTGTATGTATGCTAAGGCTGTTGGAGAAAATATAAAAAAAATTACACAAATGAAAATGATAACGCTACAATAAACTATAACTGTGTAAAAATGTGGTTAGATGTCAAAATAACTTCAATATCATATACTAGAGTTGTGTGGGCAGGGGCTAAATTAAGTGTGATCTGCGGTGAAATCACAATCGTGTTGTATTGTGGTCTATGGATCTGTGTACATATGAGTAGACTCGCTCCCTCGGTCAAAATCAAGGGTTCGAGGGTCTGTCCAAATAAACTTCCCTTGCCCACTCAACGAAGTTGGCGGGGATTCCTCAGAGGGGAAGTGCTTACGGAAGTTAGTGAGAGTATGTCTAAAAGTGGAGTTAAACGCAGCCTAAGCTACATTCACATTGATGGTCCAAATTCGATTATTTGTGTATCTGACTGAAATCTGATCTAAAATGATTGACTTTTGTGTGACACGATGTGTCCATGTCTTTTTTTGTTTGTTTTCCTGAATAACAACAACCACAACATGGAGAGGTTTGCAATACAGATGTTGGGCCTATACCATGAAGCCGGTTTAGCTGGCTAACCAGATATGTTTAAGCTTAGTTTTAGGTACCACCATTAAAGTGGTTTGGCTTTTAGCAGTGTTTATCTCTATAGTAACTTACGCTCCACGGCTAACCTGCTCCAGGGCAGGTTATGTTCTGGATAAGAGATCTCAAACTGAAATTGGACCAATCAGCTGTGAGCAAAGTGACACACCTCTGATGCAATAAAGTCACCCCCCCTGTTTCTACTGCAAATTAAAGGTCACTACAAAGCAAATGGTTTTTAAAGACTAAAGCGTCTTGCCTTCATCAATGCTTATTTATAATAATAATAATTTTGAATGGTTTATTTATCATTTATGTAATTATTATACCCATATAATGCACTTAGTTCAATAATTCACTTATACCGAATAGGCACTTAGTTCAAATTAATATAAATAGCCTATATAAAAGGTAATTCAAATAAGCTTTAATAAATAAAGCTATAAAATTACAACATGTGAGCTTAAATGTTCAATTCTCTCTATATATCAACTAAACTAACCTCATAACTTTTACTTGCATTGACGTAGTAAGATTTTTCTTATAGTTGTCCTCTTTGATAGATAACTCTTTTCTTCTTGCTGTGTAAATTTGTTTAAATTCTTAATATATCATGTAATATTCTGCAGAAGAGATAAATGAGTCTTGCTGCTTCTCTTGTGAGAAGTGAATCTCAGTTTCACTGATCCACAGCATGTGATTGGCTGTTCAGTACTGATGTCACAGCTAAACTCCTAAACTCAGGAGTTGACAGAGAAAGCGGATGATCAGCATCATGGGACCAACAAAGCCTGAATAGATTGGTTTGGTTTTGTCAACTCGAAACTAATCCTGTAACCCTGAGTTTATTAAACTACCATCATGGTACAGGCCCGTTGTCTTATTTACAACATAACAATGTGTAGCGAAATGAAATGTAGAAATGTAGGAGGCTGGTATGCATGGCTTTATTTCGTGCTGCCGTATCCGCTGGTTTCAAAACATGCCTCTGGTTATATTGTCATTTTCTGCTTGTCCGGCACTTTGCAGCAACACAACCTTGTTTCCGCAGTAACTTTCAGCATGTTCCCTATAACAACGTCTGACGTTTGCGTTTCCGATCAGAGCAGTCCGACGGAAACGGATTTCCAGAAATGCTATTTGAATAGGATTTCAAACCACATATGAATGCAGCTTGAAACGGATTCGTATAAATCGCATTTCATGTGACCTTTGGCCATTCACACTTGCTAAATCGGATTTCGGATTTCAATCAGATATGCACAAAAAATGGATTTGGACTGACAGTCTGAACGTAGCCTAAGAATTAGGAACACAGGCAAACAGAAACAGAACAAAACCAAACTAAAACACAAACAGAACATAAACCTGACACTAATACAACTTTGATCTTAAAAATGTATTAGTAAATGTTGAGATTAACATTTTAAGATGAACGAAGATCAATAAATACTGTAAAGGTATTTTTCATTGTTAGTTCATGTTAACTAATGCAAACAAATGAAACCTTATTGTAAAGTGTTACTGTTGTTTTTGCTATTAATTAAAAATATATATATTACATGAATTGGACATGAAACTGATTTCTGGATAATCCCTTTCATTATTATAATTTTTCCTTAACTTTAATATTAACTGAATTCTATATTGATGTGTCAAGTTTTGGGACATTAATACGTTAAAAACAAGTCCTTTCTCATCTAGATTAGTTTGGGACACATCCTGCTCAGTATTTTCAAATGATTCCATGTTCCCTTTCAGTCAGTCACTCTCAACGATCCCAATTCGTCGGTTCACTTTCCCGACGTGACGTACCCATTCTCTCCTTCAGGGAACGAGGGTTACATACGTAACCGAAACGTTTTTGCTCTTACATGTCCTGCTGAATGATTTCACGGTATAAAAAGTAACTTAAAATCTCTACCAGTGAACATTTGTTTCCACCACCCAGCCCATGTTTTCTCTGTACATCCATCTTTACCTTCTGATATTTTCCAGCCCCTCCACAGCTCCTCCACTGTGATGTGCTGGTCCTCTCGGTGAAGATTACTGTGTTTATTGGTATGGTGCTGCTTCATGTCCTCTATTATAAACTGTAGAAGAACAACAAGATAACATCCTTAGACCATAGGAAAATTACTTCTTATGAATTAGTTCATGCCATATAATGTTTTATTTGGCTTCAGGGTGCACACAATTATATCAGAAGCTTTAAAGGTTTCAAAAATATCTTTTAATATCATGCAAATATTTCTAATGCAAAAAAGACACAAGAGAAACATCACACTTTAATATTGTATCCATTGCGTTGCATGACATTCATTCATTTTTCAGATGCTTTTAACCAAAGCGATTTACAAATAAGGAAAAACCCAAGTGATTAATCATAATGAGCCAACAATATTTGCCGTGCTGCAATGCAATTTCAAAAGATGACCAGAAGAATACATAACTAGAGCCGAGTTTTATTGCACAATAATGCTATTAGAATAAGACAGGTACATGTCATATAATCAGAATATCATCAAAACGTTGATTTATTTCACTAATTCCATTCAAAAAGTGAAACTTGTATATTATATTCATTCATTACACGCAGACTGATATATTTCAAACATTTATTTCTTTTAATTTTGATGATTATAACTGACAACTAAGGAAAATCCCAAAGTCAGTATCTCAGAAAATTAGAATATTGTGAAATGGTTCAATATTGAAGACACCTGGTGCCACACTCTAATCAGCTAATTAACTCAAAACACCTGCAAAGGCCTTTAATGGTCTCTCAGTCTAGTTCTGTAGGCTACACAATCATGGGGAAGACTGCTGACTTGACAGTTGTCCAAAAGACAACAATTGACACCTAGCACAAGGAGGGCAAGACACAAAAGGTCATTGCAAAAGAGGCTCGCTGTTCACAGAGCTCTGTGTCCAAGCACATTAATAGAGAGGCGAAGGGAAGGAAAAGATGTGGTAGAAAAAAGTGTACAAGCAATAGGGATAACCGGACCCTGGAGAGGATTGTGAAACAAAACCCATTCAAAAATGTGGGGGAGATTCACAAAGAGTGGACTGGAGCTGGAGTCAGTGCTTCAAGAACCACTACACATAGACGTATGCAAGACATGGGTTTCAGCTGTCGCATTCCTTGTGTCAAGCCACTCTTGAACAACAGACAGCGTCAGAAGGGTCTCGTCTGTGCTAAGGACAAAAAGGAAATAAAGTGGTCCAAAGTTATGTTCTCTGATGAAAGCACATTTTGCATTTCCTTTGGAAATCAGGGTCCCAGAGTCTGGAGGAAGAGAGGAGAGGCACACAATCCACGTTGCTTGAGGTCCAGTGTAAAGTTTCCACAGTCAGTGATGGTTTGGGGTGCCATGTCATCTACTGGTGGACCTGGTGTTTTTTCTGAGGTCCAAGGTCAACGCAGCCGTATACCTGGAAGTTTTAGAGCACTTCATGCTTCCTACTGCTGACCAACTTTATGGAGATGCAGATTTCATCTTCCAACAGGGCTTGGCACCTGCACACAGTGCCAAAGCAACCAGTACCTGGTTTAAGGACCATGGTATCCCTGTTCTTAATTGGCCAGCAAACTCGCCCCGTTCTTCGTGATCCCATTGTTCAAACTTTAGTTAGTGTGTAATGTTGCTGTTAGAGCATAAATAATACCTGTAAAATTATAAAGCTCAAAGTTCAATGCCAAGCGAGATATTTTATTTAACAGAAGTTCCCTTTCAAAGCCTACAGCGAACGGCCGGCTTGGACTACATCCTGGTACTTCCTTCATTAATTACGTCAGTAGAACAGTAGAACAGACTAACCTCCGTCCACAAGAATACGCGAAAAAAGGGGGCGTGGTCTTGTTGCTGTCCCACGTGGAGAAGAGGACGTGTCGCGTGGAGAAAAGGAAGTGTTGCGTTTGACTGTGTTTGTCGCCATGTCGTCGAGACGCTGTTATTTTCATCCCGGAGTCAAATCACCTTTGTTTGGCTTTCCCAGGGACGCTGTAGAGATCATTAAGCGCATACATCTCCCGTTAAGAGGCGTGACCTTTCCGTGCAAGTTACGTGCGCTAAGCTGCTGTTGAATCACAACACCGGAACCGTGCCACGTTCGCTAAGCTGCGGTCAAATCACAACACGGGAACCGCTGGCACAATCAGAACTCTTTACGTATTTCTGAAGGAGGAACTTCATAGAACAAGGAACTCATCAACCCGTTTTAGGAGAGTGAAAACAGCGGTGTACAGATAAGTAAATTGGGTGAAAAATACTGTGTTTTTTTATATTAAACACAATCAAAGCTTCAAAAAAACACGAAGAACGGGACCTTTAACTCCATAGAAAATCTATTGGGTATTTTGAAGAGGAAGATGCGATATGCCAGACCCAACAATGCAGAAGAGCTGAAGGCCACTATCAGAGCAACCTGGGCCCTCATAACACCTGAGCAGTGCCACAGACTGATCGACTCTATACCACGCCGCATTGCTGCAGTAATTCAGGCAAAAGGAGCCCCAATTAAGTATTGAGTGCTGGACATGCATTTTATGAGAATTTAATTTTGTATTTTCCTTAGTTGTCAGTTATAATAATCAAAATTAAAAGAAATAAACATTTAAAATATATCAGTCTGTGTGTAATGAATGAATATAATATTTAAGTTTTACTTTTTGAATGGAATTAGTGAAATAAATCAACTTTTTGATGATATTCTAATTATATGACCAGCACCTGTATGTTGGATAAGTGTGAAGCTCGTTGTGGTCAGGTCTGTGTAAACTGTGTATCTCTCTGTGGTTCCGCTTATTTGTATGTTGCACATGCATGAAGAAAAATGTTTTTATCCCTTATGCTGTGTTGAAAACCCTGTAACATCTTTGGTGTTCCTGGTCAAAAATGAACGGCCTACAAAAATGATTGTATAAATCTATATATAAATCTCTTTTTATGCTATTATCACCAAATATTGGATTACATTTTTTATCAACTTGTTTTCTTTCAATTAGGATGATAATATAGCATAACAAGAGGCTTAAACTAGTCCCAGACTAAAATGCTTGATGCTTGAAAAATGTTTGAGCGGTTTTAACTGAAAGCAACTTGCACTGACATACACTATATTGCCAAAAGTATTGGGACACCCCTGAAAAATCATTGAATTCAGGTGTTCCAATCACTTCCATGGCTACAGGTGTATAAAATCAAGCACCTAGGCATGCAGACTGCTTCTACAAATATTTGTGAAAGAATGGGTCGCTCTCAGGAGCTCAGTGAATTAAAGCGTGGTACATGATAGGTTGCCTCCTTGTGCATTAAGTCCAGTCGTGAAATTTCCTCACTACTAAAAATTCCACAGTCAACTGTTAGGGGTATTATAACAAAGTGGAAGCAATTGTGAACAACAGCAACTCAGCCACGAAGTGGTAGGCCAAGTAAAAATCACAGCGCGGGGTCAGCGCATGCTGAGGCACACAGTGTGTAGAAGTTGCCAACTTTCTGCTGAGTCAATAGCTACAGACCTCCAAACTTCATGTGGCCTTCAGATTAGCTCAAGAACAGTGAGTAGAGAGCTTCATGGAATGGGTTTCCATGGCCGAGCAGCTGCATCCAAACCTTACATCACCAATGCAAAGCGTCGGATGCAGTGGTGTAAAGCACGCCACCACTGGACTCTAGAGCAGTGGAGACGTGTTCTCTGGAGTGACGAATCACTCATCAGTGCCTGACCTCACAAATGCGCTTCTAGAAGAATGGTCAACAATTCCCATAAACACACTCCTAAACCTTGTGGAAAGCCTTCCCAGAAGAGTTGAAGCTGTTATAGCTGCAAAGGGTGGGCCAACTCCATATTAAACCCTACGGATTAAGAATGGGGTGTCATTAAAGTTCATGTGCATGTAAATGCAGGCATCACAAAACTATTGTCAATGCAGTGTATCTTAAAATATCAGTGTCATTGTTTTGTCTCAAGATGCACACCAGTGTTGTTGTTTTTCTAAGGCATTTTTATAAAAGCTACTTAAATGTCCTAACTGAACTTAATCTAATCCCTGTCTGTGAAACCAGCCAATAAGCTATTTTTTAGAGGCCAGTCATTTTTGACTGGGAGCACCACAAACGTAACAAGGTGGAACTTTTGGGAAGTATTTATACCCTGTGTGAGCAAAGCCAGTTAGTTTTAGTCTAATGCGATAACATTAACTAACATTTTCAGGAAAAAGAAAATCCTCCCTGGGTCAAAATAACCCAAACACAACATAAGGGTTATGTAAATCAGCCGTTTGATTGTTCTCTCTGTTTATGAATTATGTTGATATCCTCAGATACTCATAACCAACAAACAAGAGGCGAGACATATTTAAAGTCAAGTAGGCTTTTTTAGCAACTCTCTCTCTCTTTCCCTCTCTCTCACACACACACACACACACTCAGGAATCAGCTGTGTCCTGAAAGAGGACACCAACTTTCAGTCGCTGTAAGAAGGAGAAATTCTTGGGCCTCTTCTCGAAACAGTTCTTGAGCCCAGAAGCACCTGCCATGACCAGAAACAATCCTCAAAACACACGTGACGTCCTCACTAAGCACACGCATATTTACAAAAAGTCTCACTTCAAATCAAAGACATCTGAACAGACAAAAAAAAAACAGGAAAGTAAAGAGAGAGAAAAAAACTATCTTCACTTTCAATCTTCACCAAGGAAATGGTGAGGGCGACTGATGAAGTATGCACATGTTAGTGTGGACCAAGAAGACACTAGTTTACCACCTCTTCTGTAGCACGAGGATGTTACTATTACTTTTAATAGACAAATAGCTACTTTTTATACATTTATACAATTCATAACTTGTCATGTTTACTTCCAGTTGCAATAAAATGTAAAGGAGAGCTGAAGCACGTTACATGTATAGCACATGTTTGCAGTGAAAGGGTTAAGGCAATGAGACACTGAGAGGTGCATTGTGGGATTTACACTTTTGAGTCGTGTTTTTATGTTTGGGGACTCTCCATAGACATAATGATTTTTGCACTGTATTACTATCTTTCTTGAGACATTTTGTTCACAAAACGTAGGTTATACCTGAATCACACACAAACACACACCTCTTAACTTTAAACATTGGCTGGGGACATTTGAACTATTAAAATATGTTTAATATTAAATTCAATAACATTATTTAATATAATAGATAACATTAATAATTTTATCAGCATTTATTATTCTACATTAAAGTCAAATGATTGTGGATTCATTTATGTGGAAAGTTGTTGTTTTTTTAGAACATAATCCATCTAAACACACTGTGAAAACATAAATCACATAAATCATGTCAAAGTCAAGATTATATTTAACTGGCAGAGAATGTGTTGCATGTTTAGATCACATTTAGGAAGACATGCATATGCATGTGACATATGCATGTGACATAAAGCTTCAACATTTCATAAGCAAATTATATACAAATCCTATATGAAGAATATGCAAGGATTTTTTCATCATAAAAACACAAACACACACACAGTAACATAGTAGTCCTATGGGAGATGTACTCATATGTCAATGGTCTCTTCTTGCAGGCAAGAATCAATGTCAACTTTGCCCTTTGAGGTCCTTGGTAGGTTTAAGCTTTAGTAACCTGCTTTTAAGCCCCCCAACCTCATCACAAAATGCATGCACACATATAGAAACACAACCCGTTCTCACTACTAAGGCGTCAAAATCTGAAGCATGGTCAAGTGCCTTCCGCGTCACAATGAAGATCCTAAAGGTACCCCTAGGCGTGATTTTTCAACGAGCAGGTGCTCCATTGATTCCAATGGGTGACATACACACACGTGTTGGGCATGGGGACATTATCGTCATGAAGAAATTAAATTGGGTTATGAGTTTGCCATTATGACATGTTGGAGTGCGATTCTAAATTTTATCAGCCAGCATAATTTTATTTACATTTATTTTATTTACGCTATTTAGACATGTTTGAACATGTAACCCAAACCCATCCCATCCCTAAACCTACCCATTTGTGTATTACAGTGAGGAAAATAAGTATTTGAACACCCTGCTATTTTGCAAGTTCTCCCACTTAGAAATCATGGAGGGGTCTGAAATTGTCATCGTAGGTGCATGTCCACTGTGAGAGACATAATCTTAAAAAAAAATCCAGAAATCACAATGTATGATTTTTTAACTATTTATTTGTATGATACAGCTGCAAATAAGTATTTGAACACCTGAGAAAATCAATGTTAATATTTGGTACAGTAGCCTTTGTTTGCAATTACAGAGGTCAAACGTTTCCTGTAGTTTTTCACCAGGTTTGCACACACTGCAGGAGGGATTTTGGCCCACTCCTCCACACAGATCTTCTCTAGATCAGTCAGGTTTCTGGCCTGTCGCTGAGAAACACAGTTTGAGCTCCCTCCAAAGATTCTCTATTGGGTTTAGGTCTGGAGACTGGCTAGGCCACACCAGAACCTTGATATGCTTCTTACAGAGCCACTCCTTGGTTATCCTGGCTGTGTGCTTCGGGTCATTGTCATGTTGGAAGACCCAGCCTCGACCCATCTTCAATACTCTAACTGAGGGAAGGAGGTTGTTCCCCAAAATCTCGCAATACATGGCCCCGTCATCCTCTCCTTAATACAGTGCAGTCGCCCTGTCCCATGTGCAGAAAAACACCCTCAAAGCATGATGCTACCACCCCCATGCTTCACAGTAGGGATGGTGTTCTTGGGATGGTACTCATCATTCTTCTTCCTCCAAACACGTTTAGTGGAATTATGACCAAAAAGTTATATTTTGGCCTTATCTGACCACATGACTTTCTCCCATGACTCTGGATCATCCAAATGGTCATTGGCAAATTTAAGACGGGCCTTGACATGTGCTGGTTTAAGCAGGGGAACCTTCCGTGCCATGCATGATTTCAAACCATGACGTCTTAGTGTATCACCAACAGTAACCTAGGAAACGGTGGTCCCAGCTCTTTTCAGGTCATTGACCAGCTCCTCCCGTGTAGTTCTGGGCTGATTTCTCACCTTTCTTAGGATCATTGAGACCCCACGAGGTGAGATCTTGCATGGAGCCCCAGTCCGAGGGAGATTGACAGTCATGTTTAGCTTCTTCCATTTTCTAATGATTGCTCCAACAGTGGACCTTTTTTCACCAAGCTGCTTGGCAATTTCCCCGTAGCCCTTTCCAGCCTTGTGGAGTTTGTCTCTAGTGTCTTTGGACAGCTCTTTGGTCTTGGCCATGTTAGTAGTTGGATTCTTACTGATTGTATGGGGTGGACAGGTGTCTTTATGCAGCTAACGACCTCAAACAGGTGCATCTAATTTAGGATAATAAATGGAGTGGAGGTGGACATTTTAAAGGCAGATTAACAGGTCTTTGAGGGTCAGAATTCTAGCTGATAGACAGGTGTTAAAATACTTATTTGCAGCTGTATAATCTTTTGCATAATCTTTTTTAGATTATGTCTCTCACAGTGGACATGCACCTACGATGACAATTTCAGACCCCTCCATGATTTCCAAGTGGGAGAACTTGCAAAATAGCAGGGTGTTCAAATACTTATTTTCCTCACTGTATATGATATAAAATACAGGATATAACCGGCAGATACGACTGCAGACACAATTTATTCAAAAAGTACAAATATTCCAAGTGCCAAATGATTGATTTGTGTGAAGAAAATCCCCAAAAGCGATCAGCGTCTCCATCCGCCTACCACAACACGCACACATTTAAAATGTCAAAATTCGCCGCCAGAAGAAACGTTCAATCAGATTTCATAGTGAAATTGCATTGGCTCTCTGATCTCTCATGACCAATCGCGTCATTACGTCAGCTTTGATTTTAAAATGTCATAGACTCTTATGTGTCTCGTGACCGATTGTGTCATGCTAAATGAGTCGTGTGTATCATTTGAATGAGACATGAGTGTGTGCGTTCACAGAGTGGCGGAATCATCATTTCAACGATTAAAACATTAAGATCAACTCTGTTCTTAACATAAAGACATCGTATGACTTCAGAAGACTTGGAATGCAGCATGAGTTAATACCTTTATACTGTTTTTGGTCAGTTTTTGCAATAAATACCGGTGACTGTACTTTTATTTGCCTGTTACGTGTTTTATATTGTTTAGAAGTGGATAGGTTTAGGGTAGGAGTTGGGTTAGTTGCAATATAAAAGTAGCCTACAAATACTCATACAATCATGTCTGCTTTTACAAATACAAAGAATTAAATGCGTTTTGATCTGAAGCATTGAGCAAACAACTGACATCAATAGAGTACCCCACGCGTCAATATAGTGAAGCCTAGGGTTACCTTTAGCGTCTTCATTGTGACGCGGAAGGCACTTGACCATGCTTCAGATTTTGACGCCTTGGGAGTGATAATGGGTTGAGAAACATGCTCCCTCCCCACCCCAAAAAATGTATTATTGTATTAAATGAGAAGCAAGGATTAAGCAAACACAATTTTCCTGATCTAAATTATATCTGCTCACCTCCACACTCTCATTCACTTCGATTCCTCCATCGTTGTCGTCGTCTAGCTGCTTGTGAATGTGCCGAAGCGCCTCTAAACTGAAGCGGTCGGCTTCGTTCACACATGGAGGGATGACTATCAAACATGGGTCTGCAGGAAGAAACACACAATTAACCTTTTTACATAATTAAACTCAGCACTAAACTTCTGCTTTTCTACACAGTTCATTCCAAGTTTATTGCACATCCAGACAGACCATTTATGATGATAATTATTATTTATGGCACTTTTCATTACTTAAATGCTTATGTAAACAAGACTTTCTACTGTTGATTAATAAATAATGTTATTACTCATCAAGTTTGTATCTAACTGTCTGTACGTGTGAGCATGTGCATGTCTGGGCATCTGCAGGGCTCTGTTTACAGTGGTGTGCTTTCACCGGTCTTGACGCGCTTATTAGGTTGCAGGCTGTTGATATGGCAAACTGTGCTGGTATTCGGTTGGATCACAGCCTGGCTCTTACTTAAGAGAAGATGTGTGAAAGAAGACGAATCAATCCTGATTTAAAAAACTATTACTGGAAAAGAGCCCTGATTGGATGAAATCGCACAGATGACTGAGGGGACCAGGAACATTTTCCCAGAGACAGACGCATTAAACAGAAAAAAATATATATAAATATATAATATTCTTTCTAAAATATAAAGGCAGCTATATATTTGCTTGTATAAAGACAAATGTATACTATATGAGAAAAGTATGATATTATGTAAAAATATATTGTTTTATATTTTTACTGTAATAAAGCCAAAGCAAATAATTCAAATATCAACTGAAATATACTGACTTATTATTAAGAATCTTTATCCTACAGAGTATTACATCAAGGTTATGTGCCTACTGTATGGGCCAATATTCAATTTAAATGTATTTGTACATTTGTTGTTACATTTTTATTTCATTCTACCCACTATTACAGCAGTTATATTTATGGGCCTGCATTGCATTTAAATGTATTTGTAAATTGGTTGTAAAATTGTGATTTATTTATTTGTAAATTGTACATTATAAAAATGTAAATAACACTTTTAACAATAACATTTAAAAATAAAAACATTTTGTCCTCAAATTTGTTTTTCCACAAGTCCCTGGGAGCTATTTGTGCTCTTGTGAAAAAGTACACTTAAGCATATTTTTAAAAGAAGAGAACTTACTATGGAAATAATACACTTAAAGCAATATCCTCAAGTGCAAACTGAATTTAATGTTTTCTTACACTTAAAGGGATAGAAAAGAAAAATTCTGTAATCATTTACTCACCCTCATGTAGAATTTATTTCTTCTGCTGAACACAAAGGAAGGTATTTTGATTATGAAATAGTGTGAAAGTTGATGAAAGGACCCATCAACTGTTTGGTTACCGACATTCTTTAAAATATCTTTTGTGTTCAGCAGAAGAAATTCATACAGGTTTGGAACAACATGAGGGAAAGTAAATTATGACAATTTTCTTTTTTGGGTGAACTATTCCTTAAATTCCATGTTATTTACAATTAAACTAAATGTACTATAGTTTACATTACATGCAATGTGTTGGACTTAAGAGTGTTTTTTTAACCCACTTAAGTAGGACTTAAGTACATCTTTATATGTAAGGTGGAGGCAAATTTAACCCTTCTCAAAAAAAGAAAAGAAAATGCAAAATGCTGCTAAACAAAATTAAACAAAAAAAGGTCTTCTCTTAGTATTTGCATTATGCCTTGCATGTGTTCCCCCATCTGATTGCATAATCATATTTGTGTGCCAGATGTCCTTGTCCACACTCATTTCCATGTGTGGTTTTTTTTTGCATAGAACTCACTTGTGCTGATGGGTTACATCACAGGAACATTGTGACAACAAGTAATGTCAACCATTAGAAATACTGTTTGTCAAACATACAAAATGTGGGATTTGGTTTTATGAAAACATGAGAATTATTGTAAAATTAATGAGAAATATTTGTGTCAAGTGACATAGATCATGTGAGTATTTGTACGGACAGATTCTTGCTTCCATTTCCAAGTACAAGATGCTCTTTGGAGATGTTTGATAACACGTGGTCATCAGGTTGGACACAAAAGTTCATGCAGTTCGAGTGCATCCTTATGAATCCTTGAACTAAGGATTCAACATAGAAGCATTTCCACTAGTAGTTACCTACTTTTGGAGTCCACTATATGAATCATTAAAAGGAATAAAAACAGAAATCTTTTAACAGCAAAAAAGACTGCTGATGATGTGCAGGTCACTTTTCATTCAAGTGACATCGCTGAACTCACTAACAATCCTCACCTAATACGTACAGCATGTGGCAGGAAGTGACACGGTGAGGGGGAGAATAAATAAAACCAAGTAGCAAAAAGAGTTCTGAAGAACAAAATGAGTATAATTAGGACACGCAAAGCTATAAATAGATTTTTGCTTCCACTTGTCAGGAAGTGGTTTATCTAAATGACAAAGAACAGTACGGGCCTCCATGAGAAACACACTCACACATACACAAACTTTTTAAATGACAAAGGCAGGAGGCACGAGTTACAGATAAAAGATAAACCGCCACTTGCTAAAACTTTATTTCCTAAAGGAAAGAGAAACGAAAGTCCTCAAACAATCTTCCAAAGCCACTTTTAACTTAAGCTGCAAATGACATGCCATAGATCCTCATCTGATCAATTATTCTTCAGTCTATTTTTAATGGTGAAGGAAATCAGTTGCAGTCCTAACTGAAGGTTAGAATACAAAAAATTGTATATAAATACCCATTCAAGAGCGACAAATACATAAATCATAATATACATATATACAAATTTCTAATGCAGTGTGCAGAGTTCACAGTACGGTATGTAATTATTTCCGCTTCGAATGTCAGAAGTTGTGAATGGTACCGTACCACTTTTCTGGGACCCTTCCGTTTTGGTACCTAGCACAGTAGTACGGTACCTAAATGGTGGAGCTAGACTCAATGCAGAACACTGATTGGTTGACAGAGAATCATCACACGTGCCACCAGGGGAATGACAACACAAGGAGACATTTTTTAATATTCAGTTTAAACACAATAAAAGCTTGTTTTTTTCTTGAAACAAACATTCCACATGCCGAGAAGCAAGAACAGGATCTGCTGTCTTTCTTCTTCACGTGAGAATGATGTTGATCGCTACTTTCCGGCATACACACACCTATCAAGTAAGGGCGGTGATGCAAGAAATGCAAGCCGGATCAGGGTTTACCGTCCTGAATCGTACTGTACTGTACTGTACAGCTTGGTGGAAACTAGCCTTAAGGTACTAATATGCACCTTTAGAGGTAGATATGGGACAATCCACACGACGCGTTTTTGTCTTGCGAAAATTTTGAGCTTTTGAAAATGCTTTCCCAAGTGGATACATTTGAAAACGCCGTTTTCACATTGTAATGTGGAGGTATTTGGAAACAATGATGCATGTTTAGGCATGTGATGCATATTGAACCAATAGATATGAAAGTTTTCTACCGCTATTGTGCATGTTATGTGCTATTCACAGTCACACGGTTGCTAAAGATATGCAAAAGTGAACTACATAAAATGATCTTGCCAGAAGAATAGCATGAGAACTTTATTATATGTCAGTATTATTTTAGTGAGCTTTTATGAGGTTTTATGAGGTTCACAGTAAGGTGAATTTAGCGTTTTCCAAAGTTTCAGTGTGGATGAAAAACATCTGGAAAACACTTGAAGATGCTAGTGTGGACAGAGATCGTTGTGAAATGTATCCGGATTAATGTAGATGTGGCAGGACTGGGCCACTCTGGGCCTCAAAATTAGATTAGATTAGATTAAACTTTATTGTCATTACACAAGTACAAGTACAAGTACAAGTACAAGGCAACGAAATGCAGTTTAGGTCTAACCAGAAGTGCAATAGCAGCAAGTGCAGGATATACAGTGGTTGCGTAAGTGCAGGACATGGAAATGTACTGAATATATATAAATATGTATAAATAGAGAGACGGTTATTACTATAAACAGAACTGAATTTACAGGTGAATATGTACAGTGAATAAATATACAGATGGCTATTACTATAAACAGAATTTACAGGTGAATATGTACTATGAATATAATATACAGATGGCTATTACAATAAACAGAATTTTACAGATAGAGGTATACAATAGTATGTTAGGCTAATATGAGGAATAGCAGGGATTAAGGTAGTGCAATAAATTATGGACAGAGCTATCCGAAAAAAAAAAAAAAGTGTAAAAGTGCAGTGGAAAGTGGTTGCATATTACAGTTAGAAGTACGGTGCAAAATGCAAATGTAAACATTGGTACTATAAATACAGTCGACAGTGCAAATGAGCATAATCCAGTTAAGATATGGCAGTGCAAGATGCATAAGTAAACAGTTGTAACTGTAATAAACAGTCTGTAGTGCAAATAACAAAGTGAAGGCAGATGTGAGGTAGGAGAGTTAGCAGTTTATGAGGGAAGTGGATCAACGGGGGTTTGAGTTCAATAAAGAGACAGCTCTGGGGAAAAAACTGTTCTTTAGTCTGCTGGTCCTGGTCCGGAGGATCCTGAAACGCCTGCTGGAGGGCAGGAGAGAAAACAGTCTGTAGGCTGGGTGAGAGGAGTCCTTGAGGATGCTGCGAGCTCGGTGCAGACAGCATTTCCTCTGGATGTGCTCGATGGCAGGTAGTGGAGTCCCTGTGATGCGCTGGGCAGTTTTCACCACCCGCTGCAGTGCCTTGCGCTCCGCAACAGAGCAGCTCCCATACCATACTGCGACACAGTTGGTCAGGATGCTTTCTATTGCGCAGCGGTAGAAGTTCACCAGGATAGCCGAGGAGAGCTGATTCTTCCTCAGTGTCCTCAGGAAGAAGAGGCGCTGGTGAGCCTTCTTGACCAGGCTGGAGGTGTTGGTCGTCCACGACATGTCCGCCGAGATGTGGATCACCAGGAACTTGAAACTGGAGACACGCTCAACGGCCATTCCATTGATGTGGATGGTGTCATGTGTGCCTCTTGACTCTTTCCTGAAGTCCACGATGAGCTCCTTCGTTTTGGTGGTGTTGAGGAGCAGGTTATTATCAGCGCACCATGTGGCCAGGTGCTGGATCTCCTCCCTGTAAGCAGTCTCATCGTTGTTGCTGATGAGACCAATCACCGTAGTGTCGTCCGCAAACTTGACGATGGAATTAGATCCATACACAGGCTTGCAGTCGGAGGTGAAGAGGGAGTAGAGAAATGGACTTAGCACACAGCCCTGTGGTACACCAGTGTTGAGTGTGATGGACGTGGAGCAGGTGGATCCTGATCGAACATTCTGTGGTCTGTCAGTTAGGAAGTCCAAAATCCAGTTACACATTGAAGTGTTTGAAGTTTGGCTATTAGAAGTTTGGCTATTAACTTGGATGGGATGACAGTGTTGAATGCTGAGCTGAAGTCAACAAACAGCATGCGTGCATAAGTGTTCTTATGGTCCAGATGGGTGAGCACAGAGTGCAGTGCCATGGAAACTGCATCCTCTGTGCTCCTATTGCTGCGATAGGCAAACTGGTGTGAGTCCAATGTGGATGGTAGAGAGTCCTTTAGGTGTTCCAGGACCAGCCGCTCAAAGCACTTCATAATGATGGGTGTGAGTGCTACAGGGCGGTAGTCATTAGGGCACCTCGGACTAGAGCTTTTCGGCACTGGCACAATGGAAGTGCGTTTAAAGCATGTCGGTACAGCTGCTTGGGCAAGAGACAGGTTGAAAATGTCTGTAGAAACCCCAGCGAGCTGCTCCGCACATGCCCTGAGCACACGTCCAGGGATGTTGTCTGGTCCAGCAGCCTTGTGTGCACTGATCCGGCTCAGTGCCTTGCAGACTTCTGTGGAGGAGAGTGTGATTGGTGGGTGGTCATCTGAGGGTTTGAGCTTGGTGGCAGTTTCTCTGTTGTCTCTTTCAAAACGAGCATAAAAGTAATTTAGCTCGTTCAGGAAGTTGACATCAGTGGCTGCAGGGGTTGAGTGGGTGGGTTTATAATCACTGATGGCCTGGATGCCCTGCCACATGCGTCGAGGGTCAGAGTTGGAAAAGTGTCCCTCTATCTTTAGCTTGTAGCAGTGCTTGGCCTTTTTGATGCCCCTCTTCAGGTTTGCTCTGGATGTGCTGTAGGCTTGTGCATCACCTGATCTGAAGGCAGTATTGCGTGACTTCAGCAGGAGTTGCACTTCCCTGTTCATCCAAGGCTTCTGATTTGGGTATGTGGTGATCTGTTTCTGGGTTGTAACACTGTCAATGGTGGTATTGATATGATCCAATACAGAGGAGGTGAATGAGTCAATGTCCGTGTGAGCGCCACTAGTGACTTGAGAAGCAAACATACTCCAGTCTGTGTTTAGAAACCTTTCCTGGAGTGTGGAATCTGCCCCCGCAGGCCACACCTTGATGATCTTCACTGATGGCTTCACACGGTTGATGAGGGGTGCATATTTGGGGCTGAGGAACAAAGAGAGGTGGTCTGACTGACCCAGGTGGGGGAGGGGTGTTGCAACGTAAGCTCCAGCCATGTTTGTGTAGACATGGTCTAAGGTTTTGTTTCCTCTGGTGTGGCAGGAAACATACTGGTGAAACTTGGGTAGCACTGACTTTAGGTTTGAATTATTAAAGTCACCTGCGACAATAAACGCAGCTTCCGGGTGATCAGTCTGTTGTTTACTGATGGCTGCGTGAAGTTCTTTCATAGCAAGCTTAGCATCAGCATTCGGGGGAATATAGGCCGCAGTGAAAATGGTGGAAGTGAACTCCCGCGTAGATAAAACGGTCTACATTTAACCATGAGAAACTCCAGGTTAGCTGAACAATGACTCCCAACAATAGCAGAATTTGTGCACCAAGCTTTGTTAATGTAAATGCACAATCCACCCCCTCTACTCTTCCCGGAGCCATCTAATGTTCTATCTGCCCGGAGTGTGTGGCATCCCGCTAGCTCAATAGCGGTGTCCGGTATTCCGCTGTTTAACCAGGTTTCCGTGAAGATTAGGACGTTACAGTTCAAAAGTTTCTTACTGTGTGTGATGCTGAGTCGAATCTCCTCCATTTTGTTCACTAGCGATCGTACATTAGCAAGGAAAATGCTGGGTAAAGAGAGCCGATGAGGAGAAAGCGTTAGCTTAGCACGCAATCCTCCGCGCTTCCCTCGCCTTTGTTTACAATCACGCCGCCTCCTGCGTGCACTTCCGCCCGGCCGGGATGAGTGCAGAGCCTCGGGCATCCTAGCAATCTCAGGAAGGAGTTGAAGATTGTCCATAAAACTGTCGGAAATTCACAAACCAATATCCAAAAGCTCACAACGGGTGTACGATGTAAAGGCACAACTGTTCTGTACGAACAGACCCGAGATGAGCAAGAAAAATACCGCAAAATCTGGAGAGAACCTGAGCCTCGCGATCTACTCGCGCCGCCATCTTGGTCATCCATTTACCGGCAGAGTTTTGCTCGGACCTTAACCAACCACACCTGAACAAGCTGATCAAGGTCTTCCGGATTACTAGAAAGCTATGGGTAGGTGAGTTTGATCAGGGTTGGAATTAAACTGCAAGAAAATGGATCTCAAGACCAGGGTTGCCCAGCCCTGCCCTAAAGGTAAAATTTTTGCATATTGTTTCAGACAGTGTATGCATCTCTCTAGATAATGATAGAGCTAAATGTCAAATACATTTGTATTCAGTCCAGAATGTCAATCACACAACGTTGACAACCAATTTCACAACCAAGTTGTGTGGCCCTTTTAATCTAACTGGTAATTACAGAATTGCAAGAGAGAAGCAACGTGAAAAGTAAATGCATACTGTGAGAGATCTGATATGTGCCTGGGACACTCAAATTACTGATGGATGTCTCGCTTGAACAGAAGCAGGCACACTGCTGAAACACACAGCTTCTCACTTTCTTCGGCTTTCAGAGGAAGTATGTCAGAATGTTTATGTTAGTTCACTCATTGCAGAAGAGAAAACAGAGAAAAAAACAAAGATAATTAAATGTGATATGAGCACTCAAAGGAGTTTATGTGGAACCCAAGGGAAGCTGGTTGGCTACTGTGAGACTGTCTCTTTCTGTCCAACACCCAGACTGGGCCTCTCTAGAGACCGTAAGCTGAGAGGGTGAGAAGTCCAGTCAAACAAGAAATGCAATGAAATGCGACTTTCAGTATATATCACCTTGCTGCAAACATTACCTCAAAGAAAGAGAGAACTCCGAGAGAAACAGAAATGGCTCGTGTGTCTTTCCCAGCAGACTCTGCTTCGAGAGGCTGTCATGGAACAGGAATAGTACCAGTTCTGGATCTGGGATCTCTGTTAGTTTTGGATCTCCATTGTCTAGTCATGCTTCCAATCTCAGCAATCGTAAAAAAAAAATTAAAAAAAACAATCGTGATGCTTTTACAGTTTAAATTTACCTCACAAGATAGCATACTCAAAGAAATAAATTAAACTTAAAGGCATCAAAAATGAAAATGAGCACGGTGCAATGTATTATTGTAATAATAATATACACAAGTATATAATATGCAAAATTAAAAGTAAAAAAAACAGAAGTAGTGACAGATCTTTTCTTCTATATTTTGGTGAACATCCAAGTGAAAAAAAAAACAAGTAAGCCATGGATTTGGTTCCATCCATCGTTGTTGAGTAGATGGAGGCAGATCTGAATGCTTGCTGAGCTTAAGTTTGACTGTTAGAAAGGGGTGGAGTTTAAGCACAATAAATGATCCGCATAAACGAGTTTGATCAAATTTAATTTAAAAATGAAACTGTTCACAATAGATAGGGGGAATTTTCATTTCCGAGTTTCAAAAATGTACTAATCATTTCGGAACCCTTTTTTATAACCCTTTTCATTTAATAAAAAAATAAATAAAACTTTTTAAATAAAAAGTTGAGGAAATCGTGTTTTTGTCAAAGACTTTGTCAGATTCAGAACGATGACCAAAACACAGATGAAATAGAGTCCATCAACACCTCCAAAGCTTCACAGACCATACTAGGGCTGCAACGACGCGTCGACGTCGTCGATGACGTCGACTACGAAAATACGTCGACGTGCGTGAAATGCGTCGACGCGTCGGCGGCACATTATTTACGTTCTAGAATGGAACAGAAGATCTAGAATAATGGCAGCTTCTGCTCCCGGGCATAGTGAAAATGATCATTTATCATATAAAACCAGTCCGCGACATTCAAAAGTGTGGGAGTACTTTAAACAGAAGCCGAATAAAACTGTTCTTTGTTCGCTCTGTAACGCCGGTTTCACACTGCACGCGGTGGCAGAGCAGAAGCTGTGCGCGTGGAGAGCGGGAGCTTTCACACTGCGGTCAGTGTTGCCAAGTCCGCTTTTTTCCGCGGAATTGGGCTACTTCTACACTGTTGCCGCGGGCTGTGTCTCATGTCCGCGGGTTGAAGCAAAAAAACACACATATTTAACCCCCCGAACGCGATGTTTACCAGAGAACCTCCCCGAAACGCGATTGGACTTGTTTTGGGCTAGTTTTGAGTAACGAATGGGTGGGTTTTGTTGTGTAAACCTGGCAACCCTGCTGCCAGTGTTCTCTCGCGCAGCTGAACGCGCCACGCGTGTATTGCAACAGACGGTCACATTTTCCTGGGTTCTTCTCCGACCCCAGTACGTCTCGTGCTTTTATTTATTATGGGCTGCATATATCTCCTGTATATGCGACCTGGTTCCGCTCTGTCCCAAACACATATGCATAATAACTTGCTGTATATAGGTAGTTTACATGATTAAAGTAACATTACAGTTAAGATATGCCTCTAGCTTTAATCATTTAAATGTGTCTTTGAAGTTTGGGCAAAAACTTCTGGCAGCTTTAGTCGTTGTTTATGCACATGTATCTTCAAAATAGACGACTAGTTATACATTAACACTATGCTGAAAGCTCCTGTATGTGAACCTTTTACAGATAAATACAAGTGCATTTTCGTTTACTATTGACAAAAATCAATAAGTAAATCATACTCAACTACTATAGTAAACAACTTTTCCTAATTAGGCCTACTCTGTATACATTTTATGATGAATAGTATCATTATATATTATGTTTAAAAAGCTTCTTGTGTTCATATATTTCATTATAAAATGGCATACTATGTACACTACCCTTCCTGAAATACAATTAATATTGTCATCATTCATTGATTTCATGTTAAAATAATATACAAATTCACTACCCTCTTTGAAATACAATAATCAGTAAAAAAGAATAATAAGATTAATCTGGAAAAACAATCGTTAGATTAGTCGACTAATCGAAAAAAATAATCGTTAGATTAGTCGACAGAAAAAATAATCGTTAGTTGCAGCTCTAGACCATACCTTTGCTTCTTTTCCTGTGTTTTGATCCAGAGATTCTGAAGATGCATAATAGCGCCCACTACAGTTTAACAGTGAAAGCATGGACTGCTGGAAAACATTAATATAAAATGGAACCTTTCCATTATACAAAAGGTTCTATAGAGGTAAAAGGTTCTATATTTTATTAAAAAGTTCTTCAAAAACAAAAACAAAAAAAAAATTTCCTTTCAAGAAATGTTCACTTTTTGTTTTGTTTTTTTGTTTCTTTAGGGAACCCAAAATGATTCTTTGGTGTAGTTCATGCAAACAGACAACGCATGTTGTTTAATCCAAATCTGAATCTGCACAACAAAAAAATACCAAATTTCCTTTTATACTAACAGATCTTGACCAAATTTTAGTTTTACTGAATTTCCAAGCTTCCGTTTAAAAAATAGCAAGATCGCCAAAACACAACACCAGTATATAAACAGAGAGAAACTACATTCACCAAATCTATTAAATCCCCTTTGCTTCTGAGCCTCCATAAAAGGCATATTTTTCCTCCACGGACAGGGTACCAATAATCCTCTGCTTATGATGTTGCATAAGTGTGTTAAAATCTCCCCCCCCACACCTCAAAACCTGACAAGGCTCCACAATCCAGGAGTTCAGACTTCCAGAAAAGGAGACGGAGTTTGTGCGCCATTACAGTAGGAATGTGCGGATTGAAGCTGAAACTCAAGACCTGAATGACTATCCACCAAAGCAGAGAGACAGTTTTAATTAGAGCAGATACTTATCTGTGATTGTATAAGCAACACTGAAGATAGTGTTTGCACTAGACGAGGAAAGAGAGTAGTGCTCAGTTATGAGAGGGAGAACCACAGATCATCCGTTTGTGCTTGCAGATGATGTGTAGAGATATTAGACGCACATAAAGTACACACTGTCTGAGGGAACTTCTCTGATAAGAACAGTCAGTCAGAGGGGAGTAGATCCACCCACGTATATTATCTTCACGGCCTAAGGTCAAATGCAGAAGTCTGAACTGACAGTCAAAGGGGTCATAGCAAATCGACCAAGGCCTGGTACTTTGATTGCTAGATTTTTGTTTGCCCTGCCAACAGTTTGAATGGAAAATGATAGAATATGATGCAAAACATTATGTTAGCTAGCAACAATGTTAATGTAGTGACATTTAAATAAATACAATCTGCAACAACAATATTTAGTCTCTCAAAACGTATTGTAAGATTCACCCCATTCTTACTGTTGAGTTCTGTATGAGTTTAAAATACTGCATGGAGAGGGACAAAATTAAGTCACATGATCTGATGAGTGTTTGTTGAAGTGTGTTACAGATGTGCGAGCCGCTGGTTTAGGTGTTGCTTGTGTTTGCACACAAAAGAGGAAACCTGTAAAGTTAGGACAGTAAATATACTGCACGGCGGTCTCATTTAAAAATATAAAGGACAATCCTGTAGATCGCTTCCAAAACATAGACACTGCCTGGTTAACATATGTCTACAATAAAAGCATTTGGTTATTGTGATATTTGCATTTATGTTGACATTAGAAAAACCGCTCTAGTCAAACAGTTCTTCATAACTCTGACTTTTCTCGAAATAGCATCATCATTGCTGATTTCAGTAACATCATGAATATTGTGAGTAGGCTACCCTCGAGTTCCTGTTTAAGAACTGTGACTTCCTGTTTGTTTGGAACCACTTCCTGCAAACTCTCCTGCAGATTCTCTAGAATGCCACCAACGCAAATATGACTTTAGCAGTTATACAGGGAAATATGTCACCTATTGTACAATATGTGCTATATATACACACTACACTGTGCAGATTTTGTAAGGTCTGATTGTGCCACAGTTTCACTCCTTTTTGTTTTCCGTTACTGCTTTACAAAAGGCTTCGATCCAGGAATTTCTTGTCAAATTTTCTCCAAGAGAATCTGGGCTTTTTTTTCCAAATGTTGAAGAAATTCTGCCACTCATTCGATGACTTCAACAGCGCTCTGTTTTTCTCAACAAATACACTTTTGTGAGATTGAGAAGGTCCCGATGGTGCATTACAAGTAGCTGAAACATTATATTTCAATGAGAATGTGGCAGACTGCATGAGGGTGTGTTCACATTTGTAGTTCGGTTCGCCCGGACCAAAAAAATTATAAAAAAATTGTCCTGGTCCGCTTAGCGTTAACATCTGCATTTTAACACCAAACCTAAAGATACCGAACCTTAAGGCATAGGGATATGTTCACAATCTGATCGGTTGGCTATTTTGACGTTATATTTCACAATGGAACTTACCGAACATCCAAAACAATGCTGTGTGCTGGGCTAAATGCGTTCATTGTATGTGAGACTATGACGAGAAAAAACAGGTATGCTTGAGCGTTCTGTCCTTTTAGGGTCACATCTTATTCATGTCCCGTTTTTGGTTTGTTTACACGTCTTTGGTCCGTGTTGCGTTTATATATCATTCGAACCACACCAGTGTACGAGACCCATCTTTTCAGCAGTGCATTCAAGGGTTCGGAGGGCAGCTTTCACGTTTATTCAAAGGAACTGCACTAACAGAGCAATCGCATCAGGGTTCATTTTAACCGAAGCAAACATGCAAAGCGTGAACCTGCGGTATACTGTCTATCTATCTTATATGGATGGATATGGATGTAGTAAGCAGCAATCAATCATAATGGTAGATTGAATTTAATGATAAAACTCCACTATAACACTTACAATAATTCAGCATTATGACAGCACACACCTCGCTCACTGTCCAAAGAGATGACATCAGAGCATGATGGATTTAACCTTTGACCTCATCTTAGGCGCCAGTGGAATAATTAAGCATTCAGTCTATCCACAATCAATTAGTCAACAAAGTTCTAGCGGAAGTGCAGCACATAGCAACACAGCTACAGAATGTGTAACTCTAGCGGTTTGTGAAGCCGGATAAGCGGCCCTTGAGTACACACCTGTTTTTGGGGGGCCTGCAGAGCTGGATTACCACTAACCTCAAAGCATACGCTGACTCATCTAGCACTTCAGCCCACTTTACCCACAATTGAAAGTAAAATCTCAATAAAAGTTGCTTGATATAGCATTTCTCACTGACCACTGCTTTAGATGTTGTTGAATATGTATGCATGTATATATGTATGTATGCATGCATGTATGTATGTGAGATGGTGGTCCGGTGGGTTAAACTATGGAACTGATATACAGACGGTTGCTGGTTCGATCCCAGTGGTCACCACCAGTGTGTCCTTGAGCAAGGCACTTTACTCCATGTTGCTCCAGGGGGATTGTCCCTGTAATAAGGCCACTGTAAGTCGCTTTGGATAAAAGCGTCTGCCAAATGCATAAATGTAAATGTATGTGTATACACTAATACTACCATTTAAAACTTTGTCTGTAACACTGAAACATGTCTCTTATGTTCACCAACACTGCAATTGTTTGATAAAAATACAGTAAAAACAGTAATATTGTCAAATATTATTACAGTTTAAAATAATTGTTTTCTATTTGAATATATTTCCAAATGTAATTTATTTCCGTGATGGCAAAGCTGAATTTTCAACATCATTACTATTCAGTCTTCAGTGTCACATGATCCTTCAGAAATCATTCTAATATGATGATTTGGTGCTGAAGAAACATTTATTATTATTATTAATGTTAAACGGTAACTAAACCCTAAAACAACTTTTTTTAGTTAATGATCTGCAAGACTGGGCCTTTTTTTATTAGTGCTGTTCAATGATTTGAGTAAATGTTTTGACATTTGGGTATAAAGTGTTTTAATTCTACAATATATGGTGTAAAAACGTCTGAGTGCTGTCCTCTTAAGGTTGAATGGTGGCTACTGCAGTTGAATTTTCCTATTGGACGTTGTTTGCCATCGTGATGTATGTTGGCTCTTCCTTTAGAGCTCACCACGCCCTAATCAATCCGTCACTGCGGGTCTCAGGTGCAGCTTCGAAGCATGCATCACCACCATACAGTGTTTTTAAAGATTTCTATTTTAAATAAATACTGCTCTTTTGAACGTTCCTTTAAATCATAGAATCTTGAAAAGAAAGAAAAAAAAAATCACAGTTTCCACAAAAATGTTAAAGGAACACTCAACTTTTTTGAAAATAGGCTCATTTTCCAAATCCCCTAGAGTTAAACAGTTGAGTTTTACCGTTTTTGAAGCCATTCAGCCGATCTATGGTCTGGCTGTAGCACTTTTAGCATAGCTTAGCATAGATCATTGAATCTGATTAGACCGTTAGCATCTCGCTCCAAAAAATGACCAGAGTTTCTATATTTTTCCTATTTAAAACTTGACTCTTCGTGTCAACTTGACTCATCGTGTACCAAAACCAACGGAAAAAGAAAAGTTGTGATTTTCTAGGCCAATATGGCTAGGAACTATACTCTCATTCCTGCGTAGTAATAAAGTAACTTTGCTGCCGTACTATGGGTGCAGCAGGCACAATGATATTACACAGCACCTGAAAATAGCCCCCAGCACGCTGCCTGTGCAAGCAGGTTGTCCCGTTGTTTATGTTGACGGAAGTCAATTTTCAGGTGCTGTATAATATCGTTGTGCCTGCTGCACCCATGGTACAGCATACAAAAAATATATATATGTTTTCTTTTAAAAATGAATTGCCTTAGTACACAATGTAACTACAGAAGAGTCAAGTTTTAAATAGGAAAAATATCGAAACTCTGGTCATCTGTTTTTAGCGAGATGCTAACGGTCTAATCAGATTCAATTATCTATGCTAAGCTACGCTAAAAGTGCTACCGCCAGACCCGGAGATCGGCTGAATGGATTCGAAAACGGTAAAACTCAACTCTTTAACTCTTGGGGAGTTGAAAAATGAGCCTATTTTTGTGTTCCTTTAACATTTTTGTGGAAAGTCTTTTTTTTTTTCAAGATTATATGATTAAAGGAACGTTCAAAAGAGCAGTATTTATTTAAAATAGAAATCTTTAAAAACACTGTATGGTGGTGATGCATGCTTCGAAGCTGTAAGATAAGAAAATATTGTGCATTATCAGCTTATATTATACAAATGCCACTCCTGTAATAAAAGAATAAAAAACAGAAGACTACTGGGTCTGATAAAAGAGAAAGTGATGTCTCTGTCATATACAGCTTACTGTAGAAGTGCTGAGAGGCATTCATTGAAGTAAGAGATAAAGAAAATGAGAGCGTGCCAATGTGACATTCATTTTTCTCGACTGCTTTCAATGGTTTATGAGCTGGTTGTTTGTCTAGTGACAGAACTGACAGCTCTTTCTTTTTTTTTCCTTCATAAAACACTCTTTGTAAGCACTCTGTATTCTTGGGCTTCTTTGCAGAGCTATGCAAAACCTGCAACAGTCTCAGTCTCTCTCTCTCTCTCTCTCTCACACACACACACACACACACACACACACACACACACACACACACACACACACACACACACACACACACTTTCTCTGACCCGGCCTGAAGAAAAGGGAAAGTCCCTGAAATGAGAGGCTGCTGTTGCTATTCCTTTCATCCGAAATATCCCTTCATCTCCTCACCCATGAACACCACCACTTCAAGCTTCCATAATACATGTATTTTATATATAAATGAATATAAATATAATAAAATAGGGCTATCAAAATTAATGCAGCATCCATTTTTTCAGTCATAATTTGGCTAGCATTGCATTATATGATGAACTTCTTATTCACGCAAATACTTTTAAACCATTCAAGCGCCACAAGACAAACAAGGACACACTGTCTGTGAATGTCCTGTCTGAATGTCCTGAGTGTGTCACACAGTGTGTTTTGTTGAGTATTCTCATAAGAGCAATCTTAAATTAACTTAAAGAGTTGAGATCCACATCATGTTTGGCAGCGGCAGGTCTTAAAGTGACAGCATCCTAATAAAACAGTTGCTGTGATCATTAATGTAAATAAAAGAACAAAGGTAGCAGAGAAAATTGTAGCTTTAATAAGGATTAATCTATATTTATTATTTATGCAGTGAAGACTAAAGTGTTTGATAACTTCAAACTTCAATTCAATTTCTGTATATTGATATTGAAATAAGGCCACATGTAAATATGACATTATAATGGGTTTATGTGAAGATTGTATTAAAAAGCTTAATGTTGAAATTGATAGCTTTCAGTTATACTGTAATGTTGAATGTCTAATTCATGTTTTAAAAAAAAATATTTCATAGAGAGAGTAGCAGTGTTAATATCAGTGATACTGGTCTTCATTCGTAAAAAGATGCCATTAAAAACTTGCGATTAGGTTTTTTTAATTGATTGAGAGCACTAAAATAAAAGTCTGCAGTTTTGGACATAAAAGCATAAGCATGCACTGTAATTTTTTTTTTTTTTTTTGTAAATAAAAACGATTATTGAGTAAGCCTGCATTTTACAAGAAAATACTAAATCAGTCTTATGTCAAAATTTCATTTAACTGAAGTGTGCTACTTGCCATTTCTTTGTAACTATGATTGTAACTAGCAATTTCTGAGTGAAAATTGTTTCTACACCATTTCTTTTTTCAGTGTGATTGTTCAGTGTCCCTCTCATGCACCTTGTGAGTTTAACACCATGGCAGTCTGTTATGATAGACGTGAGCAGTGGCCAGTTTTCCGTCCAGTCTTTCAATGAATACACACAGCTACTCTCTCTTGGCATTGTGCTGATGCCTGACGCTTACATCATTATTAAAGGAACTGATGTAAATAAACCTGATACAGATGTTTGAACACACAGTTCTGATTTCATCACTCACAAATGACAGTGTAGACGGTGACATTTGAGCCATTCTGATGCAGCTATAAATACTGAAAAGAATGAACAGAGACTAATGCAACATGACCTCTGGGAGCTGAAAGCAGGAGAAATTATACCAAGCCAGCTTACTGACATGACTACATTCTAGAAAATAGCTCAAGGAACCCCACATGCATTTGAGAACTGCATGCATTCTGTGTGCATGTGAGTGTTTAAATGAATGTGTGTGAGTGCACAGATTTCAAGGGCATGTAATCTAGAGACCACAGGTGGACTAATGTGTGTCTTTATTATCCTCTGTAGTGGGTCTTAGCTCCTTCATGTCATTCCCTTTTTAGCATCATGCCAACGGAAGTCACAGCTGAGTGTTTGGCATGTCAGGCTCCCCAATTTGATACCTTTGTTATATTGTTCTTAATATATCACAATCCCAAATCATCAGGATTATGCGCTATTTGGGAATGAACTGAGAATTCTACTGAAACTGCAAATCCATTCACAAGTTTGAATTGAGTTAGTGAACAAAAGTAAAATGTATTACTTATATAATACATTTTACTTTTATTTAAAAAAAATACTTTGAAAAAGCGCCACAAGACAAACGATGATGCGCTGTCTGTGAATGTCCTGTCTGTGCGACACACACACACACACACACACACACACACACACACAAGTATTGAGTTCTTTCACGCTTGAACAAACAATAACACACAGAATTATGCCAAAATGCCAGTTTTGTTGAGTATTCTCATAAGAGTTGTGAGATGTGCATCAGATCCGCATCGTGTTTGGCAGCGGCAGGTCTTGAAGTGACAGCATCCTTATAGAACAGTTGCTGTGATCATTAATGTTAATCCAAAAACTAAGGTAACAGAGAAAATTGTCTATATTTAATATATCATGTATGCAGTGAAGACTGTAAAGTATTTGATAACTTTATTCAATTTCTGTATATTGATATTGAAATAAGGCCATGCATCATGCCAACGGATGTCACAGCTGAGTGTTAGGCATGTCAGGCTCTCCGATGTGTTATATATTTTGTTCTAAATATATCACAATCCCAAATCATCAGGATTGCAAGCCATTTGGGAATGAACTGAGAATTCTACTGAAACTGCAAATCCATTCATGAGTTTGAATTGAGTTAGCGAACAGGACGCAAAATTATACATATTATATATACATATTAAATATATATATATATATATATATATATATATATATATATATATATATATATATATATATATATATATATATATATATATATATATATATATATATATATATATATATATATATATATATTTATTAGTGGTGGGCATAGATACATTTTTTAATCTAGATTAATCTAGATTAATTCCAATATATTATTATTATAAATATTAGTGGTGGGCATAGATTAATTTTATAATCTAGATTAATTCCAAAATTAATCTAGATTAATCTAGATTAAAATGGCTCATTTGAATTCTGCCGAAGGCATTCAGAATATGTGTGCTCGTATCGTTTGTCTTTTTGTAGTTTGAATAATAAATAACTTCTGTCCTTTTAAGACCTGGTACAGCGTATCAGTCTTTTATAAATATGATAAAACTAAAAGACTCTTCGGAGATATGAAGGATGCAATACTACTCTATAGGTACTCAAGATTAACATGAGACTGGCAGAAACTGTTATGTACCCTTTAATAAAAATATTTTGTAACATTATAAACATCTTTACTGTCACTTTTGATCAATTTAATGCATCCTTGCTGAATAAAAATATATTTCATTAAAAAAAGATCAACTGTTAATTCCTTTGTGGAATCTCATTAAGTGACAGGTTGTCAAATCATAAATTCTGAATTTGTCCAAAATTTGTCCTGTTTGTGCAGTATGTCTGCATTATACTGTAGAAACTCTGACTCAGACGTGTTAGAATCAATGAGAAGTGCAAAACAAAATTCGTAAAGACATGGCCAGGTGGTAAGTCAAATAAACAGAAATATACTTTAGACAGGAGGTATGTTTATTTCTGTTTACTTGGCTCACTGCCTATCCATGTCTTTATTCAAGGATATATCTTGTGTCTCTTACAAAATGTGTAATTTCACTAGTGTCTTTACACCAGTATCCTGAAATGCAGGCATCACATCGTGAAAGCAGCTAGTCAGACCAGATTAGGAATGACAAGAAAACCTCAACAGAGCCACATGCAGCGTATCACAAAGAACTCCTTCAGTTTCTCTAGAAAAGAATGGCACAAAACAAGCCACACTGTCCAGCTCAATAAAATGACCTACATTTGCATTGGGGACAATTTTCTGAATGAACTGAAATACCAGTTGGACGATGCAAGCCTTCAGAGAATAGTTTCAGTTAAATTAAAACATTACTCTTGCCATTTTATTCGTAAAAGAGGCCATTCTGTAGACTAGGTAAACACTGCCCAATCTGTCGGCGATTTGATTTCGCCCTGCAGCTCAGGCTGGAAACCTGTACATATTTTTTATCCTGCTTCTGTTACAAATTTGCAGGGACCAATCACAAACCGGCTTATCCACTTGGCGCGCTATTGGAGGGTTTAACACAATGACGGATAGAGAAACGATGGATTGTTGGTCTGATTGGTTAAAGGACTATCCAATTTCATACAGAGTCATTTGACTGATGTCCGTTGATCACGCCTCTTGTGCAGTTGAAAATACAGAGCAGACTCCCCAGACCAATGTTCAATCTAAAAAGATTGAGCTTGGTCAGGTGATAGCCAGACGAATATGCGAATAATGTGCAATTACAGTATGTGGATCTGGATCCTAACAGACAGTCATCTGGAGATTGAGACTTTTACTAGTCATGTTGGCAAAGGAATATATGATGTATTTAAACAACTTATTTGCTCGTTATCTTGCAGCGTAAATGACACTTCTAGTGCAGCTCGTTTAGTAGAGGGATGTTACAATGTACAATCTAAGCGATCAGACTTACGATTTTTGCCTTATAGACAATAAAACCGAGACTTACCAGAGTTATACTTATGGGCAAGAACAGGGTTCCTCAAACTCTGTCCTGGAGGGCCACTGTCCTGCAGAGTTTAGCTCCAACCCTGATAAAACACACCTGAGCAAGTAATCAAGGTATCCAGGATCACTAGAAAATCACAGGAAGGTGTGTTTAATTTAGGTTGGAGCTAATCTCTGCAGGACAGTGGCCCTCCAGGACCGAGTTTGAGGAACCCTGGGCAAGAATATTACAGAGTACCCGCATAAAAAAACCTTATTTTCTATTGAATCAGCGCTATTTAGCCTGGAGCTCTATAACATAATAGAAGTGTGTTTGTGACTGTGTACTAATGTAAACCGTCAAAAATTCAATTAATTACCCTTAATATTGTCTAGGTCATACTGTGATGACAGCAGGAAGCAGACATGCAGGATATTCCCAAACTGTGACTGAGTGACTAAAGGAATTGATGGCATCTAGTGTTCCATCTGAGCAGACATGTGAATATGTTCCACTATCTAATCGGAAAGCATGATCAGACCCTTAAAAATACTGTCAGGGCAGACTAGATTACGACATCTAGCTCTAGCACCCAAGTTTAGACTGCGATCAGTTGTCTTTTGATAATATTAAGATTGAGAATGTGAATGTGAATGTGAATACATAATAGCAGCCTCATGTTGTTTCAAACCTGTATGGCTATCTTTAATCTGTGGGACAAAAAAGATATTTAGAAAAAAAAAAAAAATCGTTTATAAAATATTATACACTTCAAAAGATATACTTAAGTGTGAACTAAATGTAATGTTTGTGGACACTTAATTGTAAGGGTATGCACGAAGCTAGGTACTATGTTTGGAAAGGAAATTACACATTTTACAGAGCAACTAAAGGGCAGGGACGGATTAATAATAGGAGGAATGGTACATAGCCTAAATTACTGAGGCCGAGATAGTTTAACATGCTGCAACTGAAAAAAACACCATATTAAGCATATTAAGAAAAAAATCCTCAGTTTGACTACACATTATCTGCTAATACAATGCAACCAAATACAGAAACGCGCTGCAGGTTAAAACAAAACAAAAAAAACCTTCACCTTCCAGGACATCGAAAACACCACTGACGAGTACACATTGAACAATAAGCATGTCCCAGCCAGATTAGTCACTTATTGGCATCCCCTTGAAACATTTGCATTATGGTCTGTGCTTTTTGCAGTGTGTTTCTGTATCTGGTAGCATTGTAATTATTTGCAGCACGTTTCTTTATTTGGTTGCATTGTGATGAAGATGTTCTTTTTTCTATTTGCATGCGTTTTCTTCAATTGCAGCACGTTGAGCTCTCTTAGCCACCATACTAAATGCACAGTAAAAGTTATGAATGACGAAGAAGAAGAAACTGAAAGGGAGTATGAAGAAACTGAGTTAAGCTGGGTACACACTGTGCGATTTTGGCCGTCTGAGACAAATTTAGCAAAACCTAAAAGATTCCTCTGATCCTATAGGCTAATATCTGAAGTCTTCGATCATTAGTTTGACATGTTCACTAGCAGCCGATTAATGACTGCTGCATTCAAATTTGACCTCAGATGAACTTCTGGGAGTGTCAGTAGATTTGGTGCACAGTCCTGCAGTGTGACTTCTCCTAGGACGACCGTCAAATTAACTTTGTTTTTCAAGACAAACTATGACCAAAATGGGCACCATTTCAATCCTGTGTGTAATGCAGCTCGCTGTCACCGAACGAGTCACTGATTGATTATAACTCCGGAGTTTTCTTGCCTATCGTACAGTCTGACATTAATGACAACTTAGATCTTACAGTGTGACATGGCTTACAGTGGGGATCATGTTATAAATCGCACAGTGTGCACTCGGATTTAGCAAAGATTAAGTTTGTGATATACTAACAGCGAAAGATAAAAAGAAGTTTGAAATACCTTCTGTTAACAAACATCCTGACACTGTCCACACTGATTAGAGTGCTGTTAAGACGAACATGTGCGGCACGCTTTCCTCTCAACAGCAAAATAAACATACAACAAAAATAACAGTGAAAACGGTTCAAAAATCCATCTAATCATAGTGATGTGTATATTTGCAAAAGCTCTAAAATAACTCCACTGAAGTCATGTCATGTTTATTTATAGCCTGTAGACCAATTTGGAGTCGACGTCACGGTTACGTCATTTGCAGCTGTGCACGCATTGTGGTGGCAGAAAACAATTGGAGGAAAATAGGCAAAATCCATGGAATAAGAAGAAGAAAGATGCTCTACATGCTAAACGCAGACATTTATGGTTGCAAGCCACAGACTGGACTGATTAAACCTGCGATGATTAGTCTACTATTAAAGCATGGATTTGATGTAAAGAATAGAGCTACATTATATTCACATTAGAGCTGCAACTAACGATTATTTTTTCTGTCGACTAATCTAACGATTATTTTTTCTGTCGACTAATCTAACGATTATTTTTCCGGTTAGTCGACTAATCTATCGATTATTTTTCCAGATTAATCTTCTTATTCTTTTTTACTGATTATTGTATTTCAAAGAGGGTAGTGAATTTGTATATTATTTTAACATGAAATCAATGAATGATGACAATATTAATTGTATTTCAGGAAGGGTAGTGTACATAGTATGCCATTTTATAATGAAATATATGAACACAAGAAGCTTTTTAAACATAATATATAATGATACTATTCATCATAAAATGTATACAGAGTAGGCCTAATTAGGAAAAGTTGTTTACTATAGTAGTTGAGTATGATTTACTTATTGATTTGTGTCAGTAGTAAACGAAAATGCACTTGTATTTATCTGCAAAAGGTTCACATACAGGAGCTTTCAGCATAGTGTTAATGTATAACTAGTCGTCTATTTTGAAGATACATGTGCATAAACAACGACTAAATCTGCCAGAAGTTTTTGCCCAAACTTCAAAGACACATTTAAATGATTAAAGCTAGAGGCATATCTTAACTGTAATGTTACTTTAATCATGTAAACTACCTATATACAGCAAGTTATTATGCATATGTGTTTGGGACAGAGCGGAACCAGGTCGCATATACAGGAGATATATGCAGCCCATAATAAATAAAAGCACGAGACGTACTGGGGTCGGAGAAGAACCCAGGAAAATGTGACCGTCTGTTGCAATACACGCGTGGCGCGTTCAGCTGCGCGAGAGAACACTGGCAGCAGGGTTGCCAGGTTTACACAACAAAACCCACCCTTTCGTTACTCAAAACTAGCCCAAAACAAGCCCAATCGCGTTTCGGGGAGGTTCTCTGGTAAACATCGCGTTCGGGGGGTTAAATATGTGTGTTTTTTTGCTTCAACCCGCGGACATGAGACAGCCCGCGGCAACAGTGTAGAAGTAGCCCAATTCCGCGGAAAACAGCGGACTTGGCAACACTGACTGGCAGTGTGAAAGCTCCCGCTCTCCACGCGCAAAGCTCCTGCTCTGCCACCGCGTGCAGTGTGAAACCGGCGTTACAGAGCGAACAAAGCACAGTTTTATTCGGCTTCTGTTTAAAGTACTCCCACACTTTTGAATGTCGCGGTCTGGCTTTATATGATAAATGATAATTTCCACTATGCCCGGGAGCAGAAGCTGCCATTATTCTAGATCTTCTGTTCCATTCTAGAACGTAAATAATGTGCCGCCGACGCGTTGACGCATTTCACGCACGTCGACGTATTTTCGTAGTCGACGTCATCGACGCGTCGTTGCAGCCCTAATTCACATAAGCAGTTCATATGGGCATAATAGCTTTACAGTTACAGCATAAAATATTTAAACCTATAACATTTTAAATAACATTTAAACAACATTTTTCATCTCACAATTCTTTCTTTTTCACAAATCTTTTTACTTTTTTCTTGCAATTGCGAGGGGGGAAAAGAAGGATATACACCCGTAATTCTAAGAGGGAAAAGACTGCAATTCTGATATTTATTCTTAGAATTGTAAAATACACTCACCTAAAGGATTATTAGGAACACCATACTAATACTGTTTGACCCCCTTTCGCCTTCAGAACTGCCTTAATTCTACGTGGCATTGATTCAACAAGGTGCTAAAAGCATTCTTTAGAAATGTTGGCCCATATTGATAGGATAGCATCTTGCAGTTGATGGAGATTTGTGGGATGCACATCCAGGGCACGAAGCTCCCGTTCCACCACATCCCAAAGATGCTCTATTGGGTTATTACATTATTACATATTACATTTTAGTACAGTGAACTCATTGTCATGTTCAAGAAACCAATTTGAAATGATTCAAGCTTTGTGACATGGTGCATTATCCTGCTGGAAGTAGCCATCAGAGGATGGGTACATGGTGGTCATAAAGGGATGGACATGGTCAGAAACAATGCTCAGGTAGGCCGTGGCATTTAAATGATGCCCAAATGGCACTAAGGGGCCTAAAGTGTGCCAAGAAAACATCCCCCACACCATTACACCACCACCACCAGCCTGCACAGTGGTAACAAGGCATGATGGATCCATGTTCTCATTCTGTTTACGCCAAATTCTGACTCTACCATCTGAATGTCTCAACAGAAATCGAGACTCATCAGACCAGGCAACATTTTTCCAGTCTTCAACTGTCCAATTTTGGTGAGCTTGTGCAAATTGTAGCCTCTTTTTCCTATTTGTAGTGGAGATGAGTGGTACCCGGCAGGGTCTTCTGCTGTTGTAGCCCATCCGCCTCAAGGTTGTGCGTGTTGTGGCCTCACAAATGCTTTGCTGCATACCTCGGTTGTAACGAGTGGTTATTTCAGGCAAAGTTGCTCTTCTATCAGCTTGAATCAGTCGGCCCATTCTCCTCTGACCTCTAGCATCAACAAGGCATTTTCGCCCATAGGACTGCCACATACTGGATGTTTTTCCCTTTTCACACCATTCTTTGTAAACCCTAGAAATGGTTGTGCGTGAAAATCCCAGTAACTGAGCAGATTGTGAAATACTCAGACCGGCCCGTCTGGCACCAACAACCATGCCACATTCAAAATTGCTTAAATCACCTTTCTTTCCCATTCTGACATTCAGTTTGGAGTTCAGGAGATTGTCTTGACCAGGACCACACCCCTAAATGCATTGAAGCAACTGCCATGTGATTGGTTGATTAGATAATTGCATTAATGAGAAATTGAACAGGTGTTCCTAATAAGGTTTAGGTGAGTGTATAAGCTCAGGAATGCAAGATAAAAGTTAAAGATATAAACTCGAAATTACCTTTTTGTTGTTTTATTGCATGGCTTCCATAGAGTGCTTCTGTAGAACTGGCATTTTCTGCCACCAGGTAAACTCTGCCCACAAAACACGTTTGCAAACACCCAAATGGTCTATACTACCTTAAATATTGCTTTAAAGCCACAAATATCATCATAACTTATCTATAGGCCTACTGTAATTGAGACATATACTCAAGAAATTCATTACGATCAGAAAGATGTATAGTACAGAGAAATTTAATGTCGGAGCAGGATTGAAGTGAATGTCGTTTTACCGGTGAGCCGTTTGCTTGGGCTGTGAGTGATTGACTGGAGCGCACTGGTTGCTTTGTCATCCCCAGGGGGGCATTTAGACAGGTCTGTGCCCAGGGCATAATTGCGTCATAATCCGTGCCTGCTAAAGAGACATGCTGATAGGTAAAAATATATATTTTTAAACGTTTATCTCTCAATTATATTTGGATAATTATACTGCATGTAATTTGCGGATATCAGGGAGCCGCTATCAATGCGGTATTGAAATGGCTTTTGAATGCACACTTGCTTTTTACTTTCACGTCCAAATTCCCAATCAGTGGGAAACTTACGTCTCATATATTATCCTTTTATACAGTTACAGATGCAGCATTTTGACTGTAGCACTTCTGCTGCACGAGATGAGCACTTTTATAATTTTTGGGTTCAAGAAAGAGTCATTTTTGTGCGATACTGTCTGCAACAATAACGCGTATGGAGGAGATGCAAGCAGCGCTGCTTTTGCTAGTTATGTATTGGTTTACTAAAGAGGTAATTAACAAAATGGCGGAAAAGAGATGAGCACTGATACTAAAGCATATTCTGAAAGCTCGTAAAGCTAGATTTAAAATTTTAAAGACAACGTATGTTATTATCAACTATTATGGACATTGACCGTGCGATTGCTGAGACAACGCGCGCCATCGGACAGAAAGAGCAAGACTGATATTTAATGAACGCAGAACGAACCTCGCAAGACTTTTAAAAATGCCGGTTGAAATAAAATGTTGCGTAAACTCAACCAATCAGCATGTTCAGCGCCCAAGTCCCACCCCTTGAAAGTTCCTGAACTTTGAAAAAGTACTACCTCGCGAGCAGGACCGTTTGGAGGGGGAAATATTTACCCAGAACTTAATTTAGACCCTGGTTCCTGCGGTCGAAACACACTAAGTACCACCCCAAAGTTCCTAGTTCCTGGGGAAAGTTCCTGTGGTGGAAACGTGGCTTAAGTTTGTGATATATTCAATAAGCACTTTAATAAGCAGACAGAAACAGGTTAATGCGTTTACACGCTGGGTGAAATCGGTGTAAGGGGCAAAAATCTAGCAGTGACGACTGGTTTATGCTTAAAGGTGCAATTTGTTATATTTATGAGGATCTATTGACAGAAATGCAATATAATATACATAACTAGGTTCAGTGGTGTATAAATACCTTACATGATGTACCGTTATGTTTTTACTACCGTAGAATGAGCCATTTCTATCTACATACACTGCGGGTCCCCTTACAGTGAAGTCACCATTTTGCGCCGCCATGTTTCTACGGTAGCCTTAAACGGACAAACTGCTCTACAGAGCGCTAGCAACTTTCTATTGTCTCCGACAACAACATTTTTGTCCACTGTCAGCCACCATAGCTTCTCTATGTGCTTCAAAAGGGAGGGGTGAGCGGAAGGCGGTTGCAATTTGCAACCTCACCACTAGATGCCGCTAAATTTTACACACTGCACATTTAAGTCTTTTGTTTATAGAGAAAGATGACCCAAAACTTAAAACGCTGATCCGTCTGAATGAGCATGACGCCGCTGTCATAACATTACTTCATTTCAGAAGGCACTATTTAGAGAATGATAAACATTATATACATGCAGTACACAGACCGAAACCATCTAAGCATTCATTCTGTTTCTGTTCTCCAGTCAAGAGACAGGAGTAACCTTGTAGGCCTATAACTTGGTATTACGTTGATGTCAATCCCACTATAGCCAAGACAAAAATGTTGCAAATGTTACAAGTCTGTCTAAAATTGAATGGCCGACATGACACAACTAGCATGTGAAAGGCTGCTTTCACATCATTGCTTACTTTCTACTTCAGACTTATGTAATGACAATACCTCTTGTCTAGAGAGAGAAAGAAACACAAAGAAAGATCAGAAACATTTGTAAGGTTACATTAAATTACAATTCCCAGACTCATACTTCCAGGACAGAGTGTCCCTCTGGGAGGCAGTTTGTTTGTTGAGAAGCTAAACAGTCTAAATACACAAAGGCATTTAATGTGAGAACGACCACGTTCACAAGAATATCACTAAGGGGATTTCATCTGCCAACTCGACAAACATACAACACCAGGCGATTTCCAAAGAACATTTGAGAGGTTGATGTTAGTTGTATGATAGTCTCAGCCTCAGACGTCACACCCACGAACCGTTGGCTGAACGTCTGATGCATTATGGAACACAAAATTGAACACGCTTCAGGAGTTTCAAAGTCGTCATCTGATTGGTTGAATTCTACAGGATTTCCGGTAGGTGTGTGTGTCGCGTTCTTTAACGGTCCGTCTGGAAAGAAAGTCGTTGTGACGCCAAACCCCTTAAAATGGAAGAAGAAAGCCGTCCCGTTTACCACTGCGTCAATGAGCGCATGCTAGGATCAACTAATTCCTGGATTTTCAAATGGACGTGAAGTTTGCGGCTCCATTGCTGTAGTAAACTTGCACTACATTCTTGATTTAATCATTACATGCACGTCGGTCTGTTATCGTAGGGACATCAACTTAACATTTTCACGCCACTAAATATGATGCAGAACCCTAAAAATGAAACAAACTGTGATTGGTTGTGTTACATGTCAGTCAAATGTCCACTTGGGCAGTCCTTGGCCAATTAAAGCTACGCAAGACTAGTTGTTTAAGGAACTGCGGCTGCTAAATGTGGTAAATGTGAGAGCTGTTTTCAGTCTCTTAAATATAAGTTATGAAAAAAAATCTATATAGTAAATATCTGTTAGCCACCATTAACTATAAGGTTATCTGATTTCGCATTTTTAAGAGATAAAGGTGAGAAAAAGATTTTGACGGTTACCCTCATATATAGTCTCATAGAGAAGCATGTGAATCTATCGTCTGAAAAGCGCAAGGGGTAGAAATTGCTCTCTGAAAATGTGAATACACCCTTAAAGGGATAGCTCTCACCCCAAAAGGTCAATTCTGTCATCATTTACTCACCCTCATGTTGTTCCAAACCTGTATGTCTTTATTTCTTCTGTGGAACACAAAAGAAGATATTTTGAGAAATGTCTCAGTGTTTTTGGGGCATAGAATGAAATTCAATGGTCATCAAAACGGTTTCGTTAACCATATTTTTGCTGGGACAAACAGTTTAGTTGTCCCACCATAACAGCAGTCCTTAGGGGGAGTAATTGAGTAAATGATGTCAGAATCTTCATTTTGTGGTGAACTCTTTAAAGACAATGGTTTATGGACTGAATAATACCCTGATTAAACAACACAGATAAAAAACTTGAAATGACTGTTGATGTGTTCCAGTGATGACCTGGATAACCCAAGATCAAAATGACTATGTTTGGACAAAAACAATTTGCTGTTGCAAAAGACAAACTTTATCCAAACCAGGATGGTGAAAGTTGTACAGTTTAAAGGATCACCAAAAAATTTAAATTATGTCATTAATTACTCACCCTTGTGTCGTTCCAAAGAAAGCTTATACATATAAACATATTTTCATTTGTTTCTGGAGATGAACAGGGTTTTACGGGTTTGGAACCACATGAGGGAGAGTAATTAATTACAAAAATTTCATTTTTGGGTGAACTAACCCTATAAGGTTTCTAGGAATTACCTGCAGTCACTAATGGACAGCGATGCAAACTCATCAGGGGTAAAAAAAAAATTTTTAAAGTGACAAAGGCCCCGTCCACACGGAGATGCGCTTAGCTGTATACGTACACATTTTGTATTGTATCAGCGTTTCGTCCACACGGATCCGGAGTTTTGGGAGCATGAAACCGATATTTGGATAAATCTGAAACCAACACCCTTTCATTTTCGTGTGTACAACCAATCCGTATATTTTGTGAAACGGTGATGTCATCACGCCACGTCCTGCACGGTAAAAACGAGAAAGGATACAACTACGGGCACTGGACATGCACACATCAATATTGCGTCATTTAATAACTGTATTTGCATTATTGTAAGGGTAGGTTTCGGGTTTTATCGTAAGATTTTACCTCACTTCCAACCGTTGCTGTACCCCTTCTAGCCACAACTCTTCTCTGTTTTTAGTGTTTTTCTGTGGTAAAATTACAGCGCCACATACTGATCTGGCATGTATACTACATCGTTTTGAGTCAGTATCAGATATTTCTTGAGAAGAGAAAAAAAAAAAAAAAGATTGAATAGGGAAAGCTCTGTCTTCGTGTGGATGTGGCCAAAGATGCGAGACATAAACGGTGTACGGTGTAGTCCCTCAAGTTCACAGAAATGAGAAGTTTGCATCTATGTACGATTGTACAACGCATTTTAGAATAGTCAGTTTTAACTGGAATATTGTAGCATGGCCTGAAGTAACCAGTTCACTCTCTCATCATGTAGGACAGGGGTTCTCAACCTCAACCTTGATCAAACTCACCTGCCCGTAGCTTTCTAGTAACTTTGAAGACCTTAATTAGCTTGTTCAGGTGTATTTGATTAGGGTTGGAGCAAAACTGCAGAAAAGTGGATCTTGTGGGCCAGAGTTGAGAACCCCTGATGCAGGACATTCACAATATGGGAAAGACACCAAAACAAACAACACACAGACTGATAAACAAATACATCTAAGCCTCTAAGACAAAGTGTATTCAAATTATCTGAAAGACGGACAAAAACAATTGACCTTTCACTCTGAGCACATTTGTTATGATAGTCATCTGTGCTACAGGAAATTCCTTCATTACTGTGCTTACAATTGGGAGGCCTTCACTGAACAAGTAGCTTAACACATGCCACTCACACAGACACAAGTAGGGTCTATTGGTAATCGCTTGTGCTCTTTCTTTAATTCTCTGGTGAAATACGTAACAGTTGTAACTTTCTCGCTCTTTCTAGCTTGCATACATGTATATTCACAGTGGCATCCTGTAAAGCAGCAGATATCCACAGTCTGGATGGGAAGTGGGTCGTTGGGTCGACACACAACTCCCAGGCAGCACACGCGCACATAAGCACAACACAGCCAGGGGAATCGCCACACGTCTACACATGTGCATGCATACAAATGTCTCAAATTTTCATTTAGCATTTTAAACTGCAATCATATACACTAACAATCTAATATAACTTCACATAGGCTACAATGTAAACCATATTAGTAATTAAAAATGAAAATGGTTTTCCATGAGTTAAATGAAAAATTGCTCCAATAAGAACATGTTTATAGATTCATTATAAGTCACCATATCATTTACAGTACAAATTTTAAATGTTTTAAAAGCCAATAGATGTATTTTTTAGGGCTGGTCCAAATACCATTTTCTGAGCTTCGAAGCTTCGGTAGTAATCGACACCGAATATTCGGAGGAAGGAGGCTGAACATATTCTTCTCTTTAATAAAGGCAGGAATCTCAAGAAGAGGAGCGTCTCGCACGGGCATGGCTTATGTGCTCAGAGAACGGACACTGCACTAGTGATACAAAACACACAGGTCTGTTACGTCCCAGTAACAAGCTCCTATATTTTGCAGTTAATTCATTTAGATTGACAATAACGGGCTTGCTGCGATAGTCGTGTTAATAGTGTTCGGGCATAACACCGGTTACATCACGGCTCTCAGATACCTGAAAAAAAATTCTGTATTTCACCAGATTTTATAGTGTAAAGAAGTTTCGAGGGGGATGCCAGGTGTGCCAAAAAAAAATAATAATAATATTCGAATCCCAATTTAAAATCGAATACCAACCCACTGAATGAATATTCAAATATTCTGGTCTAGCCCTAGTAATTTTACAGAATATTGTAAAAGATATTTAGCATGTATGAATCACAACACAGAGAAAATGATATTTAACAATATTTGACATTGATATTTGACAATACTTAAGGCAAAGGTATGTAAAATACATTAAATCGCCTTATAATTTATGGGGCATTCCCAGAATTACCGGCACAAACCATCAAATTTGTTTATCTTTATTGACTTTTTTTTTTTTTTTTAAACAGGTATCGGAGAGCTCATCTGTTCCACTAAGCAACAGAATTCCAAGAAGTCCTGATAATCCTTGTGGGTTGTATCTCATGATGACGGCACCTTTATTGATATAGTGGAGACTCAACAAAGTACACAAAACTGTTTAAAGCAGCCGTGTAAATATGTATTAAGAGGATACACTTAATTTGTCACTGACTAAATTCATTTGCCGTACACTTTAAATAAAATAAAAAAGTTGAGAAAACGTAAAAGTTTAAGGCAACCAGCTGCAGAACATTTTGAGTTCTCAACACTTAGGGTCAATTAATTGTACAAACTTTTTTCATGTTAAATAGTTGAATAAACTTTAAAAGCTGAATTTGTCATACAAAACATAAGTTGGATTTTTTTACAGTGGAGCTGGACTGCATGCATCCCTGTAGGTGTCATGTCATACTGCTCAGTTTTGACAGCACTCATTTAATTTGAGATCCACTGATGCTTGTGCATATTCAGTAAACGAATGAGTAAAGCACAATTCAAGTATACGTGCCAACACAGCCACTACATACACATTCACTGATGATATTTAACTTTCAGTTAACTATACACATTAGTGGTTGGAGGACAATACTAAAAACACTGGCCTCTCATTTCTCATGTCCTTATAATGAATGAATGTGTGTGTGTGTGTGTGTGTGGGGTGACTCATTTGAAGGTTGACAAAATCAGCTCCCAAAGTAGGCTGTAAAAAGGTTGTGTAATGGTCATCAGTGTTTAATCTAGACTAAATCTTTTTTTGCAAAACTCCAAAAACCTATACACATCCAAGTAATTCACTGCAGTTTGCAGCTTAAATGACCACTAGTGTCAATAAAACACTAACTACTTGTATTCCTTTTAACACAAATTATTGTTACAGAGGCAGATTATTGATTAATGGTTCCTTGCACAATACCATGTCATGACCTCAAAACACTTTAGTGAAAACTAATACATTTTAATGTTTGCTTCACATAACCAGCTCCATATATTTGGCTTTTCTGATGTATAGTAAACTTGCTTGGTAGCTCACCTGGTACAGCACTTCACTTGCGATGTGGAGAACTTCGGTACAAGTCCAATAAAACACATCATGATAAAAGAGCTCAAAGACTTGTACAAGCAAGCAAATGCATGCATCTCACATTTGCTTTAGTAAACACTGTTGCGGTTCTGCGTCATATTCTTACGCATGCGTCGTGGTGCTTCGTGAGTTTCACGGCAGAGGCCAACAAGCAAGACAAGAACTTGTAGAATAAAGTCGTTATTTTGATTTTTTTTCCGCACAAAAACTATTGTCGTCGCTTCGTAAAATTATTGTAGAGCCACTGTAGTGAGATGGACTTTGTAGCGACGTTTTTAGTGCCTTTTATGGGTCTTGTGAGTGTAAATGTATTGAATGTCAATGGAGGCCTTTCTCAGCCATCAGCTTTCAACAAAAATATCTTAATTTGTGTTCCAAAGATGAACGAATGTCTTACAGGTGTCGAACGACATGAGAGTGAGTAATTAATGACATAATTTTCATTTTTGGGTGAACTAACCCTTTAAATGTGGTGGAGGGGAGAACATTTGCGGTCCTGTGGCAAAACACAAGTGGAGTTGCGTTTAATGCTGCCTTCACGTGCTATCGGAAATTTCCTAATTCCCACTTTAGAAGTCGTGATTACGAGCTTGTTGCATTCAAGTGCTTTGTTGTCGGAGTGAACAGGAATCATGGTGGACACCAGGTTATTCTTGCCTATTTATTGGGAAAATCTTATTAAAACCATCATCATTTGTAGTCTCCCATGCACCGACAACCTAAACATTCCAGATAGTCCGCTTTCTGCTGATTCTGTAATTTCAGTCAAATGCAGGCTATTTTCGCTGTGTACCAAACATACAATACACTTCATATGATTACTCTTACATGTAAATATATACTACATTAATGTCAAGACAAGACAACCAAGCTGTTTTGGAAAAAAAACCCCAATAAAACCACACCTGCCACAGCAGTAGTTCTCTCCGCCACCATGTTTAAAGCTTATGACACGCCCATCTCGGGAATTGGGGTATCAAAATTATTTCCGAACTTCCCAGTGGTAAACACGACATCAGAGGGCGTTCATGTACAATTTTTACCTAGGAAACTCGTATTTACGATAATTCCGATAGCACGTGAAGGCAGCATTAGACCAAACATAATGGTAGACAGAGTGCGACCTGGACGCATCAGTGAATGCTGAGTTATTTTGCTAAATAAAATGCTCCTGCCAGAAGTATTGTGTGATAACTTTATGATGTCTGTATCATCTCAGTGAGCTTTTATGAGGTTTTACGCATACGCAGTAAGTTGAATGTGGTGTTTACTGACGTTTCAGTGTGGATACGAGAAACTTTCGGAAAACGCTAATGTGGACGGAGAGCAGTTTTAAAACGAAAACTCTGTTTTCAAATCTATCCGGATTAATGTAGCCTAAGGGTTTCCTTAATTCAAGGAGTTTGTTGCAGCTAGGAACAGTAATGCACTTGTTGTCCTTAATTCATTACAAGTGTCCATTAGAGTGCACTAAACTATGGCAACAGCTGAAATAATTTGTCCAAGGGATTTCATTTCTGATGAGTCAATTACCATTCACATGCAGGTTATTTACCCTTCTGATTAAGTCTGCATTCCTGTATGACCACAGATCTGGATTGCATTCATCATATGAGCAGTTCGTAGCTCTACACAGGCAGCAATTTGTCATCTCACCCTGTGTCCTCAGCAAGCCCTCGACGGCCTCTGCTGCCCCTCAGAAACGATTCACTGTCATTAAAGGCATGACTAATATTGGGAAAACAGCTGTAGGGGTTATGAACCAGAATAGGCTGATTGACTGACTGAAACGGTCCATGTTTGTTTATGTATAACTATCAGTATGGTACAAATCCCAAGCCTTAGTTTAGCTTTTTTTTTGTATTTATTCGTCTTTTGACTTTTAAAAGATGGATACAAAGGAGAGACCTAGAAGATCTCTTTCTGTAGATCAAAATGTCAATTTGAAGAGATGTATAGTGTACGGTCATCTCTAAATTCACAGGACCCAAAGCTATTTTTTTTTGTTGGTGGGCCCTGTCTCCAGGGCTAAAAAGTAGGCTATACCATAGAAGATCTTATTGGGTCACCATCATTACAGAGCCCAGGACAACATTCTGCCTTGTATACAACAGCCATAATCATACAGTATATCAGGGGAATCAGTTAATTGCCAATATTTGGACATTTTAGAATTTATCACATTAGTTTTGACAAAAACCTTTTTACACCGACAATAATAAACTAGAAATATTATAATAGTCCAAAACACATATTAGAAGTTGATTTAAACAGTTTGAATGGCCATGATATTTCTTGTCTTGGGCTATTTACTAGTAACCAGGGGCGCAGGAGACCTTTTCAAAGTGTGTGTGTGTTTGGGGGGGGGGGGGGTTTGGGGGGGGGGGGGGGGTCCAAACTGTAAGCAAAAGCCCAGATAGATAGTAACATCAAATTTCCAGATATCGGACAACCACTTCAGGCTCACTGTCAGACCACCATCATATATTAAACTTGCCTGGTCGTTAACAGAATAATATTGATTATTATTACAATACGAACTAAGTGAAATAAGTAGTACATATGCATGATCAAAACTTAGGGATAAGCAAAATGCCTGCAGAATGCCAAATCTGTCCCCTGTAGACCAGCCTTTTATGTGGGATGTCTCAACTTTCAACCTTGCACAATTCAACTTTGATAAATTTGTATGGCTTGAATTACTTAATGAATGTGATGTCCGTTGTCTGCGAATTGCGCAGGCTATTTTCCCTTATCAAAAGTGTGGGGGTCAATTGCTGTCTTTTCAAAACTGAGAGGGTCATGACCCCCCATGTCAACGGCGCGCCTGCTAGTAACTATAGTACCTAATGAATAATTACTAAAAACAACAACAAGTAAAAATGCAATGTGTTATCTGTCACGGATAGTGAGTGACAATAGAGACTAACAGCAAAAGTACTAGCGACTGGCTGAATAGACACTAATCATTATTAGTATAAGTGCTAGTGTAATGGAAGTTACTATTGAAAAATATACTAGCCGGTATTGGATTATTTATTGGTTACTAAAAAAAATAACAAAAATACTAGTAACATACTATAAAGCAATAAATGTTACAATGGCTTGCCATAGTCGTGTTATCGAATATAAATGTATGCGGTTTCAATTGCTTACTGAATATTGTGTAAAATAAGTGTCAATTTTAAGAAGGCATTATATGAGCCGGTGGCCATGGAAAAGCCCATCTTGTGGTTTCTCTTAATGGAGGTGCTGTCTGGTGACTGTGGGGTTCCCTCCTGCTCTCTCATGCCATGCATTTATTGGTGGAACAGCAGGAAATCCTTGTGGATGTTGTCCTGACCTTCATCACTTTCATAAGCACTCACACGTACAGGCAAACGGATACGGTTCTCTAGAATCATCCAGAAGCGACGCGAGGATAACAGAGACCTGCCCACCATCAGGACCTACAACATTCCCTGATTAACACTCACCAAAACAGAGCATTCGTGCGTTTATCTCTGCGTGTAAACAGAATAACGCAGGTTGTTCAGATTTGTGGTTTGTTATGACAGAGGTCTTACCTGTAGGAGCAACAGCTGCTGCTGCTGCTGCTGGATCCGGAGTGACTCGGTTCGACAGTTGACTCGTGTATGAATTCTCTAAGCCCAATACCGCAGAGATGACGAGTCCACGCAGCAACAGAACCGCTGCCCCGGACAAGAAAGTCATGGTGTGCAAAAAAGCTTTCAACGAACAATAAATGAATAAACAAGAGACCACACAGTATTTTCACCCAGTGGAATCGTCAAAACGAATCACAAGAATGAAACGTGTAATTTTAACAGTAGTTACACAGAAAGCAGCGAGTTTAAATACCCGAAATAAACGAGATCCAACCTGTAAAAAAAATGTAGGCAAAAATAAGTAATCCAACCTTTTAAAAAAACGATCTAAAAATGCATCCACGCTGTCCAAGACGTCAAAAGAAGATCGCGAGGTTAAACTCCATCCAAAAGAGATGGTCAACTCTTCTAATGTGACACATTGAAATAGACATCCGAGCATTCAGACATCAGACACCGGATTGGGTTGGAGGATCTGGCTGTATCCTACTTTAGGGTCCAAACTGACGAGGGATCCCCCGTTTTAAATCATATCCCCAAGGAGATGCATTCCTGCTACAAAATACCTAACTGAGTCCAATGCAATATCCCAATTCTACACGGGAAGTAACCGCAAACAGTCACGGTACATCCACAAGAGCCGGCAGATATCCAGCATAGTAAACGCTTCTCAGAATGCAAGTGTCAGATCCCAGTGTGTCGTTTAATCCAAATCCATCGGGACCATCCGAAATACACGCGTGTGTCTTTCATGTCCAAATATTAGCCGAGTTTAAATGTCAAGTCCGCATGACTGCGCCTGAAATGAGGGCTCAGGTCTGCCCACTGCCTTTGCTAGTTAATGCAGAAACTAAATTCAGGGGGCGGAAGTCCGTATGCAAATCATTTGACAGGACGCCGGCAGTTTGATTCTCCCTCTTCGGTGATGTCGCCTAAAACTCTCATACTATGACACCAGGCTGCAGCTACGGGTTGTGTGCGGCAACAATGAGCGGTGTACTTGGCTGACTATCGGTATGCAAAGAGCACGAAAGTTGTTAGGGAATTCTGGCGCCTCCCCGAAACAGCCCGCACTATTGTTTATCACTTCCCACTTTTATTTCTCCCATCGCGACACGCAACAATTTACACCCTGAGAATCATCCAGGTCAAGTTTTCCTCCTCGCGATGGGCTGCGATTGGTTCATCCGTCCCAACATGGCAGAATCCGATTGGCTGACAGCGAGAGAGAGACGTGCTTTGAAGGCAGACCGCGGTTGAAAGCAGGCAGGCAGGCAGGCAGATAATTGGTATTTCTTCTTTTTGTGGGATAATGTTCATCTGGAATATGATTCCGATTATAAAGAGTTTTTCCTGTCACGTTCTACTTAAAATTATGCGATTAAGTAATAGAGGGATGGAGGTTTGCTTTATGATTTAAATATCTCACCTCAGACAAATATTAGTCTTAGATAAGCTGTTTTCTACATGAAGCAGGTCGCCCCCGTATGACCGCCGCCATGTTGACATCACATGGCCAGGATGCAATTGCTAATAATACATTCAGTTTATAGCACTTTACATAGGCCTAAAAGTACTTGATAATAAGCAAAGCAAATATAGGCTACACCAGGGGTTTTCAAACGAGGCCAGGGGTCCTCCAGAAGGTTCTAAGAGGTCCTCAGAACATTTCAGAGAATAAAAAGACAAAGCAAAAATGGTTAAATTCTACTGAATATTTGTTTCATTTCTAAACGGTTCTCTACTTTCTTGCCATATATATACTTTCCAGAATTGTATGTTTGCTTTTTATCTTTCTGTTAAATTTTTATTGCTCACTGAGGTTGTAAGGCAGTATTCTTAACGCAGTAAGCTGCTTACATACATTTATTGTGAAAGTTGCTTTATATATATATATATATATATATATATATATATATATATACATATGCTTTATAAAATAATTTTTAATTGTCAGGTTTATACATTTCAACATTCAACAAGTAGGCCTAGGCATATCCTCCTGGGACCCAAGAATAGACTTTTGTCCACTGTAGTGGACATTATATTTTAGTTAATTTCTCTGACATCATACATGTCACATGTCACAGTCCTTTAAAGAGCACATTCGGGGCTTTGCAGGGATACCAAATGTTTGGAGGTTTCACCAGGACAACGACTTCTTCTTTAAAAAATGGCTGACATTAATGTTTAGCACTCTTATGGAAATATGATCATATTTTTTAAATCTGATTAATTTTCAGATTGTTTGTTATAAATCAACATCTCAAGAAAATGTTATGGGGTTTCTAATCAAAATATGACTTTCTGTTACAAAACAGGGCATTGATTTCATAAATGACCACTGTAGTGGACACCAGGATTTAAATCATGTTTATCAGGCATTCTGGAGACATAACAAGTGAACAGGGAAAGAAATTACATATCAATATTCCTATGAAATATTAGATATTATTATGAAAATGTTGCCAATTTTTCCTCCCATTATTATCTTTTTTCATTACATGTTGCACCAAGAACACATTGATATGCAAATTAGATGCAGTGAATAGATACATTGTATTGAATGGGAAAATCCAAGTATTGTCATTTTACCCACATATTTAATAAAGTAATATGGTATATGAATTATATCTTTCATAACATAGTTCAGAATCATCTTAAATAAAGTTTGTTTAAAAAAAAACCCTTGAAACCTAAAAATTGATTGGTGAATTAAAAATAAATCCCATTGTTTTTGATTATACATGCAATTTCATGTCATTAAATTTTTTTTAACTCAACTACAGAGTACATATCATAACATGAATAAAATATCATGTTTTTTTTCCCATTTGTTTCTTATGCTCTAAACAATGTAATGACATAAAAAAATACTAAATTCAAAAAACTTTTTTTTTTCTGGGTCCCAGGAGGATATAGCCAATTTAAGTTTGGAAACAATATGTTGTATTTATAATATCACAGTTACTATAAAAATATATAGATGGATTTTAGGAAGGGGGTCCCTCATAAAAGGTTAATCATATTTGGGGGTCATTGGTATCATAAAGTTTGGAAACCCCTGGGCTACACTAGAAATCTCACCTCTCCCAGAAGTTCCGGGAGAAGTTCCTGCATATTGATAGCGAGGGATGATGGCGAGAGAAAACACTTTGATGTGTTTTCATTGATCCAATCCCAATTGGTCAGCAAAGACGCATTACTGTTTACCAGTGGTGAAGTAGAATTTTATTGTTGACCAGGCCTGGGCAAAAGTAAGCCGCACTTTCACGTAGGGTCCTTCACTTTACTACGTAGGCTATTCATTATAGCCAAATGCAAACTAATGGATCAGGATTCAATAATCAGGTAATTTCAATCATTTTCTTTTCTTTTTATTGAAAATGAACCACAGTATAAACAGTAAAACTACCACATCTTCGTCACAAACACGTGTGTAACTGTGTAGGGAGAAAGCTTGTCCAATGTCAACATAACCAAAATGTATTCACGATAGGTCCAAGCAATAAAAACTGTTGCTGATTACAATACTCAAACAATAAAATTATACAAAGCTGTGTAGAAAGAATCCCTCAAGTCTGTTCAATTATGAATAAAAAAAACACAGACATGAACTTTTATCAATTGTGATTTGTGAATTAAGTCATACAACATTGACATCCACATACAAGACAACACCAAATAGATCTAATTTTTACAATAAAACCGCTTACCTGTTACAGAATGAGCCATGAGAATAATGGGCTTGGAATTGAAAAGGGTTGCCATTACTTGTGGGCTGATGGACGGATGGAAGAATTTTGCTTAAACATTGCTGCTGTTTTTCTAACATTTTTTAACACACAACTGTAAACTAACTGAATGGGTGAAGACACATGAGCAAGCGCAAAATGCCTGAGACAGCCTGCATAACACCTAATTGCCTAACACAGATGTAAATCAAACTCATCAAGCATTATATAAAACATTTTATTTATTTTATTTTATACTTTAATAAATATAATATTTGTACAATAACTAGGGGGCCTATTCATCCGTGGGTGGGCCTATGCCTGTCTGGCCCGTCTGTTGGCTACACCCCTGCCATTTACACCTGGTATTATCATGCATTTCAAATGTGCCCCCTGGGATCCAGGATTTAGTTGAGACCCTCCACTTTTATTTTGTCACACAAATTGGGGGATTTATTTAAAATAGAAATCTTTAAAGTAAATGTTACTATCAATGTTAGTACATTTAATGACTGAATAAAACTATTCATTTAAATATCTTATTGAGTCTATACTTTTGAATGTTAGTGCAACTACACTCACCTAAAGGATTATTAGGAACACCATACTAATACTGTGTTTGACCCCCTTTCGCCTTCAGAACTGCCTTAATTCTACGTGGCATTGATTCAACAAGGTGCTGAAAGCATTCTTTCGAAATGTTGGCCCATATTGATAGGATAGCATCTTGCAGTTGATGGAGATTTGTGGGATGCACATCCAGGGCACAAAGCTCCCGTTCCACCACATCCCAAAGATGCTCTATTGGGTTGAGATCTGGTGACTGTGGGGGCCATTTTAGTACAGTGAACTCATTGTCATGTTCAAGAAACCAATTTGAAACGATTCGAGCTTTGTGACATGGTGCATTATCCTGCTGGAAGTAGCCATCAGAGGATGTGTACATGGTGGTCATAAAGGGATGGACATGGTCAGAAACAATGCTCAGATAAGCCGTGGCATTTAAACAATGCCCAATTGGCACTAAGGGGCCTAAAGTGTGCCAAGAAAACATCCCCACACCATTACACCACCACCAACAGCCTGCACAGTGGTAACAAGGCATGATGGATCCATGTTCTCATTCTGTTTACGCCAAATTCTGACTCTACCATCTGAATGTCTCAACAGAAATCGAGACTCATCAGACCAGGCAACATTTTTCCAGTCTTCAACTGTCCAATTTTGGTGAGCTCGTGCAAATTGTAGCCTCTTTATCCTATTTGTAGTGGAGATGAGTGGTACCCGGTGGGGTCTTCTGCTGTTGTAGCCCATCCGCCTCAAGTTTGTGCGTGTTGTGGCTTCACAAATGCTTTGCTGCATACCTCGGTTGTAACGAGTGGTTATTTCAGTCAAAGTTGCTCTTCTATCAGCTTGAATCAGTCGGCCCATTCTCCTCTGACCTCTAGCATCAACAAGGCATTTTCGCCCACATGACTGCCGCATACTGGATGTTTTTCCCTTTTCACACCATTCTTTGTAAACCCTAGAAATGGTTGTGCATGAAAATCCCAGTAACTGAGCAGATTGTGAAATACTCAGACCAGCCCGTCTGGCACCAACAACCATGCCACGCTCAAAATTGCTTAAATCACCTTTCTTTCCCATTCTGACATTCAGTTTGGAGTTCAGGAGATTGTCTTGACCAGGACCACACCCCTAAATGCATTGAAGCAACTGCTATGTGATTGGTTGATTAGATAATTGCATTAATGAGAAATCAAAATCAAATCACTTTATTGTCACTCTACCATATGCACAAGTGCAACAGTAGGTGAAATTCTTAGGTGCAGTTCCGAGCAACATAGTAGTCATGACATGACATGTACAACATTTAAGCAACAACAGATTACACATCTGATGCGCACACAATTACTCACAGCACAGTATACACTACAATAAACAATAAATAATTTACACAATGTGAGTGTAGTTCTCACAGCTTTAAACAATATACACATACTTACAATATACATATACTTAAAACAATATACACGTACTTACAATATACATATACTTTAAACAATATACACTAAACATGCATTAAACAATATACATTACGCTATAATAATATACAATGTACAGTATACAATATTATTCACAATAGAAATCCAATGTACAGTAGATGCTATATGATAAATAAATGTGTATATAATGTGTGTGTATCTACAGTGGGTTGTGCTGAGTGATATTCTGTCCAGTGTGTGCTATGATCCTGATGGATCAAGAGTTAAGGAGTCTAATTGCTTGTGGGAAGAAGCTGTTCTGGAGTCGGCTCCAGAATTGAACAAATTGAACAGGTGTTCCTAATAATCCTTTAGGTGAGTGTATATTTTATAGACACAACATCTACAACAAGTGTCCACAGCGTAGTCCATAGTGATAGCATGGACTAGCATGTCTGCGATCCATCAATCTAAACTGAATCAATTGTAAACAGCACCACATACAACATGGCAGATCCAAAGGAAAAATTAGCTTTTCACTTCTCCCAAAGTATATATGAAAAAATATATATGTTTGTATTGAACATTGATGGAGCAACAGATTTTGTGTGAAAATAAATCATGAAGTGGTTCATTTTGTTTAAAAATCGTATAAATGTATGAGGCGGCGAGGTGGGCCTTTTACCCCAAACACGATGTAAAATGCTCACCAGCATGGGGCAAAAGGCACACATTATTTATACAAATACTTTAGCTAAAATAACGATTTTAATAATGTCTAAGTTAATACTTGTTCAAAACAATCACTTTAGCAAAGTTTGTACTATATTTGGTTTATTTTGTTAAATACAATAATACATTTTTTGTTCAATAAATATACTGTCATTAAAATATGTTAATATAAACATATGTTATTTGGAAAACAAAAAACTAAATAATTTTAAAAAGTAAAGATTCTGAAAGCATTGAATGAGATCCCATAATAATTTAATGTAGATTTACAGTAGTAACAATAAATTATATTTTATTATATGATATGATTAATATCATATTTTTAAATAGGATGGTTTCATTATAAACATGGTGATTGTCTCTAAGGTGGACGCCCAACTTAACATATGACATTTACCATCTGAAACCATGTCATATCAACAAATGGAAAAGTCAACCGGCTGTTTATTATCATGTTAATTCTTGTGCCTTTTGCCCCAACAGCATATGTCTATGGCGAGTCACGCAGGGACTGTGATCCTCCACAGCTGTTCCAGTCTGGTCTGCAATAGTCCCAATATCAACATTTATTATAAGTGTACCATAATGATTCAGGGTAAGACAAAAACACGGTTTGGAAAATGAATTTATGTTGTGCATTCTCATTATATCATTTTTGTAAATGTTGAACACAAAAAAAGTTACAGACAGCAGCTTTAAAATGTACAACATAAAAAAAAAAATGAAATGTTAGATTGCACTGTCCGCAACTGCGTCAAGGATCAGACAATTTTACACATGCATCTTGAAAGCAGATGTTTTGGAAAATGCTGTGGCAAGTTTTTGTGCCATTTAGTGGTTTAGAGGAAAATCAAATCAAAGGCGCCTTTTACCCCAGCAGCGCCTTTAGCCCCGTTGTACCCTAAAAAACACAATGTGCATGCAAAAAAAGTAAAATACTTTCATTTAATTTATCATTGCGCTAATCAGAGGTGTTTCCTTCAAGGAGGCAAGGGATATTACAAATATAAAACAACGCAAATATTGTCATTGAAAAGTGTAAAAGTCACTCGTTTTTATACATGAACACTGCCCAACAGTGACACCCGCAGGTAGAGTTACAGCGGAAGACTTGGCTCCCCTGAGCCCATTGACTTTTAACAGACCCCTCCAAAGCTTGTGGTGAATTTGATGGGGTCTAATTGAGAATGAATGCTGGAAAGTCACATGAGAGGAGGCAATGCCTCCATTGCGCTATGACTGGATATAATCGGTTATGATTGGTTCATGCTATAAATCCCACCTCTTAATTTCGAATCGGCCTGAAGGAAGACAATGCGGTTAATGGGAACACTAATTAAAAAGTAAGTAAACAATTCAGCCACTTAGATATCACCGCTTTATGTCACATCAAAATCAAACTTGAAAGGGCCTTAAAACATGATGACTGTGGGGGATTTAGTGAGCAATCAGCTTGGGGGTATTAGAGGAACATCTTCGTGTCTGTGTCTCTGATCAATGTGTATACAAGCTTGATGACTACTGAAAATAAGTTGACTATTAAAAAGAAGCTGCACAGTAGTTCACAAATAATATACAGTATATTGTTTAAATTGTTACTGCCTTTAGTTATTTTGGAATACATTTAAAAATGCGTAAAAACCTTAACTTGATGGAATTTACACTCACCTAAAGGATTATTAGGAACACCTGTTCAATTTCTCATTAATGCAATTATCTAATCAACCAATCACATGGCAGTTGCTTCAATGCATTTAGGGGTGTGGTCCTGGTCAAGACAATCTCCTGAACTCCAAACTGAATGTCAGAATGGGAAAGAAAGGTGATTTAAGCAATTTTGAGCGTGGCATGGTTGTTGGTGCCAGACGGGCCGGTCTGAGTATTTCACAATCTGCTCAGTTACTGGGATTTTCACGCTCAACCATTTCTAGGGTTTACAAAGAATGGTGTGAAAAGGGAAAAACATCCAGTATGCAGCAGTCCTGTGGGTGAAAATGCCTTGTTGATGCTAGAGGTCAGAGGAGAATGGGCCGACTGATTCAAGCTGATAGAAGAGCAACTTTGACTGAAATAACCACTCGTTACAACCGAGGTATGAAGCAAAGCATTTGTGAAGCCACAACACGCACAACCTTGAGGCGGATGGGCCCCAACAGCAGAAGACCCCACCGTGTACCACTCATCCTCAGACTACTTAACTCTTGATCCATCAGGATCATAACACACACTGGACAGAATATCACTCAGCACAACCCACTGAAGATACACACACATTATATACACATTTATTTATCATACAGCATCTATTGCACTTTGGATTTCAATTTGTGAACATATTGTATACTGTACATTGTATATTATTACTATAGCTTAATGTATACTGTTATTGTTTAATGTATGTTTAGTGTATATTGTTTAAAGTATATGTATATTGTAAGTATGTGTATATTGTTTAAAGCTGTGAGAACTACACTCACATTGTGTAAATTATTTATTGTTTATTGTAGTGTATACTGTGCTGTGAGTAATTGTGTGCGCATCAGATGTGTAATCTGTTGTTGCTTAAATGTTGTACATGTCATGTCATGACTACTATATTTGCTCGGACTGCACCTAAGAATTTCACCTACTGTTGCACTTGTGCATATGGTAGAGTGACAATAAAGTGATTTGATTTGATTGATTGATCTCCCCTACAAATAGGATAAAGAGGCTACAATTTCCACGAGCTCACCAAAATTGGACAGTTGAAGACTGTCAGTTGCCTGGTTTGATGAGTCTCGATATCTGTTGAGACATTCAGATGGTAGAGTCAGAATTTGGCGTAAACAGAATGAGAACATGGATCCATCATGCCTTGTTACCACTGTGCAGGCTGTTGGTGGTGGTGTAATGGTGTGGGGGATGTTTTCTTGGCACACTTTAGGCCCCTTAGTGCAAATTGGGCATCGTTTAAATGCCACGGCATACCTGAGCATTGTTTCTGACCATGTCCATCCCTTTATGACCACCATGTACCCATCCTCTGATGGCTACTTCCAGCAGGATAATGCACCATGTCACAAAGCTTGAATCATTTCAAATTGGTTTCTTGAACATGACAATGAGTTCACTGTACTAAAATGGCCCCCACAGTCACCAGATCTCACCCCAATAGAGCATCTTTGGGATGTGGTGGAACGGGAGCTTCGTGCCCTGGATGTGCATCCCACAAATCTCCATCAACTGCAAGATGCTATCCTATCAATATGGGCCAACATTTCATTTGATTTATAATTTTTAAAAAGTGAGGACTTTGCCTCCTAAAACACCACGGCGCACCACTGGTACTAATATATTAAAGTCTTCATTTGATATAAAGAATGAATTTCAAACTTCATATTGATGACATGTTGGAGTGCAAATAAACACAGATAATTAATTCTCTCAACACAAGCTCCCTTAACTTCCTGCATAAAGGTTTCAACTGGAGGGCAGATATTATATGGGTCTAAATATATAAAGGTGCCCTGAGAGGCAGTGGAAATGTGATAGTGCCTGTCTACAAGAAATGTTTCAGCAAGAAGCAATGCTATGGTGCACTCACTGAGGGACCGCTAGGGGTGCACTGAAAGTCCAGCAATAATGGGACGGGCGTGGGAAGCTGTGTAAACAGGTGGCAGATGTACCGAGAGACCAGCGTGAGGCAATGGGGAGCGAAAAGCAGGGCAGAAAACGGACGAGTGGCATAATTTGATATGAGACGCAGAGGGAATGAGAGGAGCAGTCGGATAGATGGAGCAGATGTCAGAGAGCCACTGGAGTTCGCTTAGCTGGGGTCAACTTGTAGTGACTTGTAGAGCCATTTATGCTGACATTCATGGAGCTCAATGCACTGTACAGCTTTTACAAAATAAGGGCCATTTATGTCTAAAATGCATATGTGCGAATGATTTTACAATTGTATTGCTGATGTCAACTTGAACTAAATTATGCTTTTCAAATATGACCTTTCAAGCAGTGTGTATAGCTGATTGTGAATGTAAATGATCTGCAAAGTTTTAAAGACTAATAAGTTTTGCACGACAAATAAAGGTGTCTCGAAAAAAAAAAAAAGATTGATTGATTGATTGATTTCTAAAGAGTTGTCAAAAATTCCAGTCCCAATTCTTCCCAAACCTATGCAAGTTAGTAACACATTTGCATAATGCCAGTCTATGGGCCCTATTTTAACAATCTGAGCGCATGGTCTAATGCAGGAGCACTTAGTCCAAATCCACTTCTGCTAGTTTAACGACAGGAAAAATGGTCAACATGCCCGGCACATGGTCTAAAAGGGTTGTCCCTATTCTCTTAATGAGTGTGTTTTGGGCATAATGTGCAATAAACCAATCGGAGTGTCATCTCCCATTTCCTTCAAAAGCCAATTGCGCTCGCGTCATGCCGGATTCCCTATTTACATGGCAAATTGTGTGAGTGGAATGACTGAACGCTTCTCCAGAGAGGAATCCCTGTGTGTGTAATAAGCAGAGTGTACACGCGTTGTGGATCCGCCTATAGGCGCATATTACTAACGCGCTCTTTAAATAAAAAAATATTGTGCTATTGACTTTAGACCAGGTTTTTGTTGGTCAATGGCGCAGTCGTTTTCAGTTGCCTCAAAATAGCAACACGCCAACAATGCGCCTGAACACACCTCGTTTTCAGGCCAGCATGTCCATGGGAGCAAATGCGTTTGCTTATTTAAAGGTCCCGTTCTTCGTGTTTTTTTGAAGCTTTGATTGTGTTTACAGTGTGCAATATAACATGTGTTCATGTTTCGCGTGTAAAAAAAACATCGTATTTTTCACACAATTTACTTATCTGTGTACCGCGGTTTTCACTCTCCTAAAAACGGGTTGACGAGTTCCTTGTTCTATGAAGTCCCTCCTTCAGAAATACGTAACGAGTTCTGATTGTGCCAGCGGTTCCTGTGTTGTGATTCGACAGCAGCTTAGCGCAAGTTGTACGGAAAGGTCACGCCTCTTAACGGGAGATGTATGCGCTCAATGATCTCTACAGCGTCCCTGGGAAAGCCAAACAAAGGTGATTTGACTCCGGGATGAAAATAACAGCGTCTCGACAACATGGCAACAAACACACTCAAGCTACAGTTCCTTTTCTCCACGCGACACGTCCTCTTCTCCACGTGGGACAGCAACAAGACCACGCCCCCTTTTTAGCATATTCTTGTGGGCGGAGGTTAGTCTGTTCTACTGTTCTACTGACGTAATTAATGCAGGAAGTACCAGGATGTAGTCCAAGCCGGCCGTTCGCTGTAGGCTTTGAAAGGGAACTTCTGTTAAATAAAATATCTCGCTTGGCATTGAACTTTGAGCTTTATAATTTTACAGGTATTATTTATGCTCTAACAGCAACATTACACACTAACTAAAGTTTGAACAGTGGGATCACGAAGAACGGGACCTTTAAACACCGTGACGCAAGATGTGAAAAGGATAACTACACTCTTAAAAATAAAGGTTCTTAAATGGTTTATCCAAACCTTTAATACAACTTTCACTGTTGTTAGTTGCACTCATCTCATCCTTGTTCACATTACTTAAAAAACTCATGTAACTAAATTTACTTAGATTTACTGAGTTGTTTCTACTAGAAATGAATATTGTCAGCTTTACTTAAGTGTTTGTTCGGTCAACTTTACATTGCTGAGTGAAATGAACAAACTGGGCAGTGGATCTGTAGTTCCCAGCATGCTTTGCAAGGGACTGCATTAGGAGAGTACATTTAGGGATTCAAGTGTTATTTTATCTTTTTCAGTAAAGGGAAAGATGTTGTAAGTTTATGTTAGTGTTATGTGCAGTTATGTTGGACATTTAGAGGAGTTTCTGTAATTTTGTGGTTACCATTATGCAGAAGAGTGGTGCCTGTGTTTAGGCTGTGGCCACTCATACACTCATTTATTGGATGGACTTCCTGTTCTCAAATAAGTCTTTTTTGAATTTTGTTTCTAAAAAATTTTTGTTATATGTAATAGTTTTCCACTTACACTTGTAGAGCAAGTAGTTAATTTAATAAGGTAAATTAAGTCAATAAATGTTTTCACCTAACAAATTCACCTAATAAATTTAACCTAATAAATTTAACATTAAGTAATCTGCACATATAAATATTATGTAACAGTGACAAATTCAAATGGTTTGTATTTACTTAAAGAAATTTTGTCAGCTTTACTTGACTTTATTTTGTTCATATAACTAAATTGTTATTTGTAAAAATGACTATAGTTTTGTGGAACCACTTGACGCAACTTTTTAAAGTAAATTCAACAAATAATTTTTTTGTGTGTATCCAAAGAACCTTTCCATTGCACTAAAGGACTATATTTTTATTATTATTCTTTAGACTATAAAATGGTTAGAAAAAAATGTTTTTTCAAAGAACCTTTCACAAAACGGTCATTCATGGAACCAAAAATGGTTCTTCTATGGCATCACTGTGAAAACCCCTTTTTGGTTCTTCCTGGCACCTTTATTTTTAAGGGTGTACATCGGGCTGAAACTAGCAAAAAACACTTGCATCTGGCATCGCATTGCGCCGGGTGTATGATAGGACCCTATGTGTTTCATTGGCAGCCCACAAACAATGTCTACTTTGACCCACCCTTAATCGCTGTAGTTCTAGCTGAGGCCTGTAAGAGTTTTGTTTGTGTTGTCGACATATCGAGATGTTTTTTGTGCTGCGAATCAACTTTGTATGCACTTCTAAAGGACTCGGGCTATTGACACCGTCATTACTGTTCGTATCACTGTGTATACAAAAGCTGAGGAAGCCTGCGGAGCTGAAATCCAGGTATGGTAATGAGCGTTTCATTTCCGACGAATGCTGTAAGTTGACCAATCACACCTGACAGGTCAGCTGGCCAATCAGAGCAGAATAGACTCGTCGAGTTGATTAGACAGACAGAATCCAATCAAACCATTTTAATACTCTGTGAGAAATGTGATGTGCAATGTATATTATGAGAAAATGTAAGTATTTTTTTTTAACCTTGGATGCATGTACACCTATTGTAGGATACCTCCAAAACAAAATGAGGAACCTTTAATATAGCATAATAGGAGCACTTTTCCTCATTTTGCATGTAAAAATCCAGTATTATTATATGCTTTTTCTTCTGTTACAAGGGCCTTTTTGTGGCTTGTCAACACCACTGATTACAACTACAATCTTTTGATGAAAACAAAATATATGGAAATATCAGATATTTGTTTTAAAAAGTGTGCTCACCAAAGACAAGTCTTCTCATTGTATCTCTATATCATGTTATGTTTGTTAGTACTATTAAAGATTAGTATTTTGTTGTTTTTTTAAAGTGTATATTTACACAAATCTGATTTAAATTATTTTTAGGTACCTTGTATTTTCAGTCTTGAGTACAGGCTTTTTAGTCAGATTAAATGCATCACAAATATTAAAACAAATTAATTTATCTTAAAATGTAATTTATTAACACTTAAACATGTTTTATCTGAAATTGTACAAAAAAGTACCTCACATAAAGTACATTTTTGTACAATTTCAAAATCCTGTTTAGATTAACTCAAAATTCTGTTACATAGAATTACTGAAATAAATATTCATGCATATGAAATGTAAAATAAATGTAAAAAAACAACATTAAATGATATTGTGTGGAGAATGTACAACTTTTATTGAATAATGAATTACATTTTTAAAATGTATGTTAGGCCATTCTTAACTTGCATCCAAAAAAGACTTCAAAATAAATAATATCTACTGTCAAGAAGGTGTTACATTGTAGAGAAACCAATCAAGATATAACAAACAAACATGTTGCAATTTCTAAAAATAAAAAAAGCTACATTTATGTTACACTATTGCACGTGCAGAGAAGGTGTCCCCCATTTTCAATACAGATGATACAGAAAAAAAGAACAATTCATTTGGTGTGTGACTTCAAAATTACAATCACATTTTTGGTCATGTCAGGGAGTGCAATGAGTTCTGGGTTTATTAATAGTCACACACAACAACCATTATGTAAATATGAGAGGCAAAACACGCATCACAGTCAGTGCTGCTTTCATCATCCATGGAAATATTATGTTCATATTTTGATAAATGTTCTCATCCACATTCAGTGGCAATAAGCCAGAGTAACTTAACGTGAGTAAATGACATCTATTATAATTTTAAGACTTCCACTATGCCAAAGATCCTCACAAGGCCTAGTCTTTAAAACATACACTAAAACTACAAAAGCCATTTAAATAGTACCATCTAAAATATCTTACAAAATGCACCTCATTATCATGGAAGACCATGAAGCAGTGGGAGTTACATACAGTAGTCTCTTAGGCTTGCAGTGATAATATGGCATCAACACATTCAACATTCATAAATAAGGATATTTTTAAAAAGGAATGTTTAAGATAATAAATACCAAATGACACAGCATATGATTCATATATTATTCAGTTCCACATCTAGTCTTGTTTTTCCCTTGTGTTACTATTACGGTTCAAACTATGCATTGAAAGCAATGCAACCTAAAATGGGGCGTTGTTGGTAATGCATTATACTCCTGTAATCAAATGCATTTTTGTGGAAAAGGATAAAAGTAGGTCAGATCTTTCATTTATCCTTTTGTAATTCAAAAGACTGTGAGAGGCAGTTACATACCAGAATAAAGAAAGATGGCAAGACGGTTTGTTAGAGGTATTGGTTATGTCAGGAGAAAAGGAAAGTGGATCTCTCTCTCTCGCTCTCGCTCTCTCTCTCTATATATATATACAGGGAGTGCAGAATTATTAGGCAAATGAGTATTTTGACCACATCATCCTCGTTATGCATGTTGTCTTACTCCAAGCTGTATAGGCTGGAAAGCCTACTACCAATTAAGCATATTAGGTGATGTGCATCTCTGTAATGAGAAGGGGTGTGGTCTAATGACATCAACACCCTATATCAGGTGTGCATAATTATTAGGCAACTTCCTTTCCTTTGGCAAAATGGGTCAAAAGAAGGACTTGACAGGCTCAGAAAAGTCAAAAATAGTGAGATATATTGCAGAGGGATGCAGCAGTCTTAAAATAGCCAAGCTTCTGAAGCGTGATCATCGAACAATCAAGCGTTTCATTCAAAATAGTCAACAGGGTCGCAAGAAGCGTGTGGAAAAACCAAGGCGCAAAATAACTGCCCGTGAACTGAGAAAAGTCAAGCGTGCAGCTGCCAAGATGCCACTTGCCACCAGTTTGGCCATATTTCAGAGCTGCAACATCACTGGAGTGCCCAAAAGCACAAGGTGTGCAATACTCAGAGACATGGCCAAGGTAAGAAAGGCAGAAAGTCGACCACCACTGAACAAGACACACAAGCTGAAACATCAAGACTGGGCCAAGAAATATCTCAAGACTGATTTTTCTATGGTTTTATGGACTGATGAAATGAGAGTGAGTCTTGATGGGCCAGATGGATGGGCCCGTGGCTGGATTCGTAAAGGGCAGAGAGCTCCAGTCCGACTCAGACGCCAGCAAGGTGGAGGTGGAGTACTGGTTTGGGCTGGTATCATCAAAGATGAGCTTGTGGGGCCTTTTCGGGTTGAGGATGGAGTCAAGCTCAACTCCCAGTCCTACTGCCAGTTTCTGGAAGACACCTTCTTCAAGCAGTGGTACAGGAAGAAGTCTGCATCGTTCAAGAAAAACATGATTTTCATGCAGGACAATGCTCCATCACACGCGTCCAAGTACTCCACAGCGTGGCTGGCAAGAAAGGGTATAAAAGAAGAAAATCTAATGATATGGCCTCCTTGTTCACCTGATCTGAACCCCATTGAGAACCTGTGGTCCATCATCAAATGTGCGATTTACAAGGAGGGAAAACAGTACACCTCTCTGAACAGTGTCTGGGAGGCTGTGGTTGCTGCTGCACGCAATGTTGATGGTGAACAGATCAAAACACTGACAGAATCCATGGATGGCAGGCTTTTGAGTGTCCTTGCAAAGAAAGGTGGCTATATTGGTCACTGATTTGGTTTTGTTTGGTTTTTGAATGTCAGAAATGTATATTTGTGAATGTTGAGATGTTATATTGGTTTCACTGGTAAAAATAAATAATTGAAATGGGTATAAATTTGTTTTTTGTTAAGTTGCCTAATAATTATGCACAGTAATAGTCACCTGCACACACAGATATCCCCCTAAAATAGCTAAAACTAAAAACCACTTCCAAAAATATTCAGCTTTGATATTAATGAGTTTTTTGTGTTCATTGACAACATGGTTGTTGTTTAATTATTAATGTTGTAAAATTAATCCTCAAAAATACAACTTGCCTAATAATTCTGCACTCCCTGTATATATATATATATATATATATATATATATATATATATATATATATATATATATATATATATATATATATATATATATATATATATATATATATATATATATATATATATATATACTTCAAGGAACACTTACTTCACCCAAAAATGTTAATTAATTAATATTTTGGCATCACCCTCATTTCATCCAGACCTGTATGACTTTCTTCTGTGGAACAGAAATGACTCAGAAAAGAGTTTTTGTCCATACAACTAAACTAAAAGTGTTTGGTTACCAACACTCTTCAAAATATCATCTTTTGTGTTCTGCAGAAGGCAGAAAGTCATACAGGTTTGGAATGACATGAAGGTAAATGATAGAATTTTCATTTGTGGGTGAAATATCCATTTAGAGTCAATATGAAATCCAAAAGGACTGAAACATCCATGCACTAACACACACAAACGGCTCCTCAGACAGAAGTGGCGAAGAGGAAGATCTGCAGCAAGGGCATCACCTTCAGGGTTGAGAGGTCAGCAAGAACAGCCTGAAAGAAGAAAATAATTGAAAATGGAAAAAATTATGGAATTAAACTAATTCTGTCAAATCGATTAATTTAAATTTAAATCAATTAAGTTTGTTAATACATAATGTGTGTTTATACTATACATACATAGACTATATTTTCAAAAGTATTGGGACACCCCTCCAAATCATTGAATTCCAATCACTTCCATGGCCACAGGTGTATAAAATCAAGCACCTAGGCATGCAGACTGCTTCTACAAACATTTGTGAAAGAATGGGTTGCTCTCAGCAGCTCAGTGAATTCAAGTATGGCCTCCTGTGCAATTCCATTCATGAAATTTCCTCACTACTAAAAATTTCCACGGTCAACTGTTGGTGGTATTATAACAAAATGGAAGCAATTGGGAACAACAACAACTTAGCCACAACATAGTAGGCCACGTAAAATCAGAAGTCGCTAACTTTCTGCAGAGTCAATATGTACAGACCTCCAAACTTTTTGTGGCCTTCAGATTAGCTCAAGAACGTATAGAGATGCATCAAAGCCTTACATCAAGTGCAATGCAAAGCATCCAATGCAGTGGTGTAAACCACACCGCCACTGGACTCTAGAGTGACGCATCACGCTTCTCTGTTTGGAAATCTGATGGATGAGTCTGGGTTTGGCAGTTGCCAGGAGAACGGTACTTGCCTCACTGCATTGTGCCAAGTGTAAAGTTTGGTGGAGGGGGGATTATGGTGTGGGGTTGTTTCTCAGGGGTTGGGCTTGGCCCCTTAGTTCCAGTGAAAGGAACTCTTAATGCTTCAGCATACCAAGACATTTTGGACAATTACATGCCCCCAACTTTGTGAGAACAGTTTGGTATAAGCGCTGGTCCCTTCCTGTTCCAACATGACTGCGCACCAGTGCACAAAGCAAGGTCCATAAAGATATGGATGAGCAAGTTTGGTGTGTAGGAACTTGACTGGCCTGCACAGAGTCCTGACCTCAACCCGATAGAACACCTTTGGGATGAATTAGAGCGGTCCAACATCAGTGCCTGACCTCACAAATGTGCTTCTAGAAGAATGGTCAAAAATTCCCATAAAAACACTCCTAAACCTTGTGGAAAGCCTTCCCAGAAGAGTTTAAGCTGTTATAGCTGCAATGCGTGTGCAAACTACATATGAAGCCTCTAAGTCCGTCTGACGTTTTTCTTTAAAATAAGCATTTTTGTCAGGCTTCTATGTATATGTTTCTACCTAAGTACCAGTACAGAATGGGCTGAGGCTGGGATTTAGTGGGTTTGAAGTGGAAGTATTTTATGAACTTATACTATATGCGGAGAGCATTCACTCAGTATCATCTCATTTTTTACCGAAGTGGCTTTTAGAGGCTTTTGCATCTGAACACTTCATATTAAACCCTATAGATTAAGAATGGGATGTCATTAAAGTTAATGTGCATGTAAAGGCTGGCGTCCCAAAATCTTTGGCAATATAGTGTACATACACACACACACATATACCATTTTTTATGTTAGACTTGACAGCATTAGTTCTTTTCAAATCTGCTCGAGAGGACATGTAAACACTGGATCGGATTGAAAACCAAAACCAAAGTACTGCACATGTGCAATGACGTAGAAAGAGCGTAATGATGCTGGACGCACAGAATGAGCTGTTGTTGGTGAATGAAGTCAAGTCATTCTGAATTTCTTCTTCCCGATTTATTAAAAATGGCACTTTAGCATGAGAGCGCAATCCCATAAAAGCACAGATGGGAGTGGAAAATTCTGCGGGTGATTTACTGACAATGCGTACATTAAAGAACACAGACGCAGTCGGATCATTTGTATTATGACCAACGCAATCTACCAAGAGCAGCGCATATTAACGTCTGCTTTAAGACATGCTTTTTTGGGACGGTAAATAATGGTGCAAATACCAGTAAATTGACAAGCGCAATTCATTTAAATACTCTACTCCCATAAATTTTACGTCTGAACGGGAAACTCCTACAAATGCATATGCAATAAGGGCAGCCTCTAAAATAATCCTGTCCACACCTATGTAAGCATAGCTACTGTAAATATCCATGAGAGAAGCATGCATTCAGATTGTCTGGAAATAAAAACACAGGACACTTAGTCGAACTACAAGAATGCATAACTGCCAATCCCGTTTCACAAAATGGCGTCTGGTGGCCTGCACTTATGTGGCTCAAGAGCTTGGAAGGTGCTAAGAGTGCATCCGCCTCAAAGGAGCCGTTTGGGGCGGGGGCCTTCAAGTTCTCAAGGTTCGGTCCTTATGGAATTGGAAGCAAATAAATTTAGAGTCCCCTATCAGGTTAGCACGTCTCCTCTAATGTTTCATGACCAGGCTTGGACTCTAAAAATACAACGTGTTATGATACTTTCTCCAGTAGAAGCCAGGTGGTACATAAGCAAGCAGATACTGTCCAGCACCATCTTCACAGCGTTTTGGGGCCCGGGCCCGTGCGTCACTGCAGAATTAATGAAATAGAATTAATGAAAGCTGGTCAGATGCACTTTTACTACACCTGTCAATCAAGCGACTGCATCCGACAGCGCAGCCCTCTTAATGGCCATGGATGCTTCAATAAAATCTATTTTTTTAACTAAAAAATGTTGGGCTTTTGCATATTCAAATATGTTAAACACTGTATATGTTATACACCGGCCAGGCATAACATTATGACCACTGACAGATGAAGTGAATAACACTGATTATCTCTTCGTCACAGCACCTGTTAGTGGGTGGGATATATTAGGCAGCAAGTGAACATTTTGTCTTTAAAGTTAATGTGTTAGAAGCAGGCAAAATGGGCAAGCGTAAGGATTTGAGGGATTTTGACAAGGGCCAAATTGTGATGGCTAGACGACTGGGTCAGAGCATCTCCAAAACTGCAGTTCTGGGGTGTTCCCAGTCTGCAGTGGTCAGTACCTATCAAAAGTGGTCAGAGGAAGGCACAGTGGTGAACCGGCGACAGGGTCATGGGCGGCCAAGGCTCAATGATGCACGTGGGGAGCGAAGACTGGTCTGATCAAACAGACGAGCTACTGTAGCTCAAATTGCTCAAGAAGTTAATGCTGGTTCTGATAGAAAAGTGTCAGAATACCCAATTGACCTATTGGGAAGCCACGCCCCCTTAAGTTACTGTTGCTAACTTGGACAAACAAACAGTTGCTAGCTGTCTTACAAGGACAGCTGTCAGTGTGAAAACCTTATCCCAAGATGTTTTTGGACACAGAATGTAGCGAACCCCCTCCGATTGATAGCCAAACTTTACTGATGGTTTATGAAGTCTATTACATCGTTTTTCACTCCAAAAAAATCACAGTAAGAACTGAACAAACAAAGCATAGTGCGCATTAACGTCTTATTCACAAACTCTCTCTCTCTCTTTCTCTGTTGCATTGTCATTAACATACACAGCAAATTATTCAAAAACACTCATACAACGAACAGTAAACAAACATATACAGACCGTATGCCTTTTCGGGGGTGCTAATAAACTGTAAACTTTGTATCTGCAAAACAACTCTGATAAACTGCTAGCTCTCCCTTTCACTAACTTACCTGTAGACCATAACACCCATCAAAATAGGAGTCCTCCTTAGTAAGACAGATAATGCAGACCTTAAACATATCTAAACTCCAAAAACAAATTAGACAATAAATCACAATAAAGTCTATGACATGTAGACCTTCGTTTATGTGTTTTTGACCTACACTGTTACATGATGTGAGAACAGTTAACGTTAGTTGTTTCAGTTTGTATGTTAGCAGGGACTTAAAAATCCTCTCAGGATACCTGGAATCAGTGTTACAGTACCCCAGACACATCGTTTTACCATTTTTGTAGCATAAACACTATTAAACCGATGAGAGCTTCGGATTTTCCAATGTTTCTCTATGGCGCTGAAACCTAAAGATGTCAGAGTTCCAGTCCCAGCGCAACTGATACTCAACTGCCATTGGCTCATGTGCGTTCGAGGGGAGGGGAATAGGTCAATTGGTGGGTTACTATTAAAACGACTGGATTTTGCCCCTGAGAAATTCAAAGAACAATGGTAAATGTGACCACACTTTAAAGTTGTTTAGATCATACATTTAACAGTTTTTCTAAGGTTTCGGGATTTATTGCACCAACAACAAAGCAACAAAAGTTGTATGTAACTTCACACAGAAAATGTTAGAAAGTGTTTTTTCCTCACTAGATTCATGTTAACACTCATACTGTTTGTCTCTATTAATGGCTATACTATTGAAATAGTGAGTTTACAGATTGGCCCTATTCACTTCCATTGTAAGTGCCTCACTATAACTCAGATTTATAAAAAAAAAATTAACAAAATGCCACTGTCAATTGAGCTTAACTTTTACATAACACAAAACATTCCTTTAATTAATGAGTTTTAAACTGTTAAGCACACAAAGACCCTGTCATGCTAATGTTCCCATCACATTTGACATCACATAGTCTAAACATTTTAAAGCTGGGTGTGGGATACTTGGTCCACTTTTAAAAGTGGCTATCCCAGCAATTTTAAAACATGTGCCTTGGGTGGACTGGGTTACTAGTGTTGGCTGCGAGTGAAGACACTATTTCTGTATTCCTTAACACTTGCACACACACACACACACACACACACACGCACACACAAACACACACACAAACACTTGCTTGCAAGTAACAACCTCAGCTGATGCCAGTGATGTCACTTCCATTAGATTTTCGGCTCGGAAGGCAAAGACTGCAGCGGCCAGGACTGAAAAAGAGGGACAGACAAACAGTCATCTTCCAGGAAAATGGGCGTACGTCATGTGACTGACTGACCCTTTCTTATTTAAGAGTGCATTAACGTAGAGGCTTTCCCTTCAAAATGAAGGTAAATTAAAATGAGTTTAACACCTTAGCACTGAAATTATCCATTTATCCATTAAATTACTGACATCAAACTCTGAAGAATTGAAGTGACAGTAAATTGTATGTGTCATGTTCACAATAGCTGGCAAAAGGTCACACATTAGGATATAATTGACCTACCTGCCACTATCTCTAAGGAACCATATCCTAGAATACGGTCCCATAACAACAGGAGCTGGTCAGTGGACAGGTATCCTGAGAAGGCTCGGACTATCCATTTAAAGGCAATACGCAACCTAAGAAAGATACACACACGCACAATGAGAAACCAAAACATACTAAGTGTAGATCTAAACACTTCTATTACAATTATGTCTTATTTCACAAATGTTGAGGTGTGAGACTTGTGTGTGCATAATTCAGCCACTAGATGGAGCGGCACTGTTACAATAGATCAGCGTTTCACTGAAGTGACTTGAAATAAGGTCTGAAATTTGAGTAACATAAGCATTGAGCTTTGGATTTTAGAACATTGCTATGTAGTTGCTGAAGTGTTTTAGTTCTGGTGGTCCATAAATAAGGCTTTAGTCTATTTTTCATTATAAATCTTACCCATCTTATCATCTGGCAGGCAGAATTCGTCAGTCTTAAAAAGTTTTGCACAGAAGTTTAACAGTTAAGGTTAGAGGTTTAGAACAATTTCCTAGCCCTAGATATAAGAGATGAATTTAATGTTATTTTACTACCAATCTAATGATAGTGTAATTTTTTAAGGATCTGGACTCAAAATCAAATTAGATTCAGCAAATTGTTAACAAAAAAAACCCCCTGAGAATTATATAGAACCCTATTACCACTGTGCCCAGGAGAAATATATATATAAAATGTCAAATAACCAATAAACAATAATAAAGGCACATTTTCATAAATATATTTTTGTGCCGTCAAATCGATTAAATTGCATCAAACACAAAGGTTTGTAAATATATAATATACATATGTATGATGTATTTGTGTGTATATACAGTACATACATACATATATATGTACAAACACACACACATTTTTAAATAGTTTTATTCATTAACGAATGCTGTACTACAATGCATGGTCTAGACGGATGGATTTCTGGATGGTTGGTGAGTGGCCACCACAAGACTGTGACGTCAAAATGACTTCTGCAAGATATGTGGAGTTCATAACTGACCATTATGTATGTGTGTGTGTGTGTGTGTGTGTGTGTGTGTGTGTGTGTGTGTGTGTGTGTGTGTGTGTGTGTGTGTGTGTGTGTGTGTGTGTGTGTGTGTGTGTGTGTGTGTGTGTGTGTGTGTGTGTGTGTGTGTGTGTGTGTGTGTGTGTGTGTATATAAAAATAAATAAATAAATAAATAATGGTCAGTTATGACTACTATAACTACTAACATGGCCAAGACCAAAGAGCTGTCCAAAGACACTAGAGACAAAATTGTACACCTCCACAAGGCTGGAAAGGGCTACGGGGAAATTGCCAAGCAGCTTCGTGAAAAAAGGTCCACTGTTGGAGCAATCATTAGAAAATGGAAGAATCTAAACATAACTGTCAATCTCCCTCGGACTGGGGCTCTATGTTCTGGGCTGATTTCTCACTTTTCTTAGGATCATTGAGACCCCATGAGGTGAGATCTTGCATGGAGCCCCTCTTGTTAGTAGTTGGATTCTTACTGATTGTATGGGGTGGACAGGTGTCTTTATGCAGCTAATGACCTCAAACAGGTGCATCTAATTTAGGATAATAAATGGAGTGGAGGTGGACATTTTAAAGGCAGACTAACAGGTCTTTGAGGGTCAGAATTCTAGCTGATAGACAGGTGTTCAAATACTTATTTGCAGCTGTATCATACAAATAAATAGTTAAAAAATCATTTATTGTGATTTCTGGATTTTTTTTTTTAGATTAGGTCTCTCACAGTGGACATGCACCTACGATGACAATTTCAGACCCCTCCATGATTTCCAAGTGGGAGAACTTGCAAAATAGCAGGGTGTTCAAATACATATATATATATACACAAACAAACTTTTATGTTGGATGCGATTAATCACGATTTGACAGCAATAATATATTATATATATTATATATTATATATATATATTATATATATATATATATATATATATATATATATATATATATATATATATATATATATATATATATATATATATATATATATATATATATATATATATATATATATATATATATATATATATATATATATATATATATATATCATACAAGATATACTGTAAAAGAAAAAAAATCTATGAGTAGAGTCATTTGCATTGTGGACTCACGGTTGGGCCCCAATCTCTCGTAGATGGTAGAACAGTTGAGGAAGATGAGTCTGCAGTAACCTCTCAAACTGCAAGCACAGAGACACTATACCCTAACAAACACACAGACACATACAGCTGAGCTCAGAGACAACCATCATCCTAAGCAAACTGACACCAAGTCAATAAATCAAATGACGTCACACACGCACACACAGATACTTACAGATGGATGTGAAGAGATGGAGTGTAATCTGAAGAAATAGCGAATATACATCTCCCTAAACACGCTGTACAGCTTAGATGGCTCGTTATATAAGAAACACAGAGGGGCAACTGCAGCACAGGATACAGACAGACGCTTGCTTAGAAAATAGATTTTGCAATTTGAGGATATGTGCTTTATTCTTCATACTCACCGTACATTGAGAAGCCATGAAATGGGATGACACCTATGGAACAGAGAGTTCATATACTGATTACAGTTATAACAAAATTGTTTCATAATACTGTTAAACTCATAAATGCACTGGTATAAGTTTCACAGATATTTTGGAAAATTAAACAAATTAAAGGGTTACTTCAGCGATTTAGCATTAAGCTTTGTATCAGTAGAAAACTGGTAGTATATTCAAATGATGGTACTTTCCCCCCTCATCTCCCCCTGAGACGAGAGAATTACGCATTTAATATCCTCATTTTGTGTCATCTGAGGATTTTTTGTCCAGAGGCTAAAGAATACAGCCAGTAGAAAGGAGCTAGTTCCGAATGTTTTCAACCCGCCCACAGTGGAGGGATCTCATTCACAGAATGTAAATGCGCACGGCCGCTCGGATTGGGCATTAATAACGGAGCAGAGCGGTGCGGAGCAAAGTGAGTGTTTCAACTTTTAAATGAATTCCGATGAAAGTTACGCTTCCATATGCGATCTGAAAACACACCAGACTGGACACGTGTAGTGTCTCAGCTCTTTGCTCTCGTGAAGAATGAAATCTGACTCCTGTTGCGTCTGTGCCATGACTTTTGTTCGGCTCACTCACACTTTATTGAAAAGACACGTTCAGGTTTTAATTGTAGTGTTTATTCTCTAACTGAACGAAATGATTGTATTACTATGAAAATCAAAACGACGGTGGGGGCGGTGCCGCGGTGGGTAAGTGATAACCAGTAGCCGTGGCTTTGGGAGTGGCCTCATAGGGCAGCGAAGCAAGTGCATTCTGGGAGTTGTTGTCTTTCATCCACATGAGACAAAAATACATTTTCTGTCTTTTCTCAGTCTAGAAGGCACCAAATTAAAAAATAATTTCACATTTCTACTACATAAATTATAGCCTAACGTCGTCATACTCAATTCTAGTCAGAATATGAGTCTGATACTGCTCCGTTGGGCTGTGATTATGGGGCGTGTTTCAACCGAACCAGGAAAGACCTCAATTGGATAGACCTACAACCAATCAGAGCAACGGAGCGACGCATAACGTTAGTTGTCAAATGTCAACAGAACTCAACTGCACTGTGTTGCCAAGTCCGCAGGTTGAAGCGACCCCAATTATGTGATATACAGACCCAGGAATGCGAAATTTAGCAGCCGTGCCAAAATAACACATATTTTACCCCCCAAATGCCATTTTTCCCGGAGAACCCCCCCCCACCCGGAAAGCTATTGGGCTTGTTTTTGGCTAGTTTTGAGTAGCAATTGGGCGAGTTTTGCTGTAAAAACTTGGCAACCCTGTCTGCACGCACGCTAGAATAAGTCACGTTAGAAGAAGAAGATGAGTGTAAACGATCTTTGCCGGTGTTGTAAAAAAGAATTTAAGGATACACAGAGTACTTACCAACACAATCATCATTTCTGAGAGAAATAGTGAAGGTGAAATCATATACGAACAAATTCTCCGTTTAGGATTAGAACAAATTCAACCCAAGCGCCTTTGATGACGTGGATGATTACGTTACTGTTTATCATCTGTCCATCATCGTCTAAAGCCCGTCCTGACAATTTCATTGGTCCGAACATTTTCTGTTCGGGCAGAATTACTTCTCTATGGATCAAGTCCAGACCGAACTGCCCGTGCAACATTTTTTGTGGGCGGGGCTAAGTTCGTCTGGCATCCAGGCTACATAAATTACCCAGTTTAAATGCAAATTCATCTTCCCAGTGCTGAAGTGCCCCTTTAAAGTCCCTGTAAAGTCAAAACTAAACATGTGTTCTGAGTTTCTCACACCACAGATAAATGTGTTATTAACCACCCAGCCAAATTTGAATCATAAGAAAATACGCCAAGTACATAAAATAGCTTATCAAAAACTTGAAAAAAATGAGCATCATTCTCTGCTCTCAAATGCTGGGGGTGTCCCCGCTGTCGGCGCTGAAACCACGCCCACTCACAGGAAAGCTGCCATAGCACACAAGACAACACTCACGTACTGATCATGACTGTCTATGATCACAACGCACCAGATGTCGGCGGGACGGGAGTATGAATGCCGGGGCGGGGGATAGTCGGTTCTGCAGCGGATTATCAGTGAATCCCAGTTGTCTCCGGTGAAAGTTTGTAAAACGATCCGGTGTAAAGTCACTGCAGAGGCAGGTGAACGGTGGTGATCCTCAGCTCTCCATCAAGGTTGCTGTTCACAAAATTAATCCACCTCTTCTTGATCATCGTTTTTGTTTTGTAAGTTGTAGGCTATAGTAACTAACAGTACTGACAGTATCTCGCGATCGAGAGGGCAAACTAATGTGAATGTGCCTAGTTATGATAGTTTAGGGGGAGGGGCCATATGCTCAGTGACTCCAGTGCGTCATCGAGCCACCGTTTTAGCCCCGCCCAGAAAATCCTGAACACAGCAACGGTGAAAAACCGTTTAACGGTCTAACTTCTGAATTCAGTACTACATAGTTCACAGTCTTTGTAATGTGTTTCAGCAATACATTTCTAACATTTATAATGTGTTTTTAATAAAACAAAACATTAAATGTGGACATTTATAAAACAAATCTCAGTATTTCCTTTACAGGGACTTTAACCATAGTGCACCCTGGGACATGATATTATGCAAATACTTGAAAAAGCTGTTGTCTCACCATTTGGGGGGTAAACCACGGCACACTGCTCTGAGCCAGACTTGCCTGAGAAAAAGACAACTTTATAGATTAAATATAAACTAAGGAAGATATCAAAACTTTGCAACAAAGATAAATATTCAAAGACATTACTTTGGACGCAAGATTTAGGCGGCGTAGCGCTGTTGTAGTTGAAATGCTCAAGGACTGCAGTGTCTCGTGAAAAACACAGCAAGACCTGTGGAGAAAAACATTGGACAAATAATTGCCAACACAAACAGACAAAGATTACAATAGCAAAACACACTTTGTATCTTTGGTAAATTGCTTATTTCCTGGTTCAATTACATTTGAAGAGGCACTTTAGGGTTTCAGCCTGCTGAGGTCAATATGTTCTTTCTGTTTTATTATTTTTCCCATAATGGAAATATAATTTATTTTAAAAACAGAATCCTTTAAAATTGCATTTCTGAAGTGGCCAATTACAGTTCTAGCGACCTAAAAGCTCAATAACAGATGACACCAAACGGGACAATGTTTCATATTTAGAAATATTTGGCAACCATCCAAAACACCCTTGCATCGTGGTAGCAGGTTTTTCTCGGCCACTCACAATCTCTTAAAAAAAATAGAAAACGATATTATATTATAATAAACCTAAAGACACTCATTAGGAAACTAGCGCTGAAAAGACGTGGACAGAGTTATTTTGCAGCTGATCATCGCATATGCATTTGTAGGAGTTTCCCTTTCAGACACAAAATTTATTGGAGAAGTGTATTTAAATTAATCATGCGAGGTGATTTACTAAGGTTTGAGCTTGTCAATTTGTTTGCACCATCATTTACCGCCCAAAAAAAGCATGTCTTAAAACAGACGTTCATTTGTGCTGCTCCTGGTAGATTGCGTTGGACATTATGGAAATTATCCGACTGCATCTGTGTTCTTTAATTTGTGCGTTGTTCAGTAGATCACACGCAGAACTTTACACTCCTGTTGCCACTTTTATGGGATTGCGCTCTCATGCTAATTTGCCCTGTTTAGTAAATCTGGCCCTTAGAGTTTGAATATCTGTTCTCTCTTGCTAATACACCACCAAGTACCACTATTGGATTGAAAAGTAATCACCTCTCTAACAAAAACATATTATGACCACCCAGTGTCTGAAATTCTTGAACGACCCACAGATTTCACACTAAACCAATATTTACAAGTAGCCTGGCTCCTTTATCACCTCACACCTGCAACTCATATTACCGTTCCATAGTGAAGACACAATGTGCTCCCATGAAGCCCAAAACCACTGGACATTTCTTTCTCAGCAAAGAGGCACATTGATGGTTGTCCAGAGGAACAGCAGCAAATTTGAAAAGCTCTCTAAAATTGCTTGCTTTTGAGATGTGAATTGCTGACGTATTTCATCATAACCATTTATGAAACTAGGAGATCAAGAGTGTATTTTTCCCTAATGATATCTTAAAATGGCCTCATATAAAAGGGTATCTCAGTGTGTTTCACCGTTTTATAGGGGAAAATGAACACGCAAATTATTCTTGAGTATGATTTTGTGGTGAAAGTAAACATCAAGCAGTGGAAATTTAATAATGCTCCTATTATAATAATAAACAACTCATCAATTCCACATGAATAGAGAAGTCTATTATAGAGAGGTCTATTTGTGACCAATCCTATTTGTATCTATCCAGATTTATGTATATTAAGTGAAAGAGCATTGGTTTGCATGGGTAACTTTCTCACAGTCAATAGTAATATATGTGTACAAAGACCTCTATCAATGTCATGTCCAAAATAACTTGGGAAACTGTTTTACTTCTTTGGTTATCAGAGCTTGTTTATGATTCACTGAGAAAATTCTCACTTGTAATCAAGTGATTGAAAGTTTGCATTGTGAAATGTGTTATGCTGACAGTGACATGCATTCACCCACCTGATATAAATAGTCCTCAAACACAAAGTAGTAATCGTCATTACTTGCAGTGAGCTTCACATCCTGAGAAGAAAAATCAGGTATTTTATTCAGAAATGGGTGCACTGGGTGTGGTAAAATTAGACACTTTTTAATATATCCATTATATATTTTTATTATTTAGGGCTGGGACACAAGCATTGTTCGGACTAGTTTTAATTTCGGCTTTAGTCGGACCTCTATCAGCTATAGTCCGGCCGATTGAGAATGCTGAATTGCCGTCGGGCCGTTGGGAAAAGAGATCATTCTGATTGGCTATTAAGCTTTGTAAACCAGTGCACGAGAAAAAAAACAAAAGTGACAAAGCAAGCAAACAATGATGACAAGAGGGCACACGAAGGAGGCGCTTATACATTTACCTACATCTTCATCTTTTCGGAGCATTCCAATATGCAAATATTTTCATAACAACGTGGCCGTATGTAGCCTAATTAATAGAAGTGAAGAAAAACTGATCAGCATGACTCATAGTCAAAATGGTAAGCAAGCAGTGCTTTGTTTACAGTTTGTATATTCATATTTCTAGTTCATGTTCCCTTATTTGAATGGTGAATACTGTCATCTTGTGGACAGTTATTGGGCCCTATCATACACCTGGCGCAATGCGACGGCAGACGCGATGCAAGTGTTGTTTGCTAGTTTCTGCCTGACACAGTTATTATTTTCACGTCCAGCGCCACGTTGTTTAAATAGCAAATGCACTCGTGCCCATCTGTTCGCCCATGGCCGTGCTAGTCTGAAAACAAGGTATGTTCAGGTGCATTGTTGGCGCGTTGCGATTTTGAGGCAACTGAAAACAACTGTGCCATTAGAACAGGTTTTTGTTGGTCAAAGTTAATAGTGCAGTACTTTTTGTGTTATTTAAAGGCTGCATTAGTCATTTGCGCCACAACACATGTACACTCTGCTTATTACACACACAGGGATGTGCAGCAGCACACAAACATTTTTAAATATTAAAAACAGAAGGATTCCTCTCTGGAGAAGCGTTCAGTTTTTGTAAATGTAAATACCGCCATGTAAATACCGAATCCGCCATGGTGCAAGTGCAACTGGCTTTTAAAGGGAATGAGAGATGACACTCTGACTAGTTTATTGCATGTTACACCCAAAACACACAAATTACTCATTATGAGACTATGTACAACCCTTTCGGACCATGCGTCTGGCATGCCGACCATTTTTCCCATCGTTAAACTAGCAAAAGTGGATTCGAACACGCTCTAAGTGCTCCTGCACCATACGCATCAGACCACGCGCTCAGATTGTTAAAATAGGGCCCATTATCTCTCACGCAGGCGTAGAACGTACATGCCGACGGATGTCGGCTGTATTTACGGTTTGTTCAAGCGCAACTTTTTTTCCCGAACACAACTGACGTGAGCCGACACCACCGTCGGCTTTCATTGTCTCTAGTTTTGGCTTCGGTATGGTATGTACTGGCCCTAGAGCATATATCTTGGAATAAATGAGTCTTTCAGGACTGTTACTCTATTGGTCAAAACCTGTTCGAGAACATTTCAAGAGAATCAAATAAACTGCATTGTAAATGTACCTTATATATTAGGTTGTCCACAAGCAGGCCATGATGTATGACTCTGGCTTTCAGCTGTTCATAATGTGTTATGACCTGTTTAATTAAATAAAAACAAAAGAACTGACAAAGTGCATTTATCTCAGTCAGCTGAATTAGATTAACTAATACATAATGGATAAAGAAGCACCTATACGCAGATCAAACTACCCCCAGTCATTACAGCTAAGTTAATTATACTAACCAATTAACTAATTAAATTGCTATTGTAAGAAGCATATTAATAGGATCGCTTTCAATCACTCAAATCATGCTCTTATGCTCTCAACAGGATCTCCAGCTGAAAATGGCTAAACATGGCTAAAAAATGAATTGTCACAATAGACTGGTGCAAAAAATTACACCCAAATCTAAATCATCACTTGATATTAGATGCTCTATTTTGAAATTGAAATGCATATTTTTATTGTAGTATGATTGTTATTTATAAAACTTAAATGCAAAAGTTATATCATTTTCATTAATCACCTCAATTTTATGCTTACTGACAGGAAGATGAGTTTAGAAAAAAAATATATAAAATGCATTTAAATTAATGTGATTGAAATTAATGAGTTGAATCATTAAGGAATTGACAGGCATTGCTACGGTGGCCCAGTAGTGCACAACACAACGTTGTGTTGTGGATTTATTTTGTTGTGTTGTGAACTTATGTATGCTTTTTAAATTTCGTTGTGTTGTGCACTACTGGGCCACCGTACATTGCCGCCAAAAAATTATAAACATCAATTTTCCTGGCTTCAACATCAAGTCATTCCAGAAAGTTCTTACTTGGAAAATTACAAAACAACAACTTTTTCATTAATAACTTTCAATAACCTTGCATTAAAAACTGACTGATTAAAATTAAAATTAAGTCATTATTTATTCACCCTGGTGTTGTTCTAATGCCATATACCCTTCTTTCTTTTATGGGCCACAAAAGGAAAATTTCAACAACAACAAAAATGTCCTGCATTGGTCCATGTATTGGTAGTGAATAGCAACCAGCATAAAGTATTTTTAAAGATTCCAAGGTATACGATAGGGTTTGGCAAAAATGTATTGACCTGCGCGATGTGCACGTTTATGAGACTCTATTAGCGTTGCAGTTCACTTCGTGTTTCCCAGAAAAAGCACAAAAGTTGTGAGAAGATGAAAATTAAATGAAATACAACGCCTAGAAATCTCCAAAAAGTATCCGTGTACTTCAAATATCACCGGACCCAAACCCAGAATGACATTTGACAGATGTGAATGCGATAACTTCTTGTTACAACGAACACAACAGATATATTCACCTCAGAGAAGAAGGATACATGGATTGTATTTCATGTTGCATTTTTAGTCATCTTGGTTTCTCACAACTTGTGTTTTTCTGGGCGAGTCGGAGTGAGCTGTGCTGCTAACAGAGCCTCATGAACGCCTAGGTCGCAATGGCCAAGGTCAAGAATTTTGTTAAATAATACATTAAATGCGGTTTGTTTTTTTCACTCAGCCCTCTCGTATACCCCAGAACACTTGGAATATACGGCACGTGTCGCATGAGATCATTCTGCGATACTTTTGTGTCTTTTTTAAAAAGCTTGATGCTGGTTGATATTCACTGCCATCATATGGACGAGCATGAGCGGGACGCTTTTTGTGGTCCATAAAAGAAAGAAGGGCACTCTACATTAGAACAACACCAGGGTGAGTAAATTATGACTTAATTTTCATTTTAGGGTGAACTATCCCTTTAAGCCAGGCTCTAATCACCAGTCTTTCTAAAAGCCCTTGCCTCTCCTGTTACCCAGAAGGACAGGATCATTTTTCCCATTTTTCCTGTGAGGATAGGCATGAGAGCTGGTCACTGTCATCCAGACAGCGGCTATTATCAGCGGTTACATAATTGTTCCACCTGAAACATTTAAACTCTTGTGATTTCCCCTCTTCCCCTCTGTCATTCCACCGGCTCCTGTCCTGCCCACATCTACAGCACTAGCTCAAAAAGTGAGGGAGTACTCTACTTGTTTAAAATGTGCTGCCCCACGCCGGGTGTTTGTCTTGGTATTAACACATAAAGAAGGAACATTCTCCAGATGACGTTTTACTGCTTTAATGGAGGCCCAAGAACTAATCAGCCAGCTGAGAGACACTGCTTCACGTCTGAAAATGGCAGCTATTAGACACCCAGGATGAAAAATCACAGGGCGTACCTGATCTATCATTTCTGCTCCAAAAGCAACTCGAAGCTAATTGTATTGAGAAGGATGATGTATTTAAAACTGCTTGGTCTGGACCACAGCACAAATTCGGGTCTCTTTTGACATTTTGAAATGCATTATGCTGTTATAAGTGTGCCCAGGAACAAGGAAACTATACATCATTAATAGAGGCTGCCAAACCACCTAATCAAGCAGACTTGAATATGGTTCACTGGTATATACACCAGAGAAAATCACTCTGGGATGTTTTGACCCAGCAATTGGGTTGTTTTAACCACCCAATTGCTGGCTTAAAACAACTCAATTGCTGGCTTAAAACAACCCAATCGCTGGGTTTGTCCATTTTCAACCCAACTTGGGTTGTTTTTAACCCAGCATTTTTTAGAGTGTAAGTACAAATAAATATCTATAAATGTTAGTTCTGGCACATGTTCATAACAACTGCCATAAATGTCATTTAAGATACACAAATAGTTTAATTTGTTTTAAATGTACATAAATATTTATGGTAGGTTTATGGTAGGATCTGTGACTGATTGCATGTGCATAAAAATGGAGAGAGAAATATATATACACTACCATTCCAAAGTATGGGGTTGTACCAAGTACCAAGGCTGCATTGCATTTATTCGGTTAAAATACAGTAAAAACTGTAATATTGTGAAATACTATAAAGTAGCTGGTTTCTATTCTAATAACTTACTTCTGGAATGACCCTTCAAACAGTGTCCCCTTTCTAAAATGCCTTTCAGGGGCACAAAAATGCATTCTGAAATTCAGTCAGTACCTCAGGATCATCAGTAGTATTCAGGATGAGAGTCCATAGCTGAGCCCTGAGACCAGTGGGACAGCCCTGCCTGCTGTACTGCTGCGCTGCTGCACTGTCTTGCTCGCTCACCACTACAGAAATGCAGAAAAACAAGAGAGGGACCCACATGTTTTAGTAAACACACTTGAGAGGCTATTGTAGTATCCAAAGCTAATCTATATACTTTTGCCATTCAGAGAGACACTCTGTTGATGTGTCCAAAACCTAAAGTAGCTGCCTAGTTTGTCAATAACTAAACAGGCAGTGTTTTTTGTATATGAAGGAACATACTAAGAAAAGACATAACATCAGGTCTAACGATCCAGAACAAATTAAAGTGAGCTTTAGAGAAAACTGTTGTTTGGGGGGACCAAAAATTTTGGGTTGGGATTTTAATGTTTTTGAAAAAATAATGTGTTTTTAAAATAAGTCTCTTGTACTCATCTGCATTAATTTGATCAACGATACAGTAAAACAGTAATATTAGTACAACTTAAATAAACTGCTTTTTATTTTAATATATTTTAAAATGTAATTTATTCCTGTGATGGCAAAACTGAATTTTCAGCAACATTCTAGTCTTCAGTATCACATGGTCCTTCAGAAATCAATCTAATATGATGATTTGGTGCTCAAGAAACATTTCTTATTATCATCAATCTTGAAAACAGTTGAGCTGTTTAAAATTTTGATGATGCATTTCTTCAGGATTTTTTGACAAACAAAATGTTCAAAAGAACAGAATAGAAATCTTTAGTAACATTATAAATGTCGTTACTGTAATTTTTGATCAATTTAATGCATTCTTGCTGAATAGAAGTATTAATTTCTTTATTAAAAACAACAAACGGTAAACAAAGTGCTTTTTTCTTACTATAAATGGGATCATAATTTAATAAAATTGAAAAAAGGACACCATTTTATTCTTTTGATTGCATAGCATCATAGGATATCACAGGTCGTGAAAGATACATCTATGCTACCTTCAATTTCTGACCAGACTGTATTATTAGAGGGGGAATGGAATGGCAAATATTAAACAAACATTCTCTGCGAGACGAGTGATAAAGCGGTTTTAAACAAGCATTCATGTGATGATAAAGACAACAAGAGTTTCATTTTACCTTTTTTTCCAATGAGAATGTGCTCACTCTCAAACAAATCTGTTGAAACAGCAGAGATAGTGAAAGATAGTAAAGAAGTGACCGTGCAAACAGACCATACAACAGATATTTAAAAATGAGTAGTGAGCCTCTTTGGTAGCCTTGAATACAATGTATAGTACAGAATTTAGAGGGTCGGTACATATTAAACATAATAAGGAGGGTGTATACAGTAGGTGAAGCTTCTGTTGACTTGTGACAAGTTGGTAGGGGGGTGGGGGGGTGTAGATAATTTGTTAGTTCGAAAAAACAAGAGGGACATCCTACAATGACTTTGGGACCTGGCGGGAGTGGAGCTCAGTCCACGTAATATTCCATTACTCCATGATTATGTTATAGATTAATTGAGTAAATAAATACCTGGGGGAACATGAGTGTGATCATCTATACCAAGCTGCCCATAAGTAAGACCCAGTTCTGGATAAGTTTCCCTCTGCAACACAGAGAGATAATGGGCCACAATTATCAATATTTGATCTCTTCAAATGGACAAAATGGGTTGAGTTTATGATAATTCTATAAAGTCAAAGTCTTGAAAAGGAATTTTGGCCTAATTTGTTTCACCTACATCACTTCTAATGCATGTTATCTGGGAGTGACGATACACTTATCTCACGAGACGATACACAATATTGGGTTCACAAGAACGAGATGAGACGATATGTTAACACCCTTTTTTAGAAATTTTTAATGATGAAATATATGACTGGAAAAAAAAAAAGTATTTTATTCGACTGGAAGTCATAAAATGCAAAACAATGCAGGTGCATTTTGAAATGTTTTAACTAATCTAATGCTGTCGTCAATGATTATTTCAATAATCAAGTACATGGTCGATTATTCTGAGGATTAATCGAGTAATCAGATCATTTTTGTGGTAATGAAAATCAAACAATAGACTTTAAAATACATATAATAACAATAAGGAAATAATAATTAATTAAAAAGCAAGTAATCATATGGTTTTATTGAACAACACTGTTAAAATACATTATGTAATATACATAATATAAACATAATCAGCTTATGTACATTATTATAACAAAAGCCTGCAGAGAAGGCCTGGTGATTGTTGTTGCTACACTTTACAGCATGATCAAATCCTTGTTTACTATTGGTCAAACAACATTTAATTCAAATGTTCACTTTTTTAATAGTTGGCCACTTCTTTGTGATAGAAATGCTGCAGCCACTGTAATTTCTTGAACATGAACATATGGGCATCAATGAAGCTCATTAAATATGCAAATCTTATCCATCCTAGCCGTGGGTGTGTACTTCCAAGTCTTCAGTGCGGCACGCCCATAAAAACAAGTGGTTCCAGGAGAGAGCCTCAAAACTAAGGTAGAAAATAGCTTATTACTTATTCATTATGATAATTTTTTTATGTAAATACCACGCGAACGTCATACGTTGACCTCAGACAACAGTATAAAAAAAAGCCAGTTCATGACCCCTTTACATTTCTCTAGAACTCTTGATTACTGTAATTTGTTTATAGAAATGGTTTCAGATGATTATCTGCTGTTGCAATGCAAAAGTGTTTGTCTTGACATGAAAATAGAAGGAAGTGAAAAAAAGGGAGACTCACCATTTGAGGAATGTCCCGGACGTTGAGGGAAACCTGGATTAAACCCCAGTTGCTTCTTACAGTGAGATCTTCGCTGCGATCATTATTCAGATTTCTTAAACCAATCAGCACCTACAAGATAACAAGTATTACGTTTCATATTACCCAAATAAGTATACTTATTTATAGTAAAAAGTATTAGACATGACAAACGCTAAAACCTCTGATTTTCTTCAAACCGCTCTTTAATATGCCAACTATAAATAAACCATTCATCAGTGTAAGAGGTTCTGTGGTGCTATCAAAACAACCTCTCAGTCAATTCTCACTCAGAGTAATTTAAACGAACATTTCCTGAGGGAATCCAATCAGATGCTTCATATCCAGCCCTATCTTTCTCATTTGGACCGGATGTTTGAAAATAAACTGATTAGATAAATGTAGACCCACCTCAAGGAAGTCTTTGGGTGCGTAGACAGGCCTGAATTTGCTTAGGTCTGCAATTAAAAAAAGAAAACAGAGATCTGAGTGCTTACAAACTTGTATATTGCAATGGCCTACCAATTAGTATAATTGAATACAAGAGAGCAACAGAATATGGTTGAGAAATTACACAGGCAATATACCAGGATGCTAATCAGAACCCTTTTTTGTTTGTTTACTTTATACTTAAAAGTCCAATGAAATAGTTTGGTAAGATAAAACTAAATCTACACTTAAGTGAGAGGAAGAAAGAAAAAGCCACAAATAATGCTGGAAAAATATTTAAAAGGTATTTAGAGAATAAAGACTTCATGTCCAAAAGTCCGATCTGCACCTCACAGTGTTGGAGGAGTGAAAACAGCCAAGTACGGGATTGCCTGTGGAGGAAAAGCTTCAGCTCAAGAAGCGAGGTGGACAGGAACCCAGAAAATTACTGTCTAACGCAGGCCATGGCAACAGTCAACTGGAAAGCAGTGGTTGATTTTTGCTGGCATCGTGGAGGTTCAGCTAGAACTGATCAACAGCGATACCAGTGTCATGGCGAGGTGTAAGCTGGGTTCAACTCAGTATAGTGGCAAGCTGTACTAAGCTGTACTCAGTCCGACTGCAGGGCTGACAAGAGTTTGGGATGCTCAGTCAGTCTCTACATTCGAAAGAGCATGACTGAGTAGGCATGACAATAACATAATACTGACTCTGATGTTGCCCAGAATAAAAAGGTCTGCAATGTTCATTGTGAGAGACAGGATGGGCGCCGGGAAGTGTGCTACTGGCTCAACAACAACAATTCCAGACAACATCAAACACCGATTGAATGGCAGACAGCATATCAAAATTGGTCAGTGAAATGTGAGAGGTCTCAACAAGCTTGGAAAACTACAAATTCTCAGCAAAGAGCTTGGCATCAGTATCTGTGGTTTGTCAGAAACAAAATGGTCAGGTTATGGACACTTTACAACGATAGATGGACATACATTGCTGTTTTCAGTTGCAGATAAACGAGAGCATCACAGAGTTTGAATAATCATATGGGTCTATAATTCCACTATCCCACGTTTGACATCTTATAACCCAGCGAGTAGCAGATTGATCTCTGCTACATTTGCCACAAAAAAAGAAATACGGCTGACAAACCTGATGCTGAACAGTTTTATAATGGGATGAGGTAATGAGGTAATTACAGGTGACTTCAATGCCAAAGTTGGAGAAAATGCAACAGTGTTCTAGGAAAGTATGTGCTTGGCGATAGAAATGAACAGGGTCAAGTATTGGTAAACTTCTGTGCTGAGCACCGTCTGGTGATCACCAACATCCTTTTCCATCTACATAATAGAAACAGATACACATGGAGAAGCCTGGATAGGGTCACCAGAGCCCAGATTAACTACATGTTGATCAGTGGAAACCGTTAGTTAACAATGCACGTACATATCTTAATGCATCTTATTTTAATCTTATCTTAATGTCTCTGACCATAACCTAGTTATGTTAACGATCAAATTAAGGTTTAAAAAGAAAACAGTAAACCTCTACTAATTGATCTGAAGAAACTCAACAATGAGAAGAACAGCAATATCAACTTGAAGTAAAAAAAAACAGATTTGAAGCACTACAAAACCTTGCCGAACATCATACACACCAGATGAATTGTGTAAACAACTCAAGGATGCCATACTTGATGCTGCTAAGATGACATCACCAAAGAACCCCCAAAATAGAAAGAACTGGATTTCAAGTAGCACCTTTGAATTAATAAATATGAAGCATGTAGCTAAAACAAAATCTAAAGATGAATATGGAAATCGTCGAAGTGAATTGCAGAAGATGCTTAGAAAGGATAAACAGGCATAATTGGAAACTTTGTGCAGTGAACTGGAGGAGAATTCAGCGAGGGGCAATAGCAGATTGGTTTTCCAAACAGTGAAAAAAAACCTCATGTCAATGGCATCAAACAAACTGAACCAGAGAAGGTGTGTCAGCGATTGAAGGAATATTGTGAGGGATTGTATGATGAATGAAAGGAAAATGTAAAAAACTGATGTTCAAGAAAGAGAGAAACCTCCATTGAAATTCGACGAAGTAGCAGGGAGATGTGACAATTGCATGAGATATGTATGGAGGTGTGGGACCATGGGATTTGGCCAGAAAAATGGACACAATCAGTTTTCATTCTGCTACCTAAAAAAGGTGATTTGACTCTGTGTGGCAATTACCAAACCATTGCACTGGTTTCACATGCTAGCAAGGTACCGTTACAAGTAATTTTGGATCGAATACAATCTAAATTAGAAGTTGAAATTGCTCCTGAACAAGCTGGCTTTAGACCAAGAAGGGGGCATGTGGGATCAGATTACGAATCTGCGGATCATCCTTGAAGAAACCAGCCACTATATTTTTGCTTCACTGATTTCACCAAAAAATTGGACAGGGTTCGGCATGACCAACTCTGGCTAACAATGCTAGGTATGGGTTTCTTACCACATCTGGTCCAACTGATGAGAAACCTGTAGAAATCAATAGAATCCAACCTTACGTCAGAGTGGTTCTGTGTCAAAAATACAAGCTCAGCAGGGATTTAAACTTTTCCCCATGCCTCTTCAATAATCTTGCAGAATAAATCATGCAAAAAAAAAAGTTTGTTCGGATTGGCGGGAAGACAACAATCTTAGGTACGCAGATGACAGTGTTACTGGCTACATCACCAGAATGACTACAGGAACTATTACACAGCATAGAAATTGCTTCAAAGGAGCATAACATGTTGATTAATGTCACGAAAACAAAAGTAATTAAAGCTGCAAGCAGCATTTATCGGGGTTCAAGCAGTTAAGGCCTTTAAGGCCTTTAAGCACACAAGCATCAAAAGACATTACGTTTTATTTAGCAAGCATTTAACAACTGCCATCATAGATGAAAAAGTCAATTTACAGCCTATACAGGCAGTTTACCATAGGAAATATATGGTTTTAAAGCGTTATTATGGTTTTTTACAGTTATAGCACCTTTTGCCTGAGTCTTCTTATACTCTTGCCTGATCTCCACCACTTTTATTAGTAGTACTCAAAGTGTGCCCATACTGTATATATGTGTCAGATTTGTTGTAAATATGTAATTTTAATAAGGAGTTTAGACAATTATATTCAGTGGCATAACGAACGAGCCAGGGCCCTTAAGTAATCAAGGCGGGCCCCAGTCCCAATTCAAAACAAATTTCATCACAATCCATCATTGTTCGTTTCAAACATGTGAGAGCATCAACATGATCCATGGGTGAAATTGATTGGATTTAATTTATTTTTTTGTCAGTTCCTATCATAATTTTAACATTTTGGCGTTATTGTTTAGCTATTTACCTATGTTTTCAAATTTCCTTAGGAGGTCACTCCTGTGAAAAAAACACGGGCTTGAAACTTCTAAGGCTCCTTCAAGGCATTGTGCCAATGACGTATACTGAGTTTTTTGAGATACACCAATGTTCTCATAGACTATCATGGCACCCTGGACAAAGACACTGCATGCCAATTTTCAGTAGACTAACGGTTGGGTGCCCTTATAGCTATTTTCATGATCTTTTTCACTGTTATAGCGCCACCAGGCTCAATTGTCACAATTTTTTTCATGTCAACTCAGATTGAGCTTATGAACATGTGTCCCAAGTTTAGCGAAAATATCTCTTTCCGTTCACAAGTTATAACCGTTTTATAGTGCCATCAAGAGGCCAATTGTTGCGATTTTTTTCAAGTGATCTCAGATTGAACTCACGAAGATGTATCCCAAGGTTAGCAAAAAAATCTCTTTCCGTTCACAATTTATAATCATTTTAGTAAAAATGGCCCTGGTGCCATCAAATATTTTGGTTCCTCTTATCGACCGTTAACTGAAATTTTGAATTTTTTGGATGATTATTGATTTTCGGACTCCAGAGAATAGTCTTGCAGTGGTTTGATTCAGATCGGGCCAAAAACCTAGGAGAAGTCAGCAAAAATAGGTTTTTCAAAAAACTGCAATTTACTCGAAATTGGCGCATGAAGGGCGAGCAAATCTGAGATAGCCATTTTGTCCACCTTGAGCCAAGGATTCCAACGATATAAGACACTTGATCCTCGGACAAACAGTCTAAGAGTTATGAGCAATTTTTTACTTTTGGTTGCTGTAGCGCCACCTATGGGCCATTCGGGGTCATACTCTGATAGGTTGTCCCCAAACTGAGGCCTACCATCTGGCCAGGTTTCATGTCTCTAGGCCTTACGGTTTGGCCTGCACGATGCGTTTTACGAAACCTTACAATTACAATAGGGTTTCAGCATTTCATGCTTGAACCCCTAATAAGAATGAAGGCTTTTTGCCAGTTATAGCGCCACCTATGGTCCGATCTCCATGAAACTCTGCATGCTTCCTCACCATGTTCTGACACACATGCTCATCAATTTTGGTGGAGTTCTGAGATTTCATTTGGGATTTATAGGCTTTTTAGTGTATTTTGCCACACCCCTTTTCTAAATGACCCTGTTACAGCCACCCAAATGCAAAAGTTAAACTTTTTTTCGATAATTATTGATCTAGAGAGTCCAGAGATTTGTCCTAGACTGGTTTGGTTCCGATCGGGCAAAAAATCAGGGACTAGTTCGCAAAAGTAGGTTTTGGACAAAATTCGACATAGCAGAAAATGTTCCCTGCCAGAAAATCAGATTTCAGCATTTCATGCTTGAACCCCTAATGACAAATATTGATGAAGAAATTGAGACCTGAGTGGATGGTAACAAGTTAGAACATGTTAATTTCTTTAATTTTAGTCAAGTTCCGAATTAGATTTGATTCTTTATTGTCATTGTACAAACATACATACGAAATTATGGACTTGCCAACGTATACATTTATAGAATAGTTAAATGTCCCTTGGCATGAAAATGTCAGTTTTTTTTTTACATTAATATGAGTGTAAATCAAGCCCTGGGTATCCTGTCTTCAAGTTCAGTATGGTAATAACTTTAGAATATAAACTGTACATGAATCTTGTTTTGATGTGTGTTTTGACCTATAGCAAACAAACGAGGGGCAGGGTGAATGAGGTCTGAATGTTGTGTGTTTTCTGCAGGCAACGGGGGTAAATATGTCATCGAGCGCAGGTAGCTGTTGGTTTTGCACAGTCTTTATGGCTCTCTGCAAGGCCTTTATTATCAGCTACAGAGCTTCCTCCATACCACACCAGCATGCCATGTGTAAGCACACTTTTAATGGAGCAGCGGAAGAATGACATTAAGAGCCGGTGTGACCGGTTTAACTTCCTGAGTGTTCTTAAGAAGTACAGTCACTTTTGTGCCTTCTTGTCTCGCCATGATGTTTATCATCCATGAGAGGTCTTCTGAGATGTGTGTGCTGAAATTGATAATGGTGTTAGTGTTATAAGATGGTATACAGTCATGAGTATGCAGAGAGTAGAGAAATGGGCTCAGCACACAGCCTTGTGGGACTCTGTGCTGAATGTCAGAGTAGAGGAATGATGCAGGCCCATCCTCACTGACTGTGGCCGGTTTGTTAAGAAGTCCTTAATCCACAGGCAGGTGTTGTGTCTTGGAGAACAATCTTCTGGGTAAGATAGTATTAAATGCATAACTGTAGTCCACGAACAGCAGCCAGTGTTCCAGGTGTAAGGCAGTGGAGATGGCATTATCTGTCGACCTGTTGGCCCTGTATGCATACTTGTGGAGGTCCAGGGTGAGTGGCAGAGCAGCCTTGATGTGATGCAGAACCAGCCTCTCCAGGCATTTCATGATTACAGTGCAATGGGCCTATAATCATTGAGGGATATTATGGCAGCTGCTTTGGCACTGGCGGACGTCTTCAGACAGGTTGGAGCGGTGCACTGCAACAGAGAAAGGTTGAAGATATTTACCTCACCCAACTCTGCAGAACAGTCTCTGAGGACTGCCATCTGGACCAGCTGCTTTCCGTATGTTGATTTTACGGAGAGTGCATATCACCTCAGCAGGCTGGATGACGAGTGTCGAGCTGTTGGTGGCAGGAAATGGATTGATTGTAGTGCCAGTTCTTTCCACCTCGAAGCGGCCGTAAAACTGGTTGAGCTTCTCTGCCACTGAAGCACTGCTGTTAGTCAGGCTGCTGGTGTTATTCTGCCCAGTGAAGTGAATGATGCCGATTATACAAACAAAATTAAATTGAGATTGTCAGTGGGTATGGTGTGATGCTGAAGCTTACGAAAATATGGTAGAGTAAATCAGTAAGCACTCTCACCAAACTGCGTTTGATGAAAGCCCTAGTTTGGCCAGTTGCAATACAGTTGCAAAGCATGGACATTGAAGAAGAGGAAGAAAGGCACATCCAGGCTTTTGAGAACAAGTGCATTAGAAAGTTGTTACGAAATCCAATGACAAAGAAGAGAGCAGTGAGCAGGTATACAAATTGGCTAGAACAATGAGCGAATGGCTGAATTAAATCCCGCTAGTTATTCTATTCTATTATATCTGGTCATGTAATGAGATAATCAATCAATACCATTGAAGGCATCATCATGTCAACCATTGACAACCAAACAACCATTGACAGGTTTAGTGGAAGGTTTCAGAAGTCGTGGAAGACCAAGAATATTCTGGCTGGATAATATCATGAACTGGTCTGTCAGGAGCTAGCTTGTTTCATGCCATACAGGATAAAAGACTAATGGCCTAACAAACCAAGCGACAATGGCGAAATTACACGACATTACATGACATGACAGACTTGATGCCAAACATAATGCAAATGATGAGTTTCAGGATGATGAAATTATCTGAGGTGAGATTGGTATGATTTATTTTGATAATACACTAGACATACACACACACACACATACACACAATTTTGGACCAATTCATCTCTTGGGCTCACTAAGGCTTTTTGGTAAGCATAAGAATAAATATCCATTATAATCAATTATTACTAGTTCTCAATTATTATTAATAGTTCTTATTATTATCAGTGTTAATGTCATAATTATCATGATAGCTCGGAGATGCATGACAGATTCATAAATAAAGATACTTTAATAAACACTGTAAACAGTTTTTACTGCTTAATTATTTTTTGTGATACTGTGAAACTGTGATAAAAAAATTCAGGACTCTTAGATAAATAGAAATGGCAAAAGAGCAGCATTTATCTGAAATAGAATTTTTGTGTAACATTTTTTTTTTTACCGTTTAATGAGTTTAATAATTGCTTTAAAAAAAATTTTTTTTTATTTACTTACCCCAAGATTTTGAATGGTAGTTTATCAAGGTTTCCCCAAAATATTAAGCAGCGCAACTGTTTTCAACATTGATAATAATGATGTTTCTTGAGCACCGGATTATCATATTAGAATGATTACTGAAGGATCATGTGACACTGAAGACTGGAGTAATGATGCTGAAAATTCATCTTTGCCATCACAGAGACTTAATTCAAGAACATTAAAACATGGTAGTGTATTGAGAGTGAGTAAATTATGTACATGTAAATGATCATTTTGGGAGCAAATTATGTATGTGTTAATTTTGAGAGAAAGTATTTCTTTAACATGAACAAAAGCTGTTATCCTGGCAATATTACACTCTGTTTTGAAGTCAATTCAAAATTGTAATACAAGAGAAACCAATAAAAAAAGAGAGTGTGAAAGAACGTGCAAAAGAAAGCAAGCAGAAAGAAAGGAATCTATAGCCATTAGCTTTAGTTATTGGGATGTGGTCCAGGGGTCTGGACATGCTCTGGTTTCACAGGAAGGGCTGTTTATTCCAGTGTCCTCCAGAAAACGGTAAATGTTATCATACACACTGCAAACTGATAGCATTGTTATGGAGCTGTTATACTGCTCAGAGCTTCTGTGTGTGAGCCAAACCTCTGTGTGTAAACATTCTGCAATGCATTAACACGCACGCACGCACGCACACTGAGATGTAACCTTGAACATGTCAGGAGGGAAGCACAGACTGTGAGTGCATTACCTGGTTCATCAGTTCCCATCTCGTTCCATTTATTTGTGAGCTCTTTCTGCTCTGAGACGGGACGCTATAAAACAGAGAAGAAGAAAAAACATATAATTGATCAAATGAATATGTAATAGATTCTGTTGTACTTACACTGGTTTAGACCTTTACCTTCCGTGCCAGTGGGATTCCCAACTCAGTGCACATACTGTTCAAACTCTTCAGGATCCTCTTCTCCCAGCTCACCTACAACACACACACATTGTGATTTCATGTTTTATGTGGACATTCCATAGACATAATCATTTTTATACTGTAAAACTGTATATTCTAACCCGTAACCCTAAATCTACCCATCAGAGAAAACTGGGAGAAAACGGGTAGATTTTTGAAAAAATATCACTTATTTATAAGCTGTTTTCCTCATGGGGAGCAAAACACGCCCTCACAAGGACAGTGTTGGGGAAAGTTACTTTTAAGTAATGCATTACAATATTGTGTTAATCCCTAATTGCATTAGTTTTTTATGGACAGTAATGCATCATGATACTTTGGCATTACTTTTCCTCATCTAAGCTGGGCTTGCATATTTGTTTTTTAATAACAAAAAAGTTCTATTTTTTCCAGATGTAAAGGTCCTTTCACACCAAATGAATAAGCCTCAGGCTGAAGGAAATGAAAATCCACACCTGTACAGTAGAAGGCGCAGCTCAAACAAACCTTTCAGCTCTACTGCTGAAGAAACACTTACTTCAGCAAAAATGACTTTATCATCGTAGGTCAGCAGCAAAGACGTTGGTTAATAAAGTATATTTGTGTAATTTAGCATATTTGATTACTGCAGGTCTGTGTAATATTCTGAGTTTGTATTTCACAGTTTTTATTTATTTTGAGGAATACTGAATCTGTTTTGGTGCAAGTAAGATGAGTAAATGCCTAATCCCATTCAGTCTAAAACTACAATAACCATCATGTGTACACAACGCACACAACGTCTCTGCACTTGCTCCTGATTTCACTCAACATAGAGGAGAGAGGAGATGTCAGGCAATAAATGGAAAAACAAAGTAACTTGCATTACTTATTTGAAAAAGTAAATTTAAAAGTAATGCGTTACTTTACACATTTTTTAGTACTTGTAACTAGTACCTAGTTGCATGTAATGTGATACCCCCAACACTTGACAAGGATTTTGGATAATACCATCTTTGTGGGGACATTTGGTCCCCATAATGTAGGGTTTACCTGAACCACACACACACACACACACACACACACACACACACACACACACACGGTCCTTTATGTACAGCTCCAAAATGTATTTTAACATTTACACCACACTTAATGTATGAATGTCTTTGCAAAATCAAACAAAACATGAAGCAAGTGAAATTTATTGTAAAGAAAATAGCACAAACGCACTTTTTGAGCAAAATGTTTCATAAAAAAAATCTGTTAGGTTACATAAAAATGAAAAACAAAACATACACTACTGTTCAAAAGTTTGGGGTGAGTAATATGTTTTATTTATTTATTAAATAAAAACTTTTTTTCAGCAAGGATACATTAAATTGATCAAAAGTTCTCAAAAGACAAAGTTCAAAGTAACAAAAAAAAACTGTTTTAAAAATAGGAAATGTGTCTTGAGCAGCAAATCAGCATATTAGAATGATTTCTGAAGGATCATGTGACACTGAAGACTGGAGTAATGATACTGAAAATTCAGCTTTGCCATCGTTATGATAAATTATAATAAATTACATTTTACAATATATTCATATAGAAAAGAGTCATTTTAAAGTTAATAATATTTCACAGTAGTTTTTACTTTATTTTTTGATCAAATAGTCTTGGTTATAATAAGACATTGAACAAGACATTGACATAAAGATTGAAAGATCTTACCAGACTGCCAACTTTTGTTGGTAGTAGTTTATGAAGTTTATGAATTTATGAACAAATGTTGACAACGAGATCATGTTAATGTGACAAGCTACACCTGTAGTTACTCTGCAAGGACATCTTTGTGAACTTGAGGAGAACTGACTTCACACACTAAATTCACTCAAGTGACTAGAAGTCATGCCTCAGAAAAAATAAAGTTAGTTCTATAAAAAAAAGCCAGATGCAACTTAATATTTTATTATCTATGCAATGACATTTAGACAAGTGACTTCCAGTTAGGGTTCAAAAATGTCCAAACATGAGAGTATTAACAGATAGAAAGACTAAAAAAAGGAGAGAGTCAGAAAGAATAATAAAGATAAAGTAGCAAGAGAAAGACTGTGTACCTGGGCTTTGCGCATATATGCCAGGGGCTCTTTGGTGTGTTCAGGAGGTGCTCTTGGGTGCCCAGGGGGAGGCAGACTACACCACACATAAACACAAGGGACACATGGACAAACCATCAGTTACATTAGTTTAACCTCCATGGAAACCTACAGTCAAAATTAGTTTTCAAATATAAAACATGTTATAGAGTGCACCAGTGCAGAACAGTGCAATAAGTTCAGATAATCTAAGAGCAGATATGGGTGGAGTAGGTCTGAGAGATATAGAGGTGCAAGACCATTTAGAAGTACCTTAAAATAAATATGTGATGCAACAGGTAACCAGTGAAGATTATGGAGAAGGTGAGCATTTTGTACATACTGTAGCCTTTTCAAAATGTTTTCTTGGTAAGCCAATTAAATAAGGCATTACAATGGTCCAACCGAGTTATTAGTGCATGAACGAGGGTTTCTGCATCAGGGAGAGAGGAGTGGAGACGTACAATATTACGCAGGTGATAAAAATAGTTTTTAAAGGTCCCGTTCTTCGTGTTTTTTTGAAGCTTTGATTGTGTTTACAGTGTGCAATATAACATGTGTTCATGTTTCGCGTGTAAAAAAAACACAGTATTTTTCACACAATTTACTTATCTGTACACCGCTGTTTTCACTCTCCTAAATGATGTTTCAGTAACAAAGTTCGGGAGGAGCACGTTCAAATGATCTATCTAATCATCATGTCATTCCAACCAGCTGTCAGCAATAAGTAATCAACATGTCTACCCAATCAGCACAAGTGGAGGATAATATAAATACCCAGTCAACTCACCAATGTTTCTCGACAAGTTTTGCAGCATTTGGTCCTTACCATCCGTTACAATGTCTGAGATAGAACTTTATCCGTCCGATGACGATTCTCTTGTTGCCCAGGATCCCCTACAGCATCCCACCGATGCAAGGAGCACCCCGACTCAACAGGACACAGCACCCGAACCTCCAGCAACACAACGCGGCCGTCGGCCCAGCCGCGCCGCCTCCCGTACCCCGAGACGCAGAGGCGTGCCATCGCCTCCACCATCAAGACATCCATCATCTCCAGCTTCCTCCTACACTTCAGCACAACCTACGATTCCAGCAATAGAAAAATGGACCGTGTTGGGTTTAAGGCAAGCGCTAATCAGCGCTGACGTGCATTTTTCTAGAAGAATGAATAAATCTCAACTATACAACCTTTACGTGTCTCTCCAAGCAGCTTCTCCATCTCCAAAATCCACTCCACTTTCCAGAACCGCCAACAGGTCAAGAAATCACAAGGCTCCAAACTCACGCTCTCATAAAACACCCTCTCCGTCCCTCGCAGGACCGGTCCTTCCTCGAGCGCCAGTCCGCTGCAGCAGGCCTTCAGCTAGCCTGGGCCGCGCCCCAGATCCCGCCGCCACTGCCACCGCTGCCGCCGACGCCACCCAGCCCAACTCGTCTCTCTGCTCCGCCGAGCTACAGGCCGCAGCTTTTTCCAGCGTTGCACCACAGCCCACAATGCCAGCTTCCTTTTCCCCAGGCTGTCCTTTCAGCGTGAGTATGCTTCCGCCAGCAGCGCAGGCTCCGCTATCACAGCCTTTTTCTGCCACTTTGGCTAACCCTTTCCCTTGTCCTTGGCCTGCAGCCCTACCATCAAAATCTAGCGCGAGGCTGCCTCCGCTAGCGGCGCAGGCCCAGTTGCCTTTTTTTCCTCCCCAACTTGGCTCTTTTCCCACTTTTCCCGTTCCTCCTCTGCCGGGGGCCGACCTAAGCGAGAGGTTGCCTCCGCAAGCGGCCTCAGCTCCAGCTTTCCTTCCTCCTAACACTTTTCCCCAAACTCGTTCTCCTTTTACCTTATTTTCTGCGACACCAATGCCCATCCCGCCGAATGCTACAGCCTTGGAACCTCCCCCTGTTGCCAGCAACATCAGAGCACAGATCCTCACAGGTGCGGATATCGATTTATCTTCCCTTCTTTCTTTACTCCCTCCCTCAGTTTCAGATCGTCAAATCGACTGTGGTGATTTTGCAGTCACTCTCAAAAACCCAGCACATAATTCATCCCGCATTCTTTCGTTCTCTGAATTTGCTATTGCTTTCAGCCGTTTCAGCGAAATAATTTGCGCTGCACTCCCCCACAGGAGACGAGAATTAAACGATTATCTCGCGATAATTGCAGAGCTTGCGTTATCGTATGGAGGGACCCATTTTTATACTTATCATAAGCTGTTCTCAGCAAAATGCGCCGTCCGTGTAGCTCAGTGGAACCAGTGTCCTTACTGGGGCGCTTTAGACACAGAATTACACAACAGAGTGTTCCTAGGCTGCCGTAACATTTCCTGCGCGGTTTGCAGATCTGTTTCTCACTCCACCACAGCTTGTCCTTTGATTAACCCTTCAAATTCCCCCAGCACGGATTCACCACAAGTAAAATCTACCAGTTATGTCCCGCGGCCAGCAAACATCAATTTCAACGACTCTTCCATTGATTCCAAAAGAAGAAACACCTATTCATCCAGCAGTCAAGTTTGCAACAACTTCAACTCGGGACGATGCTCACGACAACGTTGTCGTTTCATGCACATTTGCAGCTATTGTGGCGGCGCTCATGCCCGCACAATATGCCCTGTAAAAAGAGCCGTAAATAAAGATTCAAAAAATTACCTGTCGACTCCCGTGAATATTTCCCGTTTGTCTACTGAATTGTCTCACCACCCTAACACTAACTTTACTGACTATTTACTGTCTGGTCTCGAGCACGGTTTCAAACCCGGCGTGGAAAGCCTCCCAACTCAAAGTATCATATGTGACAATCTCCAGTCCGCTCTCGCTGAGCCTGATACAGTTGATATTCTAATCAATAAAGAAATCGAATCAGGCTTCATGATCGGACCCTTTAACACTCCCCCTTTCGAGTGTTTCCGCATCAGCCCTATCGGAGTGGCCACCAGGAAGTTTTCAGGCAAAAAACGCTTAATTATCGACCTCTCAGCCCCTCACAACTCTCCGTTTCCAAGCATAAACAGCCTAATCTCGCTTGAAGAATTCTCTCTCAATTACCACAACATCGATCAAGCTATAACCTTGATTCAAGATGCGGGTCGCGGCGCTTGGCTCGCCAAAGTCGACATCACTTCCGCATTTAAAGTGATGCCAATCCACCCAGATTCATGGCATTTATTCGGCGTACGCTGGCACGGAAAATTTTACTTTTCTGTACGTTTAACTTTTGGCTGCAAAAGTAGCCCCAAGATTTTTGACATGCTATCAGAAGCTATCTGTTGGATTCTTTCCAACAACTACTCAATTCCCTACATAATTCACTTGCTAGATGATTTCCTAATCATCTCACCACCAGGCTCCATCCCGGCTGCACATCTTCTCACAGTCCAAAAGGTCTTCGCTGAGCTCGGGATTCCAATCGCCCAAGACAAAACCATGGGCCCAGCCACGTCCATCGAATTTTTGGGCATTAACTTGGATACAGTTAACTTCCAGGCCTCACTTCCCAAGAAAAAAAACGAAAAAATATTTTTTCTATAATAATCTGGTTTCTCTCCCTGTGGATATTCAACTGTTTACCGACGCAGCTCCCTCCATTGGTTTTGGGGGATTTTACCAAGGCCGTTGGTTCGCATCCACATGGCCCACCCAGCTGTCAGACTCACCACAGTCACTAACATCCTCAGCACTGTTCGAGTTGTATCCTTTAGTCGTAGCAGCCTTCCTGTGGGGTAAAGAATGGTCCACGAACAGCATTATAGTGCACTGTGACAACGAAGCAACCGTGCATTGCATTAACAAAGGACGTTCACATTCCCCCGCACTAATGCCTCTCCTGAGACGCCTCATTTGGATTTCAGCCTGTGACCAGTTCATCATAATTGCAAAACATATTCCTGGGTCCAAAAATCAAATAGCTGACTCTCTCTCTCGTTTTGCTTTCCAGAAATTCAGGCTGTTGGCACCAGAGGCGGACCCATTCCCAACCCCAGTACCTCACTATTCAGAGCTGATGTTCCCATAAACCACCCATTGAAACCCCTCCTTGACGCCTCTCTGAATTCCATTCTTCAAGCCGTTTCCCCCAGAACCCTCCAATCTTACCTAACTGCATGGAAGTGTTTCAAGTCTTTCCACTCCACATACAACCTGAATTTCCCTGATTTTTCTTTGCTTACCATCACTTCATTCATATCTCATCTCAACAGTATTAAGAACCTCCAAGCCAGCTCCATCAAGGGTTATCTAAGCGGAATTCAATTTTTTCACAAACTCATTTTTGGTCTGCCCTCTTCAGAAATAGCCAATTCACAAACATCCATGCTCATCAAAGGCATCCAAAAAACCCAGCCCACCCACCCAGACGCCAGACAACCAATAACTCTAGATATACTCACTAAATGTATCTCCACCCTCCGCCGAGGCTACCACTCCACCAATACCTCCCGCACCCTGGATGCAATGTTCATTTTGGCCTTCTTCGGTTTTCTCAGAAGCTCAGAACTCACCATCACGTCCACCTTCAACCCAAAGGTCCATCCTACAATTTCAGATCTATCAGCGCTAGATGACGAAACCATGTCTTATTTCATCAAACAAAGTAAGACGGATCAAATGAAAAAAGGCCATTTCATTTACATTTTCAACCTCCCATCACCAATCCAGCCGTACCAATCCCTTTTAGCTTACCTACATTTCAGAAGCTTGCAGACTAAATTCCCTTCTGACCCACTCTTCACAGACGATTCCAACCGCCCTGTCACACGTTTTTGGTTCCAAAAACACCTCAAGTCCATACTGATTCAATCCGGCATTCCAGCAGACCACTTTTCTAGCCATTCGTTCCGCATAGGTGCAGCAACCACAGCCGCTAAAAAAGGCCTCTCCCAGCATCAGATCCAAGCACTCGGTCGCTGGTCGTCAGAAGCTTTCAAGAGCTACATTCGTTCTAATCGCTTCCACATCAAAGAAGCCCAACTGACTCTAATCAGCTAATCTGTTTCCATACACCCAAACCTACAGGATCTCCGCATCTGCTTCATTTCAACATCATCAATCCAATAAGGGAAACGATCATACATTCACTGCCCCGGGCAGCATCTCCCCAGTCGCTCCCGCTGGAGCCGCCTCTTTCTGTCACTGCCGCAGCAGTGTTATCAATTTCGCTCCAACAGAAGCTCAGTTTCTCCATCCAACCGGTTTATTGCCAAAGCAGTGTCATCTCTTTCATTCTAACAAAGCCCAGTTCTCTGCCCAAAAGGTCTCCACTGCCGCAACAGTGTCATCTTTTCCGCTCCCGCAGGAGCCCGATTCCCCGTACAACTGGCTCACTGGATAGTTGGAAAGCAACTTTGAAACAGCTCGTCTCCACTGCCGCAGCAGTGTCATCAACTCCGCTCCCGCAGGAGCTCCGTTACTCCATTCCAAACTCGCTCCACTGCCGCAGCAGTGTCATCAACTCCGCTCCCGCAGGAGCTCCGTTACTCCATTCCAAATTCGCTCCACTGCCGCAGCAGTGTCATCAACTCCGCTCCCGCAGGAGCTCTGTTACTCCATTCCAAACTCGCTCCACTGCCACAGCAGCGTCATCTTTTCCGCTCCCGCAAGAGCCCGATTCCCAGTACAACTGGATAGTTGGAAAGCAAGTTTTGAAACGGCTCGTTTCCACTGCCGCAGCAGTGTCGTCAAATCCGCTCCCGCAGGAGCTCCGTTATTCCATCCAAACTCGCTCCACTGCCGCAGCAGTGTCGTCAAATCCGCTCCCGCAGGAGCTCCGTTATTCCATCCAAACTCGCTCCACTGCCTCAGAAGAGTCATCTCTTCCGCTCTGGCTGGAGCTCAAATTCTCCAAACAACTGGCTCATTTGATTGTTGGAAAGCAAGTTGAAAAATGACTTGTCTCCACTGCCGCAGCAGTGTCGTCAAATCCGCTCCCGCAGGAGTTCGGTTACTCCATTCAAACTCGCTCCACTGCCACAGAAGAGTCATCTCTTTTGCTCTGGCAGGAGCTAAATTTTCCATGCAACCAGCTTTTTAGACAGTTTGAAAACAAGTTGGAAAGGAAGGAGTTCGTTGCCACTGCCGCAGCAGTGCTATCTCCATCCCCAGCTGACTACCAACGAGGTTCACTTTCTGATACCACGACCATCAAAACCTCAGACGATGACAAGACCTCCCGATCCAGTGACTTACCCTCGCCTTCGATTGGCACAGCATCAGTTTCATGCTCTGCAACTTTTGGGGGGTATCAACATCATTTACCGGCTGCTGTCCCATGTTAGTTGCAATTTTTGGGGGAGTACTCTGGGTTCGGGCCAAATACCGAGCTCGGAGCCCTCTCCTCGGACAGCACGCCAAATACGCATACCATTCTTTCTATCTGACTTATTTGTAAGTGTGAACTCGTGAAATGATGTTTCAGTAACAAAGTTCGGGAGGAGCACGTTCAAATGATCTATCTAATCATCATGTCATTCCAACCAGCTGTCAGCAATAAGTAATCAACATGTCTACCCAATCAGCACAAGTGGAGGATAATATAAATACCCAGTCAACTCACCAATGTTTCTCGACAAGTTTTGCAGCATCCCTCCACCACCCCATCTTCCTCACACTCACCTGGTTACTTCCTAAACCAGACATACGGGGGGAGTACTCTGGGTTCGGGCCAAATACCGAGCTCGGAGCCCTCTCCTCGGACAGCACGCCAAATACGCATACCATTCTTTCTATCTGACTTATTTGTAAGTGTGAACTCGTGAAAAACGGGTTGATGAGTTCCTTGTTCTATGAAGTCCCTCCTTCAGATATACGTAACGAGTTCTGATTGTGCCAGCGGTTCCTGTGTTGTGATTCGACAGCAGCTTAGCGCACATGGCACGGTTCCTGTGTCGTGATTCGACAGCAGCTTAGCGCAAGTTGTACGGAAAGGTCACGCCTCTTAACGGGAGATATATGCGCTCAATGATCTCTACAGCGTCCCTGGGAAAGCCAAACAAAGGTGATTTGACTCCGGGATGAAAATAACAGCGCCTCGACGACATGGGGACAAACACACTGAAACGCAGCACTTCCTTTTCTCCACGCGACCGTCCTCTTCTCCACGTGGGACAGCAACAAGACCACGCCCCCTTTTTCACGTATTCTTGTGGGCGGAGGTTAGTCTGTTCTACTGTTCTACTGACGTCATTAATGAAGGAAGTACCAAGATGTAGTCCAAGCCAGCCGTTCGCTGTAGGCTTTGAAAGGGAACTTCTGTTAAATAAAATATCTCGCTTGGCATTGAACTTTGAGCTTTATAATTTTACAGGTATTATTTATGCTCTAACAGCAACATTACACACTAACTAAAGTTTGAACAATGGGATCACGAAGAACGGGACCTTTAACAACTGAAGTAATATGAGAAAGATTACGTACAGGGGAGGAGGGTTTGACAAGAACCCCATCTATGTCAAAGGACAGGTCCATTCTATTTGCATGTTTGGTGGAGCCAATCAGCATTATATCGGGTTTGCTCTCATTTAATTCATGACAGTTCAGAGACATTCGGTGTTTGATTTCTCTAATATATGCAGTGAGTGAGTCAGGCAGAGAGTTTTATGGAAGCATTTATCCCATTCATTTTCCCCATAGGGACCCACACTTGCAGTCTTGGCCACTTGAGAGTGTGTGCATGTGACAGTTAGTAAGTGTGTAATACTGTCCCAGGTCTGAAAAATGACAAAGCGCAGTACACTTAACGCTGCAAAGCACCGAGAGTATCCCATCGTTCGTCACGTTCAGTAACTTAAGTCTAGGAAAACTTTCCAGTGTAATTTGAATTAATCAGATATTACATATAACTTGGTAAATGCCAAATTGTATCTATATTTTGTAAGCATTATGACCACAACTTATTATCTTAGAACTGTACATTTTTGGACATATTGACATTACTTGGACATAGTCAATTCTGATAACAATTACTCTAAATTGAAGAAACATCCATTTACTGTACATCTGCTTTAAAACTATATGTATTGTGAAAAGCCCTATACAAGTAAATGTGAATTGAAATTTAATTGGTAGTAAAACATAAGATGATGGAAATTGTATTGGTCGCAATAAGTATGTGTATTTTGGAGAATTTTTTTTTTTTTTTTTTAAGGTTTACTGCTGCTGCTTTTTATCACTTAATATGAAGCACCACATTTAAATTGTGTGTGTTACATTAGAGACTGAACAGAGATTTTAAAGTTTGAAGAGTATCTAAATGTGTAAATAAAGCTCTTGCATTTGGACAACACTATTTAGTAAGTCTGTCCCATTGGGTAATCAAAAATTATACGTACACTTGCGATCTGTGCACTTGAACAAGTTTGGCCAAATACAAAAAAAAAAACGTCATGCAAGTAGACAAGTGGTCAAGTGCAAAGAGCACAAGTATAGGTATTAGGAGGACAGGCCCTTTGTTTAAAATTCATCATTTGCAATATCTAGCGAAGTAAACCATCAGATTGAAGGGTGATTCTCACAAAATTGTACTTTCTGCAAGCTTTTTTCAAAGTTAATTTAGGTGTCTTTCAAAAAAAAAAAGGATACCAAATAACCAAATTATATAAGGAGTCCATATAAATGCATACATTTATGCACACCAAAGCACGTTCAGTTGGAAATTAACATTAAGCATACATTTAGCGTTAACAATAAATTCCCCTGCAAAGAAAATGAATGAGAATTGTTCTTCCAGAACCCTGTTCCACTCTATTGTACCCATCCTGAAAACTCTTGACATACACCAGACTTCCACATTAAGGTCTACACAAAATGACATTTAACAGAGAAACCTGCACCATATTCCATTATCAAACTTTATGAAGGCAGTCCTTTTAGGATAAACACATCACAGAAAATGTGTACAAAACATCTGACAATGCTGTCCTTTCAAACAAGGGGCCATGCGGTATACATATATATTTTTATTGTTTTTTTTTTTCTCATCTCTAACAATGCCCAGCTCGAACAGTTTTATGGGCTACACTCTGTAAAAGCAATTTATATTGTAGGTCAGACACTACTTTAAGTCCTGTCCTGTATTTATACCTGGATCATATTAAGCTTAATGAAGTAATTCTGTCTCTTGTCATTTTTACATTTTGCCATGAAGAGTAGGTCATAAAAATGTATAAACACAAAAACTGGAGGAAGGAAAACTTTAGACATGTTCAATGGACTATATGTCTATATGAGTGTGTGAGAGAAGAGAGAGAAAGAGTACATTATCCTGTCTAAATCTCATGTCATCCTTTTGCTGATTATCTCAGTATGGTAATACAAGAATAAAAAAATATATGTAAAACAGAATATAAAATACAAGTAGAAGAAACTGGCTATTGTAATTAATGATATGTATTAGAAATATATGTATATCATGAATATAAAATGATATATCACTTACATGTGTAATTCCCTGTAAACTGCATTTTGTAATTTTCTCTCCCAACCTACAAGAATAAAATGATCAGTGGCACTACAACAGGAAACACATTAATCTCTTTAGCAAGTTGACATATGACATGTTTTTTATTAAACATAAACACCTTGAATAGAATTTACATACATGTACAGTATAAGGGAGAGTAAATATATGCTATATACTGTATATCATCTTCACATTTTAAACATCCTTTTGCCTTCCTTATTTCATTGTAATGATCCTTTAGTTTGGAAAAATAAAGTGAAAAAAATCTGTCGTCTCTTAATCAATATAAGCTCATGATTATGTATAATAATAATAATAGGAGGTATAGATTTTTTTATATTGTTATATTTTCTAAGTTTAGTTTAGAAAGTTTTGTATGTTTGTATGTTTTGTTAAAAAGGGAAGATATCATATAATTTGTCACTCATTAAATGTACTTTTTATTTTATTTATATATTTTTTATTCCTAAAGCTGAATTTTCAGCATAATCGTCAGTATCACAGTATCCTTCAGATATTACTGTAATATGATGATTTGGTTCTCAAGAAACATTTCTTATTATTAGCAATGTTTTCACGATTCCCTGAGAACAGCATTTATTTGAAATAGAAATATGTTGTAACAATGTCTTTACTGTCACTTTTGATCAATGTATTGAAGCTTTGTTTGCTTAGGCCTAATAAAAGTATTAATTTCTTTAAAAATATTACTGACCCCAAACTTTTAAACGATACTGTATTAAATTCACTTTTGAGGGGAAAAAAAATAAGTAAAAACTATTTCACTTTATTACTCCAGAAATGGAGTAATGCTCTATATCTACCTCATTCACTCATTTTAAATTACGTCATGTCTTACCTGATGCCTTTAACAATCTTCTCACATCATCTTTCAGTGTTTCTAGTTTAATTTCGGGTTTGTGCATACATTCCTAAAAAGAAAAGAAAAAAACACATCTCTGCAATGAATACAGCAGCAAACGAAAGCTGGCAGTGTATAATGCAGTGACCGTATATTGTGTTGCACACTCTGCAGTCAGTTAGCTGAAGCTACTCACTTTAGCCTGTTTCTCCAGCTGAGAGTGTAAATGAGTCCCTTTGAGCCGTTGAACTATCTGCGTGATAGAGACAGACAGCTCTGTGCTCTCGTCCATCATTATCACACTTTTAATGCGATGTCGAAATGATTTTGTCCCCAACAGATTTTCATCTGTTAGCGCTGCAGCATCACGGAATGAAGCACTGTATCCAGGCAAATGACAACAAACCTTTCAGGAAACACTGTCGTCAACGAAAGGTTCCGACACTACAGGCCTTTATTAACATTAATAATAAGAGTTCTTACGCCAACGACTCATAATTATTAATTCCACAAAATGCATAAAATGTATTTTCTTTTTACTTTACATGTTGTAAAGTATGCTGTAAATATATGTATATATAAATGCAATACATTGTTTATAATGTAGGCCTATTCATATGCATATTTTTATAAAACAAATAAGTTTGATATAATGCTAAATTAAAAAGAATACTTTAAAAGTCATTTTAAAAGTTTCATAATGGAAACGCATTTTCTGGTTTCAGAACAACCCTTGAATTTGCTACTTCGGTTGTTGTGGTGTTGCTGCCCATTACTAGATTGTTGTGCAGAGTGATCAGGTGCATTTTAAATAATTGCAAAAAATCAAAACACTTCCGATCATTGTGTTCTTGTGTTAGCAATGGTTACCTCCAGTGATTAAAGTGGGATTAGGCAGGTGGGGGAACCCTCAATTTTATGTAGGTGCAACAGAGAAAAATGACTCACCGTGGGACAACATTTTGAGCATCGTGGTATAGCAGTACTTTTTGGGACAAGAGTGTCACTGGCACTAAGTATCACAAAACGTACTTACTTTATATTTGAATGGTTTGATTTTATCTACATCTACACTGATATTATGATGATACTATGTTAAAATAATATGGAACACAACCTTGTTTTTCACATTGTAAATTCAAACATAAAAAGGGGAAGTATAAAAATTCTTAACATTTAACACACCAAAATGGCTGAGACACAACTACAATAGAAATAAATCACAGCCTAAATAGACCAGTCTCAATGTTAAAATACAGAATCAAAAGTTTTGCTGTAGGCCCTGAGGCAATAACAAACCTTTTTTTTACTAACTCGTCAAAGCACAGAGATACAATGAGTATATAATGTCGGAATATTCAATTGTAATATTAAGTAGGCCTATAAATGCATTAACTCCAGATATGAGGTCAAATCTTTCCAGAAACAGCAACAACTTTTGAGTATAAAACTACCGTAAGGAATTTTAAAACCGGTGAGGTCCCAAATTCGAGCTATTTAGGGGGGTTTGGGCGGCATGGTCCCCCAAGAACATGTTTACTTCTCTGATTTACATATGTGCATTTTAATGAGTTTGAATGCAAAAAAATAATAATAATAATAAATAGCTTTTATCTTTGTTCTCTCATTTCATCACTCTCTCATTTCCATGACTCTTTCTTTTTCTCTCAGTCTCCTTCTCTTGTCCTGTCTCTTCCCCTCCTTCTCTTGTCCCAGATAGCACACGTACATCGCGGAGACGTCTGTGGAAGAGCGTAGCGTCTGATTAAGATCGCTTTCCATTTTTATAGTTCGACTGATATCGTTTTTAAATGCGCCGTCTTCCTTACCTCTAAATGACGTCTATACGACTAACCTTAAACATTCGAAATAGTGCTGCTCCTGTCTCTTCCCATCCTAAAGCTGAGCTCTGACTAGTCTCTTCATTTTCGCCTCAGTGAAGAAAGTAAACATAGGGTCAACTGATATTTTTTGCCTATATTTTATAAATTCACTGAAGGCTATGAACGCTAGGTAAATACGTTTAATAAATTAATTCACAATACGCACACATTCATTATTCTATGCCTAATCTGGTTTAAATTATTTTACAACATTAATTATATAGCTACACCTAGGAAAAACACTGGTGAGTTGACTACGGCCATGATTACAGTCGTGTAGCCAGCCTATAGTTTACCTCAACACTTCACTTTACATGGTCGGACTCGGTTCAGCTAGTTTCACCACAAAACCTTTACTGTATAGAGGGTTTGCACCTACGTCATGGTTTGTTCAGTTACCCGGATGCGCGGCCATATTGGAGATACTCGGATGTAAACAACAGTTTTATTTAATAGAGTACATTTTCACATAATTTGTACATCATATAATAAAGTAAAAAGTTGTGGCATACCATACCCAGCTGTTCTGTTGCCCTTTTAATAAGTCATGTTGCTGTCACTGCCATGCTGTTTTAATGGCAGTGGTATACTATGTATGTTTGTATTACACAAAAATACTATTTACAATGAAATCACAAGGGCTATTTTTTACAAACATAGCCTAAAACAGCAACTTCAGTCATAAAGACCTCAAAGCAGTCGATGATAACAAATTTTTTCCCAAATTGTTTTCTGAATTGCATAGGCATTGTTTTGACCAACTGTGCTCTTTCTGACCATATAACAAGTGGTTTCATCCGGATAAACATGACATCAATGACATCAGTGAATACCCTAGAAGCAGTGGCTATTGACACATTGAATGCATAAGACAGGAAGGTTGTAGAAACATTAAGCCTTAGTCTCATTAATGTAAGCATCAGCATCTTGAATGCATTAAGTGACTTCTTCACAGGGAGGTGGGGACTTAGGTATGTAAGTAGTGCTAACAAAATCTGATATGTAGGTAGACCAGTGAAAAATAAAACCTTTTCATCTTTACCCTCAAATGGGCTTTGTTCATAGGAAGAGGACACATTTTCAACAAAAGAACGCAACTGAATGTTTTCTGTTCTCAGATTTTGAAGTTCACTGGTCATAGAATCAATAAAATCACCAGTCATTTCAGTTTGAGTCCCTACACTGCAGACATTATCGCTGACATAGTCACTCGTGGCAGAATCATCAGCATCATCTGGTATGTCCATAAGAAGCAAAGAATGGGCAGCAGCATCCTTGTGTTTCTGCTGGGTTCGATCCACACGACGTTTGTAGCGTGATGTCAGTGAGTCCTTGGGTGATTGTGGTCCTTGTTTTCCTTTCATATTAACGCATGGCACCCAATCTGGATCATCCTTCTTGTACAGGTCAGCTCTTTTACCTAGAATACCATTAACTAAATTTCGGTAACATTTTACTATTGGAGTCTTGTACTATTGGAGAAGGTTAAGAAATTAGATTATATCAGATTTCTAGCCAAGAAATGACAAACAGCGACGTTATATCAATACGGGAGTATACTATTACACTAGAAAATTAGTCAAGATAGTAGCCTAATATTTCACCTACCTGACAAGAAATGAGAAGAACAAACGCGAATGTTGTCAAGATTCTTGCCCTTGAAATCCTGGTTCAGTTTGGCCAACCACAAACGCCTTCTTTCCTCAGACAGTTTTTTGCACTCTTCTCCTTGATTTGTTATTACTTTTGGCAGTCTATAAAACTCCAAATGTTTTTCTCGGTCCGACCGATTAGTACAGCCTAAAACACGACAATAATTTACCATTTTCAGCAGAAATAATCAGCAAAAGTTTGCGAGTTCCGTTCGGTTCAGCGGCATTGTTTACATTCAGTATCGCCAAAATGGCCGACTTCCGGTTTGATGACATGTCGTGAAAACACACTATATGTTGCGCTTGTATTCAAACGGATAAAGCAACTGCCTGGCGCTCGTTATCAGTTCAATAGAGCGGCGAAAGCGCCGAACGAGTTTGTCAGCGCTGTGCGTGAGATGATCCAGCTGCTCTCGCGCTGCGACCGCTGGATCTATAGTTATTAATTTATCTGAGGTGCCGGAACGCAGTTCCGGACCGATCCTGTCACGGTTCATAAATCCATGTCTCTTTCTCGTCTCATGTGCTGTTGTTATGTGTGTGTGCGGGTGTGTGTGTGCGTGTGTGTGTGTGGGCGTGCCCACTCATTAGATCATCAGCCATCCGGCTCATCAGTACCGACACCAGCTGCAGCTCATATCATCATCCTATATAGACTCTTCACTTTCTCATCTCTTTGTCAGATCGTTGTTTGTGGCTTCCCGATGTGTGTTCCAGTTTGCGTTTGAATCATGTGCCTTCCTTGTTCCTGTCCTGTTCCTGTGGTTCTGGATTCATCATCACCTCTTCATCTCGCACTCCTGCACTCTCTTCAACGTCTTCATCTGGCCATCGGAGTCCCTGCGCCGCTAGTCTGCTCTCTTTTGAACTTCTTCTGTGTACATCATCATTTATATATTAAAGAGAGTTTTACTTGCACTTGCTTCCGCCTCTGATCCGTGACAGTTCCGGCCCACTTTTACCCCTGGTTAACTCCAAAGATAGCTTTTACCAGATCATCAAGAAGTTCAAGGAAAGAGGTTCGAATCAAGTGCAGCATTAGTTCTGGCAGGTCACATTAGTCAAGCTTGTATCAGCTGACTCTCAGCTGATTCACTCCTATACCTATAGGAATAAGACGCCTATCACAGCATACCTATAGGGTCCATTCAGTATTATCAGAAGCTTAATTGTGTTGCTCAGGAGCTAATTCCCCACCTCCATCCCCAGCTCCTCCTGTCATCCAGTTAGGATTTGGCCTTCTGATATTCCTTTTCAAATCAGACAAATTTCTTGAATTATGTTGTTACATTAAATTATTGTCATTAAGAATATTAATGACATCGCAATACCTTATATTCGTTCTGTTCTGTTTACCTTAAGGGGGTTATTGCTGCTCTCCCTGATCTTATCCATGCTAGGCCACATGGATGTGCAGGAACAAAACCATACCGCCAATCCAAACTGTATGCTAATTGTGTCAATCATCTTTGATGATAGTGGTTCTGACAGAACTGCAGTGAAGAAAGCTTAGGTGAACGTCACAGTGTGTCCAGTGAGCACCAAGACTGTCTCCTGTCAGCTACGGAATTGTGTCACCACCAGTGCAGAGCTTGTTCAATATTGGCAGCAGGGTTTGAGTGCATCTGCACACACATCAAGGCCAAGATTTTTGGACAACAGTCTGGTGTTAAGAAGGGCAGCAAAAAAGACACTTCTCTCCAAGAAAAACACCAAGAACAGATGGAAATCCTGCAGGAAGTACAAGGATTGGACAGCAGAAGCCTGGTGCAAAGTAATTTTCTTTGATGAAGTCCCCATCCAACTGTTTGGGATATCTAGAAAATCAATTGTCTACTCTGAAGAAGAAAAGGTGTGTCGTGCCAACAGTGAATCATTCTAAATGCTTTTCATCCAAGGGAGTGGGCTCTCTCACAATTCTGCCCCAAAACACTGGCATGAATAAATAATGGTATCAAAACTTCCTGCAAGAGCAACTTCTCCCAACGATCGAGGAGCAATTTGGTGATGGTCTGTGAATATTCCAGCATGATGGAGCACCATGTCACAAGCCAAGGCAAGAGTGATAATGAAGTGTCTCAGAGATCATTGCGCTGAGATTTTGGATCCGTGGCCAGGCAACTCACTGGATCTAATTCACATAGAGAACGTGGTCAGTCCTCAAGGACGAGTGAACAAGCATGAAGTCCACAAATTGGGATAAAGCCTGTGACCAGAGTCCAGAGAGGGCTCCAGCCCGTGACCAGAGTCCAGAGAGGGCTCCAGCCCGTGACCAGAGTCCAGAGATGGCTGCAGCCCCTGATCAGCGTCCAGAGATGGTTTCAGCCCCTGACCAGCATCCAGAGATGGCTCCAGGCTGCGCCTCTGTGGTCCCCTGAACTTCCTGCACCGCCATGGTCCCTTGAACTTTCTGCACCACCATGGCTTCCTGAACTGCCTGCACCTCCATGGCTTCCTAGCCTGCCTGCCATGGCCCAGATCTGCCCATGCTCCTCAGCCCAGGTCGCCCATGCTCTACGGCCCAGGTCCGCCCATGCTCCATGGCCCAGGTCCGCCAATGCTCCAAGGCCCAGGTCCGCCCACGCTCCGCGGCACAGGCCTACCACTGCCTTGCCATGGACCTTGTCCTGTCTTCTTGCCTGTCTTCCTGTCTTCTGGCCCACCATTCCTCCCCCAAGACCACCCTCCTGTAGCCTACTGTTGTAGGTTTTGTTTTTGTTTTGCATCGGGAGCCATCCATAGAGGGGGGATCTGTAATATCTAGTGTTTTGGTTTTGTTTCATGTTCTTATTTCATGTTCAATGTCATGTTTCCTGTTGTCATGTGATTCCATTGTGCCCTTGTGTGATCCTACCATGTGCTCCCTTGTCATGTGTTCTATGTTGTCATGTTCTGATTGGTTCATTGCTTGATCATTGTTCACATGTGTCCCTTGTCTTATCATCAGTAGTCTGTGTATTTAAGCCCTCATGTTTGCCATGCGTCTTTGTCGAGCTTTGTAAACGTAACCTGCTGTTGGTGAGTGTTCAATGTTATGGTCAAGTCTCTTCTAGTCATCGTTTGTTTTGTATCTGTGCATGTTTATCATTAAACCATAGTTATAGTCATAACTTACGATATCCCAAACAGTTGGATGGGGACTTCATCAAAGAAAATTACTTTGCACCAGTCTTCTACTGTCCAATCCTTGTACTTCCTGCAGGATTCCCGTCTGTCCTTGGTGTTTTTCTTGGAGAGAAGTGTCTTTTTTGCTGCCCTTCTTGACACCAGCACTGGCCAGAAGCTTTAATTCCTGATAGCTGCTGTCAGATATATTGGTGCACAATAAACATTATCAGCATTCCTGCTAAGTGAAACAGAATCTGCTTTCTTGTTCATGTCTATACATGTTCAGGTTCAACCTGTATAGCGGAGGGAATCCACTGGAGGCAAGCTTAAAGATGAACCCAAGTGCACATCTATGAGACCGAATGATGACCGTCACCACGGTCTTACCTTGAATGACGCCATTCTGCTAGCTCTCCTCGAGACCTAATGTAAACAATGTCAGATGACTGACCCCTAGTGGTTGATTCCCTATAAAACATCCGGATGAACCGAACACTTCCTCTTGCCTGGAACGCCTCAGTTCACCCCGAGTGACAAGAAATGGTGACGGTCATCATTCGGTCTCATAGATCCATAGTTATAGTCATAACTTACGATCTATTTCGACCTCACTCAGAGGTCTTACCTTGGATGACTAGTGCGATCAAGGTCACGAGGGAATGTCAGCCTCTCCTTCTTCAAATCCCTGCTTAGCGGCCGAGAGCAGAATTGTGGACCCAAGCGTAACTGGGTCGGCCACATTGACCCTGTAATACCGGGCAAAGGTACAAGGTGAGCTCCATGATGCCGCTGCACATATGTCCGTTAGTGCCACCCCCTTCAGCGTGGCCCAGGATGTGGCCAGACTCCTGGTAGAATGAGCTACCAGGTTCCCTGGGACTGGTAAGCTCTGACTGGAGTATGTGTGTGCAATAGTGTCTACTATCCAATGTGATAGGCGCTGTTTCGAGGCTGGTTTTCCGATACTTTTCTTATCGAAACACAGAAACAACTGAGTGTGTAAATGTCGTAACGACTGTGTCCGCTCAATGTATGTGCGAAGTGCTCGAACTGGACATAAGGTAGCAAGATCAAGTTCTGTACAAGAGAGATCAGGATCAGGTTGAAACGCTGCAAGTTCGATTACTTGATTGATCGTGCAAGTATTAAGAACTTTAGGCAGGAAAGCCGGGTTCGGCCAAAGAGAGACCCCTGAATAGTTTGCTTTCCATCTCAGACAGTCTTCACCTACTGCTAAAGAATGTAACTCACCCACTCTCTTTGCTGAACATATAGCAAGGAGAAAAACTGTTTTCCACATCAGTGATTTAAGATCCGCTTGGGCCAATGGTTCAAAAGGGGCTCTAGTCAATGACTGTAGAACCATGGGAAGATCCCAGGATGGTGATCTCAGCCTTTTTTCTGGATAGAGGCGACGTGCACCTTTGAGAAATTGAGTAACCAACATGTGTTTACCAACTGACAAACCTTCCACAATACTGTGGAAATGAGAAATAGCCGCCACATAAACTCTTACTGTGTTGACCTTTCTTCCTGAGTCTAAAAGTGACTGAAGAAAGCATAAAATAGAATCAAGCCCACAATTCATGGGGTCTAAGTTTTTGTCCTGACACCAGTTAGAGAACACACGCCACTTGCTTGAGTAGTTATCCCAAGTGGAAGGCGCTTTAGCATTGTTTATGGTTTTCCTTACTGCCTCCTCTAGCTGACAAGAGAGGGGCTCAGTAGGGGCCAAACCCAGAGTTGTAACGTGGCTGGGTTCGGGTGCCAGATCTGTCCCTCCACTTGAGAGAGAAGGTCTGTTCTGATTGGTAGTGGCCATGGATGGCCCTGTACCAGACGTAGGAGAAGTGGGAACCAATGTCTCTTTGGCCATTTCGGGGCGATCAGTAAGACCCTGCCACGTCCCAGATCCACCCGTTTGAGCACATGAGGAATCAAGGGTAGGGGAGGAAAAGCGTATAATAAATCTCCCGGCCACTCGTGAGACAGTGCATCCAGTCCCAAAGGCCCACCTTGGCCGCTCAGAGAGAACCACATCTTGCAATGGGTTGTCTCGGCAGATGCAAACAGGTCAGTGTGGGCTCTTCCAAACCGGGCCCAAATCAGACGCACCACCTCCGGGTGTAATCGCCATTCCCCCGGGAGAGGTCCAGTTCGGGAGAGGAGATCGGCTGCCCAGTTCACTTCTCCGGGTATGTAAATTGCCCTGAGAGAGGCAAGTCTCGGGTGAGCCCAAAACAGAAGTCTCCTGGTTTCCTGGAGGCAGTGCAATGACCTGGTGCCTCCTTGGTGATTGATGTAATAAACTGCCGACATATTGTCGGTTCTTACAAGGACATGCCTGTCCTGTAGGAACGGAATCAAGTGTCTCAAAGACAGATAGATTGCTCTCAGCTCCAGCACATTGATGTGTTCCATGGTCAATGGGAACATCCATGAGCCTCTGACTGATCTTCCTTGCCAGACAGCCCCCCAACCTTTCAGAGAAGCATCGGTTGTCACCACCATTCTCCTCGCTGGTATATTCCCCAGAGGAACACCTTGATCCAACTTGCTGCTTCTTATCCATGGACGCAGAGCCTGAACACATTTCTGTGTGACCTTCAACTTCACTTGCCTGTGTAATTTGGGGTGGAGTTGAAATTTGTTGATCCACCATTGCAATGGTTGTGCTTTGAGCAGTCCCAGAGGCACTACCTTTATTGCTGCCGATATCATCCCCAGTAATCTTTGGAACTGTGCCAACTCCATCCGCTTGCCTAAACGGAAAGATTGTGCCAGGGCAGATAACCTTGCTACCCTCTGTGGGGACAGAGATGCTGTCATTGTTAAGGTGTTCAAAACTAACCCTACAAATACGGTTTCTTGCCGTGGTTCGACATTGCTTTTTTCGCGATTCATGCGGAACCCAAGCTCTTGTATATGGTTGATAACAGCCTCTGTATCTCTTAAAACCTGGTGACGGCTTGGTGCACAGATCAACCAGTCGTCCAGGTATGGGAGGATCTTTATACCCACTGCCTGAAGAGGGTAAAGAGCAGCTGACACCACCCTGGTAAATACACGGGGAGAGAGGGAAAGGCCAAAGGGAAGGACCTCGAATTGATATGCCTGGCCTTGAAAAGCAAAGAGAAGGAACTTCCTGTGATCTGGATGAATGGGCACATGAAAGAATGCATCTTTGAGGTCTAGTGTTGTAAACCACTCGTTTGGCTCTATAACCTCCAAGATTTGGGCGGTGGTCAGCATCTTGAATGGCAACACTTTTATGTATGCATTCAGACGTCTTAGGTCTAAGATGGGTCGGAGACCACCATCTTTTTTGGGCACAAGGAAATAGTTTGAATAAAACCCAGTGTGCTGTTCGTAGGGTTGTAGCTGAGTAATTGCCTTCTTCCCAAGAAGGGTTGTTATTTCTTTGGATAAAATTTCTGCCTGGACTGCGTCTTTGACCACAGTTAAGTGAATCCTTGAAAACGAAGGAGATCGTTGTCGGAACTGGATTCTGTATCCGCTTTTTATCGTAGCGAGTACCCAACGATCTGAGATTTTCCTCTCCCAGCTGTCCAGGCATAGCTGGGAGCAGATTCCGCCAGCGCTTCCAGGATTGCTACGCAGTTCCCCCATAGGGGCCTGAGCCCCTGAGGTTTCGCTTCTTTTGTGGTGCATCTCTAACTGATGTACGAGACCGAGCCATTTGTGAATGCCGTGGTGCTTGTCTGGCACTCTGGCTGCTATCAAACCTCTGCGAATGGGTATTTTGTCTTCTGTTGAACTCCCATGGTCCTGGCCGACTAAAATGGGGATGATGAGGGGGCTGAAAGCCTCGATATGACTGTCTGGCTGCTTTAGCGGGACCAAACGTGTGTTGCACTGATTCTCTTCTCTTCCGCGCTTGCTCAGCTTTATCAAGCGTCGTCTGAGAGTCTGGATGAAACACACGGCCTGGTGTGACGGGCATGTAGGTCAGTTCCTTCCTGATAGAATCAGGTAGGGAAGTCTGTGCTAACCAAATCTGTCTACGAGAAAGGATTGCAGATGACATAGAAGCCCCAATGTCTCTAGTGAGCTGGGCGTGCGTAACCAGGGCTGCATCGACCAAACCCATAATGTCCCGATCCTCCGGATTTATAAGTTTCCGTAAAGAAGCCAGAATTATGGCTAAGGCATTACCAGATCGGGCTGCACGTGTGGCTGAGTTGTAGGTTCGACACACTAGGTTATCGGTCTTCTCACACTCTTTCCGGGGACAGCGTGGGTCATCAGTCACCCGGTCTAGACCCAAGGGTGTTAAAGATGCCATTTCACGCTCCACCGCTGGCATACCGCCCATGTCTGTTTCTGCAGCATATTGTATATTAGCATAGCGTCTGCAACCAGCATTGAACTGGGGTGCAGCTTTGGGATGATTCCATCCATCCATCCATCCATCTTCTTCCGCTTATCCGGGGCCGGGTCGCGGGGGCAGCAGTCTAAGCAGAGATGCCCAGACTTCCCTCTCCCTAGACACTTCCTCTAGCTCTTCCGGGGGGACACCGAGGCGTTCCAAGGCCAGCCGGGAGACATAGTCCCTCCAGCGTGTCCTTGGTCTTCCCCGGGGCCTCCTCCCGGTTGGACATGCCCGAAACACCTTCCCGGGAAGGCGTTCAGGAGGCATCCGGAACAGATGCCCGAGCCACCTCAGCTGTCCCCTCTCGATGTGGAGGAGCAGCGGCTCTACTCCGAGTTCCTCCCGAGTGACTGAGCTTCTCACCCTATCTCTAAGGGAGCGCCCAGCCACCCTGCGGAGAAAGCTCATTTCGGCCGCCTGTATCCGGGATCTTGTCCTTTCGGTCATGACCCAAAGCTCATGACCATAGGTGAGAGTAGGAACGTAGATTGACCGGTAAATCGAGAGCTTCGCCTTACGGCTTAGCTCTTTCTTCACCACGACAGACCGGTACATCGACCGCATTACTGCAGAAGCTGCACCGATCCGTCTATCAATCTCCCGTTCCATCCTCCCCTCACTCGTGAACAAGACCCCTAGATACTTAAACTCCTCCACTTGGGGCAGGAACTCTCCACCAACCTGGAGTGGGCAAGCCACCCTTTTCCGACTGAGGACCATGGCCTCGGATTTGGAGGTGCTGATCCCCATCCCAGCCGCTTCACACTCGGCTGCAAACCGTCCCAGTGCATGCTGAAGGTCCTGGTTAGAAGGGGCCAACACGACAACGTCATCCGCAAAGAGCAGAGACGAAACCGTGCGGTCCCCAAACCTGACACCCTCCGGCCCTTGGCTGCGCCTAGAAATTCTGTCCATAAAAATTATGAACAGAACCGGCGACAAAGGGCAGCCCTGCCGGAGACCAACATGCACCGGGAACAAGTCTGACTTACTGCCGGCAATGCGGACCAAACTCCTGCTTCGGTCATACAGGGACCGGACAGCCCTCAGCAAAGGACCCCGGACCCCATATTCCCCCAGCACCCTCCACAGGACGCCGCGAGGGACACAGTCGAATGCTTTCTCCAAATCCACAAAACAAATGTGGACTGGTTGGGCAAACTCCCATGAACCCTCCAGCACCCTGTAGAGGGTATAGAGCTGGTCCAGTGTTCCGCGACCAGGACGAAAACCACACTGTTCCTCCTGAATCCGAGGTTCCACTATCGGCCGGATTCTCCTCTCCAGTACCCTGGCATAGACTTTCCCGGGGAGGCTGAGAAGTGTGATCCCCCTATAGTTGGAACACACCCTCCGGTCCCCCTTCTTAAAAAGAGGGACCACCACCCCGGTCTGCCATCCCAGAGGCACTGTCCCCGACCGCCACGCGATGCTGCAGAGGCGTGTCAGCCAAGACAGCCCCACAACATCCAGAGACTTGAGGTACTCAGGGCGGATCTCATCCACCCCCGGTGCCTTGCCACCGAGGAGTTTCTTGACCACCTCGGTGACTTCAGCTTGGGTGATGGACGAGTCCTCCTCTGAGCCCCCAGCCTCTGCTTCCTCAATGGAAGACGTGACGGCGGGATTGAGGAGATCCTCGAAGTATTCCTTCCACCGTCCGACAACATCCCCAGTTGAGGTCAACAGCCGCCCATCGCCACTGTAAACAGCGTTGGTAGGGCACTGCTTCCCCCTCCTGAGGCGCCGGACGGTTTGCCAGAATCTCTTCGAGGCCAGCCGATAGTCCTTTTCCATGGCCTCACCGAACTCCTCCCAGGCCCGAGTTTTTGCCTCCACAACCACCCGGGCTGCAGTCCGTTTAGCCTGTCGGTACCTGTCAGCTGCCTCAGGAGTCCCACAAGCCAGCCAGGCCCGATAGGACTCCTTCTTCAGCTTGACGGCATCCCTTACTTACTTATTAGCCTATGATTCCAGGCTTTGCTTAACATTTGTGAATAGTCCTCAGTAACAGGAATCGAAACAGATGGTTGAGACCGGGAGACCCCAGCCCACACTCCTTGCACCACTGGTGTCGTTGATGCCTCAGCCTGGGTTTCCAGACCTAAAATTCTTGCAGCGCTAAGAATTCTGTTAAGAATGTCAGGATGGGTACTGTCTCTATCAATAGCAGAAGACCTGGACTCATCTCCTTGATCTTCCTCACTCACATCTTGATCATTACTACCAAAAAGAGAGTCATGAGCATGAAGAGAAATAGTGTCAGGAATGTTACCTCTTCCGCCCTGATTTGGAGGGATATCATCCTCAGAAACAACAGATGAATAGATTGTTGTCCACCTAACCCCCTATCGTGGGGCCTAAAATGATCCATTTTCCCAGCCAAATCCCGTAAAGTTGCTAGAATTTGCATCTGGGTGTCAGCTTGAGGTTCTGAAGCCCTTGACCTTCTTCCATCAGAACAGCTAGGTCCATCATGGACTTCAACAGGAGAATGTTCTCTTCTCCGTTTAAGAGACCGTGCATTAACCACTGATCCGTTCAAAAAGGCTAGCCCTTTGCACCCTCTCTTGTAGGGAGAACTCAGCTGCGGCCGGGCATGGTTTTTCAATGTCCTCCAGTAAATGGGCCATACCCAGACATGATGGACACCCGCGATGTCCATCCCGAGGATGCATAGTAGCACAACAATAAGGGCACAGAGGTTGACTCATGATTGTTAGACAGCTGCGTACAGTTGTAGCTCAGATAACAGACAAAAATATGAATACTCTACTCCTGCGCACAGGAGTTTGCCAATGATATGTAAATGTGTGTATACACAAACATTTATATATATATATATATATATATATATATATATATATATATATATATATATATATATATATACTTAATTTCACTGAGCCGCTGCGAACAGTAGAGTCAGTGTGATAACTAAATTCCTTGATTCAAAGAAAAAAACAAAACGTTTTATTTTTTTTATTTTTTTTATGCAACACCTATCTATGTGCGAACGCACAGATCAAGACAGGTGACCGTGTACCCTCAGCTGCGAACAGCTGATCAACAGGTAAACAATAAACCTCCTTTCAACTGATGTGAATATAGAACAAAAAGTTACTCACCACATCCGTACGCTTCTCAAGCGTCGGAATATAATCCCTACAAAACAAATGTTAACATGAACCAAATTCGTTAATTTGTAATAATACCAACCACTCACCTGAAATATAGAAGAAAAAGGAAAAAATTACCGCAATCCTCAGGGGCACCAGGCGCCTGCACTATAGTGACGGATTGAATGGGTAAAGATTTCCAAATAACAGCGTAAACACGCGGATTTCCTCCAAACCGGTCTCTAGAGAGGCGAGAAAGGCAAAGAGGAAGTGTTCGGTTCATCCGGATGTTTTATAGGGAACCAACCACTAGGGGTCAGTCATCTGACATTGTTTACATTAGGTCTCGAGGAGAGCTAGCAGAATGGCGTCATTCAAGGTAAGACCGTGGTGACGGTCTGAGTGAGGTTGAAATAGATCTAGAAAATCAATTGTCTACTCTGAAGAAGAAAAGGTGTGTCGTGCCAACAGTGAATCATTCTAAATGTTTTTCATCCAAGGGAGTGGGCTCTCTCACAATTCTGCCCCAAAACACTGGCATGAATAAATAATGGTATCAAAACTTCCTGCAAGAGCAACTTCTCCCAACGATCAAGGAGCAATTTGGTGATGGTCTGTGAATATTCCAGCATGATGGAGCACCTTGTCACAAGCTAAGGCAAGAGTGATAATGAAGTGTCTCAGAGATCATTGCGCTGAGATTTTGGATCCGTGGCCAGGCAACTCACTGGATCTAATTCACATAGAGAACGTGGTCAGTCCTCAAGGACGAGTGAACAAGCATGAAGTCCACAAATTGGGATAAAGCCTGTGACCAGAGTCCAGAGAGGGTGTCCAGAGAGGGCTCCAGCCCATGACCAGAGTCCAGAGAGGGCTCCAGCCCATGACCAGAGTCCAGAGATGGCTGCAGCCCCTGATCAGCGTCCAGAGATGATTTCAGCCCCTGACCAACGTCCAGAGATGGCTCCAGGCTGCGCCTCTGTGGTCCCCTGAACTTCCTGCACCGCCATGGTCCCTTGAACTTTCTGCACCACCATGGCTTCCTGAACTGCCTGCACCTCCATGGCTTTCTAGCCTGCCTGCATTGCCCATGCTCCACGGCCTAGATCTGCCCATGCTCCACGGCCCAGATCTGCCCATGCTCCACGGCCCAGATCTGCCCATGCTCCACGGCCCAGATCTGCCCATGCTCCTCAGCCCAGGTCCGCCCATGCTCCATGGCCCAGGTCCGCCAGTGCTCCAAGGCCCAGGTCCTCCCACGCTCCGCGGCACAGGCCCACCACTGCCTTGCCATGGACCTTGTCCTGTCTTCTTGCACGGGCCTGGCCCACCATTCCTCCCCCAAGACCACCCTCCTGTAGCCTACTGTTGTAGGTTTTGTTTTTGTTGGGCATCGGGAGCCGCCCATAGAGGTAATATCTGTAATGTCTAGTGTTTTGGTTTTGTTTCATGTTCTTATTTCATGTTCAATGTCATGTTTCCTGTTGTCATGTGATTCCATTGTGCCCTCGTGTGATCCTACCATGTGCTCCCTTGTCATGTGTTCTATGTTGTCATGTTCTGATTGGTTCATTGCTTGATCATTGTTCACAGGTGTCCCTTTTCTTATCATCAGTAGTCTGTGTATTTAAGCCCTCATGTTTGCCATGCGTCTTTGTCTAGCTTTGTAAATGTAACCTGCAGTTGGTGAGTGTTCAATGTTATGGTCAAGTCTCTTCTAGTCATCGTTTGTTTTGTATCTGTGCATGTTTATCATTAAACTGCACTTGGGTTCATCTTTAAGCTTGCCTCCAGTGGATTCCCTCCGCTATACAGGTTGAACCTGAACATGTATAGACATGAACAAGAAAGCAGATTCTGTTTCACTTAGTAGGAATGCTGATAATGTTTGTTATGCACCAATATATCTGACAGCAGCTATCAGGAATTAAAGCTTCTGGCCAGTGCTAGAGATTTTTGGGTTAACAAAACCTGTGTGTGGTCTTCTTCAAACATACCATCTAAAGCCTTTTATGTTTTATAGTATGGCAAGCTATATGTTTTGTACTAGCTTTATAGTCACAGTTAAAAGGGTCACATTGCCAAATCATTAAAACGCATTTCATGTATAGCCTACTCCTTTTTATTAATTACCTAATCATCCAGAGCAACAATGAAAGTCATCATGAAATCAAAGGCAATTCAAATCTATGACAAGTTGTTCCCTTTGACATTATACTATAAGCTATACCCTCTGTAGGCCTACACAAATTTTTTTAACAATGTGTTGTAAAAGTTAAAAAAAGCATTTAAAGTTTGTTAATTTTGCCGTTCTCTCTCTCCAAAGCTATAAAGCATCTTCCAGGCTGTTTAAATTGTGTGAGAGCGCTGAGTGCTTTGTTCAGTATAAAGAGGTCAGTGAAAGAGTAAAAAGGCCTTTAAAATCTCTTTCAGGATAAACTCTTTGTCAGAATAGTAAAACAGTATCAAAAAGTACCCAAACAACTTCACTTATAAAATGGAAAGAAAAAAATGTCTATAGGAATTTAAAATGTTGTGTAGTTGCTTGGTTGCGAAAGAATGAATAAAGTTATAGCACATTTAATGACCTATGTACAAAATAAATCCATCCATCCATCCATCTATATCTATCCATCCACCAGTACATTTTCCAAACCCCTTGTCCTGTTGTGTGTGTTCATGTTTTTCTATCACGGTGGGGACTTCAACCTGAATTCACACTGAATCATGGGGACTCTCTAAATTGACGTCCCTATGAGGAAACAAGCTTATAAATCATACACATTAAAAAAAAAAAATGTAATGTAAAAATGCTGAAAGTTTTCTGTGATAGATAGGTTTAGGGGTAGGGTTAGTGTAAGGTGATAGAATATACAGTTTGTACAGTATAAAAACCATTACGTCAATGGAGACTACCCAAAAAGATAACAACCCAGACGTGTGTGTGCGTGTGCGTGTGCGTGGTCCATGTATTCCCTATGTTATGGGGGACCAAATGTGACCAAAAGGATACAAATAATTTTTGACCTTGTGGTGACTTTTTATTTATCCCCATGAGGAAAGCACACTGCAAAAAAAATCCCCGTAAAATTTACGGTAAAAAAAAAGGGCAGCTGTGGTTGCCAGAACTTTACCGTAAAAAATACGGCAGTAACGTTTTAGATTTTTAGGGACAGCGCCAAATAATTTAAAGGTTTATAATGTAATAATTACGGTTTAAAAAAAATATATTTTACAGTTCAAAGCTGTATAATTTAAAGGTTTATAATGTAATAATTACGGTTTTAAAAAATATATATATTTTACAGTTCAAAGCCGTATAATTTAAAGGTCTATATTGTAATGATTATGTTTACACTGTAAACAATTTACGGTAAAAAAAACCCCATATTTAATTAACTGATTATCTGTAAATTACCAACCTATTGAAATACTAATATCTGTTATGTACCTTTGATACACTCTAAAAAAAAAGGTTCTATATGGCACCAAAAATGGTTCTTCGTCGTAATCATAGGGGGACCATTTTTGGTGCTATATAGCACCATATCCTAGCATGTTTTGTATATGGTAGCGGTGCTATATAGCACCATAGTTAGCGGTGCTATATAGCACTTTAGTCAAAGAACCGGTGAAGAACCTCTGAAGAACCACTGAAGAACAACTGAAGCACCAAAATTGGTGCTATATAGCACTAAAAAGGTTCTCCTATGATTACAAGCCAAGAACCATTTTTGGTGCCATATAGAACCTTTTTTTTTTAGAGTGTATATACGGACAAGCACCAATCACAGTGGAGATGAGAATCACGTGATGAATCAAAGCTCATCACAAGCAGCTTTTAAGAGGACAATACTAATATACAGAAGGTGCTCAGTGTCATTCACACACACACTAAACACCATCATGGTAAAATGCAATAAACATTAATTTAACAACATCAGATGTAACAAAACCCTAATGTACATAACTGATTAGAAAAAACAAAGAAGAAACATAGTTATTGCAATGAAAATACATCAAATGCGAAGTGTCACGCAGGGAATTCTGGGAATGTTAATGTGCGATTTTCACTGTAAATTACACAATGACTTGTTCTTTTTCACTTCCAAAAACTGTAAATTTAACAGTATTTTACTGTAAAATTAAATGAAATGTAAGGTTAGATCTATTACAGTTATTCACCGTATTTAGTACGGAAACTTTCTGTTTACCAATTAACGTTTTTTCACCATTTTTACAGTAAAATAAAATCACAATAATTTTTTACAGTACAGCTTATAAATTATATGGAATTGATACAAAAAGTTGTGTTTAGGAGTAGGGGATAGAATATACAGTTTGTGCAGTATAAAAGTCATCATGTATATGGAAAGTCACCATAAAAATGGATTTTGTTTTCTTCAATATCTTGAGTTGTTTACCAAACTGTGTCAAACAAAACATTCAGTAATCAGTAATAAGGGTAACTGACTTGTCAGCAGAATGAGGGACACCAAAATAATTCATTTTTGGAGTTAATAATTAAAATAAATATAACAACAACAACAAAAATATGATATTAGTAGTAGTATTTTAAGTTTAAAAAAATAATTGAATTGTTTATTTTCTTAGTATGGTTAATTTTATGTTATACAATAGTTTTACAATTAAATAAAAAAAAATGCCTATAATTGTTTACAAAATGTCATGGGGTGTGCCGTGTTCTTGGAAGTTGTCTAGTGAAAGTGAAGGCGGGGTCTGAGGTTGTGTGGACGGCAGCACTGATCAACACTTCACATCACAACTCATGAGGAGCAAGATTTGACGAAATACAGTCCTGGATGTACTTTAAGTATCCATTTTCTTTTGGTATTTTGTTTGTTTGTTTCTTTTGACATCTCAAAACTTTATACAGTTGTGTCTTGAATATAAGATAAAACCATGTGCTTTACTGTAGAGTGCAGCACTGTGACATTATGGCAGAACAAATGTTGCTGTTCTTTTACCTCGAGATGAAGATACATTCATTTGGATAGATATATATCTATATTGTGAAGGAAAGCGGGAAGTCATCAGAAAAAACAAAACAAATATGGAGACATTTACAATTCAAGATATGCTCATCAATTCCACTGATATTTATAAAATATTATGTGGATTGGGAATCGGGAATTTGTCGGAGTGCAAAAATGACAGTGACAGCACGTTCGAACCAAAAGGTAAAAAAAAATACTTTTATATTTACATTTGGTAACACTTTATTTTACAGTGTCCTTGTTACATGTACTGTAATAACAGTAGCCTAAATTGTGCATATTTACATGCAACGAACCATCAACCAAACCCTAATCCTACCCTAACCCTATAGACATGTAGTTAATTAATTTTAGTTATATTATTACTACTCAATTGGCTACTTAAATATATAGGCTAATTACACTGTAACAATGACAACTTAAAATAAAGTGTAAACATACATTTTTATATACAAGCTATGTATTATAGGCCTACATATTATTTACATGTATTCATATTTTATTTACTTGTATTACCTTTATATCTTTGCATCAGCGCATAGCTAGGCATTTTGTAGGCTACTGGAAAATTTGTGAACGAGCCAAGTTTCGTCTTGTAGCTACAACTTTTTTCTCATCACGTTCTTTTCCCGTGTGTGTTTGTCAGATATGAACCAGACTGTGCGGATCGTGCTGTATGTGTTCATCTTCCTCCTGAGCTTCATAGGGAACAGCCTCATCATCACCGTTCTGGTGCGGAACCGGCGCATGCGGACGGTCACGAACCTGTTCCTGCTGTCTCTGGCCGTCAGTGATCTGATGCTGTGTGTCTTCTGCATGCCCTTCACACTCATCCCCAACCTCATGAAGGACTTCATCTTCGGCAGTGGCATTTGTAAAGTGGCCACGTACTTCATGGGTGAGCCATTTAGATGTTTGTAGTTTCACAGTTTTTGCAGCTTCTTGAAGCAGATTGTAGGTTTACTATTAAACTATTACTTAGTGTAGGGTACAACGGGGCTAAAGGCACACCTTAAGAAAAATGTGTTTTCATTACTCCCATAGTTTATGATTACAGAAAAAAAAATTTTTTTTTTTGTATTGAACATTTATGGAGCAACAGATTTTGTGTGTAAATAAATCATGAAAGTTTTTTATTTTGTTTTGAAGTCTTATAAATGTATGAGGTGGCGAGGGGGGGGGGGGGGCAATTACCCCACACACAGGTTAAAATGCTCACCAGCATGGGGCAAAAGGCACACAGTATTGATACAAACCTACTTTAGCTAAATAATATGTTTTTAATAATGTCTAAGTTAATAATTGTTCAAAACAATCACTTTAGCAAAGTTTGCACTATTTTCTGTTTATTTTGAAAAATAATTCATTGTTGTTCAATAAATCTACTGTCATTAAAATATGTTAATATAGAAATATATTTAAAAAAATATGTAACCAAAATAATTTAAAAAAAGTACAGATTCTAAAAGCATTGAAGGAGATCCCATAATAATTGACTATAGATTTACAGTAGTAACAATAAATTATATTTTAATATATGATATGATAAATATAGGCTATTTTTTTGGTTTCATTATAAATATGGTGATTATTTCTAAGGTGGACGCCCAACTTAATATATGATATTTACCATCTGAATCGAACAATGTCATGTCAACAAATGAAAAATGTCAGCTAACTATTTATTATCATGTTAATTATGGTGCCTTTAGCCTTTAAAGTGCTGAAAAAAGTTTTTGTTTAGAGGAAAATAAAATCAAATGAGCCTTTTACCCCATGGAGCCTTTAGCCCCGTTGTACTCTACTATTTACTTATCCTACTTAGGCTATTATTTGCTTCTTACTATTGGAATAGCATAAAAGCTAGAGTTTTAGCTTTAACATGCGTTTTAGGTTTTTTCTCTCTAAATGTTCTTCACATAGGCTAGTAGCCTATCTTAAGTAGTGGCAAGTAAACTATTAAACTGACAGTTTATTAAACAAGTAAACAGTTAGGCCTATTTGAAGTGAAAATTATCAGTAGCTTCTGTCAAAACACCAATAAATACATTCCAATTGAAAATTAATATGGGATATTTCTCAAATAATAAAGCTCAGAATTTTGTTTTGTTTGTTATTGTGATGGCAGTGGTGTTTAATACCAAGTGATAAAGGTTTTTATCTCTCTCTCTCTCTCTCTCTCTCTCTCTCTCTCTCTCTCTCTCTCTCTCTCTCTCTCTCTCTCTCTCTCTCTCTCTCTCTCTCTCTCTCTCTCTCTCTAAATAGCTAAATAAAAAAGTTCCAACAGTTTTTGATGTTACCAAAACTGTGAAATGTGTGAAATTTTTATTTAAACTATTTTAATTTTTTAACATTAGTAGTAACTGTTATTTTGAGTATAAATGAGTATCATGATACACTTCTGTATGAGAATATCTAAAATAGATAATATTCTCTGATCTGACAAGCATCTTTGTGCCTAAATAAAGGACATCTGATAACATTACACTTGAGAGAGGCAGACTACCCAACAAACAAGTTTGCGTTTAAAAGACGTCTAATAGCCGTCCAAACACAGCCCTGGCGTCTAGGCTAAAACAAGGCAAAATTTGGGCTGTCAGTGAAAATTTAATATACGTCTAACCATAGCCCAAGAATCAGGGGCGTCGGACTGGGGGTAAAACCAGTACTGATTACCAGGGCCCCAAGGGGAGAGAGGGCCCTTGAAAAGTCTGGAATATAATTTAACATGGAACATGGGGGCCCATCAGGACTCCCTATGCACAGGGCCTGGGATCTTGTGCTACGCTCCTGCCAAGAATAGACTAGTAGTCTAGAACATGAAAATGTCAAAGAAATTAAACCAAACACCTTGTAATCACTGTCGACTTTGCTTACATGATGAAATATCACACATCTCGCAAGTTATTTTGGCAAAATTGTCATGTAAACGAAGTCAAGGTTATTTTTTGCTAGAATTGGGTTACTCATAGCCAGACTATATTGGGTCTATAGTTAACCAAAACAGTGAAATGACATTACAAAAATGCTTTTCTTACTTAGTTTTTTTGTCTTGTTTCCAGTCTAAATATCTAAAATCTAGAATGACAACAGAGATGGCAAAAGTACTCAGTTCCCGTACTCAAGTAGAAGTACAGATACTGGTGTTAAAAAATACTCTGGTAAAATAGAAGTAATGATTTAACTTCTTTACTCAAGTAAAAGTAACAAAGTACAGGCTTGGAAATTTACTTAAAGTATAAAAGTAAAAGTAGCCTTGCGAATGACAACCATTTTTTATGTAACGCTACCTGGACCACACAAAGGTTACTAGAGTGCAAGCTGAGAAACTTAAGTAGGGAGACCGTGGATGGTTGTAACATTTTTTACCTTTCTGTCTCTATCTTGGAGTACTTTTAATCCAGTGTGTTCAAAATGAGATTAAAACTAGTTACAAGTGTCTGCTATTAAATGGCATAGCTATTATCTTTGCAACACAAAAATGCATGGTTTAGTTTCAAACACGAGGAGTGAAATGTTACAATTCACCCCATAGTCTGGGTTAGTTGTAACATACCCTGGGGTGAGATGTAACCTGATGATAACCACCGGGGTGATATGTAACATAATGAAATAAGGATTATGACAAAAAATGGATTTTGAAAGCTTTTTATTCAACACTGACTTTCCAATATAACTGATGTGAGTGTCTGTGTGTGTGTGTGGCACTCTCATTCATAGTAATTGACAATAATACATTTAACTTGAACAATTGAGGATGTTATTCTTGTTCCTCAGTGAAGACTCTCTTTCCACTGTGGTATACTCTTGGAAGTTCACCTGATCCCTTCTCTTCTGACATCTTCCAAGACCTAGGCATACTGAAAATCAAATAAAACATATATAAATTCAACAACATTTTCTTAGGTAGATTATAACGTTTCATTGTTGTTACAACTAACCCGAGTCTTGTTGTTACAACTAACCCAGAGTCATGTAGCTCACCTTACAGCTAACAGCTAAAACATTATTACTAACAACTTGCCTGAAAAATATCTAAACAGACACACAATAAACATAATTTAACTTTGATGAGTTTAACTACAGAGCAGAAATTCCCATACGAAAAATAAACAAAGTAAAAAACAAAGTTGTTTTCTTACCTCGAAATTGGTTTTTCCACTCTAACATCTGCTGTGTCTGCCACAGGGATCTACTTTATCACATGTGGAATAAGGACTAAACTGAGCATGTGTGAAGTGAATCAGGTGATTTGTAACTAGTTCCTGATTGGAGAAATCGGAAGTGTTAAAACTGACCCGTGTTACAACCATCCCCGGTTCCCTTTCAGTTGGTCACTTCGACGTATGTCGGTTGTACCGACGAATTGGGATCACTTCAGGGAGCCCCTATCAGCTTCGAGATGTAGAGAACAGGCCAATGGGCCATTGGCATGTGAGATTTGCATCTTGCGCTCCGCCCCACGCTGCGGGTATAAACAGGAAGCGAGAGCAACGCACTGACATCATTCACTTTGGAGCCGAACGGCGTTGATGAAGCAAGACTGCTTTACTAAAAGAGAGCCTATCTACAAGAGAGATACTCCAGAGAATGAGAAGGACGCTTTGTTTTTGGCGAAAAGGCACAATCAGTGCGATCGCGTGCTCACCGCTGCATCAGCATAATAAACTGCTGTTCTCACAGCAACTGTCGGTTGGTGAGGGTTTGTTTCAGTGAGTGCAGACACAGGACTGCACTTACCTCCTGTGTGCTGCCGCAGTCTTCCCCTGGGTGCTTCAGCACTGTTGAAAGAGCGTTTCCTCACAAAAGAGCAACACGGGTGTGACACTGCGTCTTTTTCAAGATGTCATTCCACCCGTGCGTTTCTGGATGCGGTTGTTTCCTGTCCTGACGGCCACGATCCCTCTCGCATAAACATGTTGAGACTGTGTTCGTGGGTGATCCATGTTCTCTCAGGGGAACGGGATCACGTCGACGCGCTGTTCGTCTCGCCTTACGCGTGAGGGTTTGAGTGTTCAGCGTGCCGTCTAGCTGCCGGGTGACAGCGCGTCACTCGCCGCCTCCGACGCGTGGTCGAGACTATGATACCTCAAACGGGGTTGAGTCCCTTCGCTTATATCCCGATCTAGTCTCTTTTCTGGTGCACCAGAAAAGGGGCTATTTTGGCTGATAAGCCTGGGTGACCTGAGGATTACAGTGGGGCACCCCTGTGCTGTCTCACGGCCACACTCACTATCTCGCATGTCTGCTGGTAGCTTCAGATGGGATTGCTGGTCCTTAAAAAAAAAAAGGGGACCTAGCGTTTCATTTGGGGGACAGATGGACAGATGTCAATCGCTGCATCGGAGAGAGGGCTGTTGTGTGTTGAAAATGAAGATGATGCTGAGATTCCCACTATAATAGTGGGCGCTCGTGCTGAATCAGATTCATACTTGACCACCATGCTTTCCCGGGTGGCTGAGGCATAGTGCAACGCATAAATCGCCTTGCCCGCCCCTTGCCTTTTCCCGGATGTGCATTGGAAGGTTTTGGTATTGTGGAACTATTGGTGTCAAAATATGGAACACCAATAGGGCCATAATCTTTATAAAAGTTTTCCTCTCTCTCACTACCCTCATCGGTGGGGTGGCAGTGCCACTGGCAGGCCACCTCCGCCCTGCTGAGTGCACAAGGGTAGTTCTGGCCGAGGTTGAGCTGCGCACAGCGCTGGCCCTTGGCCAGACAATGTCCACCCTGGTCCAGAAACACCATTGACCCGGATTTGGTTGGAACTGTTCTCCCCTGGAGGAGGGCCGGGTGGAAAACCATTAGTAATTCTGTTCCGCCAATGGTGTTAAAAACCAGTGGTACCCAAATTCTCAAGAGCAGTTCCAATACCTCTGGGTCTCGGGAGTTCAGGAGTGACAGCGTGTGACGCTACAAAGCCTCGCCGCCTCATTCCCCTCCCCACAAGAGGGCGAGAGTGGCAGTGTGTGACGCTACAAAGCCTCGCCACTCTCATTGCCCTCTTCTCAGCGGTGCGTGGACGACAGTGTGCGACACTATGCCTCGCCACTGTTGTTCCCCGCTGAGGAAGGAGGTTAGGCAGACCGTGTGCAACACCACAAAGCCTTGCCACGCTCAGCCCCTCCTTCATTTGGGGAGCGTGCTTGGTGATGTACAACGCTCCCATGCCTTGTCAACCTCTGGTGCCTCTCCAATTCGCCAGCAGGGGGCGCTGGCTGTCGGGACGCACACAATGTGCCTCCTCACACTCGCCCGCCCCCTCAGTGGATGCAGGTTTGTATGTCACACACCCAGACCCCTCCACGGACAACTCCCATGTCGTCCACGGGTCCCTGTGTTCCGCTGCGCTGCCCCGCTGCGGGTACGTCTGTGGTGCCGATGATCCCGCTTGTACGGTCTCTGGGGGCCTGGCTAGCGCTCCCCAGGCCGTCTCACTGGCTCATCCACACCATCAGACTCGGCTATGCGATTCAGTTCGCCCGGCGTCCCCCCAAGTTCAGGGGCACTTCACGTCTGTAACGAGGGAAAACGCCCCTGTACTTCAGGCGAAGGACGCGATAGAGCCGGTCCCTCCAGCCGATATGAAGTCCGGGTTCTACAGTCCCTACTTCATTGTACCCAAGAAAGGTGGCGGGTTACGACCGATCTTGGATCTGCGATACTTGAACCGCTCCCTTCACAGGATGCCGTTCCGAATGTTGACGCAGAAACGCATCTTCAGGTGCGTCCGTCCCCAAGATTGGTTTGCAGCGATCGACCTGAAGGACGCGCACTTTCATGTCTCGGTTCTCCCTCGACACAGACCGTTTCTACGCTTTGCATTCAACGGACGAGCAAATCAGTACAATGTCCTGCCCTTCGGGCTGTCCCTGTCGCCCCGTATCTTCACGAAAGTCGCGGAGGCGGCCATTGCTCCCATGAGAGAGCGTGGTGTTCGCCTTCTCAACTATCTCGACGACTGGCTGATCCTTGCCCAGTCGCGGGATCAGTTGTGCGAACACAGGGACATGGTGCTTCGGCACCTCAGCCAGTTGGGTCTTCAGGTCAACTGGGAGAAGAGCTAACTCTGTCCCATACAGAGGATCTCTTTTCTCGGGAATGGATATCGACTCGGTCGCCATGACAGCGCGCCTCACCGAGGAGCACGTCCAGTCGGTGTTGAACTGCTTGAATTCGTTCAAAATGCAGCACAGCGGTACCACTGAAACAATTTCAGAGGCTCCTGGGGCATATGGCAGCAGCAGCCGCAGTAACGCCGCTAGGGCTGCTCCATATGAGACCGCTTCAACTGGCTACACGACCGAGTCCTGAGATGGGCGTGGTACAGCGGGTCCCTCCGTGTCCAAGTGATGCCGAGATGCCGCCAAACCTTCAGCCCGTGGTCGGACCCTTCATTTTCTATGGGCAGGAGTGCCTCTAGAACAAGTGTCCAGGCATTCTGTTGTCTCCACGGATGCCTCATCCACCGGCTGGGGTGCCACGTACAACGGGCTTGCAGTTTCGGGTCTGTGGACGTGGCCCCAACTGCAATGGCATATCAATTGCCTGGAGTTGCTGGCAGTTCGTCTTGCTCTCAGCCGCTTCAAAACGCCGCTCAAAGGCAAGCATGTTCTGGTCCGGACGGACAGCACTGCAGCCGTTGCGTACGTCAACAAACAGGGTGGTCTACGCTCCCGCCGCATGTCCCAACTCGCCCGCCATCTCCTCCTGTGGAGTCAGAAGCATCTGAGGTCCCTTTGTGCCATTCACATTCCGAGCCTGCTCAATCATGCGGCAAACGAGCTGTCACAGTTACTGGTGCTCCCCGGAGATTGGAGACTCCACCCCCAGGTGGTCCAGCTGATCTGGAGTCGCTTTGGGGGCCGCACAGATCGATCTGTTTGCCGCCCCCAACACGACCCACTGCCAGTTGTTTTATTCCCTGACCGAGGGAACCCTCGGCACGGATGCACTGGCACACAGCTGGCCCCGGGGCCTATGCAAATATGCATTTTCCCCCAGTGAGCCTTCTTGCACAGACACTGTGCAAGGACAGGGAGGACGAGGAGCAGCTCCTCTTGGTAGCTCCGTATTGGCCCAACAGGACTTGGTTCCCGGAACCAGTGCTCCTCGCGACAGCACCTTCTTGGCCCATTCCTCTGAGGAAGGACCTCCTAACTCAGAGACGGGGCACCCTGTGGCACCTGCGTACGGACCTCTGGAAAAAAGGACCTCCTTAGGCAAGCACGATCTGATCGTCAGGTTCCTGAGGGGGGCGAGGAGACTAAATCTGCCTCGTCCTCCCTCCCTGCCTCGTCCATACCCTCTTGGGACTTAACTCTGGTGCTGACCGCACTGCAGAGGGCGCCCTTTGAGTTCCTCTGCCGTCTCAGTACGGTGTCGTTCCCCCGCCTACAACAGGCCGGGGCCACCCCTGGGACTTCCGTATGTTGCACTGCCCAAGGCCAGTCCATACGTGTATTTTCCACATGGTAACTCCCTCCGGGCATGATGTGGCTTCCGCAGCGTCCCTCCGGGCACGCTTTCCCAGCGTTATCCATTAAGTCTGCTTAGTGGGTCTTGTGGAACAGCAGTGTGACTCTCCCTGCGTGAATTTCCCCTCCCGCATCAGAACGGGGTCTGAGGGGCTCTCGCTGGGTGTTGGATGTGGTAGTAACTGTGGCGTTTTCCAAAGGGATCCCAATTCGTCAGTACAACCGACGTACGTCGAAGTGACCGACTGAAAGGGAACGTCTCGGTTACGTATAGGAACCTTCATTCCCTGAAGGAGGGAACGGAGACGTACGTCCCATCGCCACAGTTCCTTACCATCACTGCATGGCCGAGTCACTAGTTAGGCTCCTCAGTGAAAAACGTCAGTGCGTTGCTCTCGCTTCCTGTTTATACCTGCGGTGCGGGGCGGAGCCCAAGATGCAAATCTCGCACGCCAATGGCCCATTGGCCTGTTCTCTATATCTCGAAGCTGATAGGGGCTCCCTGAACGGGGAACCCCCGTTCTGATGATGACGTTTTTCACTTATGCTGCATTATTTTCCTGTTTAACATTGTAAAGCTGCTTTGAAACAATCTACATTGTTAAAAGCGCTATATAAATAAAGTTGACTTGACTTGACTTGACTTGAAGTGATCCCAATTCGTCGGTACAACCAACGTACATCTCCGTTCCCTCCTTCAGGGAACGAGGGTTACCATATGTAACGACACGTTTCCTATATATGGAAAAAATATGCCATTGCCTACATTTTAAATGTCTGCCTATAGGCCTAAAACTTTGAACATGCAATGATTTCCCGCGAATGAATGCCGCTGAATCTGTCGAGTCGTCTTGTAGTGGTGCGTCAAGTGCAACATATATTTCCATCTAATTAGATTGAATTCGGTATTGATGACGCGAAAAATAATAACGTTAACTCCACTGAAATTATTTGAAACTGAAGTAACGTGCCAATTTTGAAAAATGTAAGGAGTAGAAAGTACCGATATTTGTGTTAAAATGTAAGGAATAAAAGTAAAAAGTCAACACAAAGATAAATAGTAAAGTAAAGTAAAAATATCAGAAAAATCTACTTAACGAAAAATCTACTTACAGCAACGAATTTTGTACTTTGTTATTTCCCATCTCTGAATGACAAAAGGAAAATGACATAAGATATTTTTTCTTGTTTTCTGGAAAAAAAAATCAAAATAAAGTGAGTTTTTGCTTAAAACAAGCAAAATTATCTGCCTTGTTTCTGTTTGAAATATTGTTTTTTTTTTGTTCTGTCCCAAACAGAAATATGATTATTTTTCTTACCCCATTGGCAGATCACTTTGCTTGTTTTAAGCAAAAACTCACTTCATTTTGATTTTTTACCCCAGAAAACAAGAAAAAATATTTTATGTCATTTTACTTATCTAGTTAAAATCATCTTGATTTGAGAATTTTTGTTTGATATTTGGACTGGAAACAAGACAAAAATAGAGTAAGAAAAGCATTTTTGCAGTGTATTGCTTGCTGGGTATAAAAAGGAAGGAAATGCTTAATGTTCCAGCTGCTTTTTTTTCTGCATTTGGTTAATAAAAAAAGTTGATTTAGAGATTCATTATTATTCAATAAGGGGCTAAAAGCACAGAGCATGAAAACTGTGAAGCTTGCACTAATAGAACTAAAATGCATTTTATTATATTGTAAGCCTCGATTGAAGCGGCAGGAGTTTTTTGTCCAGCCTTGAGATATAGTTTATTGCAAGGTACATCCATTTTGAATGAATATTTATGACTTGTTGAATTTTGTGTACAACAATTCTGAAAACTATTTATAGCCAGTTGGTTGCACACGTCCAGATGTTGCAAACGTGCCATGTAAACAATTTAGTAATGAGACAATGCCACTGTCTCTGTATTTGATGCATCAGCATGTTTTATGTGTTTGTTGTGTGCTATATTGTAATACTTGTTCATGATAAAGCTGACTTAATTTACATGTCATGTTGTTATTACCGCGTGGGTATGCTAACATTGCTGTCTAATTAACTGCCGTTTCACTAGTTGCAGAGGGTGCGGTGTTAAGCCATTAACAGTTCATGCCTTTGTTATCAGGGCTTAGAGTTAGTTTGTTATGAAGTTTTCCTGTCTGTTTCCATTTTGGTGTTTACTGCTGTTTATAGAAGCATATATATCAGCCTTCTGAGAATCAGTACTTTAACAAGCCCAGATTTATTTCTGTATGTGCAACTGAGTTCTGTGTGTCCACACAGGTATTTCGGTGAGCGTATCCACATTTAACCTTGTGGCCATCTCTCTGGAGCGGTATAGTGCCATCTGCAACCCCTTTAAGTCCCGTACCTGGCAGACGAAGTCCCACGCTGCAAAAGTCATCACAGCCACTTGGGTCGTGTCCTTTCTGCTCATGCTGCCTTATCCGATAGGCAGCACCCTGGTGCCTTTCATGCGCAGTAACAACAGCACAGGCAATATGTGCCGCCTGGTTTGGCCCAGTGATGTCATGCAGACCTGGTAAGATTTATTGGGACTGTGTGTGTTTTTCTTTTTGAGGATAAGGTGTTAAAGGAATAGGGACCAAAAGTAAAAATTCTGTCATAATTTATCGTCATGTTGTTCCTAACCTGTACGCTGTTATGTTTTCGGCAGCAGTTATTTACACCAAGTGTAGAAAAATATTCAGTGTTATTTATATTGAGTGTAAATAGTAGTAGATACTGTTTGCACCAAGTATAAGTGCAAATAGGGATAGGTCCTATTCTCACAAAGTGTAAATAGAAGTAATAAACTGCAATGTTTGTACTAAAGGTAAAACATCTGAGCATTGGTGGGTGGAGTTGGTGAAAATTGCCTTTGCTAACAGATTAATTGTTCTGTAAATAGACAGTCTTTTCTGTGGAATACAAAATAAATTACAAAAACCTTTTTCATACAGTGTATACTGACCATGTTTGTCAACCCTTACCAAACATTAGTATACTTTAAGTTCATTTTATTAAGTACACTTTATGTAGGAAGCATACTGATCAATCAATATACTACTGATATCATACTAACGTTAAAGGGTTAGTTCGCCCAAAAATTAAAATTAGCCCATGATTTACTCACCCTCAAGCCATCCTATATGACATTCTTCTTTCAGACGAATACAATCGAAGTTATATTAACTTCGATTGTATTGGCTCTTCCAAACTTTATAATGGCAGTGAATGGCAGCCCAAAATTTGAAGACCAAAAAAGTGCATCCATCCATTATAAAAGTATCTGACTTTCAGCTAGCAGTGTCAACTCCTCCAGACTGAAAATCAAGGCAAAAGTCAGTCAATAGTGTATGGAAAAGAGCTGCAAGGTTCTTCAAAAATTCTACTTGACCAAAACAAAATAAATAAAGGTTTCAGTTTTGGAATGACTAAAAACTAAAAGGTTTGGAATAGCTAAAAACTGTCAACCCCATGTCTGACTTTGCAACCGTCTCTCTCTCTCTCTCTCTCTCTCTCTCTCTCTCTCTCTCTCTCTCTCTCTCTCTCTCTCTCTCTCTCTCTCTCTCTCTCTCTCTCTCTCTCTCTCTCTCTCTCTCTCCTCTCTCTCTCTCTCTCTCTCTCTCTCTCTCTCTCTCTCTCTCTCTCTCTATCTCTTTAAGGTATGTTTTCCTGTTGCTGACACTCTTTCTCTTGCCTGGTATCATAATGATGACAGCGTATGGCCTCACCTCACTTGAACTCTACAGGGGAATCCGATTCGAAATGGCTAATAGGAAGTCAAACAAAGGTATGGGAAACATTCATAGATTTCCTGACCTTAATATTTCAAATGTGTAATTATTGTTTAAAAGCCTTTTAAATTGAGCTATTTAGTCTTAAAGTAAATTTGTATGACAAACCAGAAGGCTAATGTGCCCTTCTGGAATCAGAAATATCGTAAATTAGAGTTCAGAGCACCTGAGTGACCAAGTGAAATTGTATTTACAAGAGGAAAATTTGGAATTGTAGATGATGCTGAGTTGTGATATAGGGAGGGGCATGTTGATGTGACTCTGATCTATAATGTTTTCATCATTTTGAATTCAGATGTAGTTTTTTGGGTTTATTCACAATATACTGTACACCGATGAGGCATAACATTATGAAATTATGATAACAATATTGTGTTGGTCCCCGTTTTGCTGCCCAAACAGCCCTGACCCATCGAGGCATGGACTCCACTAGACCCCTGAAGGTGTGCTGTGGTATCTGGCACTAAGATGTTAGGAGCAGATCCTGTAAGTTGTGAGGTGGGGCCTCCATGGATCGGACTTGTATGTTCAGCACATCCCACAGATGCTCTATTGGATTGAGATCTGGGGACTTTGGAGGCCAAGTTAACACTTCAAACCATTCCTGAACCATTTTTGCTTTGTGGCAGGGCGCATTATCCTGCTGAAAGAGGCCACAGCCACCAGGGAATACCGTTTCCATAAAAGGGTGTACATGGTCTGCAACAATGCTTAGGCAGGTGGTACGTGTCAAAGTAAGATCCACATGGATGGCAGGACCCAAGGTTTCCCAGCAGAACATTGCCCAAAAGCATCACACTGCCTCTGCCGGCTTGCCTTCTTCCCATAGTGCATCCTGGTGCCATGTGTTCCCCAGGTAAGCGACGCACATGCACCCGGCCATCCATGTGATGTAAAAGAAAACGGGATTCATCAGACCAGGCCACCTTCTTCCATTGCTCCGTGGTCCAGTTCTGATGCTCACATGCCCACTGTTGGTGCTTTTGGCGGTGGACAGGGGTCAGCATGGGCACCCTGACTGGTCTGCGGCTATGCAGCCCCATACGCAACAAACTGCACTGTGTATTCTGACACCTTTCTATCAGAACCAGCATTAACTTCTTGAGCAAGTTCTTGAGTCTGTTTGATTGGACCACACGGGCCAGCCTTCGCTCCCCACTTGCATCAATGAGCCGCCCATGACCCTGTCGCCGGTTCACCACTGTTCCTTCCTTTGACCACTTTTGATAGATACTGACCACTGGGAACACCCCACAAGAGCTGTAGTTTTGGAGATGCTCTGACCGAGTCGTCTAGCCATCACAATTTGGCCCATTTTTCCTGCCTCTAACACATCAACTTTGAGGACAAAATGTTAATTTGCTGCCTAATATATCACACCCACTAACAGGTGCCGTGATGAAGAGATAATCAGCGTTATTCACTTCACCTGTCATAATGTTATGCCTGATCGGTATATACTGTATACAGTATATATATATATAGATATATATTTTTTGTTTAGGCTACATGCGTTGAATGTTAATAACGAATGCCCAACTCGGAGGTACGAGTTTCCCAGGTGCATTGAAGGCAGCGTAATTCCCGATGGATTCCCTCAGGATTTTTTAAAATAATTAAAATAAATACACTAAATGAAAATAAAAAATAAAAACCTGTGAGTAACATAACTTTGAAAGACACTATATATTTGTTGAAAAAACGTTATATAAAATATAAAAACTTAAAAACATAAGGAGTTCAACAGTTGTCTCTATTTATCAACTTGTCAGCAACTATATTTAGAAACAGCTGCTTCAAATTTAGTTTGAGGTATGACTGTGTGTAATACATGTTGTAGAAAAAAAAACATGAATGTTAACCTTGTAAATGTTAAAGACCTCCATAAATACAAACCCCCTCTTTCAAAAGCCCAAAGTAAGTTCCAGAGGGAATCATGAGAGCTATCAATGGCAAAATGAATCTGCAGAGGTCAGGTGGTACAATTTCAAGTTTTCAGAAAATTTGGAGTTTACAAGTTTACAAATTACAAGTTTTATGCAGGTGTGAATACATTTTACAAGTCGGAACCCTGTAATTACGGTAATTCCGACATTGCATTAACCTTTACCAAAAAAATTGTTCTATATAGTATGAATATGAGTTGTATGAATGAAAATCAGATACATCTGCCATGTCGTCCCTGTCACGTGACCTATCAATATCATTTGCGTTGCAACATAGCGTATGAAACAAAATGATAATTAACAATATTTTTCCTCTAAAACGTTATTCTTTCACCGCTATTTTTGTAAAATGGGTGGTTATGAATAATATGAGAAATAATTATTTACCTTGATTAGCCCTACTGTTTTCCTTTTAGATGTATTGGCAGTCATTTGTGGACCCACTTTATATTAGGTGGCCTTAACTACTATGTACTAACATTTTAATGAATCATTTGATACAATGCACTTATTGTGTACATACATGTTTTTGCATTGTACTTACATTTTAAGAAATACCTGCATGTAATTACGCCTGTAATTAATTTCTGTAGTTACATTTGTAATTACACAGTTGACACTTCCCTTACACCTAACCCTACCCTTAAACTGACCCATACCACCACACCTGTCCCTAACCCTACCCGTATCCCACCTCAATATCAGCAAAAGTGTTTTGCAATACATTTTGAACACAGTAAGTACATTGTACTTATTTTTTGATGTAAGTACATAGTAGTTAAGGCCACCTAATATAAAGTGGGGCCTCATTTGTGTTGTCTGGATATATTCATACATTCATTATTTGTTTATTTTAGCATGTTGAATAAGTAAGTTGAATGTTGGGTAATGTCTGCTTTGTGACCAACATGAAGTTCTATGCGACTACCACTAAATGCAAACTGCGAAAATATGCATAAGTCGGAGATAGTGGAGAAGCTTCTTTCGGATTACAAACAAAACAGCTCTATCTTGAATCACATAATCACGCTTTCATCCTCACTTTGCTCACTAGAGAAAGAATACGGCACGTCCAATCTGAAAAATGGAGACAGCGACGGCTGCTACCTCCAGCCATCCAAGAGGAAGCGTGCCGAACCCGTGGCGCTTGGCTCAAGCAACCCAAAATCCAAACTGAGAAGGGTTTGCAGCAACAGCCCTACAGCAAACCTCATGGCCAAGAAACGGGTAATACGCATGCTGCTGGTGATCGTCGGGCTGTTCTTCCTCTGCTGGACGCCGATCTTCGCCGTTAACGCCTGGCGAGCCTTCGACAGACGTTCGGCCGATCGTCTCCTCTCGGGAGCGCCGATATCCTTCATCCACTTGCTGTCCTACACCTCTGCCTGCGTCAATCCTATAGTCTACTGTTTTATGAACAAACGCTTCAGACAGGGCATTCTGTCGACATTCTCATGCTGTAGGGATGATTTTGATGAAGTGAGCAGGAGCAGCAGCCGACGTAGCGCCAGAGGAGCTGGAGGGCTGGGAACGCTGTTTGGAGGAACCGGACAGGCAGACGGTAACACACAAACCACAGGAATGCTTACCAGGCTGACTAACACCAGTATCCGTGGCTCTGCACAAGCATAACTGACACTCATCAAATGTCAGCGTAGGAACCCATTTTGATTTAACAAGAATTTTATCTTGGGTCAAGGGCCGTGCACAGACATTTTGCGGGGCAGGTGCTCAAGTTAAAAAAAAATATTTATAAAAAAGTTAAGTTACATTTTGTTGATCATCTTTTAATGAATTACACTATTTAAAACTACATACTATAGGGCTGTTTTAACACCAATTAGGCCTAAATAAAATCAGTATCAACAAAATCCATCTTGCCATTTATCAAAATCCATTTACACTGCAATTACAATTGCCTAAATAATGTTATGAGATTATTGTTCTAAATATAACATTTTGAATATAGAGATATTGAATAATACCATTATATATTAAACTCAAACTGACAGTAGGTGGCGGCAAGTAGTAATAAGTGAATCATTGTCCATTCAACGGATTCGTTCAGACCGGCTGAATCATTCATGAAAGAAGCAAATGTCCACTGACTATATGAATGGGTCATTTATTCATTGGGCCTTATCATACACCCAGTGCAATGCGACGGCAGGCGTAATGCAACGTAAGTGTTTTTTCTAGTTTCAGCCCAACGCAGTTATCATTTTCACGTCCAGCGCCACGTTGTTTAAATAGCAAATGCACTTGCGCCCATCTGTTCGCCCATGGGCGTGCTGGTCTGAAAACGAGGTGTGTTCAGGCGCATTGTTGGTGCGTTGCTATTTTGAGGCAACTGAAAACAACTGTGTCATTGACCAATAAAAACCTGGTCTAAGTCACAGTATTTTTTTGTTATTTAATGGGCACTTTAGTAATATGCGCCTATAGGCGGGTACACAACGTCTGCTTATTACATACACAGGGACGCACGCGCATTTGTGTTTAAAAACACGCGCATTTGTGTTTAAAAACACAAATATTTTTAAATATTAAAAATACAAGGATTCCTCTCTGGAGAAGCGTCCAGTCTGTAAAAAAGAATCTGCCGTGGTGTACGTGCAACTGGCTTTTAAAGGGAATGGGAGATGAGACTCCACGCCCAAAACACACCCATGACTCATTAAGAGACTAGGTACAACCCTTTTGGACCCTTGGGCGGTCTCGCTTTAAACATAAACTAAAATATAATATAGAATTAAAAAAGCATGTCTTGCAAAAAGGGAACTTATCTAGTCAGAGGCCAAAAGGGCAGATGCTTGAGCACCCCTTGGGGTCCATCTGTGCACGTTCCTGGAGCTTGGCTATGTTTAGTAAAATGGCTGCTAACTGAAAAGAGACTCATTGTACTGTTGATACATGAGAGCACAAGCACACAGACAATGTGCATTGAAATGCTGACAGAATCCAGTGCTTCATTTTAGTATGTCACTGGTAAACAAACAGCAGCATCAATGGAGCAAGACTGCGGTGTTCAGTCCTCATTACGTTTCTGACTTATAAATGTAGGTTTTATATAAAACGCACAACTTTGTGAATTAATTTGTCCATTTAGCTTTCTAATTGTCTGGCTCACCTAGAAGACAAAGAGGTATTCCTTTGCTTTTCTTGGTATTTTACTTTAGTGTGTGTGTGTGTGTGTGTGTGTGTGTGTGTTACAGTCAAAGCAATTGTCCGGATGTTTTAAAAACAGTCTAATAGTGCTTTTAACTACACTACCATTCAAGATTTCTTTGTTTTCGAGAGAAGTATCATGCTCATTAAGGCTGCATTTATTTTATCAAAAAGACAGGAAAACAGTACAATTGTGAATTATTATTACAGTTTAAAAAAAGTGATTATTGTTTTGTTTTTAGCTGAATTTTCAGCACCGTTGTTCCAGTGTTTAGTGTCACATGATCCTTCAGAAATCATTCCAATATGATGATTTGCTGCTCAAAAATGTATTATCACAGTTGAAAACAGTTGTGTTGCGTAATACTTTTGTGGAAACCATAATATTTTTTTTCCAGGATTCTGAACCAAAAGAACAGCATTTCTATGAAACAGTTTTGTGACAGTCTTTACTGTCACTTTTGATCAATTGAATGCATCCTCGCTGAATAAAAGTATTCATTTATTTTAATATATCTTACTGACCCCAAATATGTGAATGGTAGTGTATATATCGGACATCTGAGATCAGTTTGGAGATGCTTAAGAGTGTACACTGGCCTGTATTTGATATTTTGTTCATCATATCTGCTTCAGTAATGACCACACGCATATAATTCTCTGTTTGATAAAAGCCTCTATGGCCGATACCACATGTGTAAACTCTGTACAAAATGGACCAGCTTGAACCTACACGTCCATAGGTAGATGTGTAGCATTAACCATTTTCTTCTAGGAAAATACACAGTCATGTGTTTATCTTGTGTGTTAGCAAAGCTGTACTGTTTGTACGCTGTGACATAGTCTTTCCTTATCATTGCATGAGACTTTTAACACCTGTTGTGCACTTCAAAGAACCTACTCAAGGCTGCTTATGACATCTGGGACATTTTCACCAGGACACATGGTCATCATCTATTTTTGTTTATAATATTTGTATATGCCAAACTCACATTTTTAATTGAATCTCTCAATGAAATAAACAATTATTTCTTACTTTAATAGCATACTCGTCAGCCAAGATATGATGTCACCCGATACTGGCAACATACTGTATGTCACTGACATTGACACATTAAACCGTGTGAAGTCTTAATCATCTGTCGGATGTCTATATACCAGGAATTTTAACCGCCCAAAACAATAAACATCTACTTATTAAATGAACCATTTCAAAACCCTGAGGAGATTCTCATATTCCAGTCCACATATTATCTAATAATGAATATTTTAGGAGTGCTTTGTGTGAAATGCAACCTGGGGGTCGGACCAAAATGTTCCTATTGTGAGTTTTATTTCAGTTGCGTCACTGAATTCTTGTGAAGTGCATATATATATTAAAAATACACGTGTTTCATCGATTTCAGTGTTTTATCAGACAATATGTAGGAAGTCAATCATTTTGAAAGCCATTGACAAAAATAGCTAACGGGATGCTCTTGTATATGATATGGTTGACATCAGCAGCATATGGTATAGACACCTGGTTAATGGGACGGAAATTCTGTCATCATTTTCTCTTTCTGTGAAACACACATAAAATAAGATATTTTAAATTATGTCGCAGTGTTTTTGTCTATACAGTGTAAGAATAATGTTAATAATATGGACAAAAACAGCGGAAAAATTCTTTAAAATCTCTTCTTTTGGGTGTTTGTAAATGATGACAGAACCTTTATTTTTGGGTTGAGCAAAACACTGGCAAATATGCAAGTTCAATCCCTTTGAGTACAAAATAACTTTGTGAAATCAGGCTTGCTTTATCTATTCTATCAGCTATTATAAATATAAAAATAAGTCTGCAAAATGACACACAGCACAGAGTGACCCAATAAAAACATTTGTGTGGCTAAATGGAAATATTGGCTGACAGCGTGGTGCTAAATATTCAAGAGCATTGACAAATTGAGAAATTCTTTCCAATGCAGCACAGCGACCTAAAAACGAGGACTTTTTTAGTATGCTTTAGTAAGTATAAAGTTGTCAGAAAGCCCATTCAGGGTCTTTTAAAGAGATCAAGAAATAAAAAATTTTCATTGAACTCGAAACTTCCTCGTAGTCCAAAAACAGTGTTTGTTAAAAACCAAGCTGCCAAAACGACTCGTTTCAGATTTTGTCTCAGTATGACGTCATGACGGGGTGAGCAATTTAGTAATCAGTCAGAGCTGGAAATGGTTCTTCATATTTACAAGTAAAGCTTCATGTCCGGGGTAGAGTAGCAGCTTTGAAAGGAACCTCTGGGAATGGGGAGGCTGAAACAGGCAACAGTGGGACTGTGGCTGCCTTGGGCACTGGCTTTGGCTGTGTCATGACATATTCTGTATATCCATTACATTTAATAGCTGTGACAGGAATCTTTGGGACTGTAGCGTATTCTGAAGCTACAGGAACAACTGGAGATGCAGCAACAGGAACCTTTGTTTATGTGATGGTGAGCACTGGAACTGCAGTTCTGGAGTGGACAGCGGGAAACTCTGGGACTCTGGTACCCTAGCGGGTTAACCCAAATCACTTTTTGTTAGAGCCTCTTGGGAAACTAGCTCTCCAATTGCATTCGGTTATGTTTTGACCCATATTTTGTTTTTTAAATCCATAGTGTTTAGTATGAAGATGAAACTCTCTAAGTTTGTTAAGACTGTCAAAATATTTTTAGTTTTTGGGTCTATTTTGGCCCGAAAGTAAACTGTGGCTTTACATTAATTATGTTTTTACATTTATTAGATTTGTCTCAAATAACTTATATCAAATGCATTTAGGTCTTGAAATTAAAATAAAATGCCGGTAAAAGTGCAATAGACCTAGATTTGTTCTAAATTTGAAAAAGGAAGGGTTTAGAAAAGTAAAAGTTCACATTTCACTTTGCTGCCACCTATTGATGAACTACTGCAGCATGAAAAGGAGATTCAAGCTGTTTATCTTCTTTTTTCATATAAAAGAAAAAGTTTATGCAATTAAAATGAATATATTTTGTTTAGTAACATTGATGTTGTTTTGTTAGAAAAATAATATGTTTAATACATTTTGACTGTTTTGAGCAGTCATGAGTTAAGTTTAAAATGAATTGAATTAAATCCATTGAAGTCAATGAGTTCATTCTGGTAATTATCATATTATATGGTCTTATAAATTTAATCAAATGATATATTCAAATACAATTTCTCATAAATATTGATAAAAATATACATTTTCTTACATCACACTGGTTTTCGCTGTAGTTCTTGAATTTTTAATATTTTTATTATTAAAATAAAATAAAATAAAGGGGGGGGGGGGGGGGAATCATGGTAAAATTATTATTTTTTACTTTTATGTATTCACTCATTAATGAGAAGTTACTGATTAGATACAATATGGTTTTAGTTAAAATATAACTTTTTGTTTTATAAGTTTATGTTCCACTGGGTCCAAACAGACCCTGGAATGCATATATATATATATATATATATATATATATATATATATATATATATATATATATATATATATATATATATATATATATATATATATATATATATATATATATATATACACACACACACACATACAGGTGCTGGTCATATAATTAGAATATCATCAAAAAGTTTATTTATTTAAAAGCCCAAGTTGCTCTGATAGTGGCCTTCAGCTCTTCTGCATTGTTGGGTCTGGCATATCGTATCTTCCTCTTCACAATACCCTATAGATTTTCTATGGGGTTGAGGTCAGGCGAGTTTGCTGGCCAATTAAGAACAGGGATACCATGGTCCTTAAACCAGGTACTGGTTGCTTTGGCACTGTGTGCAGGTGCCAAGTCCTGTTGGAAAATGAAATCTGCATCTCCATAAAGTTGGTCAGCAGCAGGAAGCATAAAGTGCTCTAAAACTTCCTGGTATACGGCTGCGTTGACCTTGGACCTCAGAAAACACAGTGGACCAACACCAGCAGATGACATGGCACCGCAAACCATCACTGACTGTGGAAACTTTACACTGGACCTCAAGCAACATGGATTGTGTGCCTCTCCTTTCTTCCTCCAGACTCTGGGACCCTGATTTCCAAAGGAAATGCAAAATTTACTTTCATCAGAGAACATAACTTTGGACCACTTTTTTCCTTTTTATCTTTAGCACAGGCGAGACGCTTCTGACGCTGTCTGTTGTTCAAGAGTGGCTTGACACAAGGAATGCAACAGCTGAAACCCATGTCTTGCATACGTCTGTGCGTAGTGGTTCTTGAAGCACTGACTCCAGCTGCAGTCAACTCTTTGTGAATCTCCCCCACATTTTTGAATGGGTTTTGTTTCACAATCCTCTCCAGGGTGCGGTTATCCCTATTGCTTGTACACTTTTTTTCTACCACATCTTTTCCTTCCCTTCGCCTCTCTATTAATGTGCTTGGACACAGAGCTCTGTGAACAGCCAGCCTCTTTTGCAATGACCTTTTGTGTCTTGCCCTCCTTGTGCAAGGTTTCAATGGTCGTCTTTTGGACAACTGTCAAGTCAGCAGTCTTCCCCATGATTGTGTACCCTACAGAACTAGACTGAGAGACCATTAAAGGCCTTTGCAGGTGTTTTGAGTTAATTAGCTGATTAGAGTATGGCACCAGGTGTCTTCAATATTGAACCTTTTCACAATATTCTAATTTTCTGAGATACTGAATTTGGGATTTTCCTTAGTTGTCTGCTATAATCATCAAAATTAAAAGAAATAAACTTTTGAAATGTATTAGTCTGTGTGTAATGAATGAATATAATATACAAGTTTCACTTTTTGAATGGAATTAGTGAAATAAATCAACTTCTTGATGATATTCTAATTCTATGACCAGCACCTGTAATAATACAACATTTAAACATCCCTAGCAAGTAATATTGTCAATAATAAGGCCTAAGTAGAGGGATTGTATAATAAATATTTTAAATATAAAAAGAAAAAAAAGTAAAAAAAAATACAAATAAAAACTATATACTGAAGGGACATGGTGGTGGAAAATATAAATATATAATATACAAAATAATTATACACAATACTAAAATATCCCTAAACAAGTAATTTGCCAGTAATACGGTCTAAGAGGAAGGATGGTATAAAAGTAAAAGTAACTCTAAAACTATATTCAACATTTAAACATCCCTAAGTAATATCAGCAGAAATAAGGCTTAAGTGGAGGGATGAAAAGGTCAGCCTACCATACACAAAGCTGACCATAGAGAGAAAACCAAAAAAGGAGGCCATGATGGAGTTGTTTTTTTCTGCTGATTATGTGACTGGTCAGGCTAAACCATCAAAAACCAGTGAATTCTGTGCTCTGGATGACGCTGCAGACAAGGCCACATCGAATGTCAGCATTCTGTGCAAATTTTTTTAACTTTACACCTGCTATCTTTGATCATTTGTTCTTTGATAAACATCTCATCTTGTGAGAAAACAAATTGGGACCAGTCATTGTGGATGAGGTAGGGGTGTTCGATTCCAGGTTTTTTGGAGTCGACTCCTGACTCCCACTGTAAGAATTGATTCCTCGACTCCTTTTAATGTTCATTAAAACAGGGTCATAAATAAGGCAAGATGGCAGTTGTTACAAACTAAACTTATTTCCCCCGACAAACTAAACTCATTTCCCCCGACACAAAGCCTTAAAAACCCTTATTAAAACAAAAAATGTTTTAACGTGACTGTCCAAATTAGTCCAATATAGCGATGACTTGATGAACATTGCTACCTTGCTGTTGCCAATACCTCATTTTCCTGTATATAATAAATGCAGTTCATGACCCCTTTCAGAAGTTGAAGTTGTAAAAAGGAATAATCAATGGAAATAAATCTCACTTTTATTTCTAGACTTTTATGCCAATATTGCAGTTTTATTATTTAATGACATATGGAACTGAGCAGGTGCAATATGTACAAAATCAAACATACAGACAAATGAAACGGAATTAATTCTCCTTGTTTCACATTGGGGCACATGATCCTAACATCAGCGGCCCATTAAGGACTGAGATTGCTATCATACTGATACCTCTGAATATTGTAACTAGAACAGACCAAGAAAGAAAAAAGGAAAGAGAGCAAAACAATTTAAATAAAAAGACTGACAAACAGGAAGTGCAAGCTTAAGAAGGGTGGAGGATGAGCTGCACACATAGAGCCTAGCACAGAGCATCAAATTAGGCACAGCAGGTTTGCTTTATTGGAAAGTGACCATAAGCAACTAATCTAGACAAATGTGGTTTTCTGAAAAAACAGCAAAACCAGCAGAAAGGGTGAATTACTGAACTAAAACTATCCTAGAGGCATAATAACTTACGCTATGCAGTACAACACATGCAGCCACAAAACTCTCCCGATGGTAAGACAGAAAAAGTGCCCTATTTAAGCCTTTGACTACATATTCACGTCCAAAAGGCAAAGCAAACAACATTATGACCAATTCAAGCTCTTCGTATGGAACTAGAGAACCGCTACTGTTTGTCTACAGTACATAAGCATTTATTCCCATCCTTCTCTCTTCTATAACTATTGAGATATCGTTGAAAAGCTGCCTCTGGTGCCATGTTTGAAAAGCAGTGCATGAATATGTAAGTATAAGACATTTGGCATATCACCTATAAATTGATCAGAGCTCATTAAGAACAAACAAAAAAAGTTGTTTTTGGAAGAGCAAAGTTAATGGAGAATTCTAAAAACCAATAGATAGACCAACTATTAGTTCACTCAGATTTGCCATTAAATGTTTTTAAGGCTCTGGCACGTGACCTCTACATACATGCCATAGCTCTTCCATTGATTTATAACTGACAGAAAAATGATACAATGCAAATTGGTAGATTTCATGTTCTCCAATTTTCTGTGCAACTTAAATACACAGCTCGAAATGTCAGAACAAAGCCTTCATTCTAAAGCTCAACACCTTCAAAAACTGTAAACAGTAAAAAACAGCAAGATTGTCAATTGGTTTGTTCAGAGAGCCACTTAATGCACTTAACCACCACAACGCCATGGTAAGGGAGGGGTAGAGCGGAGCAAATCCACAATGTAAACAAAGCGTGGAACAGAGGCAGCGATCAGAGTGACGGAGCGGTTCAGAAATGTCCTCACTAGAAATGCCGTAAATGATGATATAATCGCGCTATGCTAACGAAAACATGATAAAGTCCAACTGAATTTATGGACTGAATTAATCGCTTCTTTCGTTTGTGTGGGAATGATGTTGTATCATTTCAAGGCGGACTGGCTTAAAGCACTTGTTTTTGTCTTTTTGGGTCGTGCTCCCATATAAATCAAGGGAAGCATTTGTATAATAATGATGAAAAAAAAACACATTGCTTGATCCCACTGCAGATTACTCTCACAATGACTTAAATTAAAAACCATCAAATACGAGAAATTAAATGGACTGCTAAAAGTTTAACAAGATGACAAATAAAAGGCATCCATGCTTTTGCCCAGTGCCATCTTCCGCCAAATGGAAGAAATGAGAGAATTCTGGGAAACCGAGTGCAAGAGCTTCAGGTTAAACTACCTCATGGAAGATTGTTGCAAAGAGGCCGTAAATTAATTTTTAGCAACAAAAAAAAAGGGTTGATGATGATGATCATAATGATGAAAAGAAAAGTCAAGTGGAGGCAACAAGTGATTCTTTTCCTTTCTTTTTTTGCAAAAACATTCAAGTTACAGTTTTCCCCGAAATAAACTACATTATAGGCCTACAAAGCTGGAGTATTGCCTTATTTGACGAATTGCCTACTTGTACTACACTACAGATTTTCCAAGTAAGGAAGACAGTGCAGGATCCACGCGAATCTACAAACCTACCAAAAAGGTGTCTGATTAAATTAGAATTAAGAAGAAGAAGAAGAGGAAGAAGAAGCAGAGGAGAAAGAAGAAAGTGAATATGACTCTAGTTGAGCCAGCTGTTCTTCATGACCACGTACGTTGTGGATCAGGCTGGTGAAAAATCAGTGGCTATTTCCACAGACCAAGACACACAAAGTGACCTATACAGTATTGCTGTATGCTTACATATTTGAGACACACACACACACATTTTAAAGGCCATTGACTTCCATGTTTCTAGTCCCATGATGTCCATTTGCTATCCGGACATTAGCATACAAGGTAAGGACAAACTCGGACACTAAACACCCAACTGTTTTGACGGGAAACACCACGGACATAACTGGGTTAAGAGCCACAGACACACAAACAAAATGGCTGAATGGTTTCTCTTTTTCTTTCTTTTGTTGTTTTTTTGTTGTTGTTTTTTTTCCTTTTTTTTTTTTTTTTACAAATGGATGCATAAAATTCAAAAGTTAAATTACTGTACATAAAAAAGAAAGTCACAAAACACTATTAGTGCTGGTTGATGGGTTCATTACAGCTAGTTTTTTTTTTATTTTTTATCATTAATACTAGTCTACTAGTTGGTGAGACACCAAGGCCACGATAAACACATCAATGACCAATGGAGTAAAGCTTCCTACTTTTGGTGTGCGAGAGGCCACAAATCTCAACATACTCTTCAAATATTCAAAAAACACCAATGCAATATAATATCTTTGGGTATGTTTGTATCTATTACACATTTAGATCTTTTAAATCCGAACGAAAAATTAAAGTTTAGGGAGTTTAAATATAAAAAAAATTGCATGTAAAATGTTCAAAATGCAAGGCTTGGATCCTCAGGTCGCGTTTGTAAACCTCCTTTTTAAGGGGTGAACTAAAGCGGGAACCTTTGTTCCAGTAAGGCCACATCTAATGGTAGAGCACGTCTCCAAATCATCTGTTTTTGAGAGCATTTCAAATTTTAGAAAATGCAAATGGAAGGTTCAGGAAGACAAAAAAACGAGTCGAAACTCGTGTCAGAACTTGACCGTTACAACTATCCAACTACAGTGAACTTTCTGATAATGATATGTGAGAACCTTATGTGCGCCCTAGAGCAAATGAACTACCCCATGGCTACCGTATCGAAGAGCCTCTATATTGTGTTTTCTGGTTTATATTCCTAAATAAGACATAGAAAGATGGCATTGTTCCTTTTGTGAGATCTAGACACATCGATGATGAAATGCTTAAAGGAAGCGTAGCGCATATTGTAATGCAGACAAGGCAGAGGCATTGCTTAAAGCTCTTTTCTTTTTAAAGACGTCATAAAAACGAATGATAAAAAAAACAGGCCCTCTGAGTTTCTCCCAAATGGAAAATGAAAACAACTAAAACCGTATGAAAAAAAAAACAAACGTTATTACAAAATACAAAGTATCAAAACTGATGGAGTCCAAGCGAAACAGATGTATATGAAAGTATCTATATACAGGAGAAAAAAAAGGTGAAGCTCAGAGGAGGAATAGAACCTATTTGGTAACAAAAGCGTACTATATTTGATATAAAAAAGGTATGGAGGAAAAAAAATGTACCTTTACTAAAGCTTATACAATATCCTTGGTCCATAAAAACTGTCATCTCACAATTTCAATGTGACTCTTTTCCTAAGAGTTACATCTCACCCGATCGCACACACATAGACCAGAAGGAAGAAACATAATTTTCAGTCGACGGCTGATGTATCATTGCTGTGGTCTTGTCTCCATGTCTTGTACACCTCTTGAAAGGTGCTGGTGTTTCCTCTCAGGCATTGTCTATTACTAGCACCAGACCGGATTCTTAGAGAAAAACACAAGAGGGCGCAGGAGAACCATCTCTCAAATATTTTGTCCCCACCAAAGGTTTTGCCTTCTTTGCCCATTTATCCCTTGATTTCCGTCTCCGCTGTTAAGGGATTTTATTTTGAAATTCAATATGCAGCACTTTTACAAACAGTTTGTAGTCTTCTGTTTCACACATAGCACGTTGTGAGTTTGTGAGCAGTGCTGCGTGTGTTATAACACCACAGCCGCGGCTGCATTAGAGGACGACGCTGTGACGGCGTTAGACGTGCTGTTGGCGCCGTAGGGTGTCGTTTCTCCTGTCCCTCCCACGCTGTTGCCGGTCGTGGAAAGCAAGCTGGTGTTGCCCGCTCGTAGGATGGCGCCGGCCGCGCTGCAGTGCGGACGGGGACCGGGTTCGGGAGTGTATGTGAACGTGAGCGTCGTGGAATAGATGATACCGTCGTTTCGGACCAGCGTTACGGGGACCTGCACCGGCTGCCTCACCCACCGCCAGCCCTCGCGGAACGCAGAGATGTCTGGGACGACGCAGAGCATGCTCTCCCCACACCTTCAGAGGAAATATAATGTCTATTAATAATTCAGTCTGTAAATGCCTGCAATATGCTTAACTGACAGCGGTAATAAAAGTAAAACATTTTATTTAACTACCACGTAAGCATTTAATACAGATTAAACAAAACATGTGGGGTCTTGCTCACTTCAGATTTTACGAGGCAGAGGCACTTCATTCAACCTACGACCTGTCAAATCTTAACGTCATTTACTGTTGCATTTAACAGGTTTGTAAGGATTTATGACTCACTTGTAAAAAAAAAAAAAAAAAAAAGGAGCACTTTTTTGTATTGAATGTACATTTGTAGTGCACTTAAAACCTTAAAAGTTTTTTTTGGTAACACTTTATTTTACACTTTTATTTTGCATGTACAGTAATAACAGTAAATTCTGTATTTTTACAAGCAGCTAACCCTAAACCAAACCCTAACCCTAATTAATTGACTTGTTGTGTCACTAATTAATATTACTCAGTACTTATTTGTATAAAAACTACCTGCAGATAATCTATTAACAAAATAAAATGTTCATAACTGTTTATTAACACACTTAAGTACACTTTTAAAAAGTGCACTTTGTAATAATGTCAAAGTTTTAATATTTAAAGTAATTGGTTATACTTTCCTAAATTTCAACTTCACCATTACAAATGTGTAATTATTAACATTTAAATACAAGACACAAGTCTTTTATGACATTGAAGTATATTTTAGTATATCATAAATGATTATGAGTATCGCCAGTGCAATTTACCCATATTTCAGGCATATGAAATGGCATTTAAAGGTGTAATTAAAGGGATAGTTCACCCAAAAAAGAAAATTATCCTATGATTTACTCACCCTTAAGCTGTCCTAGGTGTATATGACATTCTTCTTTCAGACAAATACGGAGATATATTAAAATATGTCATGGCTCTTCCAAGCTTTATAAAGGCAGTGAATGGCAGCCCACAATTTGAAGCCCAAAAAGTGCATCCATCCATTATAAAAGTAATCCATACGTCTCCGGGGGGTTAATAAAGGCCTTCTGAAGAGAATCGATGGGTTTTTGTAAGGAAAATATCCATATTTAACATGTTATAAAGTAAAATATCTAGCTTCTGGTAGACTGCCTTCCATATTTAACTTATGAAAAAGCGTAACTGGTGCGTTTTGAATTACGAGAGATCTAACATTTACATTTATGCATTTGGCAGATCCAAAGCGACTTACAGTGCCCTTGTTACAGGGACAATCCCCCTGGAGCAACATGGAGTAAAGTGACTTGCTCAAGAACACACTGGTGGTGACTGCTGGGATCGAACCAGCAACCTTCTGTATATCAGTTCCATGGTTTAACCCACTGGACCACCATCTCACATTCTTCTTGTAACACTTTTTTTCTTAAATTGTACACAGAAGGCAGTCCACCGGAAGATGGATATTTTACTTTATAAAGTTTTAAATATTGATATTTTTCTTACACAAACCCATCAATTGACTTCAGAAGGCCTTTATTAACCCCCCCAGAGCCGTGTGGATTACTTTTATAATGGTGGTTGCACTTTTTTGGGCTTCAAATTTTGGGCTGCCATTTACTGCCATTATAATGCTTGGATTAGCCAGGATATCTTTTAATATAACTCCGATTGTATTCGTCTGAAAGCAGAATGTCATATACACCTAAGGTGGCTTGAGGGTGAGTAAATCATGGGCTAATTTTCATTTTTGGGTGAACTACCTGTTTAAGTGGTTCAAAAAGCACTTTAAAAGTTCAACAAATTACATTTAATATACATTTTAATCTATAATAGATTTTCATTTAATGGCAACTAACATGCAATAAAGTGTCCAAAACATTACATTTAGTTTGCACTTATAACAGTATACTATTACAGTGATTTATTTCTGTAACAAGTACTTATTTTGAAAGTATGCTAAAGTGTATTTCTTTTTCACAAGCAACACACCGGTTGTTAAACTGAAACTTTGAATTAATCCACAGCTGGTTTTACATTTTATTATTGCAATTAATTGTTACACTGATTTGGCTGTGAAAGTTAAGTCAAATTTTGAGTGTAATTTGATGTCATGATGACCAGTGAAATAAGCACCTAATACTTTAAAGGTCTACATGAAATTGTAAAGAAATTTTTTATGGCATAAGAGTACAAGTATTCAGATTTAAAAGTACTACAGTACAAATTTCTCAGATATAATAATGAAGTACAACTATTGAAATATTGTACACCCCTGTGAAGATCTATTGTGCTTATAAACAATAAATGTATAGTAAAGATATTTTGTTCCCTGTTTATGACTATTCAGCAAATCCCAGTATAATATTATGTGTAAAATTATACATAAATGACATTTCCAATCCTCTTGGATTTATACTGCCTTTTCCTATATGGTTATCTTTACGAATAATACCCATACCTGTACATGGTTTCAGCCTCTACATCACCGAACCACACCCGCAGACTAGGAGTGAAGTTCTGTCCAGTCAGCTCCAGCATCGCTACATCTCCCCCACCATTTAACTGCTCAAACACACACAATACACAGTGCACATACATTATCAACTGCAAGCAGTGACCTGTGAGTGTACAACACCAGTAAGAGATGCAAGCTTCTCTGTGTGTATGCGTTACCTGTAAGCTCTCGACCACAGGCACAGGTGTGACGGGGGTGTGTACAGGGCCCATGCCCTCATAGAACGTGTATTCTGCTTTATCAGTGCTGATGATTGTCCAGGAGGCACCATCATTTATCATCTCTTTATTTGGTTCCTTTGGGCATGGAGTAGCCTAAACACACACAAAACACACATGAATATGGTAAACTCAAAAATTCCACAAACATTACCCCATAATGATAGCCTAGAAATCAAGATGCACCCTAGCGGCAGCAAATGTGATTTGCAGCCAGGGTCGTTTAGCAACTCTTTGTTGGCTTGCGAGCTGGAAAAACCAAACTCTGGTCAGGCCAATCACATCGTGTATAGAGTCGGTGGGCGGGCTTAACATAATGACGGCAGAGTTGCGGCGGTTCCTCGTGCTACTTGTAAACAAAGAAGCTGGCGAACAGCGGTCTTTCGTATTGACTTCGGCCACGACTCTGGTAGACTTGGAGTTAAAGGGGTGGTAAACCACAATTTCACTTTTCTAACTTTAGCTAGTGTGTAATGTTGCTGTTTGAGCATAAACAACATCTGCAAAGTTACAACGTTCAAAGTTTAAAGCAAAGGGAGATATTTGCTTTTAAAGAAATCAATTTCTAAGGACTACAGCAAACGGCCGCTAGGAACTACTACACATTCCTCCAGGGTTGCTGACATCACCAGCCCCAATATTTACATAAACCCCTCCTCTGAGAATATGAAAATAACAGCGTTTTGTCGGCAATGGCAACAACACTCCAGCCTACTAACTATACCACAAATAGTTAGTAGGCTGGAGTGTTGTTGCCAATGCCGACGAAACGCTGTTATTTTCATCCAGATTGCAGGTCCACTTTGTTCAGCCTTCCTAGGGACGGGGGTGTGTTGCAGTGTGTTTAACATACAACGTTATATGCATGCGTGTATGAGACAGAGGGGAACACGGTCTCATTTGCAGCAGATATATGCTGCCCATCATAAATCAAAGCACGAGACAGACAAGGGTCGGAGGAGAAGACTGGAAAATGTGACATAATGGACAATATTCGTCTGTATTTGCAATACACGAGCCGCGGTTCAGCTGCGCGAGACAGGCGGGCGCGTGCGGATCCTGCTGCACATTTCACGGAGGAAAGCTTCCACAATCTTCACGAGTTCAATGCAGGATTCGCACAACGGCTTGTCCTGAAAGATGGATTTAAAAACAGAAGCTGTTTACGGGCCACAACCTGTAAGTATGATTTATTTTTCGTCGATGTGTTTTCCTGTAATAGTTTGTGTTGTTAATTGTACGTTGTAGCAAGGAAGTACACAGATAACAACGCTCATTTGGCTCTGCAAACCAGTTTGTTAAATGCTCATTCATACTTAACGTTATCCGACAAACACCTAACGTTACAAACTTTTTAAAATCTCAACAGAGAACTTGGCATTAGTGTAAATTATTCTTTGATTAGAGATTTTATGTATTGTTTATCTACAGGCATGCTAAACATGGTTCTGTGTTTGATTTGGCTACTAGTAAAGCCAATGTTTAGTGTTCGTTCTTGTGACAGATATTTGCCAAATCGTTCTAAAAATACAAAAGTAACGGTGCCATTCAGTAGCGATCACTATAGATCCGCAGTCTTTACTCTTGAGGACTGAACAGGTTCTGCTCGATCATCTTCAATAAAATTGTCTGGGTCTGATTCGGGCTCAAATTGGTATGGTTTTATTGACGCCATTGTACTACCCAAAGCACAGGCTAGTAGCCTGAGGCTACCGTAAAGGTAAGGGGTGTGACGTTTCCGACAAACGTGCACTAGGCGGTTAGCAAATCACAACACACTGGGCCAGCTAACCAATCTGAGCCCATTGCGTATTTTTGAGGGACTGGCTTCATACAACCCGGAAACCATCAGACCGTTTTTACAAGGAGGGACAGAGCAGTGTAGAATAAAGGTAAAATATATGAAAAATAATGCAATTTTTTAAAAACGAAGCATGAACACATTACAGTGCACCCCACAAACACAATCAAGCCTTCGAAAGAATGTGTTTTACCACCGCTTTAAGCTTTTCTTTGAGAAAAGAACAAAAAACGGCACTGAAGTCCTTCTTAAGAAAGGAAGATGTGTTCGGAGTTTTGCTGACCGGATACGGCGAAAGTTTAATCTATCAACTAGCTCCACGTTGCTCTCTGGTTGGTTGTAGCGCTATCCTATTACGTGCAGAGGGAATTTGAAAGACGACCGTTTATCCCGCCCCTTTGGATTGAGCCCTGCCAATGGTGTGTTCCCAGACCCGACATCTTGATGTGGGTCTGGCTTGTCAGGCTCCATAATGACCAAGTGAAAGAAGTTTGTCCGAAATCTTTGCAGATTTATTCAAAATAAAAAACGGAAAAAAAAAAAAAAAAAAAAAAAAAATTTCACATGTACTTTGTTGAAGCACCTTTGGCCCCAATTACAGCCTCAAGTCTTTTTGAGTATGATGCTACACGCTTGGCACACCTATTTTTGGGCAGTTTCTCCCATTCTTCTTTGCAGGATCTCTCAAGCTCCATCAGGTTGGATGGGCAGTGTCAGTGCACAGCCATTTTCAGATCTCTCCAGAGATGTTCAGTCGGGTTCAAGTCTGGGCTCCGGCCGGGCCACTCAAGGACATTCACAGAGTTGGCATAGCCACTCCTTTGTTATCTTGGCTGTGTGCTTAGGGTCGTTGTTCTGTTGGAAGATTAACCTTCGCCCCAGTCTGAGGTCCAGAGTGCTCTGGAGCAGGTTTTCATCAAGGATGTCTCTGTACATTGCTGCAATCATCTTTCCCTCAATCCTGACTAGTCTCCCAGTTCCTGCCGCTGAAAACATCCCTACAGCATGATGCTGCCACCACCATCCTTCACTGTAGGGATGGTATTGGCCAGGTGATGAGCGGTGACTCCAGACATGACGCTTGCCATTCAGGCCAAAGAGTTCAATCTTAGTTTCATCAGAGCAGAGAATTTTGTTTCTCATGGTCTGAGAGTCTTTCAGGTGCCTTTTGGCAAACTTCAGGCAGGCTATCATGTGACTTTTACTGAGGAGTGGCTTCCGTCTGGCCAGGCCTGATTAGTGGAATACTGCAGAGATGGTTGTTCTTCTGGAAGGTTCTCTCTCTCCACAGAGAAACGCTGGAGCTCTGTCAGAGTGACCATCAGGATCTTGGTGACCTCCCTGACTAAGTCCCTTCTCCCCCAAACGCTCAGTTTGGCCAGGCAGTCAAAGTCTCATTAGGACCTTCAAAGCTGCATACATTTTTCTGTACCCTTCCCCAGATCTGTGCCTCGATACAATCCTGTCTCAGAGGTCTACAGACAATTCCTTGGACTTCATGTCTTGGTTTGTGCTCTGACATGCACTGTTAAGTGTGGAACCTCATTTAGACAAGTGTGTGCCTTTCCAAATAAGGTCCAATCAACTGAATTTACCACAGATGGACTCCAATTAAGTTCACATCGCTGCGTCCCAATTTGCATACTATCCGTACTAAATAGTATTCGAAAAAAGAATTAGGGCCCCACTTTATATTAGGTGGCTTTAAGTACTATGTACTTACATCAAAAAATAAGTACAATGTACTTACTGTGTTCAAATTGTATTGCAAAACACCTTTGCTGATATTGAGGTGGGATACGGGTAGGGTTAGGGACAGGTGTGGTGGTATGGGTAAGTTTAAGGATAGGGTTAGGTGTAAGGGAAGTGTCAACTGTGTAATTACAAATGTAACTACAGAAATTAATTACAGATGTAATTACATGCAGGTAATTTTTTGAATGTAAGTACAATGTAAAAACATGTATGTACACAATAAGTGCATTGTATCAAATGATTAATTATCAAAATCAAATCAATCAAATCACTTTATTGTCACACAGCCATGTACACAAGTGCAACAGCAGGTGAAATTCTTGGTGCAGTTCCGAGCAACATAGTTCCGAGCAACATTAAAATGTTAGTACATAGTAGTTAAGGCCACCTAATATAAAGTGGGTCCAGAATTAGTATGTCCCAAATCGTAGTATGTTGAAAAGAGTATTCCAAAGATTCCCAGATGGTCTACTATTTCCGGTAAGAATTCGAAGTGCAGATCGATGCGCACTCTAACGGCTGATCAACGTGCTACTACATTTCTCTCTGATATGGTAGGAAATTAAATTGAATGTGGAGGATTTGAACTGTGACGATGATTGACAGGGCAGTTTAAACGGTGACAGGATGCACGTAACTAAGCAACAGACCGTTATAGATGACGAAGTAGTATGTCCCAAAGCTTGGGGCATACTAACCAAAAAATACCTGAAATACTGATTCATCTGACCACAGTACACGTTTCCACTGTGTGATGGTCCATCCCAGATGCTTCCGAGCCCAGAGAAGGCGACGGCGCTTCTGGACACTGTTAACATAGGGCTTCCTTTTGGCACAGTACAGTTTTAACTGGCATTTGTGGATGTAACTACGTATTGTGGTACTTGACAAAGGTTTGCCAAAGTAGTCCTGAGCCCATGTGGTGATATGGCTTATAGATGAATGACGATTCTTGATGCAGTGCCGCCTGAGGGATCGGAGATCACGGTTGTTCAGCTTAGGCTTGCGCCCTTGTCCTTTACGCACTGAAATTCCTCCAGATTCCTTGACTCTTTTAATTATGTTATGCACTGTTGAATGTGAAATATCCAAATCTCTTCCTATCTTTCTTTGAGGAACATTGTTTTTAAACATTTCAATAATTTTCTCACGTATTTGTTGGCAAACTGGCGATCCTCGGCCCATCTTTGCTTCTAAAGGATTAGACCTTTCTTGGATGCTGCTTTTGTACCAAATCATAATTACAATCACCTGTTGACATCACCTGTTTCAAATCACATCATTATTTAACCATTTTACCTCATTACTAGCCCTAAATTGCTCCTGTCCCAACTTTTTTTTAAATGTGTTGCAGGTCTGAATGACAGGAAAGGATGCATATTTACAAATGACATGAAGTTGACCAGACAAAACATGAAATATTTTGTGTTCATATTGTCTGCAATGAAATACAAATCAAAGTAAATTTAGAAATCACTTCTTTTGTTTTTTATTTGCGTTTTCCATACTGTCCCAACTTTTTCTGATTTGGGGTTGTATTACAATAGAAAACCGTTATTTTAACTTGTAGTAGTATTTCCCAATATTACTGTTTTTTACTGTATTTTTTAAATAAAATAAATGCAGAGTTGGTGAGCATAATGCAGAGCCCCTCAAGGGACATGGTAATGGAAAAAATATGAGATGGGAGAAAAAAATGTTTGCATTGCGACATACTTTTTTCCTCCCATCTCATATTTTTTCCCATCACCATGTCCCTTTAAGGGCTCCGTACATAAGAGACTTCTTTCAAAACACACACACACAAAAACCTTACAGACTCCAAACTTATGAATGGTAGAGTACATAAAAAAGTTGCAAGGTGTCATTTGTGCTGGTATGAAAAAAGAGAGACTCCGAAGAGAAACAAAATGAAACTGGTATGTTGCAACAGACAAATATATAGTTTGGAGGTCATTATAAAAATGAAATAAAAATACTTGACTGCTCACAGCTTTCAATACATAAGTGATTTTATATTTCCAACAAAATTGCATCCAACATCCACTTTATGAATATTACTGAAGACATCATTATCAGCACAGTGAACCAACGGTAATAAATGCATTGAGCAGTGAGCTACTCACTTGAAATTGGATGATCCTCTCTTGAGAAAGGCACAGGTACATCCTCTCCGTATCCTTCAGGTAAAAGGCACACTTATGCAGCTGGGAGACGGGGTCATCTGCATCCAGCAAGGCGGTCTGCTTGTCCACTTTGCGGATGATCTGTGTGTGCAGGGAAAAGGAAAGGAAGTGAAGTTGATACGAGTATCAACAGAAGTATCATATAAACATTAGGATGTCAACATTGTATTGCCTTCATGTAGCCAAAGAGCTTTTTTCGAAGCAGTAACTGATTGTGACCCCAAAAGATTTTTTATACAAACTGTTTGTTAATTATATATACCGTCACCTGATCGGTAAACAGAGGATAATAGAGAGAAAAAATGACAACATGCTGAAAATCATCAGATGAATAGAGAAGGATTCTTACCAGTCTAGGAAGAGCCATACCAGTCACGGAGCACACAAGTTTGACAGTTTGGCCGTAGTGAATGTAGCCATCTCGCACAGTGAACTCCTCTCCCTCCGACTCTTCATCATCCACTAAAATATAATTAAAAAAGACTAAGTACTAAATATCTTGCGATCAGGCCTTCAATTATGGTTGACAAAACATGCCAGGAGACAAAATCATGTTCAGCGATTGCTACAATGGCTACTGCCTCTGAGGAAGAAGTCGCTGGATTCGTAAATGTTTGCGATTCACTGTATCGAATCATTGAAAGATATAGAAAGTTTTGTTTAAGACGCATAGTAGCAGGTAAACAAGAGCACACCTATATAGTCAGTTTTGCTCTCAGGGTTATATTTTATTTATATTTTATTAGATTTCAGATTAACCTCCTCTGAAAGATCCCAAACACCAAATGAACTGTGGTTGGTCAGATTTTTAATAAGGCAAAATAATATTAACAGTGAGTGTAATAGTTTAAAATCTGGCAAGCATTTTGTACTTTAACTACAGTACTTTTTTTTATTGATACTTCTTTTCAGCAAGGATGCGTTAGATTGATCAAAAATGACAGTAAAGACATAAAATACATAATGTAACAAAAACATTCTATTTCAAATAGGCTGTTCGTTTGAACGTTCTATTCATCAGAGAATCCTGAAAAGAATGTATCACAGTTTCCACAAAAAGTATAAGAAATAACAGATTATAAGAAATGTTTCTTGAGAATCTTGATGTTCACATCAAGCCCTTCTCTCTAGAACGGGCCGTAACAAATCAGCATATTAGAATGATTTCTGAAGGATCATGTGACACTGATGATGCTGAAAATTCAGCTTTGCCATCACAGGATTAAATAGTAATGGTCATTTTAAATGGTAATCATATTTCACAATATTACAGTTTTTACAGTCTTTTTGATCAAATGAATGCAGCCTTGGTGAGCATAAGAAACATAAAAAACGGTAAACTTTTGAACAGTAGTGTATATCCAAATTATGAAAGGGATAGTGTCCCCTGAACAGTTCTTGCACAGACTGATCATTTTGCTTCATTAGTCCTCAATATTTCATCAGGAGCTTTTTTTGACACTCAAAGTGAAATCACAAAGGACTATGGGTTTAGCTAAAAATCATATTTAGTGTTCCACTAAAAAAAGAGAATCACCTACAGCAAATGTTCATTTTTGGGTGAACTGTTCCTTTAAGGATTTAACAATCAACATTACTCCACAGAAGTGTGTGTGAATGAGTGTTAGACTTACAGAGGTGGATGAAGAAGGCTCCCCACTGCTGTGAGCTGGCGTGAAAGTTTCCTCCCTCTACGTGCAGGTAACGCGTACTGACCGTTTGAGAGCGAAGCCGGTTAAATAACGCCACTTTTGTTCCTGATGCTATACAGACTGCACACAGGAGAGACACAACTCGGTCAGAACACTCCACAGAGACTTCAGAACATGCAGTTTTAATCAAAAGCCCCCTCTAATATCTCATTTCCATTTAAAGTTATTATGCAACAGGATGTTATTATTCCTTCCGGATATGCTTTACTGTTAAATGGTCTCAAAAGCATTGTAGTTGTTTCCTTTGAGAATAATATGGGTGGTGAACACACTCACGGTCTGCATTTTTGAGGGACTGTTTTTTTTTGGAGGGTTTAGAGATGACTTTGATCCTCTTGCTTAGGAAGACGCCGATGTCTGCACTGTTGCCGTAGAACATCTTCACCGACAGCATGAAGTGCTTGCGCTTGTCGGAGTCTGATATGTATAATGTTTTGGCTGTGCAATAGTTCTGCAGGGAAGAGGCAAGATTTGCGTATTCATGAGAAAAATAATGGTATGCTAATCATGTTGTTTTGGCTCTGTGTGCTCTGCTGAGTAGCTCTTGCCGTTTAATTTTGGCAGCACATCTGTGCATGAGTGCATTACCTTCCCCTCTAAGTTTAGCTGCTGCATCTCCTGATCGCTGTTGCCGATGCCGATGAAGGCGCAGGGCTGAGATTCCTGCTCCGAGCAGCCATCTCGCTCCATCTGCTCTCTCTTCTTCTTCCATCCACAGCCCATCAGATACACGCATGGGGGAGGACAGAAAAACCTAAGCAAACACAGAAATTAAGAGTGTTACTGTAAGATAGAGAAGTGTTTGTGGAGAACATACACTGTTCATTACAAATGTGGCATATTGGCCAAGCTAATTTATATTTAAAAATATATATATTTTTGCATTGTGGTGCTTGACAATGAAAAATGCTGGCATTATGTTAAGGTGGTGGTTGCCAGTGAATTTCTACAGTGTTGCTAAAGTGTTGACATCCATTGCTGGCTCAAATTTAAAGAACCCAGTTATGTATGTATGTATGTATGTATGCATGTATGTTTGTATATATGTATGTGTGTACGTGTGTGTGGATGGATGGATGGATGGATGAGCAACACTGCATGAGATGTACGCATGCATGCATGTATGTACAGTGGGGAAAATAATTATTTGATAACCTGCTGATTTTGTAAGTTTGCCCACTTACAAAGAATTGAAGGGTCTATAACTTTTATAATATGATTTTTTTCAACAGATCGAGACAGAATATCAACCAAAACATCCTGAAAAAACACTTTATAAAAGGTTATAAATTGATTAGCATTTGATCGAGTGAAATACATATGTGATCCCCTACCAACCAGCGAGAATTCTGCCTCCCACAGATTGATTATGTGCCCATGTGGAACACAGATTAGTCCTCTCACTTTAAGAAAGTACTCCTAATATCAGCTCATTGTGTGTATAAAAAGATACCTGTCACAGAATCTGGGGATGGATGGATGGATGGATGGATACAGTCTTCATTTAATGAGGATTGTGTAGTTAAACTTTTTAAACCGTGTAAAACTAAAGCAAGTTCTGGTAGAGTGTTGAAACAGTGTGTAGAGCAATAGGTCACTTGATGTACGGTATGTCCCAAAACTTTGGAAACAGTCTATTATTATCCCAGTAACAAAAAAAAATTGTCCTAAAGGCTTGATAGATTATAGACCAGTCACCTTGGCTTGACTTCACTTGTAATGAAGGTAAACTTGTAAAAGAGGTATTAATGGAAAAAACTAAATTTATTGACCTGATGCAACTTGTCTACAGGACGGGGAGAGGTATGCAGGATTCTATATTGACCTTAAAAGACCTGTTGTATAAACATCTGGAGGGTAGTAGCAATCATGCTAGGCTTTTATTTGTAGAATTTTCTTCTGCATTTAATACGGTTCAACCGATTTTGCTGGTCCACAAGCTCACATTGGGTTTTGGTGTAAATGCAAATATGGCCCCTTGGTTACTAGATTTTCTCACTAACAGGTCACAGAGAGTGAGGGTCAACAGTAGCCTGTCATGTCCAATAACTTACATCTATTGGCTCCCCTCAGGGATGTACTTTCTTCTCTCCTCTACATCCTTTACACTGATGAGTGTTGTAGTCAATTTAAAGTTTGCTGACAACACGGTGGTGGTAAGTTTGTTGGTTGGTCAGAAGAGAGGGATCAAAGGCCCATTGTTGATTACTTTAAAAATTGGTGCCGGGAGGCTGGTCTACTTCTGAATGCTGATAAAACCAAGGATCTGAGTATTGATTTTAGGCTTAAAGGAACACACCGACTTTTTGGGACTTTAGCTTATTCACCGTATCAGAGTTAGATAAGTCCATACATACCATTCTCATGTCCGTGCGTGCCATAACTCTGTCTGACACACCCACCGCTAGCCTAGCTTAGCACAAAGACTGGAGGTAAACGGCTCCAGCTAGCCTACTGCTCAATAAGTGACAAAATAACACCAACATTTTCCTATTTAAATGTTGTGATGTGTATAGTTACATTGTGTACTAAGAACGACGGAAAATTTAAATTTGCGATTTTCTAGACCGTTATGGCTAGGAACTATTCTCTCATTCCTGCGTAATAATCAAGGAACTTTGCTGCCGAATGAGAGAATAGTTCCTAGCCATAACGGTCTAGAAACTCTTAGCACACGATGTAACTATTCACATCACAACACGTAAATAGGAAAATGTTGGCGTTATTTTGTCACTTATTGAGCGGTAGGCTAGATGGAGCCATTTACCTCCAGTCTTTGTGCTAAGCTAGGCTAGCGGTGGGTGCGTCAGACAGAGTTATGGCACGCACGGAGATGAGAATGCTATGTATTGACTTATCTAACTCTGGGGATATGGTGAATAAGCTAAAGTCCCACAAAGTCAGCGTGTTCCTTTAGCATGCTCCTTTCTAGCACCCAAATATGCACCCCTCATCAACCGTGTGAAGCCATCAGTGAAGATCATCAAGGTGTGGCCTGCGGGGGCAGATTCCACACTCCAGGAAAGGTTTCTAAACACAGACTGGAGTATGTTTGCTTCTCAAGCCACCAGTGGCGCTCACACGGACATTGACTCATACACCTCCTCTGTATTGGACCATATCAATACCACCATCGACAGAGTTACAACCCAGAAACAGATCACCACATACCCAAATCAGAAGCCTTGGATGAACAGGGAAGTGCGACTCCTGCTGAAGTCACGCAATACTGCCTTCAGATCAGGAGATGCACAAGCCTACAGCACATCCAGAGCAAACCTGAAGAGGGGCATCAAAAAGGCCAAGCACTGCGACAAGCTAAAGATAGAGGGACACTTTTCCAACTCTGACCCTCGACGCATGTGGCAGGGCATTCAGGCCATCAGTGATTATAAACCCACCCACTCCACCCCGCAGCCACTGATGTCAACTTCCCTGAACGAGCTAAATTACTTTTATGCTCGTTTTGAAAGAGACAACAGAGAAACTGCCACCAAGCTCAAACCCTCAGATGACCACCCACTAATCACACTCTCCTCCACAGATGTCTGCAAGGCACTGAGCCGGATCAGCGCGCACAAGGCTGCTGGACCAGACAACATCCCTGGTCGTGTTCTCAGGGCATGTGCGGAGCAGCTCGCTGGGGTTTTTACAGACATTTTCAACCTGTCTCTTGCCCAAGCAGCTGTACCGACATGCTTTAAACGCCCTTCCATTGTGCCAGTGCCGAAAACCCGAGGTGCCCTAATGACTACCGCCCTGTAGCACTCACACCCATCATTATGAAGTGCTTTGAGCGGCTGGTCCTGGAACACCTAAAAGACTCTCTACCATCCACATTGGACTCACACCAGTTTGCCTATCGCAGCAATAGGAGCACAGAGGATGCAGTTTCCATGGCACTGCACTCTATGCTCACCCATCTGGACCATAAGAACACTTATGCACGCATGCTGTTTGTTGACTTCAGCTCAGCATTCAACACTGTCATCCCATCCAAGTTAATAGCCAAACTTGGAGACCTGGGCATCAACACTTCAATGTGTAACTGGATTTTGGATTTTGATGGATTTTGACAGACCACAGAATGTTCGATCAGGATCCACCTGCTCCACGTCCATCATACTCAACACTGGTGTACCACAGGGCTGTGTGCTAAGTCCGTTTCTCTACTCCCTCTTCACCTCTGACTACAAGCCTGTGTATGGATCTAATTCCATCGTCAAGTTTGCGGACGACACTACGTTGATTGGTCTCATCAGCAACAACGATGAGACTGCCTACAGGGAAGAGATCCAGCACCTGGCCACATGGTGCACTGATAATAACCTGCTCCTCAACACCACCAAAACGAAGGAGCTCATCGTGGACTTCAGGAAAGAGTCAAGAGGCACACACGACACCATCCACATCAATGGAATGGCTGTTGAGCGTGTCTCCAGTTTCAAGTTCCTGGGGATCCACATCTCGGCGGACATGTCGTGGACGACCAACACCTCCAGCCTGGTCAAGAAGGCTCACCAGCGCCTCTTCTTCCTGAGGACACTGAGGAAGAATCAGCTCTCCTCGGCTATCCTGGTGAACTTCTACCGCTGCGCAATAGAAAGCATCCTGACCAACTGTGTCGCAGTATGGTATGGGAGCTGCTCTGTTGCGGAGCGCAAGGCACTGCAGCGGGTGGTGAAAACTGCCCAGCGCATCACAGGGACTCCACTACCTGCCATCGAGCACATCCAGAGGAAACGCTGCCTGCATCGAGCTCGCAGCATCCTCAAGGACTCCTCTCACCCAGCCCACAGACTGTTTTCTCTCCTGCCCTCCGGCAGGCGTTTCAGGATCCTCCGGACCAGGACCAGCAGACTAAAGAACAGTTTTTTCCCCAGAGCTGTCTCTTTATTGAACTCAAACCCCCGTTGATCCACTTCCCTCATAAACTGCTAACTCTCCTACCTCACACCTACATTCACTTTGTTATTTGCACTACCGACTGTTTATTACAGTAACAACTGTTTACTTATGCATCTTGCACTGCCATATCTTAACTGGATTATGCTCATTTGCACTGCAGACTGTATTTATAGTACCAATGTTTACATTTGCATTTTGCACCATACTTCTAACTGTAATATGCAACCACTTTCCACTGCACTTTTACACTTTTTTTTTTCGGATAGCTCTGTCCATAATTTATTGCACTACCCTAATCCACTGCTATTCCTCATATTAGCCTAACATATTATTGTATACCTCTATCTGTAAAATTCTGTTTATAGTAATAGCCATCTGTATATTATATTCATAGTACATATTCACCTGTAAATTCTGTTTATAGTAATAGCCATCTGTATATTTATTCACTGTACATATTCACCTGTAAATTCAGTTCTGTTTATAGTAATAACCGTCTCTCTATTTATACATATTTATATATATTAAGTACATTTCCATGTCCTGCACTTACGCAACCACTGTATATATCCTGCACTTGCTGCTATTGCACTTCTGGTTAGACCTAAACTGCATTTCGTTGCCTTGTACTTGTACTTGTGTAATGACAATAAAGTTGAATCTAATCTAATCTAATCTAATCTAATCTAATCTAATCTAATCTAATCTAATCTAATCAGGCAACAGTGTCATTCACTACTATTGATAAACATCTGATTTAATTGGTTTAAAGCTACAAGTATTTGGGTACTATAATTGATGATAAATTAACATTTGCAGAGAATACTGATAGACTGAGTAAGTGGAGACAGCAAAAACTCTTTTGTCTCAGGAAGTTAGCCAAATTTAATGTTGACAGGATATTAATGACTGTGTTTTACAAGGCATATATTGAATCGATTTTAACGTTTTCGTTGATTTGTTGGTTTGCCTCTTTGAAAGTCAAAAAAAAAAAAGGCACTGGCAAAAGTTGTAAATAACTGTAGCAAATTGGGTGTGAAATTGCATGGGTTGTCAGATTAATTTATTATGCAAGTGATTAAAAAAGCGAATCACATTCACCCCCATCTGACATCTCACCCCCTTCATGATTCATTTCAGACCCTTCCTTCAGGATCTTTGTATAGGGTCACCTTAGCTAATTCAAATAGATTCAAAAATGTGTTTGTTCCATGGGCTATAAATTTGCTCAATAGGTAGTTTTCTTTTTAAAGTTTGGATTTGAATGCATTATTTATGTTGTGTGTTTGTCTGCCTTTGTCTGTATATGGGGGTAAACTAAACTAAACTAAACTAAACTAAACTAAACTAAACTAAACTAAACTAAACTTAAAGCTGCTTCAGATGAATGAATGAATTAATTAATATGCAATAAATAAATATAAAAAATACAAATAAGTATTAATATGTATTACTTTATATATTTATTACTGTATATGAAATGAATGAATGAATTAATTAATGATTACACATCAAATGTACATGACCTATCAGAATTACTTTAGATCAGCACTAGGTGGCAGTACAACATGTGTAGTGTTGGTACAGCTTTCACTTGCAGGACAAACTCAAGAAACCACCATCAGATGGTCAATCAAAAACACTGAAAACCTAAACCATAGCAAAGCTGCACAGAAGGTACATTTCAGAACACACTGCACTACACAACTTCCCGAGTCCGACCAGAGTTTGGGGTCTATGTCATCTTTGCTCTTCTTGTGTATATTGTGGCCTAGATCATCAAAGGGATGTTAGAGCAAACAGATATCAATCAGCATGACCTTGAATACCAAATCTGTACATGACATTAAAGGCGTGATCTCTGTGAGTGACATTATCAGCTCATCGTGCATCTTGGAGAGATGCTTGTCTAGACGTGAGGCGGGGGAATGCTCATGACACAGAACTGCAGCTAATATCTGAAAACTGGTGCAATAAAAGGGGAATAACAGAGGTTCCACATCCAATCAGACTGAAAGATGCTGTAGATATGAGTTAGGGGACAGACCCAACCCCAATCATGTTTCACCCATACATGACAGCCTCGATTTTGGTACTGTTTAGCATTTTCTGTATTGGTATCTTTGAAATGACAAAGAGAAAGACATCTGAAAGACGTCTGAAGTCTACTTTCACATCATAATAGTGAAAGTCTCATGTCGTAGTCAGGACCACTAGACTTGTGAGCTTGATCTGTATCAATTTGTCAATGACAAGGCAGCAAAAACTATGTGTTGGTTTAATCGACATAACATTTATGATGTCATTTTAATGATTACCACCATGTAAAACTATGACTTTACTACATACAGCTATAAAGACAACTAAAGTTTGACATTCTGAAGGCTAGGCTACAAACAAAATCCCAATCAATCAGATTTGAGGGAAAAGTTACAGTCTATGTCAAGTCAAGGCTTACAACCAGAGTTGTACTGTGCTTCTACATCAGTGTTATTCATCAGTGTTATTACTCTCATTTCCCTTATTAGTAGGGATAGGGGTTAGGACCAGGTAATGCATTACAAGTAAAGTGAGTTACGTAATCAGATTACTTTTTTCAAGTAACTAGTAAAGTAACATTACTTTAACATTAACTTAACAGCAAAAATTTACTTTTCATATACAAAAAAGTTACTTTGTTTTCCCATGTATTGACCGACAGCTCTTCTGTCCTCATGTTGAGAGAAATCGTGAGTGAGGTGCAGAGACGTTGTGTGCGCTGTGTGTGAACATGATGGTTATTGTAGTTCTAGACTGAATGTGAGCATGCATTGACTCATCTCACTTGCACAGGATTCAGTATTACTCAAAATTAATAAAAGCAGTGAAATGCAAACTCAGAATATTACACAAACCTGCAATAATTAAATATATGTTAAATAACACAAATATACTTGATGTTTTTTACAACCGATGCCTTCGATGCTGACCTTTGATGATTTGATTCAAGTATACCTATAGGAAAAAAATGTATTAGATTAACCCTTAAATGCATGACTGTTTCACCAATCATTCTTACATATTCAGGTATTTAGTGACCCTAATCTAGCTACCTGCCGTGATAATATAAAACTCTCCTGATATTAGAGTAACAATTACAGTAGAATAAAATAAAACATATTTCGTTACCTTTTGGAGCTTGGAAGGGTTCAGTTTGAGCAGATGTTTTATACCATCATCACTGTCCACATCAGAGCTCATTTCACACAGTACATTGAGCATCTTGCTCAGATTCACAAAACTATCATTTTCAACATCTTCAAAATCAATATTTTGATTGCTGACAGCTTCTTCACCAGATCCACCATCGTCGACAGTAACACTAATAGCCTATTTGATTGCATCCAGTACTTGCTCTGCAGTAAATCACTGAGCCATTTCAAGTTTTGCAGATTATATTTATTATTATTTCGTTTTCTGTCTGCCATAAGTATGAGTGAAACATCACTTCATCATTGTGTATCAGACTTAAATGTGAATTGCACTTATTTCTTAAAGATTACATTATTGTTGTGCAGAAAAAAATATACGTACACTCTTACACACCTCGGGTCGTTAGCAACCCTATAAAATACGTTAAAAAAATGAATCGGAAAAACAGGCACTCTTTCATAATTGTATTTTTTTCTTGTTATATTGTTTATAATGAATTGTCAGCATTCACGCACCATCCGCGTGACGTCTTTTGCGTCACATCAGGAGGGTTCGCGGGCGTCCGCACACCCTGTCCACATGCAGCCCAATTATTGAGAACACGCGGACTGTCCGCGTACAACAGCGCATGCGCAAGAAAGGCAGCCACATTTTTTGGACTGGGCGGCCGGTGTACGTATGCGCCAGAAAGTCAGAAGAGTCAGAACAATTGGACTGCGCATGTGTTGAACTCGGCCATCCGCGCTCATCCACGGTTGAGTATACATTGAAAGCATAGACTGTAAAAAAAATATGGACGTGTAGGTTTCTGAAGAGCAGTTTTGAAGCCTCAAAGTCGGCTGTTCACTCTCGGATAACTTAAAATGGGCAAAGAGGCGGGATGTGGGTGGAGCTGAGGTGACGTGATGACTAACAGACAGCAGACAAATGCCAATCCACCAGTCACTCAAAGTAGCCACGCCCTTAATTATGCAGAACTGTATATAATGTAAACAAATGAGTTATAAAAAAAATTCACCCCCCTCACAGTTGTCATGAAGGGCAAAATTTGCCGTATAGACCAAAACCACAATTTGTACCAGGCTGTAAACATGTTTTTTTCTGCTGTAAAGTTGGGCATTTTAACATGTGGCTCAATGAGATTCTGCTCCCTTTTGGAGCCTGTCTCTAGCGCCCATTCGATGAATTGCAGTTTAAGTCACTTCCGTATTGGCTTCAAGAGAAACAGCGGGAGGTTGCCGCTTGTTTGAAAGCTGTGCGAAAACGACTGCGCGAGACGCGTCCGGATGCAGAAATTGAAGTATACCCGGGGCTTAAGAAGGTGGATGTCAACTTTTAAAAAATGTATAAGGAGGAGGGTAGCGAATGACGTCCCGGGTCGCTAAAGACACGAGCTATGCGTTTAAGGTATAACCACATTTGAGTTTAATTTTTTTTATTGCTGAAATGTTGCACTTCAATGTTGCAGTAGAGCTGAAAGGTTTGTTTGAGCTGCCTACAAAATATGTTAACCCAGGAACATGTCTTACTTGGCAAAATCACGGTGACCCTAGGGTGTTATGGGTGGATGTTAGGGCATTGGTTTGCAGTTGTCAGGGTGTTGCTATGGTGTCCTAAGTGGTTGTTAAAGTGTTACTATGCAGTTTCTAGGGTGTCTTTTCTAGATGGTTGAAAGGGCATTGCTATGCAGTTGCTAGGGTGTCATGGGTGATTGTTAGAACATTGCTATACAGTGTTATTGGTGGTTGTTGGAACATTGCATGGATTTTGTCTGCTACGCAAAAATCGTAAGGGGGTGGGGGTGGGGTGGGGAGGGGGTTAAAATATGAGCAACAGTAATAGTAACCATTAGTTGTTTTAAAAGTCAACATGGTCACAAAGAAGCAAGGACACGCAAAGAAGCCAAACTGGCATAACAAATCAAGTGCTTCACATTCATTTTCAATTGAAGCTAAATTATACACTTCCTAGTCATAAACCATCTCTGATTACAGAACACATGTATATGATTTCATGAAGCGCATACTTTTGTTCTCATCTGGCATTCTGTCGCTCTTGACAAGTGTCCAGGTTTTGGCTGTGCTGTTCACGAATAACAGTGCTGTCTCTCTGCCAAATGAGGCCGAGCGAGCTGTAACCGCGACATCAGTTCCCCAGACACTGTGTTTCTCTACAGTTATCATCTTGTCTCTCTTTCCACTGACCTTCTCTCCTTCACTTCCCTGTCTCATATCGCCTCACCTCCTAAATCATTTCTTTTCTCTTTCCTGTCGTTATTTGGTTTCTTTTCTTATCAGCTTCTCTCACTCCTTTTTTTCTTCTTAAATGTTCTTTCCTTCTCTTGTCCTTTCACCTCTTCATCTTACTCCATTCTTCCCTAAAAACCTAATTTTCCTACCTTAGGGAAGAGATGGACAGCATAAGGGGTTTCACATGGGACACATTTTGTGCTCAAAAACACAGATGGAGAGCGTAGGAACGGAACAGGGGTTAAAAGTGGAACTATTTTAATGTGTCTTAGTTACAAAGCTCATGGCGTAAGATGCTGAAAAAAAGTGAGACACATTGCAACTACCAAAGATTAAATAATAAAAAAATGTTGCAAACGTTATTTACGCCTGCTAAATGGTCAAAAAGCATTTCAAATTTAATCTAATGAATTAATCAAGAATCGCAGTGGTCATTTACCTTTTTTCATTGCCGTATGATTTCTGTGCAACTTTAGCGTGTAGGATGAGCACAGTTTGGTCTCCTCGTTCCTTCAGGTAATTCCGCATGGCTTCTCTGAAATCACACATAAGACAGAAAATATTTGTGAGTATTGGGAATTTTGAGTAATTGTGTAGCCACACTCTAGAATGCAAAAAAACTATTTAAATTGATTAAAGGTAAACTTAAAATGTGCTTTCAAATGTAATAACCCACACAAAATTTAGCATTTTCATATTCTCCACAAATGTCACAACTTTGAAAATCAATTTGCAGGATTTGAATAGTTTTAATAGTCAACTAGTTGGTGGAGTACTTAATTTGATTACTCATGCATATCCATTTCACCAACAGACTTCCACTTCTAAATAAAGTGGTATAACCAGATACAGTTCACACATAAATATATGACTGGAGGAATCGTAACCCTCAATACAGCGGCTGTAGGAATGAAAGTCCTGCCTTACAATTAAAGGCACAGTATGTACGTTTCGCTGCTAGAGGTTGTCGTGAATGAGCGTGGAATCATGGGGGTTGTCGTCTTGACTCTTCATCTCCACAGCCAATAGAAAGGAATCCGACGGACTCGGGCAGAAATGTTCATGAATGAGCGAATGCTTATTAACGTTACGGTGGTATGAAGCAGGACGCGAGAGAGGCCTGCGCGAAACACCAGTATATGAGCTTTTATTATGCTTATGCTACAGTCGGCCGCTTCTGCTCTTTTCGTTGCGCATGTGGGGCAATGCAGTGCTGTTTTACATGGTTAAAACAATCATACTAAATACATTTGAGTGTGTTGAAAGTTATAACGTTATAACATATGTGTTCGCTCTGTGGCTAGTATGAGAGACTTGTTGGAGTAACCTAGATCGATATTAGAATATCATATTAATAAAAACAGGATGACTAAATGACTGTTGCTAAATTACATGCAAATAATTTGAAAGGGTGGGTCTAATGCTATTTCATAATTCTGATTTATTTACACTTTTAAAGAGTTGGAATCTCATGTTAAACAACAACAATTTGTTGGATGTATGACGAGTATTTCTGTGCCAAATACACTCCTTCAGGATTCTAACAAGTTTTGGATGACGTCATAAAGGGCAGAATTCCTTGTATGGGCACTTCTCCTGGATGACTGTGTGTGCACATCAACCAGGGGTGCGTTTCCCGAAAGTGTTGTTAGCAAACACTGGTCGCAAGTTCCGTCGTTATCAGCATAGTTCAACGAGTCAGTGTTTCCCGAAACTATAGTTCCAACGAACATTCGCAAACAGCATCGCAAAGTTGTGTGTTTGGAACGACAGCTCTCGACCTGTGGTTAGAAGCATAGTTTCTTGTTTGCATAACATGTGGACTTAATGCTTATCTTAAGCAAAATAAGCAAGCTGACATTCAGTACATTCTATATCTTTTATTTAGAACACATACAAACGTCATTTATTTTGTCAAGGGATTGAAAGCACTGTTTTTAAATAGTGTGAATGTGCATACGTGCTCTAGTACGTAAGGACGAGCCAATGATTGAATCTGGAAATGAAGCAAAATAACTGAAACATTTTTTAATTAGTCCTCAGATGCCATGTTCACTAGCATTAATTCAAACTTAAATGGATTCATTAAAAGAAGTTATTACTCCACCACCTGTGTGACATCATTAACCAATGTGGTTGAATGACAAATTTGCGACAATAAGGTTTCGGGAAACAGTCGTCAGTAGCTAGTTGATTTCTTCAATGATGCATCGTACTATGGTAGTTAAGCAGTGAGTTACGTCGTTGTACGGGAAACGTACCCCAGAGTGAGAGCAAGAGCGCGCCCATCAATGAGCTTTGTTCGGGTTACAGAAGCCGTCGGCAGAGCTGGCATTTTGTTTTTAGACCACGAAATCAACAATGTCACTAAAGAAGTGTGTTTCTGATTGTGAGGGAAAGATAACCTTGTTCAGCTTCCCAAATAACCCAGCATTAAGGAAACAGTGGATGCAGTTTGTTTTTCCGGAGCAGCGACGGAGTTGTGCAAGTGTGTTTGTTTGTTCCAGGTCATGAGTCGAAACCGCAGGCGGTGAGTGAAACTGCATCAAATGTCTATGTTTTGTTGGCAAGCGTCGCGTAAGTGCATATAAAGTAAACAAAACAAACGTATAATGAATTGAAAGTTATCCAGGGATAATGCCACATGTGATGTGTGTGGGTGTCATAGTGTGTGTGTGTGCGCTCATAACTCTTTAGCTCTGCCCACTGCACTCCTACACAAGTTTGGCTGTTGTCGGAAAGAATCGGTACAGTGTATCTGTCTTTTATAAGTATAATAAAACTAAAGACTCTTCAGAGATATGAATGATGCAATACTACTCTAGAGGTACTTAAGATTAACATAATCGTCACTCGAGGTGACTCGAACGTCACTCATGGTGAATCAAGAAAACAAGCAATTCAAACAAAAAGATTAACCGTGTTGCACTGTATAACAATGATTTGTTTTCTGTTGACAAAAATGTATATCCAAACATTTGCTTGCCTGTCTGTCTAATAAAATACATACTATATTAAAAAGTGTCTTTGGTATTTCCATGGTTTCTACGGCACAGATATGACGTCATTGACAGGCGATGCAAGGACACGGTCTGTAATACTGGTTAAAATAGTGGATTTCTCTGGATTTAAACATTGTTGGAAACGTTTGGGATAATACAATACAGGTCAACAAAATATATATTTTGGATATTTTAATCTAAAAATCGTACTTATTGTGCCATGTACGCAGTACGCACTTGCACATTAGCTGGAATAGCAATAAAATAAGTTTTTAGCACGATTTGAGTTTAAGCAGCAAAGTATATCATACCACTGATGTCAGATTTTAATCTTGAGTTGAAGTATGTAATTGAAATGTTATTTCGACAAACAGACTTTGGTCTTTCCCCATTCAATGTACTTGCATGACAAGCTGCCCGATTATGGCTGCCAAGTAACCTGACTTGGCTTAAAGCGACTTTGATATAACATTATCATAGATAAAACAAAAATCCATTACTGAAACAGGCAAGAATACATTTTTGTTAAGTATTTTCATAAAAACGGCAACTTTTCACTTGTCTGCTTTAAGTCCAATGCCACATTTAACAGTTGTTAAAACATGTCCTTGTGTTACAGTCCTGTAAATCTGCTTTAGAATAGCTTTTGTAGATGGTTCTGGTGAAAGCATGTGTGTGTTTCTTTAAAGAGAAAGCATTCTGAAGGCTTGTATGCGCTTCAAAACCCAAATCTCCAGAGCTTGACTAGAAACACAGGCCCAAGTTTGATTAGCCAATTCTCTGGTGAGTGCAACTATGTGTTGCTTGCAGAAAGCATACAAACACTGTGGCCAAAAACCTCAGCTTTCCAGCTGGGGGTCTTTAAAATAAAAAGAAGGGGAAGAGGGGAGTAAGAAAAAGGGCAAAAGGACAACAATGTGTGTGTGTACAAGTCAAACGGCACAAAACCTCTTAGCTCATTATCGAAGAATTCCGATTTCGTGTCAGTGTTCACAATTACCTCAGTTAACTAACGAAAAACATCACAGCATGTGCAAACTTAAATTAGCTCGCTAAATGCGGACACTCTGCAAGTGTAATGCATTTCAAGGAAACATAAAAAAAACATTACTTCAAGGTTGTTACTTTTATAACATACGTGCTTTGAACAGAAACCCAAACAGAAATATTCTGCAGGAAGAACAGACCGTAACAGACCGTAAGTGTTGGTTAAAAAACACTCACGTACACACACACACACACACATACAAAAAACCTGGCTCATTTGCACAGATGTCAGTGACACCTGACACGTCAAAATGCTCAGAGGGACACAGAGATGGGGTAATTGTGGTGGCAGCTTACACACACACACACACACACACACACAAGCAGCTTCCCTTTGCCACACAAACGTCTCACACACGCTCAAGTTAGACAGGCTTTTGTTATGGAAAGCAAGGGGGCCCTGCGACATGAGGGTGGGAGGGGAAGTATGAGAGGGAAGAGAGGTGAAAGGGTTGTGCTCCGACAATAATCCTACTCCTGCAAGACTAGGGACAGGCTCGCTAAAACAGGAGAACTAACGTTTAAAGTAAAAGTCTAGCCTAATCCACCAGCAAATCAGTCTCCCCACATTGAGGACAAAATGCAATGCGATGCCACACAATCAGCACAGTTGTGCCAGCAAAAATTCAACTATCCGCTTTATATTAAAAGGGGCATTGAGTAGTTTGGTGCCCATTTAAAAAGTATTACATATTAAGAAATATGTTGTGTTTTTGTGAAGAGTCATTTGAATGGTGTACACTCACATGAGAAAATATTATATTCATAACAGTTTTCTATAAAAAGTATTGCGTTTTGCCAGGTCGATATTATGTGACCCGCAGTTTTGTAAATGTATATGTCGAAGAGAATCTTCATGCTCATTGGCTGCCTCTGTAGATACGCTTTTAGCATAGTGAAGTTTGGCGATGCAAAGACCAAAAATTAGAATCAGTGCCTGTACAACTAAAGAAGCAGAAAAGGTCTGCAGATAGAAAGACTTGACTTGACCAACAAAGACAAAAAAAACGAGCATAAACGAACATCGGTACTCTTTCCCCGCCAGAGTTATTATTTATTTTTTTAGTTGGCTGTTCCCCGCCAGTGTTTTTGATCATTTTCCCAAAAGAAATGAATGCACCCAGAATATTTTGTTGAATGAATATCTGAACATGCAATAAAGAACAGACCCACTACTTTTAAGCAAAAAAAATAAATAAAATAAAATAAAAAGACATAAAAACAGTTTTATTCTAGCGTCATGCATTTTTAAATCAACACCTGAATGTGGGTAAGTTTCATAAAAAAGCAACATTTTGAGCAAAAAGCTGAGAAAAATCAAGTTTTTGTCAAGACTACATCTGAATCAGATTCAGAACAATGATCAAACATTAATGGAGTAGACATTAATGGAGTAGATTGAGTCCATCAACACCCCTAAATCTCGCTGTCCTATAGCTCGTCCTGGGTTACATTTCATTCAGTAACATTATGCAGCTTTGATATGCTGTTTAATGTAGATGGTAGTGTCATTTCACATGCTATTGCTTGTTTCAGCATCTTCTTCACCTGTGTTTTGATCAGGAGAGTCAGTACTCTTTCAGAATATGCGTAATAGCGCCCCCTACCTTTTAACAGTGAAAATACGGAAAGCTGTAAAAACTCTTTGGCGGGGAAGCGTGTTCTCATAAAATTAGAGACAACTCATCAATGGCAGGGAAAGAGTTAAGTTGGAAAGATTTGATGACGAAGAAAATCCTGAGTAACAATGCCTAAGTTTCTTCTTTTTTTGTTGGACGGTAAGGGAATTCCGCATTCCGAAACTCAGTGCAAGTATCAGAGTAATACACATAAAACTCAGAGACAATCATGCTGAACCATGTTAATAGATGTCAGTGCAGCAACTAACAGCATTGTGGTATCTGTATTTAAAGTACAAAAAGAACAACGATGCTATCACATGCTAAAGAACTACTGAATGCACCTTTAAATAGCAAAACCATTCTGAATCCACAGCCAGAACACATTTGATATGTAATACAAAACAAATAATTCCAACCCTAAAAGCCCATTCACACCAAAGACAATAACTATAAAGATAACGATAAATGTATAGTTCTCTATATTCTCTACATTAAAGAATAGCAGAGTTCACACCACCGCTATAACGATAGCAGCACAGAGAAGCGATATCGTTGGAATCACTTTCAGAATGATTTTATCCAGCTGATGAATGATAAATAAAGAAATTGACAGCCAATCAGAATCCATCCTGCTGTAACAGAAAGACAAGCACACGCTTAGAATAAACCAGCGTCCACACCAGCGGACAATATCGTTTTAATAAAATTATCACTCTTGGTGTAAACGGGTCTTAATTTCTGATTGGATGAGCCACATTTGAAGTTGTACACTACATAATACATATCAAATGTGCCAAGCTGCTATGTTGACAGTCACACAAAAAGCGTTTTTGCATTCCACCACTCTGCTTTTCCATGCATCTCACGTCTTGCACATGATGCGGTATTCTAAAAAAGATGGAGCACTAAAGTTAAAAAAGTTCAACTTTTGAAAAACGAGTCTCTAGACCTTGGGTGCATCCAATATCACATACTGAGTAGGTACTACATTTGAATTTACTTCACGACAGTTAAAATGGTATGTTCTCTATAATGTATGAAATAGTATATTAAATTCGGACGGCATGTTGTTATGGTCATGTGACCTTCCAGCATCAGTAGCGTCGCTTCAATGGCATTCATACTGCTGCCTTCACGCGCAATCGGACATTTCTGAAGTTGTGATTACAAGCTTGTCGCATTCAAGTGCTTTGTTGTCTGAAAGAATAGGGATAGTGGAGGCCACCAGGTTCATTCTTGCTTATTTCTTGGGGAAATATTAAAGCCAAAATGTACTGAAGATATTTAATTCTGAATAAAATGTAGCGTCCCATTCGTTGACATTCACCGTCAGCTCGCTTATGATTGTGTTTTTTTTCTGGTCAAATACATGCGATTTTTGTGTATAAAACTAACCATTTGAAGTACATTGTATTACATTTATGTAAATATGCACTACTTTATCGACAAGACAAGGCGATGTAGCTGTTGTGGAAAAAACTAATAAAGAATACCAGTCATAGCAACAATCATTCTCCTTTCTGCCATGTTTAAAGTTTATGGCATGCCCAACTTGAAAACTCAGGAATCAAAATGAACTCCCAGCAGAAAATAAAATTTTTATTAGAGAAGTATTCGATTTCAGATGCCGGGCTAGTGTTTTTTATTTTATTTATTCCACTACCCTGCATCTAATTTTTGTCCATTTAAAAAACATAAGAAATGTCGGAGCCGATGCCTCATGGGCAGTGCTCTGACATTTTGGGCAACCCAAGTTCGATCCTGCCCCCTTTCTCTCCCACTTCTAAATAATTAGTGGAATGGGAAAATAAAATGTAATCTCGCCACTTGCATATGCCATACCGATGTTTTGTATAGTATATAGCACTATACTATACAATGTAGATTGTTTTGATATGAATGACCCCAAAAGGGACTTAATATAAAAAAAATACTATGTTACTATTGATTTCTGTCTATTGCTATATTCTGTCAACAATTTTGGTCTAAAGTAGTTTTAGACTTGGGTCTAAGCGTACACTGTCAAATTTGTATTTTCCTTCATGCTAAATGATTTTACCGTCATAAAAGAGCACTGAAGAAAAATATCTGACAGGGTTGCATATAGTTTTATCTAATATCTTGTATTTCAGTGAACTGAGTGAATACTGAACTGTGCTGAACCTCCCAGCCTCACAGGACACACACATACAGTGAATTCCTGCAGATCTGGTGATGTCATCTTCCTCAGGCCCATGTCATCTGATACCTTTGATACTTCTAATAACCGGCCGTGTGTGTGTGTGTTCAGAAAAGGAAGACTCAGTGACCATCTCTGACATGGATTTGGATTGTGCACTTCAGAAATGCAAGATCGAAATCTTTACTGAGCAAAATCCTCCCCATCCCTGGATAAAATGTACCCAGATTTCCCCAAATGCTAGTTGCAAATGCTAACTCCCTCAAAAGTGCAAAGACTGATTTCATGATTTGAACCGCATATCTGATTCATGATTACAGGCAGCAAGGCAAGAACATTCAGAGACTTCCAACATTTCCTTCTAATGCTCAAGTGTTTTCACATCAACAGGGTTCAGCTTTGATATCCGGCAACCTGACAGTTCACAAAAACACCAGCAGTGTTTACAAAGCATCTCAGATAAGAATTTATTTATGGCCCTCGCCATTAACAGGGATGCTGGGAAAAGCATAACACATCTTCTGTTAGCATTGCAATCAAAGATCTGACAGTATAGCTCTCAGGTAAAATATAATGCCATTTGTTTCTTGAAAGTTGGGTCAACATGATCAGTTAGTCAGCAAACTGCTTCCAGTGAGGTCGACCAGTGAGATTGTATACATTTTTTTAGATTTAATATGTTTAAGATGACAATGTTTTAAAAGAGGCTGAAATTTAGGATGCAACTATTATAGAAGGTTTTAACATGCCAATATTGCAGGCTAACAGTAACTTCTAAAGAAGGTAAACTCTTAAAATTCGCCCCTTTCTACAAACACCACCTCAGCCATCAAAGCACCAATTTTATGACAAATTCATCACCTTCAACAATACATTTCAAGACAATTACTGTCAGACTTCAAACCACCTGCTGTGAGCAATGTTCCTATTGTGCATAATCCATACGCCTCAATTTGTGCTCGAGGACTATTATGGTTTTGTGCAATAAAAGGTTATAGTCAGTTAGTCATTTAGGCTGCTTTTACACATACAAAAATCAGATTTTTATTAACATCTGACACAGATTGGAATTTGTTGCACACGTGTAAATACAAAAATCCACACAAGATCCGTTTTCTTTTTTGCATCCAATCTGAGCCACTTCCAAATGTGGTTTTAAATCAGATACATATCCGATTTTTGGATATCCGACCTACGTCTAGCATGTACATTCGATTCCCCTTGGAATTCCAAGCCACCACAGGGCGAGGGCGACACGTTTGGCCACAAATAACTTTTTTCTGTTGTATTATGAAGTAGATGTGCCTGTATGCACTTGCTCACAGATTTTTTATTGAGGTGGAAACTTTATAAAGAAAATAAATTGCGCTCACATTCAGGAGCTGGTTTTCAACCTCTGTCCCTTGAGTTTTATAAATAAAACAGCTTCACTGAAAGCTACATTGTAGTTCTCAGCAATGAGGTGATAACTTAGCTATAATTAAACCTAAAAGCTTCACTATTGGGCAACTCACTCACAAGCTCTCTCTCTCTCGTTAATTCATAAAAAATAAATGCAATCTCACAGCTCTAATTTATTTCACTTCAGAATTCTAGATCTAGGTATAAAATGACCGTTATTTTCCTGTCTATATCCATTCAGTCATCCGTTCAAAACATCCATGACAGCGGTTATCTTGTCCATGCTGATAAATAATTATGGCCACCCGACATGAATATATAAATAATGTTAACAGCACGGTCATTCAAACCCACTTTAGTCTAATGCCATTTCATGCATTCTGACTTATTTGTACTATTGTAGAGTTGGATTCTCATGCTGAACATGACCAAAAAAAAAAAAAAAAAACGAGCTGGACATATAATGGAGCATTTCTGTGCCAAATACACTCCTTCAGGATTCAAATAAGTTTCGGAAAGTTGAGTATGGCCCTGTATGATGTCATAAAGGGCGGAATTCATGTTTTTCTGGTAGGGCACTTCTACCGGATGAGCGCGTGGGCACATCAACCAGAGCGAGAGCAAGAGCACTCCAATCAACGACCTTCGTTCGGGGTTACAGAAGCCGTTGGCAGCGCTGCCATTATGTTTTTAGATCACAAAATCAACAATGTCACTAAAGAAGTGTGTTTTTGGTTGTGAGCTTGTTCAGCTTCCCAAATAACCCAGCATTAAGGAAACAGTGGATGCAGTTTGTTTTTCCAGAGCAGCAGCAGAGTTCTGCAAGTGTGTTTATTTGTTCCCGGTCACGAGTCGAAACCGCAGGCAGTGAGTGAAACTGCATCAAATGTCTGTGTTTTGTTGGAAATCGTCGCGTAAGTGCATATCATGTAAACAACACGAACGTATAGTGAATCGAAAGTTATCCAGGGATAATGCCGTATGTGTGTGTGTGCTCGTGACTCTTTAGCCCCACCCACTGCACGCCTCCACAAGCTCAGCTGTTTTCGGAAAAATCGGTACAGATGTTAGCCTGACAAGCCAGACCCACATCAAGATGTTGGGTCTGGGAACAGACCATTGGCAGAGCTCAATCCGAGGGGCGGGATAAACGGTTGTCTTTCAAATTCCCTCTGCACGCAATATGATAGCGCTACAACCAACCGGAACAACGAAGAAGGTGAAGCGGAGCTAGTTAATAGATTCAACTTTTGCCGTATCCGGTCGGCAAAACTCCGAACACATCTTCCTTTCTTAAGAATGACTTCAGTGCCGTTCTTTGTTCTTTTCTAAAAGAAAAGCTTAACTCCAAGTCTTCCAGAGTCGCGGCCTAAGCCGATTCGAAAGACCACTGTTCGCCAGCTTCTTTGTTTTCAAGTAGCATGCAGAACCGCTGCAACTCTGCCGTCATTATGTTAAGCCCACCCACTGACTCTATACACGATGTGATTGGCCTGACTCCAGCTCGCAAGCCAACGGAGAGTTGCTAGATGCCTGGCTGCATCTAGATTTCTAGGCTAGTACAGTGTATCTGTCTTTTATAAATATGATAACACTAAAGACTCTTCAGAGCAATGAAGGACGCAATTCTACTCTATAGGTACTCAAGATTAACATGAGATTGGCAGAAACTGTGTGTGTTATGTACCCTTTAATGTAAACACAGATATGAGATACCAGTCGTGTCTAAAGTGAATGTAAACAGGCGTGCCAAAAGCCTTATAGTTACAGAAGGCTGCAAATACCCTACAGTTCAAATGTTTGGGTTGAGATTTTTGTTTGAAGAAATGAATACAAGAATCCCTTCAATTAATCATAACTGAGAATAAAACATTTCTAATGTTACAAAATATTTCTATTTCAAATAAATGCTGTTCCTTACATCAAAGAATCCTGAAAAAACTGTATCACGGTTTCCACAAAAGTATTAAACAGCAAAACAGTTTTAAACATTGATAAGAAATGTTTCTTGAGAACCAAATCAGCGTATTAGAATGATTTCAGAAGGATCACGAGACACTGAAGAAGACTGGAGTAATGATGCTGAAAATTCAACTTCGCCATCACAGGAATAAACTACATTTTAAAATACAGTTCTTTTAAATTGTAATAATATTTTGCAATATTACTGCTTTTACTGTATCTTTGATCAAATACATGCAGCCTTGGTGAGCAAACATTCTTTCAAAAACATCTGGAAGGAATGTGTCTGATCAGTGTCTGGTGGACACCGAACAAGCCTAATTATACAAATCTTTCTAAAATGACTAGTTGTTCTGACAACCTAACGACTAGACGATTTCGAAAATATGCAGTTGTGTGTACGGTTCAGAAATATATTTAAAGATCATAGATCACTTAGGATCCAAAACATACGCCACCCAAATACTAAAGTGGAAAACATATGATAGAAGCTGAGGTTTATTTCATTGGCCAACATCTTACGGGGAACATTTGAACCAAACTTGGCGTTATTCATGTCATGGTTTATTGCACCTTGCAGTGCTGGTAAAATAAGGTCATCAATAACACGCAACTCCATGCAAGCGGTCCTGAAGATCAATCAGAGTTTTCCTATACACGCACATGCAAAGGTCTTGCACGCAAAATCAAGCCACTGGGCCATGTGACGTCATATGCTTAAGAGAAAAACCACAGACCTTCATCTCTGCTGACAGCTCCCTCACGGAAAACGCACATACACAGATACTCAAACAAAACAGTAGTGATCGATAGAGAAAAGTCAGTTCAAACAGAACTGAAAGGCACCTTACTGTAAGATGAGAAAGCCAGTATGAAATAACATTTAGAGGCAGAAGGACAAGGGAAAAAAACGTAACAACAAGCAACCACAGCATTACACAAATACACATACGCACAAAGCCAGACACACATTGAGGGAAGAAGTGGATGAGCCATGCGAGTCATCAGTTTTCAGCAACAGCCTGACAAATATGGGCACTTTAACAGGAAGAGCTTCTGACACGAACACAAACACTGAACACGCAACAGCAACCCACAACACACGCAATAATTTACATACATATCTTACTACGTTTCAAAACCACAGGACAAGAAAGTCAAACCACCTCATAAGGTACAATGACCAGAAAGATGAAAACAGTCAGACAGACCAAATCTTGAGAAGAAAAACCACAATGAAAAATGGGCTACATAAGTCAAGAACCATATTTTCGTTGATCTTTCTCTATTTGTGTCATAGATATTGAATTGAACCATTCAACTGTCTCTAAATGAATGGCTCCAAAGCTCACATGTAACAATAAAAAAAAAAGAATTATTAGTAAAATATATATATATATTTTTTGCAAGGTGTGCCAGTCTAATAGGGCTGAGCTAACAAAGATAAAAGATTTTTAACTATATTTAATATATATTTTGTTTTTTGTGAAATTGCTCTGAAATGGCTTAAAAGAGCATTTAAATCAGGACAAATCAACTGGACCAGAAAATGGTGCAAGTAATAGTCAAAACTGTTAAAGCAATACACAGTACATAATTAGTGTAAATGACTAAATAACAATAAAGGAATATTTACAGTTCCAAACTGTTATGACCACCTTCCTAATATTGTGCTGGTCCCCCTTTTGCTGCCAAAACAGCCCTGACCTGTCGAGGCATGGACTCCAAAATACTCCTGAAGGTGTGCTGTGATATCTGGCTCCAAGATGTTAGCAGCAGATCCTTTAAGTCCTGTAAATTGCGAGGTAGGGCCTCCATGGATCAGACTTGTTTGTTCAGGGATATCCCACGTATGCTCGATTGGATTGAGATCTTGGGAATTTGGAGGCCAAAACAACACCTCAAACTTGTGCTTTTCAAACCATTCCTGAACCATTTTTGCTTTGTGGCAGGGTCCATTATGAAAATAGCAGAAAATGGCAGGGTCCTGCTGAAATAATGCTCATGTGCCCACTTTTGGAGATTTCGACGGTGGACAGGGGTCAGCATGGGCACCCCGACTGGTCTGCGATGTAACCCCATACGCAAAAAAATGCGATGTACTGTGTATTCTGACACCTTTCTATCAAAACCAGCATTAACTTCTTGAGGAATTTGAGCTACAGTAGCTCGTCTGTTTGATCGGACCACACTGCCAGCCTTCACTACCATCGTGCATCATTGAGTCTTGGCAGCCCATGACCCTGTCGCCGGTTCACCACTGTTCCTTCCTTGGACCACTTTTGATAGATACTGACCACTGCAGACCGGGGAACACCCCACAAGAGCTGCAGTTTTGGAGATGCTCTGACCCAGTCATCTAGCCATCACAATCTGGCCCTAGTCAAACTTGCTCAAATCCTTACTCTTCTAACACATCAACTTTGAGGACAAAATGTTCACTTGCTGCCTAATATACCCCACCCACTACCAGGTGCCGTGAAGAAGAGATAATCAGTGTTATTCACTTCACCTGGCTGTCAGTGGTTACAGTGTTATGCCTGATCGGTGTATAAATAAATAAAAACATTTTAAAAATAAATGAATAAAGTATAGTATAGTATGTAAAATATATGTACAATAGAAGGCATGGACTTCCACGAACATTTGAGTTATGCTAAATTGCCGAATCCGTGTTTGGAACGGATTCATTTAAAAGTGGTTGGTGGAAATAAATCAAACTAATGCTAGCTGCATCTTTTACTACTGAGATACTCTTTCTTAAAGCTCAAAGACGTCATGATGCAAAGAGTTTTGTGCTTTTATCGTCCATATCTATTTAGAAGATAGAAGAAGATTTTTGATGTTTTTAAAAGTATCTTATGCTCACCAAGGCTGTATTTATTTGATACCGTTGAAACAGTAATATTGTGAAATATTATTACAATTTAAAATAGCGGTTTTCCATTTGAAAATATTATAAACAATTGATTCTGGTGATGACCAAACAGATTTTTCAGCATCATTCTTCAGTGTCACACGATCCTTCAGAAATCATTTTAATAAGCTGATTTGGTGTTAAGAAACATTTCTTATTATAAACAAAGTATGATAAACAGTTGTTCTGCTTAATACTGTTTTTGGGAACCATGATACTAGCAAACAGAGAGTAAACTGTATAGGAGAAAAGGCTAGAAAATTGTTGAAGGAGAGAAAGGAGAGAAGAATGAATGACAAAATGCTCAAGTTAGTTCATGCCCACATTTTGCAGAATTAGTAATACTGATAAAAAACAGTTACTTGTGCCAAAGCTGCATGTTTGAATGTGCACAAGAGGAGAAGATGATAGTTTGTATAATACTCTGCCTGTTAATTGAGACTGTAGAGATTTAAAGAGGTTCATCCTCCTCCAGGCATGTCACATTATCTAGCAATGGGCTCCCGACACACACGCGCACACACACGCGCACACACGCACACACTTTATCCCCTGGCATCACACCTTGGTGCACATTTCATTAAAATAACTGACTTACACAGAAAGCATCATCTAAATAGTTTTGACCCAAATTAATCTGACCTAATCTGCTCCTAACCTATGACTGAACAACACCTTAGGTTCCACAACACCACAAAAGGTTCACCGGAAGGGGCCTAGCACAGACAGGGGCCATGAAACGGTGGAAACGTCCTGCCAGGGCGTGTGTCATCTCTGCCAGAATGCAGTCGTGCTGTAAGTTAACCGCAGGGCGTGCGGCACGGGTTGGGCGGGCAGCGCTGAACTCTCTCCTCTCTATCATTTTCCATGTCCCTCACTTCTCCACTCAAAACAAAAACCGCTGACTGGAGCTGCTTCACAGAACAGATCGTCTGAAATAGTTTCATTCCATATTTCTGAAATGAATTATTGGCCTCTAATTTTGACTCTTCAAAAAAGGATGGACCGAGGAAAAGAACAAGAAGAGATGGGGGTAACGAGAGAAAGAGGCTCAGAGAAAGTAGAGTGAAATGATGGCGACAAATAGGGACAGTAACTATGGAAAAACTCCACAGCACTGTCGAGAGACACTAAAACCAAACCTCAGTGGCCGTCCTGAGCCAACAGTGCTTTTATTTTCAGACCAGCCATTAAATAAACTGTAATGGGGCCAAAGATTAAATTTAATTAAATCATGATGAACAGGTTTTTGTTTTCTGTACTACACAACATTGACCAATTAATTTCCGGAAAAACGGTTACAATATTAGAAATCACATTCAATTTTGTGAAAGGAAAACGGATCACATTTGCTTTATATACGGTTAATTTGTGTTCCGAAGATGAACAGAGGTCTTACGGGTGTGGAACGGCATGAGGGTAGTAATAAATTGAGAAGTAATAAATTACATTATTTAAATTTTTGGGTGAACTAACCCTTTAATGCAAATATTTAGCCAATTACATGGCAGCAACTTAAGGCTTTAAGGCATGTAGACATGATCAAGATGATCTGCTGAAGTTCAACCTGAAAGGTGGAAGAAAAGTGATTTAAGTGACTTTGAACGTGGCGTGGTTGTTGGTGTCAAACGGGCTGTTCTGAGTATTTCAGAAACAGCTGATCTACTGGATACTGGATCACGCATAACCATCTCTAAGGTTTACAGAGAATGGTCCAAAAAAGATAAAAAAAATCCAGTGAGTGGCATTTCTGTGGGCAAAAATGGTTGATGCCATTTTTGAGGTCAGAGGAGAATGGCCAGACTGTTTCAAGCTGATAGAAAGGCAACAGTAACTCAAATTGTTAAAACCGAGATCTGCAGAAGAGCATCTCTGAACGTGTTGAACCTTGAAGCAGATGGGCTACAGCAGCAGAAGATCACGCCGGGTGCCATTCAGGAAACTGAGGCTACAATTTGCACAGGTTCACTAAAACTAGACAATAGAAGATTGGAAAAGCGTTGCCAGAGTCTTGATTTCTGCTGCAACATTCAGATGGTAGGGTCAGAATTTGGCTTAGACAACATGAAAGCATGGATCCATTCCCCCTTGTATCAAGGGTTCAGGCTGGTGCTGGTTGTGTAATGGTGTGTGGGAAATTTTCTTGGCACCTTTCTTGGCTCCTTAGTACCAATTGAACATTGTTTAAATGCCACAGCCTACCTGAGTATTGTTGCTGACCATGTCCATCCCTTAAATTATGACCACAGTATACCCATCTTCTGATGGCTACTTCCAGCAGAATAATGTGGCATGTCACAAAGCTCAAATCCTCTCAAAATGACAGTCAAGTCACCTTTATTTATATAGCTTTCCTGTAGCTCAAACAGTAGAGCATGGCGCTAGCAACGCCAAGGTCATGGGTTCGATTCCCAGGGAAAGCAAGAACTGACAAAATTTAAAAAATGTGTACCTTGAATGCAATGTAAGTCGTTTTGGATAAAAGCGTCTGCCAAATGCATAAATGTAAATGTAAATGTAAATAGCGCTTTTTACAATGCCAGTTGTTTCAAAGCAGCTTCACAGTGTTAACAGGAAAATAATGCAACAGAATTTGATTCGGCAGCACAGCCGTTCTGGAGAAAACAGTGATGTCATCCAGCTCAATTGTCATATAGTATCAATGCGGGTATATCAGTAATATAGTTAAATATTTAGTGTAGTGTAGACAATGAGTTCACTATACTCAAATGGCCTCCACAGTCACCAGATCTCAATCCAATGGAGCACCTTTGGGATGTGGTGGAACGGGAAATTCGCATCATGGATCTGCAGATTTGTCTGCAGCAACTGCGGGATGCTATTAGGTCAATATGGATTGAAATCTCTGAAGAATGTTTCCAGCACCTTGTTGAATCTACGCCACGAAGAATTAAGGCAGTTCTAAAGGCAAAAGGGGGGTCCAACCCGGTACTAGCAAGGTGTACCTAATAAAGTGGCAAGTGAGTAAATATTTAATTAAATTATGTAATGTTAATACAACAAAATCTTCTTTTTACCTTAAAATGAACCGTAAGAGTCTACAAAACATAGCCAAAACTTATATATACACAGTGCACAGGGTCATAAACACAAAGACAAAAAACTAGTATAGCACACAATACTAAAATAATACAATAAACATTAACCAAATAACATAAAACGTAACACAAAACACCCTAGAGAGTTATTACTGATAGCAAAAATAAGAAAAAAACAAAACTTCATTTGTGATGGGGTCACGCGGAAATTTCTGGGAAATAATTCAGAATATTCCTTGCAAAAAAATATGAATTTGCTAGAATTTTATAGTAAAATTTCATAATGTGATTTTAAACCGTTTTTCACATTTTCACGTTTTTTTAACATTTTCATGTAACTCTCAAATTTTGCATGCACAAATGTAGGCCGTACCAAAGCTAATCTTTTTTCTCAACTTGTTTGTTTGTTAATAGCATGTGAATGTGATAAACTTACCTCGTCAGGCGCTGTGGTTGAGGGCGCTCCCCAAACTTCCTGTATAGAGAGAAAAACACTTTAGCAGAAATTCAACCACAATGCAAACAAAAACATTATTTTTCAGCACACAAATATTTGAGAGCACACCTGTGTACTATACAGTACTACTGTAACACTTAAACACACACAGGCCTGTTTCCCATCACTCAACGAAGGGCAAACACATTCACGCCCTCAAATGTGCCGCAACGGGCAAAAACACACACCTGTCCACTATTTGAGATCAGCAGACTTGCAGCTGTTGTAGTGACCTTGTGAGAGCGCATTCACATGACCATGTGTACAAACACACAGGTGGCCGAACTAAACCACTTTCCCATTCTGATTACATCCACCAGGCTAATTATCACAGGAAGGCCGTCTAAAGACACGGTTTAGCGATACCTGCTGCCAAACACGCATCACTTTCTATCTGACAGGGGTTTAAAGGAATGTTCTGGGTTAGACTCAAGTTAAGCTCTCGGTACAGATGTTGATTATCACAGCCCTCACTTTGTGAAAACAAGCATAAATCACATTTACAGTAATGAACTTATAATGGAAGTCTATGGGGCAAGGCATTTTCTGGGATAAATGTTCAAATATACACCGTTTTCAAAGTAGTCTTGTGTAAACACGTCATGTAATGATATGAATGATACAATTGCTTAATAACCTTAAATTTGTAATATAATAGCCAATATTTAAACTTTTACAGAACCACTAAACTCTCACAATATATGCTGAGATATCAGAAAGGACATGATTAAACTGCCAGTAAATTTCACAAAGAAATCACAAAGAAACGACAATAACGTATTGAATTAAACATTATTTTTTTAAGTATAAAGTCTGAAATAGTATTTGGGTTTCTGCAGGTTTTATGAAGTCAAATTTAAGACCTTTTTAAGACCAACTAAAGAAATTTAAAGGGATAAATTGAAGGGAACACTGAACATAATATGTCAATATGTTCCTTAAAGGAACACTCCACTTTTTTTGGAAACAGGAAACAGTTAAACAGTTTAGTTTTACCGTTTTCAAATCCATTCAGCCGATCTCGGTGTCTGGTAGGTACTTTTTTAAATCACTTTTAGCATAGCTTAGCATAGCTCCCTGATTTAAACTATTGATGTGGTATCATGAGAAAAAGAGTTTGAATGTACGGTTTTATCAGCACAGCATGTAATTTTTGCCGCTAGAGGCCACTTATTCAAAATAAAAGGCGAAGCTTGATGACGCCCTGATTTCGCGGATTCATGGGAGTTGTCTTCACCTCTATAGCCGGTGGAATAGAATCTGACGGGACTCAGGCAGAAAACATATTCATGAATGAGCTAATGTATTAAAGATTTATTAACGTTACTGTAGTATGAAGCAGGGTGGGGCTGAAAGCCGCTGGAGCGGAACGACGCAGAGCAGTGGAGCTTTTATTATGCTGCAGATGACCGCTACCACTTCTTCCGATGCGTATGTGTGGTAACACAGTGCTGTTTTATCATATTAGATACATTTGAGTGTGTTGAAAGTTATTTTAATATTACTCTGTGCATTCGCTCGGCAGCTACTATGAGACACTTGTTGCACACTACAGTAAGCTAGATCAATATTAGGCATCATAAAACATGGTACTTGCGGTAAATCAAGGAAACAAACAGACTAACTGTTTTGAGCTATTTAACAATGATCCGTTTTCTGTTGATGAATGGATCCAAACAGTTGCTCACCTGTCTAACAAAACACATAATATATTGAAGTGTCTTTGGTGTTTCCATGGTTTCCAAATTGGAAATCGGGGGTATGTGGGTATGATAAGCATTGATTGCTTAATTCTCTGGATTTAAACATTCTTGATATTTTAATCAAAAAATCTTACATAATGTGCCTTTAATAAATCCAGGTTCATGTCGGTTAGAAAGCTAGGCAACTTGGATAGTGAGGAAGCTCACACAGGTTTGGGCCAACAACATATGTTTCACTCTGTAAATGACAAGTTGAGCCTATTTGGAGCAAAATATATGTCAGTATTGCAGTTTGAGTATTTCGTCATTCGCTTGTTTGAGTCTGTTTTAGTAAAGCAAACACAGGGCCACAGGAGCTCTGCTGTGGGTTGCGCCCGTGGCGTAGTCTTTACGGTACAGCTGATCCCAGGGGTCCGTACTAAACTGACAGCAGCCTTGAGGCCAAAGCTGAGTGGAGACAGTGACTGTGGAGGGTTTAAAATTGAAGAATAGAAAAATCGATGGCTGGAGCTTCCTGATCCAGCTCCACTGAACCTGAGGGAGTTACAGGAAGATCTCAAATAAAGTCACGCTGCCACTGCCACGAGACCAGAGAAGACCACCGCAGACACAATAAAAACAGGCAAAAACTGTATTAAAGCACAAAATATTAAGTATGAATAAAATATTACAAGCCTAATAATATTGTAATTGTGTGGCAGCTGCACACCATATTCTTTTATGAATACATCCAAAGAAAGTTGAGATGCCCATTCCTGACATATACTACTTGAGGTCAGTAAGATTTTTTTTTTTTAAAGAATTAATTATTTTAATAAGAAAGGATGCATTAAATTGATCAAAAGTGACAGTAAAAGACATTTATGATGTTACAAAAGTTTCTATTTCAAATAAATGCTGTTCTTCAAACATGCTATTCAAAGAATCCTGAAAAAAAGTATCAGTTGCGACTAAAATATTAAGCAACAACTGCTTTCAACATAATAATAATAAAAATAAAAAGAAGAAATGTTTCTTGAACACCAAATCAGCATGATTTCTGAAGAATGACACTGAAGACTGGAGTAATTGCTGAAAATAGTACATTCCAAAATATATTACTTTGTTAAGTTATTTAAGAACTCTAATAATATTTTAAAATATGACAGTTTTTTACTGAATGTTTGATCTAATAAATGCAGCCTTGGTGAACATAAGAGACTTCTTTCAAAAAAATCTTACCGACCCCAAACTCTTACCGAATGTGCCAGTTGCCTCCAGGCTTAAATGTGTTAATAATGGCAGCATAATCATAATCTCATTAAATAGACGATTAATTGATCAGCCCTACTTTCTTGGGTTTCTGGGGAGATTTGTTTGAAACGGATCTTTGTAACATTCTGAAGTGAAGCACAAGTGTTGACCAAGTGTGCAAACCAGTTACAACTTGACTGAATACCCATAACCTGACTCGACAATTGCTCAGTTGTAATACATTATCAGAGACATTAGCCGTCTTATTGACTTGTAGACAAACAATAAAGCTTGCTCTCAAGTTTGGTAGAACACAAAAGGTCATTGCACTTTAATGAGTGAGGGAACATTGGGAAAAAAGGAGGGAGAGAGAGACAATAGAAAGGGCTGGAATTAGGGAAAGGGGACAAGAGGAACATAAGAAAGAGACAAAAAAGCAATTAAAAGGGAAGAAAAGAGAAAGAAAGAGGATCAGGGGTTCAGCAGAAAGATAAAATAGAAGAGTGAGAGTGAGAGAGAGAGAGAGAGAGAGAGAGAGAGAGAGAGAGAGAGAGAGAGAGAGAGAGAGTGCTAGCAGAATAATTATAGAGCTGTAGATCAATAAGGTTCCCACAGTGAAGTGCTGATGTTTGAGAGGATAATGGATACCAGCTCACTTCAAGCACATGCTGCTACTACCATAAACCCCAAAATCAGGGGCCCATCTGGGGCCACAGCTCAGCTGGCCAACACCAGCCGCCTGCCCTGGATCTCCAGTACAGGGCTCAATTAATTTTTCTTTTGGACCCTTCTACTTCCACATGCCTCAGCAAAAGAAATTATAGAAGCATATTTAGCAGGATATTAACTATCAGAAAAATATTATAATTTTTCCTTAAAGCAGCACTAGGTAACTTTTCAACCTTCATAATATATTTTCAAGACTCTTGTGATGATACATCGACTTACAATAGGTTGAATGGCACGTCTGCCATAGCCTGACGGGGTCTGTATCGTTTTTAATCGTGCTTTTAAACTTCGGGTTTCGGGTAGTAACCTGAGAAAAAAAAGAACTACAAAATTCGACTGTTTTACGGCATATACGTCACTTCCACCATCACCTCCACTTCCTTAAAGGGTTAGTTCACCCAAAAATGAAAATGATGTCATTAATTACTCACCCTCATGTCGTTCGACACCCGTAAGACCTCCGTTCATCTTCGGAACACAAATTAAGATATTTTTGTTGAAAGCTGACGGCTGAGAAAGGCCTCAGCAAGCCCTCCATAGGGATTCAGTACATTTACACTCACAAGACCCATAAAAGGCACTAAACACGTCATTACAAAGTCCATCTCGCTACAGTGGCTCTACAATAATTTTACAAAGTGACGACAAAAGTTTTTGTGCGCAAAAAAAAAATCTAAATAACGACTTTATTCAACATGAACTTTGGCCTCTGCCGTGAACTCATGAAGCACCATGACGCATGCGCGAGAATATTACGCAGATCCGGTGTTCGGACACATAACCCAGAAGCGAGGAGGAGATTTGTTTACAAGCAGAGGAAGACGCGCCGTATCTAAGCTGTTGAATTCTACATTGATCGTGCTTTAGGTCTCGCGTAGTGTTCAAAATGGGACTAAAGTGTGCATTTCATGGATTCCCGAACGCCGGCGCTACGTCATATTCTCGCGCATGCGTCATGTCAACAAATGCACGTGTGATGCATCCCCTGATGCAGGATGACAGAGTTTACGACAGAAGTAGAGGACAATACTGTTTCCGAGAGCAAAACCTACCTAGTGCTGCTTTAAACATTGTTTTTTCCACAAAAACTAATTATTTGCTCATCTGAAAGCTGGAAGTTTAACTTGCAGGATACAACAGGGATAAAGGCTCCAAGGGGTAAAAGGCACCTTTGATTGTATTTTCCTCTACTGGTTGGTGTTTCTAAATTAAGTTGGGTGTCCACCTTAGAGATAAATCACCATATTTATAATGAAACCATCATATTTAAAAATATGTTACTACTGCAAATATATATTCAATTATTATGGGATCGCCAATGCTTTCAGAATATTTGCTTTTTCAAACAAGTTTATTTCTGTTTTTAAAATATATTATTAACATTTTAATGACAGCATATTTTTACAAGAATTACAAAAACAAATTATTTTATTTATCAAAATATTTTGAACAAATATTAACTTAGACATAAAAACATTATTTTAGCTAAAGTATTTGTATGTGTGCCTTTTGCCCCATGCTGGTGAGCCTTTTACCCTGTGTGTGGAAAGGCCCACCTCGCCACCTCATACATTTATACGATTTTTAAACAAAATAAACCACTTTTATGATTCATTTTCAGTTGCTCCATCAATGTTCAATACAAAATCAAAAAAAATTCAGCAATCATACACTATGGGAGTAGTGAAAAGCATTTTTCTTAAGATGTGCCTTTAGCCCCGTTGTACCCTATAATGTAACTTCATACATAATTTCACTGAAAAACTTCAAAAACACTTTCTCTGGAAAATGGCATACTGTTTGCAAAGACTTGCTCACAATTTCAACAAAAGCTCCTCCATGTCCACCAGCTGAATAATGTTATCTTGGTGGCAGTATCTTGTTTTACATCAGCAGAAATCACAAAATAAACCTTCAAAAACAAATGTTCAACTTCGCAAGCATAAAAATAGTTGCACATGATCAACAGGATGAATGCAAGATCACTGAAACACAACAACATAAGAACTGGTTTGAATCTCACACACACCAGCCATGGGCCATCAGGCTGCTCTTAACCTGAAGTATCACTATCACAAGACACTTTCCCTCTTATTAAATCATCTCAATTTAATAGTGCTAATTTAGTGCAATAAATTAAACATGCACAAAGTGAGGCGTTGATGCCAAGAAACTTTGATTTAGCTTTAACAGATTCTTCTACACCACTTCTTTGTGCTCCGTTCACATTTTCCCTTAGTAGTCCAGACACGCAGACCATTGTGAAACACTATTCACAAACCATTTCACTTTTGTAATATAAACAAAATATAAGGCATAGCTAGATTTATCCATTGGGAATTGATTGGATAGTGAAAAGTGGTCATTCTGTTCCAGAATAGAGCCAGATCTGCATGAGGGTGGTAGGGACTAAAGGTCAAGACTCGTAGTCCACACTCTAAAAAAAAAAGGTTCTATATGGCACCAAAAATGGTTCTTCGTCATAATCATAGAGGAACCACTTTTGGTGCTATATAGCACCATATCTTAACATGTTCTGTATATGGTAGTGGTGCTATATAGCATCATAGTTCGCAGTGCTATATAGCACCTTAGTCAAAGAACCGGGGAAGAACCTCTGAAGAACCACTGAAGAACCACTATCATACCCCTTTTCCACCAAGGCAGTGCTAGAGCTAGATCGGAGCCAGAGCTAGTCCCAGTTCAAAGTTGGTTCAACTGAGGAGCCTTCTAAGAACCGTTTGCGTTTCCACAGGCTAGAGAGCCACAACAGAGCCAGGTCTTACGTCACTGTATACGTCTCATCTTTCTCAGCAACGCTAACGGGAAACACAAACACACCAGGCTTGTTTGAGATGCATCGGCGCTGCGCAGACCGATCCACGTATAATATTTAAAAAAAACGCATGAGTGAATCAAAAGCATAAGGAGTCATATGCTCTCGCTGGACTCGTTATCATACGGTGATCGGTCTCTGCACAGCACCGCTGCGAACAAGCCTTCCATCAACAATGCAAAACATTGCGTTACTATTGATTCACATGGCCTTACGATCCTACATCAGCATCAAAACACAACGAAAACACAGCGAATCCAACGCATTCATGCAGCTCGCCGTAGTTTGTATAGACGGAGATTACAAACGAGCAGCAGCTGTTAGCTCCATTAGCTGCTATTTCAACAATGGCGGATCTCAAGCTTGTGTTGGTCTTGTTGACGTAATCGGTTCTTACTTCTAGCCCTGTTCTAGCCCAGCAATGTTTTGGTGCTACTTAAGAACCACTTTTGCTGGCTCGGAGCTGGGGCTTTGGGTGTGGAAACACAAAGAACCGATTTGAAACTAGGCTCTGGCTCCGATCTAGCTCTAGCACTGCTTTGGTGGAAAAGGGGTATAAAGCACCAACATTGGTGCTATATAGCACTTAAAAAGGTTCCCCTATGATTACGAGCCAATAACCATTTTTGGTGCCATAGAACCTTTTTTTTTTTTAGAGTGCAGTGGTAATGTTTCAGAATAAATCTGAACATTATTTGCTAAACTTTATGACTTCAGCGTAAACTATAGAAGTTATAGAGCAAGTTACTACATTTTAAAGTAAGATTACAAAGGACACCTATATTTTTTCTTCGGAGTAACATGATGAATCCGAAGTTGTGAAGCTCAACCATGTTTTTTACATGACCTCCATTTACATCAAGAATTATTAAATATTTTACTGTTCAAATTTCATTCTTCCTGCAGTTGCTTTTTATCATGAAATTTCATAGTACTGCTTGTTCAATCAGACAATTCAGATTTCGAAATACTTCAAGAGAAAATAACTATTACGCTGAAGGAAAAACACACTCACTTTCACAATTTTTCCACTCCAAATGAGTAACTCGTTTTGCATATAAGCAAAGGCTTGTTTCAAGTGCAGGCAAAGTTATGAGCCATCAGTGGAAGAATCAAGCACTGACAGATGCTTGATGACTTATTACATGCACCTGTTATAAAAACGGTGTTCAATTCTCCACAAATGCCAATATCAATACATGCCAGCCACTTCATTTAACTGGCATATAGCAAGGCCTACTTGATATTTTGTGCCATTTGTGTCGGATAAGTGAAAACAGTCAAATCATGCACTTAGTCTAAAAAAAGAGAAGTACACATAATTGAACAAAGTGTTTTTGGGTTATTCGTGTCTGGTGAACTCTACAGATGAACAAAGACGTCAACATTTCTTCAAGCCAGAGAGACTTTAATTGGTTACAAGACCAAACATGAAGGCTGTGGAAGTCAATCAAATCGTGATCCCACCACATGTCAAGACGCTGGAAAAAGAGTTGTCACGAGAGAGCGCAGAGAAAGAGAGATGTGAATGTGAACTGTGAAGCAAGTGCGAGAGCGATGAAAAAAGAAAAAAGAATTTAGACGAAAAACCACTAGCATTTCCTTGAAGTCTTCCTATAGAGAGAGGAGTTAAAAAGTTAGCGCCTTCAGAGGTGTGCGAGCACTATCCATCGAGCAAAAGAGTGATGTCAAACAAATAAAGACGTAAAAAACCTAGTTGTCTGTGAACCACCAACAATTCAACTGGCTGAAACTCAGAACACAAAACAATGACAGGACACCCAGATTTTATTGTTTTGGAACATATTTACGTTCATTTGATCCTGAGGAAAATATGAGGCTGAATGTGACACAAGTGACGGCTATTCCATTTCACAGGCGTTATGAGGAAATGTTTTTTTTTCAGCTCGTAAAAAGAGTGATTAGAAAAAGAAAAAAAAAAGTGCCCAGATTTCAGCTGGAGTCTTATCCTATTTACTCAGTGAGGTCATGTGGTAAGATAGCTCGCTCTCCAGCTCCGCCGCTATCTGTCTGACTTGACCCGTGGCTGTTTCTTTGTGTCTGTCCTCATGGGACTGACTGACAGTTAAGAGCTTCACACAGTTCAGAACCAAGACAGTAACTGAGACACAGGGTGTGCCAAGTACCAATTCAAATTATTTTCAGCTTTCAAAAGCATTCCCCGGAGAGTTGATGACCATAGGCCGCCTCTCTGAAGATAAGATCTGACGATAAAACAGTCCAATTCTGTTGGATCTTCTAAAAAAAAAACATTTTGTCATATGTAAACAGGCTATTGTAACTCAAAAATGTTATCTTTTCCCAATCCAAACATATATTGACCATATTTATGATACTTCAATGGTGAGTCTTTGTCCTTTTTGAGACCTGAAAGCTCCATTCATATGTTCCACGGAAAAGAAAAGTTATACAGGTTTGGACCAACATAAATGTGAATAAATAATGACAGAATGATCATTTTTGTGTAAGCTATTCATATGAAAGCAGCTTGCAGCCATGCAATAGAAAGGGCAGCTGAGAAAATGAATGAATGGTGCATCAGATGAGAAACTATAGACACTTAATATAGGTGGTGATGACACATTTACACAGATATCAACATCACAAATTTAGAAAAGTTTTTCATATTTACATTTTTTAAAAATGTAATCCACATGTATATTGTATGTTATGTTACCATGTCAGTAAAATGACACACACACACACAAACAAAAACAAAACTTAAATTAAAACTTTAAAAAATTAAAGGCACAATATGTAATTAAAATATCCAAAAACCACTAGAACAATTATATATATTTTGTTGACTTACATTATCCCAAATGTTTAAATCCAGAGAAATAAGCAATTTTAACCAGGACATGGACCGTGTCCGTGCATCGCCTATCAATGACATTATTCCCTCGTTACCCTCGATTTTATTTTGTAGAAACAATGGAAACACCAAAGACGCTTTAAAATATAATGTGTTTTATTACTTTTTTCAGAAAACGAATCATCGTTATATAGCTCAACACAGTTAACCTTATTATTTTCTTGAGTTACCACAAGTACCATGTTTTACCATGCCTAATATTGATCTAGCTTACTGCAGTGTGCAACAAGTGTCTAAAAGTAGCCGCAGAGTGAACGCACAGAGTAGCATTATAACTTTCAACACACTCAAACGTATCTAATATGATAAAACAGCGCTGCGTTACCACCATAGACTGTAAAAAAATATGGACATAGTGTCCGTGACGTCACCCATAGGATTCTGAAGAGCACTTTTGAGGCGTAAAATAGGAACGAGCTGGCTGTTGCCATCTTGGCAGCGCGTCACTCCCAGATAGTAGAAAATGGGCAAAAAGGCGGGATGTGGGTGGAGCTGAGGTGACACAATGACTAACAGACAGCAGATAAATGGCAATCCACCTGTCACTCAAAGTGGCCACACCCTTAATTATGCAGGACTTTAAGGCTTTATATAATGTAAATGAGTTATAAAAAAATTCACCCCCCTCAGAGTTGTCATGATGGGCAAAATTAGCCGTATAGAGCAAAACCACAATTTGTATCAGGTTGTAAACATGTTTTAATCTGCTGTAAAGTTGGGCATTTTAACATGGGGCTCAATGAGATTCTGCTCCCTTCTGGAGCCTGTCGATTCTGCTCCCTTCTGGCCAGTCGATGAATTGCAGTTTAAGTCACTTCCGTACTGGCTTCAAGAGAAACTGCAGGAGGTTGCCGCTTGGTTACCACACATGCGCATGACCAGAAGAAACGGAAGCGGACGTCTGTGACATATTAAAAGCTCCACTTCTCTCGAGCCGCGAGTCGTGCTTGTCTCTCATTAGCAATCGCTCCAGCGGCCTCGTTCTTTCAGCCCCACCCTGCTTCATATTACAGTAATGTTAATAAATCTTTAATACATTAGCTCATCCATGAATATGAGTTCTGCCCGAGTCCCGTTGGATTCTTTTCAACCGGCTGTAGAGGTGAAGACAACAACTCCCATGCTTCCACAAAATCAAGGCATCATCAAGCTTCGCCTTTGTTTTGTATAAGCGACCTCTAGCGGCGAAAAATTACATATTGTGCCTTCAACGCTGCTGCAAGAGTATTTCTAATACAACGGCTGAGGGAGTGATGGCAAATTTGACATCTTTCTTCTGACCATCGTAATCAATCTCTTTATATCTTTTTACTCTTTTGGAAAGTCGTGGAAGCACTTTCACAGACCCCCACCCCTTTTGCTATTGGAGAAAATGGAAATACAAAAATGATATTTACTGTCATCTCCCATTCAGAAGTTTTCCCAACTATGATGACTTCCGCTTCAGAAAACCCTTGAAATGTGAAAAGGATACATTGATGAAAAGGAATGCTAAAAGAACGCTCTCTCCAGGTATATTTTAGTCCTTAGTTTAAACAAAAAGTGATAATGGTCATTAAGCACTAAAATATGACTGTTTATGACAAAAAACAAATAGTTACAATGAAATTAAAGAAGCGACAGATCTTTTCTGTATTGTGATGTACACATGCATGGCTGAGTGGTTCACAATAAAATCTATAACATTTACAAATTAGAAGAATTTTCACTTCATGCCGACTTTAATAAGCGATATGTGTGTGTTGAGGCGGTAGGGGGGATACAAGCAAAGCAAAAAAACGATTAAGTTTAAAGAAGAATGATGCCGGTGACATTTCCCCTTTCAAATGCCTGCATGCGGGGCTCAATAGAGGAAAAGGAAGTGCTGTCAGAATTGTTTTTAATCTGTTTTTCTGCATGTTATCCATTTTTTGCTTCCTTCCCTCCATCCTTCCGCTCATTTCACTTCTGTCTGTTCCATGACAGCACACAAGGAGAAGTTCCTCTATTACTCAAGGTCGACTGAATCAATGAAGTATCACTCTCGCTTAGATGACTTACAAACACATCTGACATTTCTTCAGTCTGTGGTTTATTTTGCTAACTTTATTTGTGAAGTAAAAGTGATTCTTGTGTTAACCTACATAAGCTCAAAGGTGACCTATATTTCATAACAGTGAACAGAGGTGTGGTCTATGTTTACAGAGTATGCACTTTGCATTACTTTGATGTAGGGATGTAAAAATAAAATAACAGATACTTCAGAACCAGTAATTCTGTATGTTTTTCTAAAATAATAATAATAATAAAATAATCCATCTTTATACATGCAGTGGTAGGGCTGGGCGATAAAATGATAACGACATGTATCACGATAGACACGTAATTGATATCAATAAAAAATGCGTTCGATCATTTTTTTTTTTCTTCGTCGGAAGAAACCAGAGGTTGCAAAGCAAGTTTGGTTGCGTGAACAAAGGCACTCGCTCTCTGGTTACCAAGCAACGTAGGGAGTGACAGGCTAACAGCCAATCAGGTAACTGTATCAAGTTTGCCATATCGTTGTCTCGTGTTGGATTCATTCTTCAGTAAACAGAACCGGCGTGGAGTGATAAGTGGAAAATGATTGCCGCAGCGAGTGAGGAAATGTTGATAAAACAGGAAAATAAGTCAGCTCGCCAGTATGGCAGTTTTTTTGATTTTATAAGTCTGACCATAGTCAGACCAATGTCGTCTGCAAATTATGCAAAACTGTCTTGTTTATACTTTCATTTGGCTCCGCAGCGCGAGCCTCAGCTGACAGCGCGCGCGCCTCTTCGTTTTTTACTCGACGTGCTCGCTATAGACCAATTTACTGTTTGTAAACAGGATGCGCGCGCAGATAGGTTGCAGAAAACCAGTGAGAGAGCGTGTAGGCTATAGAAAATTACATGGATACGGTACAAAATCGTTCCTTTTAAAAAGATTATAGATTATTTATAGATATATATTTATAGATGATTAATTATAGATTATTAGATGTTATTTTCAAAATGTTTCCGCATATTACTATAGTTTGTCACCCAGTGATAGGGCTGTGCGTGACAACCGCACCACCGCGGTGGCTGAGATATCACCGGCCGTAGTAGGCCTATCATGAATGCTGTTTTACGTGAATATTATGACACGAGTGAAGCACAAACATTTATTTCCAAAATAAATAATAGGATCTTAATTAAATGTTACATCGCAGCTATGGAAACATTATATTCATGCCGAACGAGAGGGGTAGGCTTTGTGAGCTGAGCCAAATTTAAGCTTTGTCTGTGTTTTGCAATCTGGTCACCCGATTTTCCAATAGGCTTGTTCTCATTTTTTCTACTAGACATGGAATCTCTTATTCATTTGTCCTTGATCTTCATTTACGTCTCTCACAGGGGATTATACACGTTTCTTCATTGTTTGCTTTTAATTAGGAGTTTGCATAATTTACTGTGGTAAAGTAGAAAACGGTGCTGTAGGACAGATACATTTTATTTCAAATTATTTAACACAGTTTGTGCTTGTTATTAAACTTAAGGCGTACAAGTGTATGTGTATAGCGCATTTCGATATTTTTAGTTTCGCTTTCTCTCGCAGCGCATTATCAAACAGCCTAAAGTTCTTGACCCTGCAGAAGATAAATTCGCTGTTCACTTTTCCTACAATTAATAGTTCTGGAACATCAGGAGAAAACATGAAGATATTAGAAAAAATTATGCTCTCTTTCCTGCTCGTGTACATCCCTTTCCGTGCAAAGCAGCACATGAGCACCTCTGTGGGGAAATATAAAACCAATATATTAACTAATATTTAACTTTCTTTTATCATTTATATTACCATTATTTACTGATATGTATTTAAATGTTTTACAGGCTGTAGTATATATATATATATAGCCTACATTTTGAAAATAAAAATATCTCAAACTTAATCTTAAACTTTCTCAAATTTCTTTCAAATTTTCATTCAGTTTCAGCAATTTAATCAAACATTTAATCAAATGTAACTGCTTATTTGCTGAAATCATTCAACTTTTGTTATATGTATAGCCTAAAGTACAATTTAAACCAATGTGTTTCAAACATTATAACACATTCCAGATCGTCTTTTGCAACCGACATGCGCAGTTGAGCCTGCGTGACGTCAGTTTGACGTAGGCTATAAATTGGTCTATAGGGCTTGGGTGCCGCATTGCATTCTGGGACATGACGGCCATGTTGATGGCCTCGCGAATGTAAACATACAGCAAATCGAACGAGGAGAAGCAGAGTTGGGAGAAAGAAAAACTACGTTGAAATCCCGAAAAGGATGTGGAATTTACCGGGATACGTTAAATAGCGAAGCCAGGGACCGGTATATAGACAAAATCGGAACTATTAACGGTTTGGATCCATATGAAATGTGCAGTTCACAAATGGATGGGTTCGGGAGCTGCAGATCATGAAGCCTATGTAACCTTTTACCTTGAAGCATTCCAACTGCACTGCACTGTTCTGTGTTCTCAGGTTGCACTACTTGCAAATAAACACTGAAAAACATCTGATTGTCATCTGACACAATCTTATCGAGGAATGTCATGTCTTCATCCTTGCTTGGCAACACCATGTGAATCGGTACTTTATCTGACAAAATAGTGTACTTGTTGCGAATGGTTCCAATCACCCTTTCCACGTGAATTCGGAGGTGGGCATTTTTTCTTGTTCTCCACATCTCTTGCATCCAGCTGATAGCGTCCTTTTGTGAAAGCCGACGACTCTTTGTTACCTCGGATACTTGGTCTACGTGGTTGCTTCTCCAAGCATGAAAGCGGTGGAAAGTTAATCCATTTTCGACCTTTTTCCCATGGCGATTATGTGTTGCGCTGTTACACCCCACAATGCAGCAACGGTTTACCATGGTTTAAATAATAACGCCAAATGAATCAAATTAAGATACACGACTGAGAGGGAGTATGTCTATAAACAGTGCGCAGTAGTCCCATAGAGTAGTCCGAGTAGCAGTAAAGGAGGCCATCAACATGGCCGCCACGCCAAGTAATGACGTCACGACGCCCAAGCCCTATTCTTGACTTTGGCTGAATCCGAAATCGCCCCCTAAACCCTCAATCACTATTCCCTACTTTAATCTACTAATACAGTTCACTTGAAGGAGTGAATGAAGACAAGCGGGCTAATTCGGACAGCCGCTGTGTGTACATCTTGTTATTGCGGTGCAATGTGGGATAGAATGAGTGCACTCAATAACGTCCACTATGGTCTCGGACACCACTTCAAATGGCTGTCCCCTAAAATAATGCCCTATTTAAGGGTATATGGGGCGATTTCGGATTCAGCCTTTGAAACTACATGGAGAGGTAATGTTACTCTGCATCAGTGCCTTATGACAACGCATCTAAACGGTAAACAGTTACAAAGAAATAGCGGAGGCACTGCACCTTAATGTCAAGAGATAATTGTTAAGTGTTCATTGCGATTTTAGACTTGAAATTTTAATTATTTGAGTGTTTTCCATGATTGTGTTTACATTTCTACCTTTATAACTGAGGGGATTATAATCAGAGGAAGGTTTGTTTAATTTTAATTTTGGTAAATTTTAAATGTAAAATATTTTTCTCCTGGTCCTTATTTTAAATAGGTCATAAAAATATCAATAATTATCGATATCGACCGATATGAAACACTTATATCGTGATACAGTTTTCAGCCATATCGCCCAGCCCTATGCAGTGGCATGAATGACCAAAAAATTATTGGATGGCCCTCCACTGTAAATGCAAATGCACACAATTTGTTATCAAATAAATACAGTCTTTTTGTGAGCATAAAAAAATTTCAGATTCTGATTCTGAACTTTTGAATTAAATATATAAATATAAATAAAACTCATGCAGTGGCTGCATGCCATTGTTCTAACTTGATCTGTTTATTTTTATTATTATTATTTTACTTTGCAATTTTAAAGGCTTAAATAGTCTGAAAATGGTTCGTTCAAAGATTTAGTTTCTCATTCTCATGGATAACATCTCATTCTCATTCTGCGAGCCTACTCTGCACTGATTGCTCAGACGGCCAAGTCAGTTGTAATTGGTCTACTGCTTACAGCATGTCTCACCCATTTCCATATCCAATCCACAATTCCAACGCATGTCCAAAGTGCACTCAAAGTGGATTTGCACCATGAAAAAAGTGTTTTCTCAACATGACAACACGAACCAAAGTCTTCCAGGCCTCAGATATAACTACAGTGTTTGAGGGCGGGTCAAAGTAGACATTATTTGCGTGCAGCCAATGAAGGCTCTACTCCCTTTTCCCACCACATATCAGATCGGAAATGCATTCATTTTCAATAAAAATTTAGAAAATATTAGAAAAGTGGAAATAAAGCATCTAATGTGCGTTTAATAATAAAGTGTTTATCAGTTAGGGGTAGGTGAACAGATATGCGCTGAATTAGAGACGGTAAAAGTGAGTGGGTCCAATATCATTGGTCTTAAAAAGTGGGTGGGTCTTGTCCCACCCACATACAATGGTTGCGACGGCCAATGGTTTTGCGTTCATTAATTAAATTGTAAATTTTACAAGCAGGACAGCCCTACTTTGATGGTATTTGACCATATATTTTTTACCATCGCCATTTCAATCCACCAATTGTATGCACATTTTAGCATATTGCATAAAAAAAATGCTGGATGGATTCTACAAATGCGCAAAAAATGTATCCAATAAGAAAACATGGACATAAACTGCGATCGGAACACAGTTGTTTAATAAATTGTATCAAAAAAGTCACGTGACTTTGCGATGGGGCCGCATAACTGGACCAACCAGCGGAACGATCTCGTTGCACAGCATCTGAAATGCTGTTGGTTGTTCTGAAATGCCTGAGCAAAGTCTGTCGTCAAAGTGGTTCTTACACGGCTGTGTTCCCAAACAGCAGTCATCCGCCTCCAAAAGCAAAATAACTTTATTGAGATCCGTCTGCACGCTCTCGGGCGCAAGTAATCCATTATTTACAGAATTATTATATACATTGGTTTCTCCTACTGCAGCAACTTCCATTTTTCTTAGTGATATTTAGTGCCATGGGCAGGAAGTGGCGATTTTGTGCTCTTTGGCTCACTGGATGGAAACACTGCTTTATTCGCAAATGTTTTATGCGATATTCCAATTTTCCGCACAAGTTAAATTCGCCCCTTTGGATGGAAACATAGCTACTGCCCTCAGTGCTGACTGTGTATCCCAAGGTCATTAACCTCATAAAAAAACCCTCCTGGAAGTCTTGATAGGTGCTGACAAGCTAAGTGTCTTTATTAAGTAGTGCAAAAAGAAGTATCAACTCCCTGTTTTCCAAAAGGAAGTATGGATGATGTAATGGTTTCATCAGCCAGAGCAGCAGGGAGGGTATTTCTTACATCAATACAAAGTAAATCAGTCCTCAGTGGGGATTTTAATTTAGAATCTGCAGGCGGCCACAGATTTCACAGCAACATGATGGATGTGCCTGGAGCTAAATTTTCAAGAGAAAGAAATGATAATTGACCACTAGACACCAATACCAAAGAGGACATTGTTCATCCGATCACAACAGAACAGAAAAAAAACGGACTACATTCTAAAATAATTAGCCAATTCCCATTTTCCAAAAGCATAGCTAATCCATTAAATGTGAAAAATATCCCATAAACCTGTGGATTGTGCTGCCTAATGAAACATTGAGAGAGAAAACTCAAGATCAAGCTATGCCTGGATACATCTCATTTAGTAGATTGTTTTTGGACTTCCCCAGACAGCCTCATGACAGCATGAATGGCAGCTGAGCATTTTTTCCCTTGTCTTTGAAAAACCACACACCGCAGTGACAGAAATGGGAACTGAGATTCCTTAACCAACTGAAACCTACAGACGGGTGAATGTGTAAAACCTGAAGCAACAAATGCACGCACACAAACACGTCAAAATACACAGCGTTTTGTCCCAATAAAACATGAAGTGGTTGAAAATAAATCTGATTCTGTCACAATCAAAAGGGGAATTTTCCCTTGCTCACCACATTTTTACTGAACTATCACGAAAAGACCATGTGTAAATGCCCTCTGTGGCTGAGTGCAAATTAATGTGCAAACCCAATCAGATAGGAGGAATACGATCAATCAAGACACAATGTTTTCTTACGCACACATTCACGTTAGCAGAATTAACTGACACTTTTCAAAAGAACCAATTCTGAGAAATGTATAGCATTTCTCAGTTTTGATTACTCCATCGCACATCATAATCCTTCTACTGACTAAATGCGCTGAAAACCAACAGAGATGCATGAGGAGCGACTAAAGTCGGGATCACACTTTACGATTTAGTCGTATAGTTGTTTACAACTGTTGCGTGTCAGACTGTACTAACACGATCCCTGCTGTAAGCAATGCCACACTGTACATCAGTAAAGACACGTTAAAAATGGACGCCCACAAAAAGACTCATCCGGAGTATTACATCATCAATCCGTGACACATGCTACTCTTGAAAATAAAAAATAGGAAACCAGTATTTACAGTAATGCCGATAGTATGTGAAGACAGCATGAGTCTCAAAACTTCTGACACTGCCAGAATTCCGTCAAACTAGCGATCAAAGACTTCACATTTTGGGCCAGGATCAGAAAAATCTTTTAGGATTCTCAAAGTGTGTCTCAGACGGCCAAATCGTGGCCAAAATCGTACAGTGAACCCTGATTAACATGCTCAAACAAGCAAACTGTGATTCACAGAACATGATGTTGAAACCTAATTTCTCAAGAGCAGCCACCTTCGACAGTTTGATTTTCTCTCTTTCTTCCTCCCTCCCTCTTTTAACCTATTTGCAATAACTGTGTTTCGGTCTAGTACACTGGTTAAACAAAACTGACAATACTTTGCCCATTTTCAGTTATCAGGGAGGGATGCACAGCATGGCGACGGCCGGCTCCACCCACTTTAGGCTTTAAAAATGCTCTTCAGAAACCTACGGGTAACGTCACGGACACTACGTCCATATTTTTTTACAGTCTATGTTTAGACTGAAATAAAAACGCAGACAGGTCCACAGGTCTGGAAAAAGTTCCTGGGACAAATTATTCCGGGTCATTTCGGTGGAAACGCGGTGTATTTTGTATTTTTGACTAAATATTGTGTAAAAAATAATATCTAATTTCAACAATTTTGTGTATGGCCAATTTGTATTATATAATATACATGCAAATCTGTATCACCCTCCCTGTTTTCCAGATATTAGCATTAGGTATTCGACAAATATTTACCCAAAAGTTTTGAAGATCAAACCTTGAAGTTGTGTCTCTGGCCAATGTGCTCTGACAAAGTGTGTGTGGGGGGAGGGAGTAGAACAAAATATAAACATCCCAAAAAGAGAAAGAGTAAAGCATATGACTCTGTTGACAGTATAAAAGTGTCTTGGTATCTGGCATTCATCTCCCAAACATAACAACCAGCAACAAGTGAACATCGGTATGGGTAGCTGCAGGGCCACAGGCAGTGACATCATCAAAAACAGACAGGAGAGGATTAAAAGTGCTGATACCATTTCAACGCCTGTGGCGTTCTCTAACTGAGCTATCCACTGTTACCAATGCTCTATTCACAGTGTGGACGTGCATAGCTCAGGAAAACAGAGAAGTCCTGAAGATATTTCAAAAGGAATGAGTCACAAGATGTGTATGCTGCTGCAGTCTTTTATCAAACGGTTGTGCAATATGTGGGGCTTATAACAATAAAAACAAAAAATTTTCTCTGTGCACCTGAACTGGCTTCACAAACAGGGGATGTTCTGAACTAGGGGATCTCAACTCTGGCCCTTGAGGTGCACTTTCCAGCGGAGTTTAGTTCCAACCCTGATCAAACACACCTGAACAAGTTAATCAAGGTTTTCAGGATTACTTGAAAGTTACAGGCAGGTGAGTTTGATCAGGGTTGGAACTAAACTCTCCAGGAAAGTTGAGAACCCCTCCTCTGATCCATCAATGTCATGAACCTTTTTCGTAGACTGTGATGACACGTTTCCACAGTTATCAACATTGCAAATCCAGAGAAGTTCTTCATATTCTTTTTTTTTATTAACCCCCTGGTGCTCTTCGTTTAGGGGTTGCATTGGTTGCTGTGTACTTTTTTTCAGCATCGTGGCCGATTTGTAGATTGTACACACAAATATTCAGTGAATTTTTGTGTTTTTACCAATTTCCCATTAATTTCCTATGGTCGGTCATTTATGACCGAAGACAATGAACGCTACTTTTTTTTTTACGACCAATTAGCATGCTCGAATCATGACCCCAATTTTTTTTTTGGAGTGTTTACATACCTAATGCAAGAAAAGTCACCAAGTTTCATATCATTCCGATGAAGCTGTGATTTTTAACATTTCAAAACAGAAAATTTTCCGGTCAGATATGACCGAAGAGCACCAGAGAGTAAATACACATCTATAACATTTATATATTGTATTATATTACCTTGTCAACAATTGACAAAAAAAAACAAATAAAAGCAGATATAAGGCTTTTTCGAACCCAACCACTGAGGGAGTGATGGCAAAGTTGAGGGCGATATGATCACGATCCTATTGTTTTTTTGTTTTTTTTATTTAACGGTCATCGTAGGAGAAGTCACACTGCAAGACTGCACCTCAAACCTTCTGACACTGCCAGAATTTCATCAGAGGTCAAATTTGTTCAAAATGGTCATTAACCATGTCAAACTAGCAGATTTTGGCCCAGGAAAATTGTGCCTCATATGGCCAAATCGTGGTCAAAACGGCTCAAAGAAGCAAAATGCATCACAGAAGATCAATGTTTAAACTAGAAGTCGACCGATTTATCGGTTTTGCCGGATATATCGGATTTTATCGGTTAATGGTAAGTCCACAACGATAGTTTCTCCTGGTTGCGTTCATTGAGAAAGCGGCTGGAAAGGCACAGCACAAAAGTGGAATAAAACATATCAGATGTATATCACAATATATAGGTTTTTTTTTTAACCATTTAAATTTTCAATTCATTTTCGATATCACAAAACACTACGGTACTAACCTAAGTTTAAAAAAAAACTCTCAAACTTACTAAAGACAAGTAAACAGTGATACAATAAGGACAAAGAAACAAATTACAAGTATATAGGAGTATATACAATTGAACAAAGACAACTCAGAAACCATCAGACAGCGAGCAAAATAAATTCTCTTTCGCTGCTTATTGTGCTTCAATGGTTTAAAAAAAAATAGTTTGATAAGCTTTCGTGACCGCCCAGCACATGAACGTCACATAAAAATAATCGCTAAAGAGACGATAGTCCAAAATCTCTACTGATTCACAAATTTCTACTAGTTAATCGTGTCTACCGGTAAATCGCTCACCTATATTTGACATCTTTCTCTCTTCTGACCAACGTAATCGATCTCTCTATATTTCTTCCCTCGTTTGAAAATTTGTAGAAACCATATCACTGTTTTTTTTTTTCTTTCTTTTGTTATTGGAGCAAATGGAAATACAAAAATGATTCACCCCTACAGAAGTTTAACCAACTATGATGACTTCCGCTTCTGAGGACCACACAAATATGAAAAGGGTCCATTGCCTTATATTCTTAAAACTGAAGTGTGTAATAACAACTGTTTTCAAACATATTTCCTTAAACACTCCTACCATGTCAATGTAGTCGCACCCTGAACTCACAACATCAATTGAGCTGCAAGTTCATAAAATGTCAGACTGCATAAACAAAAAATGTGTGGGACGTAGGTTTCATCATTAGCATAGTATGCGTGTACTGTACACGCACAGACAGATTTTTCTAACCATTTAGACTCTGTACATTCAACAGTGATTTAACAGTGATTCCAACAATATCATTTTGTGTCGTTATTTTAACTGCTGACATTTAATTAAATGTTTAAGGCTTTTGGTGTCATTAATCACTTCCAGTTATTTTAGCTGCCCACAAATAATCCATTATGCTGCTCTATGTTGCATATTTTTATGCATCATCGTACACTCTTAAAAAAAAAAGGTTCTATATGGCATCAAAAATGGTTCTTGGCTCGTAATCATAGGGGAACCCTTTTTAGTGCTATACAGCACCAATTTTGGTGCTTCAGTGGTTCTTCAGCGGTTCTTCAGAGGTGCTATATAGCACCTTAGTCAAAGAACCGGTGAAGAACCTCTGAAGAACCAGAGGTTCCCCTATGATTACGAGCCAAGAACCATTTTTGGTGCCATATAGAACCTTTTTTTTTAGAGTGTAATCAAAAACACAATGGTTTGTATGCAAATAGTTTTACAGTTTACTGCACTTTGTTATCCTAGTTATTTACCTAATGAATTTGAAGTCTCATACTTTCACAGAAAATAGCTTACTTTTGCATTAAAAAATAAGGTGGATAGATGTGATGTAGAATCTGCTATTCTCCTAGAGTTAGTGATTTTTAAAACGTTATGGTTATAGTCATCGTTCTTGCCATGTATGTCCTTTACAGTAGACTATAGCTGGGATATAGGAGGAACTATTTTAAAGTTAAAATAAAAATCGCAGACGACGTCTTTAAGAAAATGAATTCCTCTATTAACAAGCACTAACCACAATGATGATTCATCTTCCACACTGTGTGTGTACATGTGTGTGTCCTGTCTATCACGAGTTCCCCACAGGGCATACAGATCGATTTCTGAGCGTCTTCTTATTGAGAAATACCATCTTCCTGAAGTCAAAGCAACAATAGTCACACCACACCAGCACCACTGGACAACCTTGTGTGCCGGCAGGACCAGAGGCAAACAACCCCATCTATAGAGCACTGACACCCGATACTTTCACCTAAGATCCTGGCAACACATTAAAAGTTTACACACAATCACATCTCATTTGAATGAGATTTCCACTCTTCGTTTTCAATTGAACACGCACGCCACTATATTTTGATGCTGAGTGCTGAAATAAATATGACGGAGGCTGAAGAATAATGCCAGTGGTGTACCACAGCCCAAATGCGAAGCATTAGCCGATTCAGCACAGCATGTTGTGAATCATCTCCATTCAGTGTCTGCTTGCTCTATGAAGACAAGCTTCAAGCCAGTTTGAACATATGGATTAACTTTTCCTTTTATAGCACCAACCATTAGTTCATTCAGAATTAATGTACTGTTAACAGAGTTAGCCATGAGCAAGCAGTTAGTTAACGCTCAATTGAGGTTTTGATTTCCTTTCTACCAAGTCATTACACGATACAGAGAGCTGAAAGATATTAACTTGCGGAAATCATCTGAGTCGAGTTAGCGGTTACCTCAAATTACCGAATTATGTTGACCTTTTGACAGCACCTAACAGCGAGCCGAGGGCTTTCCTAAATCTTTCATTATGTGCTCATATACTAGACTACAACATTTGGCGAAACTTGTCGCAGGGAGAGGCCCGAGCTGTGCCAATACGCATCGGCCCAGGAGCCAACCATCACATTAGTGAGGATACGAGACTCTGAACAAACATTCTCACAACCCCTACCTGTTTGCCAAGCCTCCGAGGAAATCTGGATTGCACATAAAGAAAGAAAGGGAATAACAGAAGAAATCCCAGACTAAACGAGAAAGAGAGAGGAAATGATAGGAAATATCTAAAAAAAGGGGTTAATGGTGGTAAAACTGAGTGACTAACCATCAGTGAGCCAAACCCGACCATATGCTTTCCTTTAGCCGCTCCATACGTACAGGAATAAAGTTCTTTTTGGTGGGACAAGTTCATCTGATTAATGTTATTCTGGCTGGGCAAGGCTGGCTCATACTGGGCAGTGCGGCAAGTGTCATGACTGGATAATATCAGTTTGACATGTGGCTGATCCGTTTGGAAGAATCCTGAGGTCAGCGCTGAAACCGGCCCATTACTTGATGGGTCAATAAGTGTCCACAATGAAGGAATGGAAAAATCAAATTTGAAACACGTGTCTAGTTCTTAGAAATGTAAATATATATAATTTCTCACGGCTTAAATACACGTGTTTTTATTAAGTTGAAAAACGTTTTTTAAATATAATTTTTAAGTTTTTTTTTTTTTTTTAAGCAATAGACCTAAGTAAAACGCAAATTACAACATAAAAATGTAAATTATCAGATTTTCTTTTAAGAGAGACATATTTACCTCAGTTTGGAATAATCCTGAAGTCAGCTCTGAAAATGGCTTATTAATTGATGAGTCAATTAGCCTACATATAAGTGTCCACAATAAAGAACTATAGGAAAGTCTTATAAAAATCTATAGTTTAAAACATATTCTTTGTTTTATATAGCTTTGAAAAACTTTGTATTTTAAAAAAAATAATCTAATTTAATTTCTAAAAATGTCATGTGGTGTAACTAAGTAAAAAGTAATGTTATATTTTCCTTACAGCTTAATCACTCAATTTTTAAATATTTTTTCAAAAATATTAGTGCTATCAAATCGATTAATTGCATGTGTGTGTACTGTGTATAATAATTCGGTATAAATACTCACACATGTAATGCACAATCTAAATGCATTGAAGCAACTGCCACATGCGTGTATGTGTATATGTGTATGTGTGTGTGTGTATATGTATATATATATATTTATTTATTTATTTTTTATTTTTTTATTTTTTTACACTCACCTAAAGGATAATTAGGAACACCATACTAATACTGTGTTTGACCCCCTTTCGCCTTCAGAACTGCCTTAATTCTACGTGGCATTGATTCAACAAGGTGCTGAAAGCATTCTTTAGAAATGTTGGCCCATATTGATAGGATAGCATCTTGCAGTTGATGGAGATTTGTGGGATGCACATCCAGGGCACGAAGCTCCCGTTCCACCACATCCCAAAGATGCTCTATTGGGTTGAGATCTGGTGACTGTGGGGGCCATTTTAGTACAGTGAACTCATTGTCATGTTCAAGAAACCAATTTGAAATGATTCGAGCTTTGTGACATGGTGCATTATCCTGCTGGAAGTAGCCATCAGAGGATGGGTACATGGTGGTAATAAAGGGATGGACATGGTCAGAAACAATGCTCAGGTAGGCCGTGGCATTTAAACGATGCCCAATTGGCACTAAGGGGCCTAAAGTGTGCCAATAAAACATCCCCCACACCATTACACCACCACCACCAGCCTGCACAGTGGTAACAAGGCATGATGGATCCATGTTCTCATTCTGTTTACGCCAAATTCGACTCTACCATCTGAATGTCTGAACAGAAATCGAGACTCATCAGACCAGGCAACATTTTTCCAGTCTTCAACTGTCCAATTTTGGTGAGCTCGTGCAAATTGTAGCCTCTTGTAATAATAATAATAAATTTTATTTATATTGCACTTTACATTTAAAACAATCTCAAAGTGCTACAAGGTCAAGAGTTAAAATGAAGTTTAAGAAATTACAAGAAAATTATACATTTCAATTGTATGCCTTTTTAAAAAGATATGTTTTTAAGTCCTTTTTAAAGACATCTGTAGTCTGTGGGGCCCTCAGGTAGTCAGGGAGGGCGTTCCACAGCCTGGGGGCAGCAGAAGCAAAGGCCCTATCACCCATGCTGCAGAGCTTGGTTCTTGGGGTTTGGAGGCTGTGTGAGGTAGCAGCCTGGGTGCGTGAGGAGGTCTGGGGGGTGAGGAGTTCCTGTAGGTAATGAATGCACTGGTGAGTGAGGAGGGCGACCTTGTACTCAATTCTGAGTGGGACAGGGAGCCAGTGTAGGGATTTCAGAATGGGGGTGATGTGGTCATACTTGCGCACCCTCATCAGGATCCTGGCAGCGCTGTTCTGTATGTACTGGTGTCTCTGGATGCTCCTGCCAGAGATTCCGATGAGGAGTGCATTACAGTAGTCCAGCCTGGAGGAGACAAAGGCATGGACGAGCTTCTCTGCATCTGGTAGGGTGAGTGTTGGACGGAGTTTGGCAATGTTCTTGAGGTGGTAAAATGATGTCTTACAGAGGTGTTTGATGTGGGTGTCAAAGGCGAGTTGTGGGTCCATTTTAACACCCAAGTTGGTGACAGATGTGGAGAGCGAGATGGTTTGGCCAGAGAAAGTGATATTTGTGATGGTAGAAGAGCAGAGCTGATGTGGTGTGGTGTGCCAACCAGGATGGCCTCCGTTTTGGAACTGTTGAGCTGAAGAAAGTTGAGCTTCATCCATGTCTTTATCTCCTCCAAGCAGGTGGTCAGTGTAGAAGTTGGCAGGGGAGCAGAAGAAGTGTGGGTTGTCTTGAGGTAGAGCTGTGTGTCATCCGCATAGCAGTTAAATGCTATGCCATGTCCGCTAATGATATTGCCAAGGGGGAGCATGTAGATGGAAAAGAGGGTGGGGCCCAGCACAGAGCCCTGCGGAACACCGCAGGTTACGGTGTGGGGGTGTGACTTGGCTTTGCCCAGGGCGACATGCTCAGTTCTGTCGGTCAGGTAGGAGATGAACCAGTTGTGAGCGTGTTCTGAGATTCCAATGGTGTATTGCAGACGGTGGAGAAGGATGATGTGGTCTACTGTATCAAAAGCAGCTGTGAGGTCCAGGAGGATGAGTAGTGATGGGGCACCAGTATCTGCTGCCATCAGGAGGTCGTTGGTGACTCTGACCAATGCTGTTTCTGTGTTATGACCAGGGCGGAAACTAGACTGAATCTTTTCATACAGTTTATTGTGTTTGAGGTGATCATGGAGTTGTGCTGCAACTATTTTTTCCAGAACCTTTGATAGAAATGGAAGATTGGAGATGGGCCTGTAATTGGAGAGAACTTCTGGATCCAGGGTGGGTTTTTTCAGTAGAGGTCTGATGACCGCAGTTTTTAATGCAGATGGGATATGGCCGGCCTGGAGGGAGTGGTTTATGATCGTGGTGATAAATGGAGAGATGGCAGAGATGTTTGCCTTCAGCAGGGCTGAAGGGAAAGGGTCCAGGGCACAGGTGGATGGCTTCATTCTTTTCATGATGTCCTCTACTTCCTCCTTTGTGGCATCGGAGAAGGTGCAGAGCGGCTGGACAATCTCAAGCAGTGGGTCAGCAGTTGGGAGGGGCAGGACCGCAGTGGTGGAGACTTGAGAGCGGATGGTGTTAACTTTTTGCTTAAAGAAAGCGATGTGCATGTTGCACCTCTCTTCGGTGGTCTCAGAGGGGGAGGGGGAGGGGGGTTTGAGAAGGTGATTTATTGTTGAAAAATGTGACTGACCTGGATGTTAAGGGGACGTGGAGGTCCAGGAGATTGCTCAGGGACTGGTTGTAGAAGTCCACAGAGTCATCAACAGAAAGGAAGTCAGTAGAGCCAAAGGAGAGAAGTTGAAGATCCAGGGCCAGGGCATCTGCATTTATGTTTTTTATTTTTCTGAAATTGATCTGTCGCTTTGGTTTGGTGTGGGTGGGGGGGAAGGGCAGCTCCATTGACACGACTTTGTGATCTGAAACACCAAGATCGTAAACCTGTAGGTTGCTGATGAGAGGACCAGATCAAGTGTGTGTCCCCTGCAATGTGTGGGGACATCAACGTGTTGTCGTAGGTTGATTGAATCTAGCAGCTGAAGAAAATCAGCAGCAGGATGACATGAGGGGGTGTCAACATGAATGTTTACATCACCCAGGATTATGGTATTTGCAAAGGTAGTACAGAGTGTTGTGAGAAGATCAGACATTTCTGGGATGAAGGCAGAGTTTGGTTTTGGTGGTCGATATATAAGGAGAACACAGTCATGGGAAAGGGGGGCTTACATTTAAAAGCAAGACATTCACAGGAAGATGTTGTAGGCAGCAAGATGGGAGACAACTGCAGGTCCTGTCGGTAAATGACAGCTAGGCCGCCACCGCGGCCAGTGCTGCGAGCTGCCTCCAAGTAACTGTAGCCGGGGGGACAGGCTTCATTTAGGGCAGAATAAACCTCTGGTTGGTGCCAGGTTTCTGTCAGACACATGAAGTCAAGTCCTTTCTCCCTGATGTGTTCTTCAATCAGTGTGGATTTATTGTTGATAGATTGAGTCTTTTTCCTATTTGTAGTGGAGATGAGTGGTACCCGGTGGGGTCTTCTGCTGTTGTAGCCCATCCGCCTCAAGGTTGTGCGTGTTGTGGCTTCACAAATGCTTTGCTGCATACCTCGGTTGGTACAAGTGGTTATTTCATTCAAAGTTGCTCTTCTATCAGCTTGAATCAGTCGGCCCATTCTCCTCTGACCTCTAGCATCAACAAGGCATTTTCGCCCACAGGACTGCTGCATACTGGATGTTTTTCCCTTTTCACACCATTCTTTGTAAACCCTAGAAATGGTTGTGCGTGAAAATCCCAGTAACTGAGCAGATTGTGAAATACTCAGACCGGCCCGTCAAGCACCAACAACCATGCCACGCTCAAAATTGCTTAAATCACCTTTCTTTCCCATTCTGACATTCAGTTTGGAGTTCAGGAGATTGTCTTGACCAGGACCACACCCCTAAATACATTGAAGCAACTGCCATGTGATTGGTTGATTAGATAATTGCATTAATGAGAAATTGAACAGGTGTTCCTAATAATCCTTTAGGTGAGCGTATATGTATATATGTATACATTATATATTATAAATAACATATAAATGTGTTATATTTATATTTAAAATAAATAATATAAATATATGTACAGTATTAACATGCAAATATTTATAAAATAAAGGGTTGGGCAATGTCTCCTAAATTAACAGTTGACGATGTTTACAGTAAAACATCGTGATGGACGATGATATCGTCGTTTGTTTTATTAATACAAATATATAATTTACTATATCTGTATTTTACTATCTCTTTACATAAATACTATTTTCTACTTAAAGAACTATAGCATTTCGTTATTTTACTAACCCAAATAATGACTCATCCGCGCTAGGTTGCACGTGAGGGAAAAAAGTAGCTTCCTTCCACTTAAGAAGAGTTGTGCACTTTTTATTTTAATATATCTCTTTATATAAATACTATTTTCTACTTCAAAACTATAATTTCGTTACTAACCCAGTGTTTTGTATGCTGTTTTACGTGAATAATACCGAGTGAAGCACAAAGCTTTGATTACAAAGGAAATAAATTTGCAGCCATGAATGGATTCATGCCGAATGAGAGAGGCAGGCTGAGCACAACCCTAATTAATTATTAACCCTATATATATATATATATATATATATATATATATATATATATATATATATATATATATATATGAATCAGTGTGTATTTATATATACATAATAATTGTACAAAGTACACACACATATATTATGTAAACACAAACTTCTATTTTGGATGCGATTAATCGTTTTGACAGGACTAAATCTGTATATCGTTTCTTGTTTTTTTTACAAATATCATCAATTGTTAATTTATAAATATTACGTTGTCTTGACCTTGACTAGGGGTCATGAGGGTCAAAATAAAATTATTATGCCAAACAATTTTTTTATTTTTATTAAGCTGCTTCATGGTGATATTAAGACATGAATTTATGCCCCCCAAAAATATTAATATTAATTCAGAAATCAAAAACATGCTTAAAGAAGAGGAGCATTCAAGTAATTTTATATGTGAATAACTAATGCAGTTAGTTAAAAAAAAAAACAAAAAAAAAACAATTGCATTATGTCACTGGACCATTATTTTGACATGTGGCTGGACTGTTTGGAATAACCCTGAGGTCAGTCCGAAAGTCTCTGACGTCACTCTTGTCAAAACTTTAAGATGTTACATAATCAGATCAATCAAGAGATCAAGTCATACGCAGGACCCTATTTTAAGAGAAGGGTGCTATTGAGACGTGGCCCTAATGCCTGCCCTTAAACGCCCCTGCCAATAACACAAGGGAAGGGCTTTCTGGAAGAGAGACAGGGAGGGCAGCTCTGGTTTGGTTGTTAGGTTGGGCCAAGTTGGGTCGCCTCGGGCAAGGCACATATGGCTGAGCTCATAACGCCAGCTTTTTCTTTGACATGGGGATATTTTAATGACAGGGAAAGAGTAAAAAAAAAAAACTCCCTCTTTCTCGTTCTGACCACTTCCAACATCAACCAGAGCCCATAGAATATCCATATGGGACTTTCTGGAGAGCCGTTTTGCAGCTGGTTTTTTACACACAAACTCCCTCGTCTCCGCATGTGTACACTTTTAGTTCATCTTAGACACACCAGAAGGGGAAAAAAACAACATTCCCTTTCCCTTAAACGTCTGGAAGAAATGGTCTTGTTTGCCCTGAGCTTCAACCAGAGCTAAACCACACAAAGGAGAAGAAAAGAAAATGACATTGACGTCCTATCTGCATTGGGTCATGATGTATTTCAAACTTAGACGCACACTGGATTTTCTCTGACTGGCAGTAGTATGCTGGTGTTCACATCCAGGATGTGAGCTTGTGCAAATACTGAGCTTGCGCCGCCGTGTAGTACTGGATTCATTTTAATCCGAATCCCACAACAAGCTGAAAGTAAATCACAGGCCTTACTCGTCACTTAGTGGAGGCTTTTCAGCCAAAGAAACTTCAAGTACACTAATTGCAGGGGCCTAAAACCCCGGAACAACCTGAGGTTAAGTGTCTTCCTCCAAGGAACATTTACTATGCGAGAAACTAAAGAGCTTTCCAAAAGAGGTTACCCTAACCTGGGACTGAACCTGTGACCTTTGTGTTTTCACTTGTGTTTCTTAAACATTGGGCTAACAGTTTCCCTTTACAAACAAGGAAGTGTCTTAAATGACAGTTCTTCTTCGTATGATATTTCTCATTTTCATTCTGACACTGACTAATGGAAAGTAGTGCGTGAAGGAGAATTACAAGATTTATGACAGGAGACATAATATTCAAATAGAAAGAACTGCTTGTGGCACTGAAAGAATAACATGACTATATATTCTTATAATGCGTTTTTTGTACAAAACAAAACGTTATTACAAATCACAATCAATAAAACTTAGTATGTGTCAAAATAAAACTGCATCTTATTGTTAGCAATACACTACCGTCCAAAAGTTTTGGATTTTTTAAATGTATTTGAAAGAAAGTGTGCTCACCAAGGCTGCATTTATTTGATTTAAAAAAAAATACAGACCGGAAAAAAAACTATCATTACAATTTAAAAGAACCATTTTCTATTTGAATATATTTGAAAATGTTATTTATTCATATAGATGGCAAAGCTACATTTTCAGCACCCATCCTTCTTATATGACGATTTTACCATGTCTTATTATAATCAATGTTGAAAACAATGTTGTGTTGCTTAATATGGAATACATTTGATCTTATTCTTTGATGAATAGAATGTTTTAAAGCATTTATTGGAAATATAAATGTTTTGTGATATTATAAATTACTTTACTGTCAGTTTTTGATCAATTTAATGCATCCTTTCTGAATAAAAGTCATGACGATAAAAATTAACCATGTGACCTCCAGCAATAAAGTCAATGCGATTATCAAAACGCCTTACTTTTTGTTTGAGGGACGTGTCCAAACTATTTTTTGTGGTAATCTGTGATCTTGCTTTAGGCTCAGAAGTTAACGGGGTGCTCAGGGCATCCAGTAAAGCAATAATGATGTCAGACTCTGCGGTTATATTCTGCAAGCATTTCAAATCTTCAGCTCAAGATGTGTCTATTGTGTAGGCTGACCAACACTATAGTTGTTTCCACAGACAGATGCGAGAAGAAAAAAAAAAAAACACTTCAAAAACCTTTCGTGACCTTAAGCTCATTTGCAATCTGTTGCTGGGTGAGGGGTTACAAGGTCCAATAGACAGGAAGGTGCTGATGTGTTGCCTACACATGTCAGCTCTAACTCACTGTCTGGTTTCTCTATGCGTGGTTGTATCAGCAGAGGAAACGCACACATTCAGAGCTACTCTTTGTTCCTCTTTCAGCTTTTTTCTTCACTCAAGTCAAGTCCAAATCTGACTGAAGGAGCTCCTGAAGGGTACAATCCCACATAATGTAGGTCACGTACATCAATCCTTCAACTCTCACCTCATCAAACAAATGAAGCACTGAAGTTCATGTCTGGCATTATCTGACATATCAAATAACTATTTTTGTTTCTAACATTTTCAACTGAAAGTGTCAAGCTAATAAGACAATTCAAATTCACTACCTTAACACAAAATAGCTCATAGACTGATCTTTACAACGCATGGCATTCTAGCCAGCAATGGCTTTTTTCTTTGCTGACAAATTAGAATTATTGTGTAGCATTCGACCGATTTTTTACTTTATTTTGACAGCGCTGAGAACGCCCCCGCTTGAGCAGCACACAGCACTCCCATTCTCCGTCTTCATTAGTTTACAGTCTCTGTCCTAAATCTAATGTTATTAGATAGAACTGTTAAACAAAGAAAGTAAATGTTATACGAAAAAGTATAGCATTTGCTTTTATATTATAAGTAATAAAAAGACAAACACTATAATAATTTCTCATTTACCGTCAGCATTCAGCAAATACGCATTTGTATCATTTAAAAAAAAAAGAAAATTCTAAACATTACCGACTTTGTTGAATTCAGATGTGAGATTTTCACTGTGTGCTGTATGAAAAATGTGTTTCCTTGTCTTTATTTGAAAAAATATAATTCCGAGTGTAGCTGAGTGCATAAAAATTTACCAGACTCCCGAGCGCCCTGTTGTTTACAGTGTTTACTTCCTATTTATTATTCTTTTTACAATTTCAGAAAAATAAAAAATACTGTAATAGTATTACAGAATTAAGAAGTTGCCATCTTACGTTCAAGTCTATTTAATTTTTACAGATGTATTGATAATATGAATAATATTTTGTTTTTTAAAGTAAAATAAATATACATTTTAAATATATCCACTAGTCTTTTGTTTAATAAAAATCATAATAGGAATCAAAAATCATATAGATCCGACTGTCATGTGTCATAAATTGTTGGAAAGCTGTTGGCTAAAAGAAACCAACAAAACAGTGAGTGCTTTGAGTGCAAGGGTCGCAAGACCCAAAGTTACAACTTTTAACTTAACAACACAGTACTTATGGTGCAAAGTGGGGAAAAAACAAAAGAAGTCCGTCTGATGCATGTAAAACCGACAATTAAAACTTTTTAAAATAGCAGACAGAATGAGAGAAAGCGTCTTCTGTAAACTGCATTTGTAGCATTTTTACCTATTACTTGATGACATAAACAGGAAATGGCATATTTTCACTTGCAGCAGATGGTTCCAATTAAGTCTAACCACAACACAATATGGTGTGAAGATCTTAAAATAATCTTCAAAATCTGACATGATTTAGGCTTAGGTTTGTGAGTATATTACAAAAAAAACCCCAAGCAAAATCACTTTCGATGTCAATAATAATAATTACATGTTGCACAATTATAATGCATCATGCATTATTATACCGTATTCATGTTTTTGTACTATATCTGTGCGTTCTGAAGCATATAAAAAGGCAAGACTGAGTTGCTGCTAGAATATTTCTGCCAACCAAGAAATTGTCTCAAAGCAGTAAATTAAAGTAAGTATGACCTAGTGAACTTCCTCTCGCCTATTTGACTCATTTGTCAAACAAAGATTGTGTTTCTAAAGAACAGACTACTCATGCAAGATGCAAGGTCATTCAGACCTTGCGATGTCATACCTTTGCAGCCAACTCCCAAGTGCCAGCCACTTCAAGTGTCTCTTGACATCCTCCTCAGATCCCTAAGGAACAGCGCTTAGCAGCCTAATAGATGTCCTTGTCCTGGAGAGAAGCTGGCCAGGCTTGTGCTCCTCAGGCTCTCTAAATGGCAGTTCTCACTAAAAGTAAAGACCTGGGTAGTAGTGTAACAAAGAAATCCATACAGAAATTGGATGACAAGCTTGTCACAAGGAATGGAGGATCAAGAGAACTTTATAGGGGGAAATAAGAAGCTAGGAATTCACACATGTAGATACCAGCTTTTTTTTTTCTAATCTAATTTTGTCACAACTTAATTGAATTGTGTTCAATCAACCTAATATATTTTAAACTGAAGTTTACTTAATTAAGTTGTGTTAAAACTACATGAAATATTTGTGTTGACATAACTAACTGGGCAGGGGATCTGTAGTTCCCAGCATGCTTTGCAAGGGACTCCATTAGGAGAGTAAATTTAGGGATTAAGTGTTATTTTATGTGTTTTTCTGTAAAGGGAAAGATGTTGTTAGTTAATGTTAGTGTTTAATATTCAGTTATGTTGGACATTTAGAGGAGTTTCTGTAATGTTTGCAATTTTGTGGTTACTGTTATGCTGAAGAGTGGCGCCTGTGCTTAGGCTGTGGGCACTCGGTGATCTATGCTAATGTCAAGAGTGACACCGCTTTTCTTATATATTCATTATATACATTGTGTATGATGACGAATGAAACTGCTTATAATTGATTTTCCAATTAAATATGTTTTAATTTAAGTTTGACAAGTACAAAAAAGTCATGTTATAAGTATATAAATATAATTTAACCTGTATTTGATTAAATTTAGTAGGACCAACTCAATTACAGTTCATTGCATGAATTAGTTTATGAGTTGGGGCTACACATATTTATTGGATGGAAAACCTGCCCTCAATTAAATTGAGTTAGTTATTTTTTTGAGTGTAGAGCCATTTCTGAAAATTCAGCTTTACCATCATAGGAGTACATTATTATGAAAATAAATACAGTTTTTACTGTATCATATAAATGCATGTGCATAAGAGGCTCTTTTTAACTATTAAAAATTATCTTACAGACCCTAGAATTTTGAACGGTATATACACTGAAAAAAAAAATGTGTGTTGGATTTAAATGGTTTAATTGTGTACATCGGTCCCACATGAATCAATTAAGTTAAAAAACAATAATTTAAAATAACAGTTAAATAACATAATTTGTTCATGTAACTTCAACATCATGGAATGAATACATTTTAAGTGACCCAATTAAGTAGTCTCAAAGTGAATTTTATATGGCTCCCTGACATGATTCAGGCATTCAATATATATTCAATATTCATATATTCTTTCATCAATTTCATATAATTTCATGTTACACAACTGAATTATAATACTGCCCTAGCTAGTTGACAAACTTTTAGCTAGTAATAGCACACATTAGCATCTTAAATGCTAAGCATTAAAAGCATCTTCAGCAAAGCCGTTATGACATTAGTTGTTTAAGTCCACAGCCTAAGCAAATGCTCTTCTCTTCTCCAATGGTAACCCACTGTAATTTAAATTGTTCTAATAATTCCAACATAATTGAATATTAAACACAATCAAGTCTCTCTCTTTCTCAAAAATGCATAAAATAACACTTTTACCTATAAAATAACATGTATGCTGCGTCCCAAATCGCCTACTTATACTACGACCTAAAAGTGTACTCTTTTTGTGAAGAAAAAGTACATACTTTTGAGTGTGTAGCAGAAGAGTATGCAAGCTTTGGGACATACTACTTTGTCATCTTTAATGGACTCTGTCGCTTGCGTGCATCCTGTCACTGTTTAAACTGCCCTGTCAATCACTGTCACAGCTAAAATCCTCCACATCAATTTAATGTCCTACCATATCAGAGAGAAGTGTAGATGCAAGTTGATCTGCCATTCGTGGGTCTTTAATGCAGAGACTGTGTGTTTGCAGTTTAAATATAATGATGCATTTAAAAGTTAATGGCCAAACCCTATCATTACAAAAGTTCACAATGCTGCTGCAGGTGAAATATAATGTGGGTAATATTGAATAAATATCTTTTCGTCAGGTTAAATACTCATAATTGATCACTCAAACCCTTTTATCTAAACCTCTCTACTTAAACGTCGGACTAGCAAATCCGTCATGTTTGTAGTTTTTCAACACTTTTTATCCATGTTTGTAGTTCTAATCGAATCCTCGGTCCAACTCTCAATAGGTTGTGGGCAATATCAGCCGTTAGAGTGCGCGTCGATCTGCACTTCGAATTCTGACCGGAAAAAGTAGACCATCCGGGAATCTTTGGAATACTTTTTTCAACATACTACGATTTGGGACATACTAATTCTATTTTCGGATACTATTTAGTATGGATAGTATGCGAATTGGGACGCAACAATACTCGCTCTTCATTTAGCCATATGCAAAGCATGATGGGAACTAACAAGCCCCGCCCAGTTTCATTTAATGCAACAAATCATTAATGTAATCTCAACACAAACAAATTAAGTAAACTTCAATTTGATTTATATTTTAGTGGATTGAACACAATCAAATTAAGTTAGGACAAAATGCAGAATGATACACATTTTCACTATTAACTACGACTTCACCTTTATAAACTCCTAATTAACTGCTTATAATAGCTAGTTTTTGCAGCATTTAAAGTACTGGGTAGGATTAAGGGATGTAGAATAAGATCATGGAGAATAAGGCATTAGTGTGTGCTTTATAAGTAGTACTAATAAATAGCCAATATGCAAGCTAATAAGCAACTTAAAAGTGAGAATAGGACCAAAAAATAAAGTGTTACAGAATGATACCCGTTCCAATAACAGATCAATATTTTTTAATTGTTTTAAATTGTATTTTATTAAATAAATTACATTTTCGTAAAAACTAGTTATTTTTCATATCAACATATAAAATAGTGTTTAAGTGTTTTATGTATTATTTTACAAGCAAAAAAATAATCAATTATTTATCCCCAAAAAATCAGCCAATTAAAGATCATTGTATCTATACTAAATCACCCATTATTAGTCGATCAAACTGCTATTTTTGGGGGGAGCTATAAGTTCCAACACATTCAAGAAATCTGAAATGTATCAACAAAAAGTCACTGTCGCTATGTGTTCAATTAAAGGGCACACTCTTAAAAACAGCTGGACCACTAGAGAGTAAACACTGTCAGTCAGTCACTCCTCAGTGCTGAGGTCTTTCCCCAAGCCAAAACAAACAATTCATCAACGTGGGGCCATTTTCCTGTCATGGACAATCAGAGGGGTTTTTTTCTGTCTAGTTTTGTTTCTTTTTCATACAGAGGTTCATGAGGTCCCCAGACACATTCACATGTACCTCACCGGTGATAAAACCTGTTTTATCCTTAACCCAGCTATCAGCGTTCCAGATTAAGCATTTGCCCAGAAACATTCATAACGTCAGGATAAATTTAGTCAGAAATCAAATACAAAACAGTCAAGGCAATCACTTCCATGTTTTCTGAATTAAACATCCTGGATGTTTGAAGAAAAAAAAAAAAAAAACTGCTGACAGTGAAAAAAGCAAAGTTCCCTTGGCTATGCTGTAATCACAACCAACCGGCCAGTGCAAGAATGAGGAAATTCAAGAATAAAAGGGCACCACAAACACCATTGCACTCAGGCTCTCTTTACCTCATACATTTTCCATGCCAAGTCAAACACAATAGGGATTGGGGTTTTTTTTACCCAGTTTTTCATCAAACCACAGCAGCAATTTTTTGGCTCTGTATGATAATGCCATTTTGATCCCTACTGACAAAACTAAAACCATTTAAAACATTCCAAGCTCACACAAGTAAATAACATTTCTTGTTCTCCTAGCAGGAGCTTGCCAATGAAATCAAGACCTTTTTGGCAAAGAGATAAAGCGTCTTACAAACAATATATATCCGTAATGCAACTGACCAGTGAAACAAGAAAGAATGTTTCCAATGGTTTGAAACATTTCCAAAGTTTAATTTAGAGTGACAGCAGATCTTTTTCCACGATCATCAGACTGCACATAACAGTTGCTGAATGCAACTCATGGCAAAGGACCAGAACTGATGCTGGGTGCCACGCAGACTCTGAGCCAAGCTAAATGACTTTAGCTTGAAATTTGCCGTTTCATCCTCCAAGCTTCTGGTGTGACCGTTGAGGAAAGCCCCAACAGTCGTTGCCACCTCAAATGACCGCATTTCAAAGCGAGACATATAATTTGGGGCTTTGATTACGTTCCTTTGCAAATCGATGCGAGAACATGTGAAATGTACATGGGCGGTAGTCATAAAAATAACAATTCTGACAAAAATGATGCAACAGGCAAGTTTATTACACTAAGCTGAGAACTTTCTCTTTTCCTTCCTTCATATGCAAGGTCTCAACCAAGTCGGACCGACCAATCATTTAAGGTTAGACTTAGACCACAATAATGATGGCAACTCTGCATGAAGGTGAGAAAAGCATGCGCCATCCGGCTAACAACAACAAGCCTCTCTTGTAATGGCTTACCTTTGCTCAATTTCAAGGCAGGAAGCAAGAGCAGCAGGATGAGACAGCATGCATGCTCTCTTTTATGCTACACGCCGTCTCGTTTCTCCTCAGACAGGTCACCGAATGCCCCTCCGCTCCTCCGCTCCTCCCTTCAACCCCCTTTGCTTTCTGTCTTGTGTCTTGCCTGCATAATGGGTATTAGGGAAAGAGAGACGCCCCAGGGGAACAGGTCTTTCACGCACACACGCCTACCTGTTTACCAAGGCACACACCTTTCATTGTCCCAAGCTGACAGACTTTATTGTGTCATTATACAGAGCAGAAAATGGCTACACTCCAAGTCTGCATTGCATATGCTTTAGCAAAGAAAGAATAGACGGAGAAAGTGGTCTGTGTGATGTTAAATAATATCTCATTCCCCCGGAGCATGATACAGGCTGCATTGTGCTAAAGGTGATTTGTGCTTTCCTCATTCAAGGTGATGCTGGGATTTCTTTTCCACCACACGCTAGAGATCTTTCTTAAACCAAGGAATTTATCGTTTCCAATGAGCACCACAGCACATCTTCTGGCTAACCTTTCCAAAAGAAATGTAAAATAAAAAAAGAAAGAATTAAACTAATATTATACATGTCAAATCAATTCATCTTGATTAATCGCATCCAAAATAAAAGCTTGTGTTTACGTAATACATGTGTGTGTACAGTGTATAATTATGTATAGGTACATGTATATATTCAAGAAAATGTTTTTTATATTATATTTATATACAAGTTATGCAAATATATACAGTATATACATGCAAATATTTCTTAAATATACATGAATGAGTGTGTATTTATATACATAATTATACACAGTACACACACATATTATGTAAACACAAACTTTTATTTTGGATGCGATTAATCCCAATTAATTGACTTGACAGCACTAATATATATTTTTCATATCAGTCGATATCGATAATTATCGCGATAAATGTCAAATCTTTATTTCTTTCAAACTTAAAGGCAGATTTTTGCTCCTAAGTGAAAGCTGTAGAGACCAGACAGTTAATTGGGGTTTTAAACTACTCTTTATTGTCAGAACGTGGCAAACACTTATCACAAATCTGAGGTAGAACATTCAAAACAGTTATAATGATAAAATATTTTTCCTACATCAAAATATGCACGAGTAAGCTTAAGTAAAATGTCTACTTTCCTTAAAATAAACATCTAAACAAATTAATTTCTTAGTGTCTGCATGTTCTAACGGGTGATATTGTTTCAAATCATGAAACGGGTTTGTGTTGCCTGACTTTGATGGCACTTATCTTTGGCACAGTTTGCATTATTAATAATATTATATGTGATGTCTATTAGAAATGCACATTTGACAGTAGCTTGAGTTAGGATGCAGATGTAAATTTATGCTCATTAATAAAAACTCTACTTTTATTCTAATTTACCATTGGTCATCCATAGTATATAGTTCATGATAACCAACCACAGGTAAAACCACACACATAGCACCTCACTACCATGGTAAAAAGCTATAAACTATATGGTACTTGTTGTGAAAAACAGTAGCCTAATCGTGGCCTGAACCCGAAATCGCCCCTTATACCCTCAAAAAGGGCATTGTTTGAGGGGACAGCCATTTGTAGTGGTGTCCGAAACCATAGTGGACGTTATCGAGTGCACTTATTCTATCCCACACTGTACCGCAATAAAGAGTGTACAGCCCATGTACACTTAACGGCTGTCTGAATTCACTCACTCGTTTTCATTCAATCCTTCAAGTGAACTATATTAGTGGACTAACGTAGGGAATAGTGATTGAGAGGGTTTAGGAGGTGACTTCGGATTCAGCCAGACATTTGTGTTCTTCGCTGAAGTCAAGCACTTCTCACTGGATCTCATAGCACTGTTTAGTGGTCACGAGACAGTGAGTAAGCTTGCACTGCGCTGTTTATTTTTTAGAAAAAGTTTATGATATTTAACAATTAAGCAGTCCTTCCAGAAAAAATTTGGGGGTTTTTTTGTGATTGTTGCGGGCAAAAATCCTTGATTATGCGGTACGTTTTCTTAAAAAAATGCGATGGAAAATGCGGGATCGTTATGCAATTTTATGCTTTAAAATTGAGGGAACTTGCAAAAACTGCGGTTTGATGGAAAAGAGAAAAAAAGCACTACATCACAGAAAGTGCTGGGAATATTTAAGTTCTCATCTTGTTTTATTGAGGACCTTAATAAACAAATGGCTCAAATTTACAAAACATTGAGTCAAACAAGTTCTGTAGCTTTACAAAAGGAATATGCTACAACTTCTGAAAAAATGAATAAATAACTTCCTGTTTTACAGAGGTAGCTTTACAAAACAGACATTTGAGTGCTTACAATGCACAAAACTCAATCTCTTAAAGGGTTTGTTCACCCAAAAATGAAAATTCTGTCATTAATGACTTCCCCTCGTGTCGTTGGACACCCGTAAGACCTCCGTTCGTCTTCGGAACACAAATGAAGATATTTTAGTTGAAATCCGATGGCTCAGAAAGGCCTCCATTGGACTCATAGAGACCCATAAAAGGTACTAAAGACGTTGTTACAAAGTCCATCTCACTACAGTGGTTCTACAATAACTTTATGAAGCGACGAGAATAGTTTTTGTACGCAAAAAAAACCCTAAATAACGACTTAGCCTAAATAGTGATGACTGATTTCAAAACACGGCATCATGAGGCTTCGAAGCGTTATGAATCAGCGAGTCGATTCATGATTCGGATCGCGTGTCAAACTGCTGAAATACGTGACTTTGGCGATCCAAACCGCTGAATCGACTCACTGATTCATAACGCTTCAAAGCTTCACGATGCTGTTTTTTGAAATCGGTCAACACACCGGGAAACTGCTTTGCGTGGTCTTTTGCTGTTATTTTTGTTGGCAAATGGGAATTTGCTTGCTTCATCATGGTTTCACCGATATCTATGGTTTCTCCACTGGGTTTTCAGCTTTTCGATGACGTTCACGTTGGGTAATTACGTCACTTCAAAACGTTCCCATAGCAATAGGGGGAAATGGCGGCTTTTGTGTGAAGTAAACAAACATTTTTCAACTTTCTGCTAATATATATGACTTTTTTGCAACGAAAATGCAGGGATTATGAAATCATGCTAGCCCGCATATTTTGCACGCGGAAATAGGCTATTTACGCGGCGAAAGTGCGGTGTATTTGAAAAATGTGGCCCCCGCATAAAATATGTGGACTTTGGCTGATTATGCATTAAATCATGCGATCGCATAATCGCGTTTTTCTGGAGGGACTGATTAAGGGGTTTTTTTTATAATAATTTACTATACTAATCTATATTTAAAAACATAATTAAGTCATTATTAAATCAGAATTAATATTTATAAAACATCCCTTTTTTATGTTTTCACTCGTGTTCAAGGTTTAAGGAAAATTGTATTACTTTTTAGTTGAAGTAATTTACATCATAAATTTAACAAAAAATTGTAATAGATTTTTCCTTCCTTTTATGTTTGTTTAAGGCCCATTAGTGACAGAGGACAGTGCAAACATCAAAATCTCTGCATATAACAAACAGTGACTGAAAAATTATCTACACAATACAGTAACATTTCCCATATCGAAACTAAATCAAAACTCCTATCAAAACAGTTTTTAAGGTGATACACTGATATGTTAGTACCTGGTGTAAACAGATTGAGAAGGACCACTCATACTTCTTTACAATGAATGAACAACCAATTGTGTTAGCACACAAGACCCGTGGTCATTAGGCTAGCGCCAGCCTCACATGAGAAGCCCAAGCTTCATCAGGTCAAACAGGGAGCACCAAACAAAAGGCTGTGTGCAGTGAACTGTAAAAGGCCAGCCACACTTTAATCGCTGCAGCCACTGGCATGATGATGCCCTCACAGCTAACAATCATGCCATCTCTAATTTCATTGGTGGACATCAGCTGGACAGGTGGCCAGTCAACCAGTCGTTGTCAAAACAGCGGCAGTTCAGGTCCACTGGAAAGCCCCCAAATAAACAGTCTGCCACCACCTCCGCCCCTCGCCCTCTAGCCGAAAAAAGGAAGAGAAAAAAAAAAAAGTCCCAGCCAGGGGATGTCTGTCACCTACTTGGCTGTCTAGAAAGATGACGAAAAGTACCAGAGACAGTACTTTTTGAAATATACATACATACATACATACATACATATAACCCAAAAATATTTTCACTGGATGTATCGTTCTAAAGAAGTGTAGTTGACTTGTGTGTCGGTGGGTATCGTTTCACAAAACTAAATTATCTTACATTTACCTAAATAAAATTGTGTTCTACATCAACATTACAGCATAATAACAACACTAATATAGTGAATATTAAAACGACAATAATAGTTGAATAAAAATGAGACACTTTAAGACATCTCTTAACATGTCTCTCCCCCACTCACATCACGACACAGAATAGAAAAATAACTGTTTTCAAACAAGTTTCCCAGATGCTCCCCCCATCTGTCAGTGGTTGAGCACACCACTGAGCCAATATTGCTATCTCAGGCTGGACGGGAAGCTCAAACAATGTTTTGAAAGCACCAAAACATTTACACTTTTCAGGGAAATCAATAGAATAGCTTAAGGGCCATTCCCACCTGGAAATTACAGAAACTACAATAACTATAAAGTTGTAATAATCGTTCTAATTCTACGAGAACAGGGAAGTCCACACCACAGCTATAACAATGCAGGAAATCACTTTCAAAATGATATTTTTGCACGTGATGAAAGATTTAGCGTGGGCATTGCCATAACAAAAATAGTTATCGTTATTATTGTTCTATAACAAGTTCTATTATTGTCAAGAAGATTTGTCTGTAAGGGTACTGTCTAAACGCACAGTTACCTGAGAAATATTTTTAAAGTAAACCTGACTCTCCATTTTCTTCCAACCCATATATTTTCTTTTAATTCCTATTATAACTGTTATACTATGTATATTTTTATTTTTATTTTATTCACTTATGAATATTTTAACTTAATTTCTGTAAAGCACTTTGAATTGCCCCTGTGTATGAAATGTGCTATACAAATAAACTTGCCTTGCCTTGCCTATTGAATTGGCCTTGTAGTTGACAGAAAAATGTGGAGTATTACCACACAAAAAAGACTTTCTTCTGAGTTGTCCAATTTACAAATGACTCCAATAAGTTGATTCTTTTAAGGAATCGTTCACACTCACAAACTCAAAAGATGCCAGAGTCTAACGAATCAACACCGATTCACTTATTGAACAGAAACTAAGCACTTTTGTTTGTGAAACCTATGAACAGGCCGAATGATGATTTCACATGTCGACGCATAGTTAATATCGGCAAAAAAAGTAATAATAATAATATATGACTTAATTAATTAAACTGTTTTAGTCAAATGTTTTAATCTAGTGAAGGGTTGGCGGGATGTCCCCGGTACAGAAACACTGTCTGCCATAATCACACATTGTCCACCGATGCCCAAGAGTGGCACAAGCGATGCATTCGCAAAAGGGTCCTATTCCTAAACGTTTCCGTGCTTCTTTTTCCAGTCGGGGAGCTTCAATGTCCTTAGTTGCACTTGCCATTAAATAATCATTCGTCTGCACAGAGTGAGCGACAGCAGAGCCAGCGGCTCTGTTTGGTAAACAACACTTCACAATCGAGCACATTTCCCTGCAGACAATCAATAAAACACATCTGACCACCGACAGAGCAACAAAAGCACACATTCAGAGGGGAGGTGTTTTCCACTCCAATCCCAAACGAAACAAAGCCACTGTACTGCATTACTATAAGCATACAATGTGCCTCAACACCATGTGTATTGGGGACATTCCGTTAATGGGGATTTCCTTGTGCTGAGATGTATACAAATCCCAATTATATTTCGGGACGTTGCGTGGTTAGAAAGGCTATACAAAACGGTCTGGCTGACTCTCCATGCAGACGCACCGCGATGGGCTCAATGCAACAACCCCACAACACACGCGCACTACACTCAAAATATAAGAACACACACTCTACATGCTCTTATAAAGAGGCTGAGCGCTATGATTCACAGTATAAAGTCAGCAAACGTCCATAGCGGAAAAGAAACCCGCCATCTCTTCAATAAACCCGTTAATTTAAGAGAAAATGTGTAAGAGGAGCTAAACTCCTGCAGCAGTCCTGAATCTCAGACTTACCCTGTCACAACAGGCGCCATCTTCCACAAACTCTCACCAAAACTCCAAGACTCGCGAGATCCTCTCTCCCAGACCCTACCAGTCGCCGAGACAACAGAAGCAGACTGGAGACTGAAGGAACGAGGGAGAGAGAGAAAGGGGGCGGGTGACGAGGACAGAGGAAGGGGGGCAGAGTGAGTGAAAGAAAAGGGCAGACACCACAACAACAGGCGTGGGAAACTCTTCTGATCTCGCGAGAGGAGGAAAACTCTCATCATACAGCTGAGTGAGCGAGGCTCGTGTCATCGCGAGATTGCTGCGAGGCGCCGCGGATGGATGTTTTACAGTGCTGAAACACTGTTTACCCGCTCGTAAATAACCTCTTCGGGCGGAATTGGCCAGATATTTTGACGTGAAAGCTTGAGATTTCCCAGGCTCTGGGTCTGATAAGGTTTGCTCACAAGATAGTTGTTTAGTCATGGAGCTTCTTATCAAACCATTAAAATGACTGTAGTGTGTTGAAATAGTCACATGTATTCTAAAGGTAAAGGGGGGTTTCAATTTTTTAGACTCCAAAAATATGATGTTCCTGGTGCTTTAAGAATTAAGGTGAATAGTTAGGTGTGAAACCATCAGGGACCCTTTTGTCTCCAGTGGTACCATTTTCCAGAACTTACCTGGAGTCTCCATAAGGTGTTAGATTCTCAGAGACTTTGCTAAGGTAAAGAATCCTGAAACATGACCCACACTTAATAAGAATCACGAGCTGAAGTGTTGTGAAATACATGTGAAATAAGGCTTTATAGACAGAAAGGTTGAGAGAGACTCCAGCACCACTTCCTCTTGTAGGCTACTGCTGTTTGAAGAATTTATTTTGTCTGACTTGAACTTGTGCTGGTACCTCAAGAGTCACTCTCATCTTATCTGTCCATAAAGCTTTTTAAAAAAGTCAGTCTTCGTCTTTCATGACACTTCAGCTTGTGATTCTTACGGGGTCATGTTTCAGGATCCCTTGCCTTAGCAAAGTCCCTGAGAACCTGACACCAGTACTTCTGAAGACTCCAGGTTGTTTCAGTTCTGGAAAATGGTGGCACTGGCAACTTGGGCCCATTTTACCTGTAGAAAAAAAACTGCCTAATAATTTTGCCCATCTGAATATAAGGCGTTTTTCACTTTAAGCCCTCATCAACAATTATATATCACCTATTAATGATTATATACAATCTTAAAGGAACTGTATGTAAGAAATGTATTTCAATTAATCATAAAATGGCCCTAATATGTCAATAGACATTAAGAAATCATGTTAATTTCAAATACTTATATCACTGACAACAGTTGTCCGGCCAAGATATTGTCATTTTAAAATTGAAGTTGCAGCCCTCAACTGATGTTGATGTTGACATGTTGTGTCATGCCTGAAGCGCCGCCCTCCACCTATCTACCAATCACGAAGTCAGTAGTGTTTCTGCATTCGGGTTGCCAGCTCTGCTAGTTACCACAGCTGCAGCTACAAACTTTTTGGATAAACAATGTCTAACTTTACGAAACCTAAACGACCTCGATATGAATCAGAAAAACGTTGTGACAGTGTCCGAAATAAAACAAGGATTTGTATAGGAGATGCCTTTGAAAGATGGAGACGGCTGAAACAAACCAACGTTGCTAATTTTCTCCTGGACAGGTAAGGTTCATCTATGTTTGGCTAACTTGTACTTAATGTAAATGGACATTTCAAATATTCACGACAGTCGAACAAAGTTGCGCATGTTCATGCAAAGTAACGTTAGGTTAGCGCAGATGGAGGAGGTGGGTCATTGAATTGAAAAGGTAACGTTAAGGAATTGTTTGGTAAATAAAAATGGCGAGTCGTCATTGCTAACATTAGTAATGCATTATCAGAGCCCGTTTCTCTGTCATTATGCTGAGACGCTGATGAAAACAACATTAGCACGCCTATTATGGCAATGTGAAAACGTATTTGAGACAGAAGCCTAACGTTACCTCGGTAAAAATTATTCCTCATTCTTTCTTCATATATATAGTGGATAAAACATGCTGCAAGTTAACCTGTATGACCATTGCAAATGTTATTTAGTTACTCTCAATCGTTTCTGATGAGCATCTTTACTACAGTATGGTTCAAAAACACTATAGTATTTACTAGATTAATTTTGCTGTAATTTTAATATAATATACTATAGTATTTTTCATGTGGGAATGTACTGTCACATACGAGCGTTCATATTTACGATTATATTTGGCTAATCGCCATTAGTAAATTTTTGCGATTCATAATTAACGTACTTCACAAAACATCGCTCTTGAAGCATAAACATAATAAAAGGAAAGAAAAAAAACTTAATGTGTACGACTCGTCACTTGCCATTGAAAGCTCCGTGTAGCAGCCTACGTTCCCGCTGGATCCTGCAGCCTATCTGGCAGGGTTGCCAGGTTTTCACAACAAAACCCGCCCAATTGCTACTCAAAACTAGCCCAAAACAAGCCCAATCTCGTTTCAGGGGGGCATCTCCAGTAAATGTCGCATTTGGGGGGTTAAATATGTGTTTTTTGGCATGGTTGCCTACTTAAATTGGCATTCCCGGGGCTAAATATCATATAATTGGGGTCGCTTCAACCCGCGGACATGAAAAACAGCCCGCGGCAACAGTGTTGAAGTAGCCCAATTCCGCGGGAAAACCGCGGACTTGGCAACACTGCTATCTGGCAACCTCGAGTCAGGGGGGAGGGGTAGAGGGATACACCGCACTACAGTAATTTGAAAGTGATTGCAGTACCAGTTTTGGCCACAGTCCTACATACATCTCCTTTAATAGTAATTATGTGGGTTTTCAATTGGTAAAATGTGCTTGGAAAAAATATATGATCAGAATATCGATTTGCCTAATAATTATGCATGCACTGTAAATACTATATGGGCCCCACTTTATATTAGGTGGCCTTAACTACTATGTACTTACATCAAAAAATAAGTACAATGTACTTACTGTGTTCAAATTGTATTGCAAAACACCTTTGCTGATATTGAGGTGGGATACGGGTATAGGGTTAGGGACAGGTGTGGTGGTATGGGTAAGTCTAAGGGTAGGGTTAGGTGTAAGGGAAGTGTCAACTGTGTAATTACAGACGTAATTACATGCAGGTATTTTTTTTAAATGTAAGTACAATGTAAAAACATGTATGTACACAATAAGTGCATTGTAACAAATGATTAATTAAAATGTTAGTGCATAGTAGTTAAGGCCACCTAATATAAAGTGGGTCCCACTATATGCTGTGTAGATGTAATTTTTTGATTACAATAAATGTATTTGCATCAATGTTGTATTTATTTGATTTATTTATTTATTAGTTAGTTGCATCTTTTTTTTTTTTTTTTTTTACACAGGACCCCATAGACCTCCTGGGGGGTCCCTTGACCCTTGTTCGAAAACCCATGTTCTAAACAATAAGAAGTAAATATAAGTACTACATACCAGAATCTTTACATTACGTCTGTGTTTAAGGGATAGTTTTGTCATCATTTTCTCACCTTATACCTCCTGTACTGACTTCCTTTCATGGCATAGCAGAATGTGCATGCTGCTGTTTTACTTACAATGAAAGTAAATGCTGACCATGGCTGTAAAGCAGAAAAAGTCTTTGATTAGCCTGAATTTCTGTCTGTTCCTCACACAAAAGGTGTAAAAAGGACTTTGGTTTACATCCAATAGGATTTGCAACCTGCTGTCGAAGGAGGAGTTGATAGCCGTCAAGTGACGCTCACGCTGTGTTTGCTTTCTTTATTGCAGATGAAATGGATTAGATTTTGTTGATCCAGGAACAACAATCCTGTCTGAAAATGTAGTATCCCTACCCCTAAACCTAACCCTACCCATAAGTAATGTCTAAAATCATGGAAATCATATGTGAATAACACTGATATAGAAGCACCTAACCCTGATTGTAAGCCTAAACTTGACATAAACTGTAACCTTGTCCCTCAAATCTGATTGGTTGATTGGAATGTTGGTCCAGGATCAACAAAGATGTTTTACGGTTGGAACATGCTGTACTTTTTGAAATCAGGTTCAGTAAAGTGCCTGTATGTGCAAGAAGAGATAAGATAATTATTTAAATACCAATAAAGAGGGGTGTATTTTGATAGACATAACACAATATAACATTAAGAATACATGAAATGTAGTTTACTGTCATGAAAACGTGGATTTGTGCGCATTAGTGGAACTGAAGGTATCGGAATAAACACAAAACACATCAATGTTGTCATCAGTGAATCTGACCAATTGTGAAACAGCTGTGTCGTCATCAGAGCTCGCTCTCGAATTGCTCTTGCAGTACTTTGATGTTATACGTCACAGTGACATCAGTGCCATCTCTAATCAGACAAAATTTCGAATTGCTTCAAGTCAGACGCCTAAAGCTATCATGTCCTTTGTGGCATATGACAAGAAATATATGGCATATGTCACAAGTCATCTGGACCAACCCAATCTTATGAGAAAACGTAACTTCATGGTGGCGATTTCATAAGAATATTTGTACGTAAATGTCTGGGTTTTAGAAAACACGTAAGCACGAAGGTCCACCCCTAAACATAACCATCACTGGAGTGCAAGTTGTACGAAAGATTGGCTCCGCCCTCCTATGTACTTCCGCTCAATTTTCATTTTCCTTCAGTACTCCATCTGGAATTGCGATATAGTCTTAGGTTTTCTCCGAACAAATTTTTACCGGTCCAATCAGCGAAAAGAGGGAGTGACTGAGAACGATGACGTTGATGTTGTGCGCTAGTTTGAGTTGTAGTTCAGTAATGGCGGTGGAGAAAAGATGCGAGCGAAGCCATTCATTCCGTTGTGGCACCGCTGCCGAATATCCAGAAGTTAAAACTGGTTTTTCAGTTTTTTTGGTGGCCATGATGTTGTGTCCCGGGAAAAGTTTGATTTTCCAGCTCGCTCCGTTAGTGGTGAAGGAGTTGGCTGAAGCCCCGGTAACTGTTCCGCGTACAGTCGGAAGGTATTGTCATCATTTACAGGGGCTAGTCGGTGATTTTATTGCCGCCCGTCTCCCACCACCCGCCGAATTACCTACTGTTTTTGACAAACACCAAGGTCATGTGGTAATTGAATTGCGGTCCGAATCCACATATATCACTTCAAAATTCACGTTTTATATCCTTTTTGACCCCTGCAGAGCACCGTAAGGTTGCGCTTCACTGTAATTTGAATGCATTTCTAGACTTGTATTTCTTCAAATGCTGGCAAGTATTTTCAAGAGCAATATATTTAATCACGCTCAAAAAATAATAGGAAGAAAAGCACGTAAACATTTGAATTGGGCCGTTATTTACGGCAGCATTTATTCTTATCATACCAACCATATGATATTTTATTTACAGTATACCATCATGTTACAGACCACGTGAACAGTGCATTCCTGATCACAAAACTCTTCCCTCCACCGTGGATAAATGCACAATCCGAATGCACAAGGTTTAATCACTGAGGTGGCTGCACATTTATTTTTACGGACTTCCATGTGAGAAATACAGGCGAACGGCGCGTGACATATGTCACGACCAAACGTTAGCGATTGGTTATGGCAGATCCAGAGTGGCTCTTGGCAAATCCAATAGTTTTAAACTTCAACAGAGTTCCCGCCTTCAAGGAAGTAAACGCTTGTCAATGGAGAGTGGCCAGACTCTCTGTACAAATGAAATGTACGAGAGTCAGGTAGGACCAGGCTACAAATTAGTCACCAATTTGCCAAAATGTAAAATTTCCATAAGAGTGTGTTGTATGGACCCCTTTTTTAGTGTGTTGTTTGGTGCTTGACAGCCCCTTTGACTTGAGAGATGGTTGCTTAGACATTCTGCTAACTATCTAAATAAAAACTAAATAAAATCTATTTCGGTGGGAAGAAGTGTGCCGCACACATCCTGAAAAGTGAAGCCAAAACGTTTTAATCGCCCCCCAGGTGGTTGGTCCCAGTATAATAGGTCATACATAAACAATCAAATTACACTTAAAAAAAAATAAAAAAAGATAGTTTCTGTCATTTTCGGTAGTTTTTATCAAGCTGATGTAAGTTCAAGTGCTCGTTTTTTAAATAAGTTTGGTTTTAGTTTGTGATTTGATGCTATAAAAACGCGGGTGTGACGTCATGATTGACAGCTGAGATTGACAGCTTATCTGAGCGAAAAAGTCACTGAGGCACCAACGGATGTTTTTCGGGAGGGTATAGGCCCTTTTCACAATGACATCAGAAAACTTCCGCCTTTCCTCAAAGCAGTGTATACGCACTTCCGTTGAACCGTACTCACGTTGGATACTTCAGGAGAGTGCCAGAACTGGCTACCTAACAACTCGTATAAAGTTTAGAATAATAATGTTTACGTATTTACAAGGTTTTATTTACAAGGTTTTTGAAGTTTCGCTTAATAACGTTAATGATCATTTCCAGTTTATCATTCTTTAACATGTACGTTAACTGGATGGGAAGCCTTATTCCAAAACGCTTACCTTTTCAAATCAAACCGGATCGGTTCAATGTATTTTTATCCTTTATCAAGTTTAGAACGTGTTGTAAGCAAAAGTTTGTCTGAAAGTCGCTGTACATCATCTAAACGTATTTCTGGCAGATGTACAGCCAGGCGAGAGCAGCCTTTCCTCGGCTAGTCCTTCTGCTGTTTGCCGCTGGCTCTGATGTCTCGGGGAGATCTTTGGTCTCATGAATCTATTTGCTTGCCAAATCGTTTTGACTGAGGGCAAAGTGAAGTTTCATAACTTGTATCACAGTGATATATCCTATGCACACTTCTTTTCTGAACCAAATGTTAATATGTATGCCTATATTTTATTTTTATTTTTAAATGTAAACGAAAAGAGGCATGGTTTTGTTTTATATTTTGTTTGTTATAAATATACATTCAGTGAAGATGATCCAGGTATGCTTTGCCTTAACCACATTTGTGTGGCTATTAATGTTTAATATTTTTTTAATGCAAATGAAAAGAGGCAGAGTGATGTTTTATGATATATTTCGTTTTATTGTATACATACAGGAGTGAGAGCGAGCTGTCATTCAGGCGCAGCTCCTGGAGCGCCTTGAACTTGCGTCTATTTCGCTTCAAGCGCTCGATTTCTATGCACATCCAATTCGCTGCGGATGCGTGAATGGATTCAAAATGTTCACACGTCACACTAGACGCGATAGACACGATTTTGACGCTCTATTCGCGTTTGGTGTGAACGCAGCATAAAACTCCGTAACGTTCCAATATGTTGGCGGAAGTAATCATACACGGCTCTGTGTCGGAACGGAAGTTGCGTGACGTCATGTGAAAAGGGCCTATTGGAGATTTAACTTTAATTTCTACCTTTCCATGTTTATTTCACACGGACATCATGAGTTGTTCTGCGGTAAACTGTACAAATCGATTCTGCGGGAATGTGGGCAGCAAGGCCTTGATACCGCGGGCTCCACTTCACGCTCACTACTGTGCAGGTCCCAAATCAGCGCAAGATGTTAGCACCATATTGGGACATTGGCGGCTTCACTTTTCTACAATGGAAGAAAGTACAGTCTTTGGGAAGATACATGCCATACAGGAACAACATGAGGGTGTGTAATGACAGAAATTTGAGTCAACTATACCTTTAAAATAGTGTTTGTCAAAAATCCCATCACCTTTTCTTATAATCCTACTGTTCTGAAGATAGATTCTGAATTCCACTTTATCACCTGATTATTTAATGATCTCGTTTTTTTTAAGAATTCAAATTATTTTTTTGGAAATATATGGGTTTTAGAAAACACGTAAGCATGACAGTCCACCCCTAAACCATCACTGGAGGGCAAGATTGCACGAAGATGTACAAAAAATATGATATAAATTCATACAAATTAGTCACCAATTTGCCAAATCCTATTAACTATTCCTTTAAAATACTGTTTTTTTTTTTTAATAATCCTGTTCTGGAGCTAGATTCTGAATTCCACTTGATCACGATTATTTCATGATCTCAAAACACACTTGACAGCTCATCTGAGGCCTTTTGTGCAGCTTGGTTGTGAGATGAGTGAACTGTTCAGGAATATTAAATAGCAGTCTGACTCAAGTTCATGAATCTCACACCTGACCTCAAACTGACTTTAATCCACAGCTTTCCAATCTTTCAGATGTATTATTGATTTTTATTAGTCCTTCATAATCTGCCTGACAAGACAGTGAGCGAGAGTGGAGGAGGACTGAGGATAATAAAGAAGGAAAATAAGATAGTGGAAAAGAGTGACACAAGTACTAGGATGGATAGGTCACAGCAGAGAAAAAAAAGTTGGGATTTAAAAAAAAAAACACAAAAAAAAACACAGGTTACACACAATCTGGCACTGAGCCTTCAGCCAAAGGATTCAAGGGAGGAAGCCTCATGCACCAAAGCCATTTTCCATTCCTTTCCCTCGTCTTTTTTTTTACGATCTGAGAAAGTATCCTCCAGTTACTCTTAGAGTTTTATAAAAACTGTAAAGTTTCCGAAATCTTTTACAGATGAAACCAGTAAATGACTGCAGAAGTGCAAGTGTTTGAGGGCCTCACAACCATTGTAACAAAAGCCTTGAGATACAGTATGTGAAATTATGCTAGGGAGTGAGTGTTTCCAAGTTTAACTATTGGTTTTAAACTTTGACACCAAAGTGTTATAAAACTAATAACATGTTTTATGGATACACACAAATATGATTTAACGTTTCCTTTAGGAATAACTCTTTCCTCTTCCTGTACACACTGTAGGCTGTCCAGCCTTGCCTGCGAGTTTGTTGGAACTTGGAAAAGTGTTTGAGACTTTGCCAAAGTTTGCCCTAAGTAACAACTATTGTTTTTATTGCTATTAAAACATCATTCATTTTAATGTGTTTGCATAGCGCAATAGTATCACCATCTCTTTTCTAATCTTTCTTAATCCATATGGGGTTGATTTATCATTTCACTTCACTTTTTCTACCTTTCTCTTCCTCCCTCTCCAGTATTGTTCTCTCATCTGTCTTGCAGGGCCCAAGTGATTATTTTCAATGAAAGAGACCCATCACAGGAGCTCGATGAAGCAGACAGCATGTGCCGCCAATTCAAGCAATCACGACTAAACCACAAGTGTGCCGCCCGTAAATCCAGTGTTGATGACTGCCTGTGTATTTTGCCAAGAGAAAGACTGGTCTCCAAAGGCAAGTCCCACTCCAGACCCCAACCAGATGATACCTTATAACCACAGACCTGTATAGTGTGTGGATTAAGGCCTAGGCCTTACAGATTTTCACTAAGGAGGGAGAAACTTGATAGGAGAGACAAATTCAACTTTCCCAATGTGGGTAATGTGAAGAGTCACATTCTTCATGCAGTGAGGGATAACATTTGCACACCAAAGTTATATTTTGCTTTCTTTTTGGGGATTATCTGAATTGTGGTGCTATCTGATGGACCCAGTTCTCCAAATACACATACACATGCTGGGTTTTCATGTTTTATGGCGACTTTCCATTGTCAAGTCAAGTCACCTTTATTTATGAAGTGCTTTTTACAATACAGAATGTTTCAAAGCAGCTTTACAGTGATAACAGGAAAATAATTCAACAACAGCAGCTCTAGAAAAAAATAGTGTCATTGTCCAGCTTAAGTAAGTTCAGTGTTGATTAATTTCCATTGTGAAATCATTAGTTATTAATTTAGTACATTTATCTATACAGCAGCTCTGGAGAAAACAGTGATGTCATCATCCAGCTCAGTTCAGTTCTCATCTAATGGTGTCAATGCAGACAGATCAATAATATTGTTGAATATTAAGTCTCCCCAACTAAGCAAGCCAAAAACCAAAGGCGACAGTGGCAAGGAACCAAAACTCCATCAGGTGACAGAATGGAGAACAAAAACCTTTGGAGAAACCAGGCTCAATCGGGGTGCCAGTTCTCCTCTGGCCAACGAAAACCGTTTATGATTCGGGCAGCATTACAGGTCGGAAGTCAGATTGGATCGGAAATATCAAAATATTTAATCCAGTTCCATCTGGTTGAAGATCGGATTCATCATTTCGGTATGGAGACGGGTTAGTCGAGGATCTGTGCCGCTGGCTGTCGGGTCGATGAGTCCTCCATCTGATCTAGATACGGCCCGGATCCGGCTGACTGCGGTGACCCCATGATAAACAGAAAGAGTAATATTAGCGTAGATGCCATTCTTTTTACGATATAGCAAGTACATTGGGTGTTATAGGAAGTTTTCCCATTCCGGCTGATCTAGTTTATGCAGACTAACAATCATTTAACTGATTTGAATGATAGAATTTCATACTGTAGACATAATGATTTTTATACAGTAAAAACTGTATATTGTATCCCCTAAACCTACCCCATCACAGAAAACGTTACGCATGTTTACATTTAAAAAAATTAATTTATAAGCTGTTTTCTTCATGATTCTTCATGACCAAAAAATGTCCCCACAAACACAAACATGACTGGTACTATCTTTGTGTTGGGCACATTTGGTCCCCAGGTTTTACCAAGACCACATAAAAGCACGCCATGAGGAAAATCGCCAGCATTTCAAAAGTGCTTTGGGTAATCTGATAATATTTCTGTATCTGATAATGAATGCCAGCGGGCATCATAAGACACCACTGACATTTTGCTGGGCTGGAGTGACCTGTAGTTCAAGCAGTCTGCTGTATGAGTGTGTTCGCCTCGGGGGGCACAAATGCATACTCCACAAAACACTAAGGGAAAAACCCACAAGAGAGTTATCTTCAAAAGACCCAGGCGTCACTGGCTTGGCTTCACATTCAGAAATGGCCCAAATCAGTGCCTCTCTCTCTAAAGTGAGAGCCTAATGGAAAATTCATTGTAGAAGGTCCGAGCACAGTTTAAAAACAGTTTAGTGAGTCTCAAGTGAAATAAAAGATGAGTTTAAGGCTCTGGGCTTTGAGTGTCCTCCCCGAGTGCACATC